>OY728153.1:1162386701-1163636701 GCA_963277665.1 Viscum album | reverse complement strand
TCAAAAAAAGTAGTAATTTCCAGACATAAATAATTTTTTTGATCTTTTAAAGGAAAAAACTAGTTCACCAAGATTCATATGTGGTATGTTTATCACCATCTTAGGATCAATGAATCTGATATCCCTGATACTACTTTCATAAGTAGGTATTTCCATTATGAGTATCTTGTTATTCCCATTGGACATACCAATTATCTTGATATGTTTATGGAAGTGATGACTAATATTTTCCACCAATAACTTTATTCTTCCATTCTGGTATTCATAGATGACATCATGGTTTATTTTAAAACTGAGGTAGAATGGGGTCTTTATTTTATAGACATTTCAAACATATTGAGGAATCAATTGATTTTTTATGCTATCAAAGTTCCAGAATTGGATTTTCAAGGGTATTTTATTATAACATGTGATTTTAAAACATGATACCCTAGTTTCTCCTAATATGGTGAAAATTGTTATGTCATGGGTTAAATTACATAATTTCATTGAGATTCAATGAATTAGAGTCTAATAGGTGTGTTACCACTAGTTGGTTAAATATTTATCAATATTGGTTTTTCTACTCACTACTCTCAATTAGAAGGGATTGAATTTCATTTGGGATTTTAAATTCCAAGCTTCCTTTGATGAGTTGATGTGTCATTTGACTTTAGCTCTATTGTTGACTCTTCTAGAGTAAGTGTTGGGATATAAGGTCTTTTTATGATTCATTAGGTTCATGTTTTTTTATCTTGTAGGGTGATCGCATGGTGGCTTATAGTTCTCATTAGAATTAGCCTCATTATAATAACTACCTCACACATAATATAGAACTCATAGAAATGATGCATTCTCTTAAGAATTTGTGGCACTGCCATTTCATTTAATGGTTCTATGTTTACTATGTTAAAAAAATCCTATGTTATATCATATAATATAAATAATTCAGTCTTCATCATAGGCCATGGGTGGAGTTCCTAAAATATTTTAAATTTGATATTTTTTTCACCCTTGGTAAGGGAAATTTTTTTGATGGACTGAGTAAGAAATTTTTATCCCAAGCCCTAAAGGAATCATTGGAGGAGTGGAATATTGTTGATTTCATTTCATGAATTCATTAGAGAGTCTGGGAGGATGAGTCTAAGGTTTTCTAAGCAATCATTCAGTTTCCATCCTCTCTTATCAGTATGACACTCTAGAAAAAAAATTTGATTATAAGTTTTGGGGAACTGTGGATTATTTATATAATAGGGAAATCGTCAGTGAATTATATATATCTTCATTGGGTATCATTTACTTCTAAAATTGGTATGTCATTCCCTCATATAAAATAAATGTTATGATAGGGGATTGGAAAAATTACTAGTGGGTAGATCACATAGTCAGGGTAAAGATGTTATATGATATCAGGCATCAATTTTGGTGGAAATGTATGAAATGGGGAATTGTAAAAAAAATCATTGAAATACATATCTATAGATCAAGTAAAAGAATCATAAGACATTGGGTTTTCTTCATCCCCTTTATGTTATGAAATTGAAGAGGGATGAGATAACAATAGACTTTGTGGTTGGGTTTCCTCTATCTTCTTCAGAAAAGAATCCAGTATGGGTGGGTTTGACTGATTGGCCAAATTGGGTCACTTTGTTCCCAGTTTAAATGAAACTAAATTTTATGAAACAGGAAATATATATGTTCATGAGATTGTCACATTGCATGGTATTCGGTATACCATTTTTTTGATTGGGATCCCCTATTTAAATCTCATTTTTAGGGATGCCTCAAAGGGGTTATGGGATCCTAGGTAATATTTATCATGATGTTTCATCCTCAAACTATTGGTTATATAAAATAAGTTATACATATTCTTGAGGACATACTTTATGGGTGTGTCCTTAACTTTGTAGAATCATTGGATTATCACTTAGGACTATTTGTGTTTTCATATTACAATATTTACAACTCATATATTAAAATGGAAACCTTTTGAGGCCTTCTAAGGATATCCTTGTTGATTAAAACATTATTGGTTGATGATTAGTGAATAATATACTATGGGAACTAATTTGGTCCATGCGATTATGGAAAATATCCAGATGATTCAATCGAGGTTATTGATGGAACAGAGGTGCTATAAATATTATACAGATTTTCATCAATGTCCTTGGAGTTCATATTTAGATAACAAGTTTTTTTTTGGAGTCTCAAATCTGTTAGGTCACTGATGGATTGTACAATTGGGGAAAATATAACCCAAATACATGGGATTGTTTGAGTTTACTATGAAGATTTGGAAGGAGTCTTACCATTTGTCTTTTCCATCTTTGATGACCTCAATCCATGACATGTTTCATGTGTCAAAATGGAATAATTATATGTTATACTATTATCATGTTTCGAGTTATGAGGATCTCGATGTGGAACTAGATATGACCATGTTTGAGAATCTAATTTGGATTGTTGATTTACAGAAAATGGTTCTCCTGAAAAACTATATAGCTCGGTTTTGGTTATAAGGAAACATGGTTCTATTTATCATGATACTTTAAAGCTTAAGGAAATGATCAGGGAGACATTTCCTCATCTTTGTTTGCAATAATATTTTTCAGGATCGTATTTTGGGGTAGAAAAAATTGTTGGTTGGATGAATCATAATATCTTGACACCCACTTTCATGAATATATATGTATTTTTTTACCACATTTCATTGATATTTTCATGGGGTGTTTTGGGTGAAGTATATATTTCATGTAGGTTTTTTGACCTATTAATGTTTGATGAACTATTATAGAAAACTATGTGTGTGTACCTATGAAGTTGTGCTTTTATATAGGATTTCTAGAGGAGACACATAGTTTGGCACATGGTTAGTCCAAATAGTTTGTCCATACCTTAAATATTTGTTATTATTATTATTTTTCCTTTTTCCTATTTGTTCATGGTTTTAAAATCGTGTGTCAAAACCATTTCCCACATCCAGTATCCCATAATATATTACATAGTTTTCGAAAAATTTGACAAACAATGCGATATAATTTTTAATTAATATAAATTTTATTTTTAGACTCAAAACAAATCTCTTTTCTGTCCTTTTTCTCCTGATATAATATTTTCTCAACTAATGAAGCTCACCATAATGATTTTGGAGATTTCATGCTTTCTGGTGATTGATTTTGAAGGATCATTGAGTGATAGATCTTTATTTTCAAATGCATGTTCCCATTTCTTATCATTATTAATTGACCTTCAAGATACAATATTGTTTCCATGAAAGGGACATTAGATCGGTCCATTTTATGAAATAATTCTGTTTTGTTTCATGATATAATTAGATTTCATATATATCCTGTATGGAATTTGAATTTGATATATAGATCTTTATTGGTCATTGTGAGTTCTTCATGAATAATTAGGGTATGTATTTTGTCTCTATCCCATTGTTATAGAGCTGATTAACTATATAATATTATAAGAGATATATAATTATATGATCCCTTATTTATTTATTCAAGACATAAATATACCTTTGATTTGGTATCCCTTATTGGGTGTTGACAATACTGTGATTGTGGTAAGTTGTTTGGTAATGCATTCATATCAATTGAAACCATTAATTCCTGTTTGATAAAAATGGATTTTTTTAATTTTAAAATAATTATTTGTAATTATTGAAAAGTGTTTCTAAATGGCATGGTGTGTATTAAATTTCAATTAATATACCTTTTAAAATAAATAATTGTTTTTTTTGACAAATGGATTGGAAATTGAAATTGATGATTTGAATCATAGTTTTATGATAATTATTGAGAAAAGATAGAATGGGTTTTTTTATGAATTTGAAATGAAATGAAATGTTTTTAAAGTCTTGATTTTAAAAAAATACCTTCGATGCTAGTTTTTTATATTAAATTTTTTTATTGATACTATATTTGTGGTTTCTTAAATGATGATAGATAAAAATAATTTAAGATGAGTGATTTCACATTGATTGATTTAATTTTTTCTATGAAGCACATGAGATCTTGGGTAGTTAGGTGGGAAGAACACACACTATGAATATATTACATCAACCTAGAAATGGATTGATGTTGAAAATTATAATTCAACCAGGAGGAGGGCATGGAGTTAATTGTTTAGGGTATTATCCTATTCCCCCTAGGACTGAGATCTAGGCAATTGTACACACCTAGAGTAGTATTTCTCTGAGATGGGTGAAAATAATTATACTAACCTATCCTTGGGACACATAAACATGATGTTATGATTGAAACTGATCTTTTTAAAATGATTTCTGCATGGGAATATTGATGAAATTATATACTCCTGTAATCTCTACTCGAAATTCCCTTTCGTTCATGTGTTTATGGAAATGATATTTCGTATCTATTTTAGAATATACATTTAAAGGATTTGAAAATTTCAAAAACCTTAATATGCCATGTTTTATCTAAAATAGATCATATATGATTTATTTGACATGAATTTATTATGGAATTATTAGTGGGATCTTACTAGGATTATGTTACTCATATCCAACTTTTTTACTTTGGGAGTGTGTAGAATTTTGTATTCATGGTCCATGATAAGGGAAATGATCCCCCAGAGGTTGTGGGTGTACATGATAGTAGGATATGTGGAGTCGATAGTGATAGGTGATGTATGGATTACACATATTGTGATGATATATTTTGATAATGTTTTCATTTTTTTGATTCTTTGTTTCATTTCATTTCATCCATGTTGAGTTTTTACTGAGGTTGATTGCATTTTCATACCAACTTGTTGTCATTTCTTTTTCACTTTTTCGAATTTTTTATTTTTATTGTAGGGAAATCATTTCCCCGTGTTGGTTTTTGATATCTAAGCACTAGTCCCTAGCTCATAGTGATCATGGATTCCCTCAGGTTCGTTTTAATATTGTTTTGAGAACCATTTAGGTCGTTTATCCAAGTTGGTTAATGATATACACATAGTAGAGTATCAATTAGTTATTTTCAAGAATGAATGATTAGGGTATAGTGAAATTTTTGTAGAGTGCATCACTTGAGGAATAAATGGTGAATTTTGGATTTAAATGGAGCATTTTTAATAAAATACAATTAAATTAGAGCAGGAACATGGAAATAATGATATTATAATGTGTAGACCATGGGATGAAGTAAAGACATTAGACACCTGTAAAATATATAAATACTAATTTTTGTATAAGTTTTTTTCTCTGGTGTTATAAGTCATATGTTAGAGTGTTTATAATGACCAACACCATCACATGTCGATGTAAGATATTGAATACTATAATCTAGTTGTTCTCGTATAGGATGGGTATTTAATTTAGAAAAATGGACCAAATTTTTGGTAATTTGGTATCAACCTAAGAATGTTTTTATATAAATTTAGAGAATTTGGAGGTGATAAATAGAGTTTATGATTAGTTTGTAGGGTGTTTCTTATTAAATAATATTCCATACACAACTTAGTACATAGTATAGAAGCACTAGGTACCTGGTGATTCTTCCAAAAGTGAAAGAAATTTCTTTTTGAGCCACTAAATAACTAGTGGCTATGGATTTGGTTACTAGTAGGCCACCAAATACTTGGTAGGTACCCACTAGGCACTCAGTAGATCTATGACTGATTTGTTTATATGGAATGTGAACTTGTATTTTTTTGTTCTTAAAAACTCCCATTCCCAAATCACATGTCCAATATGCATGGTGGGGAAGGGTTCCCACCTTCTCCCCCTCATAAACTCTCATTCTACCCCTTGATCAATAGTGAAACTAGATCTTTGGATTCCAGAATATCATGTTGGTTATTTTCCTTTATCTACATCTTTACCTTCTTATAAATTTCTGCATATTTTTTGAAGTTTAAAAATAATATTTAGGTTTTATTTCTCCAACATATAAAGAATTCGACCCAAATTGATGGATCTTCAGTGTGTGATGGATTACGGGATCTCAAAAATGAAAAGTTCCCATCATTTATCCCCATTTAATTGAGGAAAAGTTACTCTATGAGATACCATAAATATTTCATCAAAATTTCAACATAGATTATAAATTGATTTTGTAATCAATGATAATTTACTCATATTAGTACCAAGATAATTCATTTGACCATTTATGTGCTACTATTTTCATTTTTTTCATCACTATACTATATAGAAATTTTTATTAGTTTTCACTTTCATGAACTAATTAAAAACATTAATTAAAATTTTTATAATCAAATAATTGATTTATGTTTAATGCGATAGTATCATCAGTGCTTGAGGATTATTTTTGTGGCCATATATGAAATGGATGGAATTTTACTTGGGATGGTTATCCCATTTTTAGTGTTGGTGGTCCCAAAACTATTAAGTTATGAATTTATGTGTTTAATATGCATTTGTGTTTGTGTTCATAGGAGATCAAGTTAGGGGTGTTTATTAGGAAATATGAGGCTTCAATAAGGGTCAATAAAATTATATAAATTATTAGTATTAGAACATATCTTCCTTTTGAAATAGAATGAATTTGGGTCACCCAATAATTCTGACACCTTGTGATACTAAGGTGATTTACATGAGAAAGACTCCCAATATGGTTATATAGGAGAGGTTAATTTAAGGGACCCTAGATAGTACATTATTGTTTCAAGGAACGGATCTCTGTTTATGTGAATTATGTGGTCTAGGAACTACCAATAAGTTCTCATGTTTTATTGTGTTTAGGGAGGACCATGAGACATGGTCATAAAACATTAAAAAATATATTAGTAGTGATTGAATAATAGATAATGGTTTAAAACATGAGTGGCCTAGTGATATCGTATAATGATTAAGGGGATAACCAAAGGGTTATATTGGAGTGTGAGTTAGCTTATAAGGAAGTCTGCATAGATTGAACCATGGATTTGAAACAAGGAAAATGTTACACCTTAGTGTATATATATGATAAAGATATATAAATGAGGAAAAAGGGACAGAGGCTAACATTGGTGGTGGGAAACAAATTCGCACATAAATTTATTTTGGTATTAAATGATCATTTGGGGTGACCCATAAGGGGTAGTAGGGTTATAAAATCACTCTTCTTATTTGGATTAAGAGTTCAGGTATGGGAATATAGGGTTAAATGGAGATTATAATAAAGTGTGACTATTATCAAAATAGATCTGGGAACATTAATGATTTATATAAAACTAGTATATATAACTCTTATCTTGATGAAGGTAAACATGATGAGGATGTAACCAATATTTGTGACATTTTTTTCAAAAGGATAAGACACATCTGATGATTTAAAATAAGAATGTATGTGTGAATATTTTTCGAATGGTGTTGGAGATTTAATGGATTTTGATATAAAAGGTATGAATGATTATTATCCCCATGAATGAGATTTTTCATTCCACTTTTATGATTTATATTTTAACATCTTATTGAGTAGATCATCTTGGAGGCTATGAAGCCACCTTATATTGATATTCAAATATGACCAATCCTTTACTAAAACTATCCAAAGTAATAATGTTTGGGTTTTAGGTGGAATTTTTAAATTGTAATTAGGTTAATTTAATTTTTTATAGTGATTCATACAGCTATGTATTTGATATTATACATTGACGTAAACACCTGCATCATGACATACTGTATGGGGGCCTATTAGTTGTGACAAACTATGTTTTAGGCTCACATCCAATACATGCACCTTTGTGGATATAAATACCTCCTTCTTGATATATAGATCATGAAAAGTGATTGATGGTGGGTTTGGAGATGAGTGGTGTGGAAAGGATGTGAGGTCTTTCTATGGGAATTACAATGACCATATTTAATAATGATTCATTTTTCTCTTTTGTTTATTTTCATACATCCATTTATAAGATAAATATATAAGGGGAAATATAGTATATAAATGACTATTGTATGATTGATCTTGTTTTCTTTGAAGAATTATATATATATATGTGGTTATATTTTAAAACAAATTCCTTATTACACTATGATGTATGTTTTAGGGTTTTAGTCGTTTTATGTTACTAGATAGTTATGATAATTATGATATGGTCAAAATATTATATAGATTAGACCATCACTACCTATTAGAAGACTCTAGAATATAGAAAGGCTCACCTATGGGGATTCAGTGATTGGGAAAGGTTAATGTTCACAGACACTGTGATAGGGATGATACATCATACAGAGAGACACAAACACACATTCTTGTGAATTCAAAATTATCACCTTTCATTCGAAACATACTACCTTGAATATAATCTATATGTATAACGAATGACATATTACCTTAGATTACTATTATTATCACCCCCTTTGAAAACAACTGTCCAAGTAGTAATATAATATGTGACACAACACATACCTCAACCGTGTCCACATACCTCAATATTATAATTCATGATCTTGAACTCTCAAAATCAACCTCAGTTTATAATATATATCTTTTAGAGCTAGTTTAATAAAAAAATCTATCACCTTATACATTGTAGAAACATACTTAGACATCAAAATATAATTCCTTCACATTACACTTTAAAATTTAGTATTTGATGTCCATATGAAATAATTGAAATTACAAAATTGTATTCTTTAATAGGATAATAATTTTATCATTATAAAAACTTGTTAACTAAGTAAAAATACATTCCACTATAAGATCTTGTAAATAAGTAGTTGCCCATATTAACTATATTAATTATTATTTTACATCAATACATGTCACATATATTATAAATAGAGTAATAAATTCTTACTTTATTTTCTTCAAAGAACACACATTCCTCTAAAGAAGAAATCACTACTCAAAATAGACTTACAATCATAAACACATCCATAACAATTTGAATTATTAAAATTTAAAAAACCACTATTTCCAATATTATAATTATATTGATCAAAATCAATAGTTATTTGACACACAAAAAGACTATCATTACTACAATAATATTAGATTTGTTTAATTTACTTTGATGTAGATTACATAATGAATAAACATAGATGATAACCCATATTGATGATGTCAAATAGAATATATGATTAGAATTTTTTATGAATTTAATTTAATTTAGTATTTTAAATTTACTATCAATGGAATTTTTTGTTCCTAAAACTATCTTTTTATAAACAGTCTTTATGTATTCTATTTTAATTTTCCTGACTATTTGAAGAAAATACATCTCATATAATAGGGAAATGAGTTCATATCAATGAATAATATGTATATAAAAAATGTAGATTCTCTCTTATCATTTCCATTTCAATAATATTTTTCATAGGAGTAAATAAATGCATGAAATGATATGTCATGAACCGAACCTAACAGAGGCTCAAGCCTAAACTACCCCAAGACCGCCTCCATTGGCCCTGGGTGGAGACAAGCACCAAAAGAAATATCCTAAATGTGGGGATTTTCAAAATGCACATGTACATGAACACCCAATAATATCAATGAATAAGTGGAGAGGAATAAGATTTAAAATATTAAAAATATATAATTTAATCCAAGCATAAAAAATCTAAAGGGTGTACAAAAGTACAACAATGAAAACTAAGAACTAATGTGAAAAAATACATATAAATCCAGAAGATGTCCCAACCTAACAAAAATGGTAAGTAAGAGTGATGAGAGTTCCTAGTTGCTGATCTCAAAGCTTGAAACCCCATTAATGGACCAACACACCAGGTATACCTGAGCTTCTCTGAACTCACTGATGACATGTCCATTATCTATATAGGAAATGACACATGTGGGAAAATCTCATGAAAATGTACACAATAGGAATCCCAAATAATAAATAGAGAGATGAAAGATACATGATAGGAATACATAGATAGTAAAAATTTAAAAACACAACCCAAATAATGATAGTAAATAGATAAAAATATATATAAATATATATATACTCAAAGTAAATAAATTCAAATGAGAGATAAGGGGATCTCCATCTCCCAGTCCAACCGAAGAAAATAGTTCCATCGTTTCCAAAAGTCCATCATTGATGTTAGAATCTTGCTTGTCTTATATGTATAAAATAAAAAATTTAATACATACCTTGTCACTATATTGCACAGTTGATGGGAAAAAATCTCTAGATTTATGACTCGTACCCTGGTACACCAGAAGAGTTCCACTCAACACATAGCTAGAGAAACAATTCCTATCCCAAATGGAGGGTACCACTCAAATGGTAGAGATCCCATGATCTAACTCTTTAGGAGGGTTCCAATCAAGGATTCTATAGAATACCAATTCCCAACTTAGATGGAGGCTGTAACGCTAGTATTTTTGGAACCATGCCTTGTTTCCATAGGAGGGCGGCACTCTAAGAGCTTCTGGTGGTACTTCATGACCACTGTTGTCATAGAGCATCGCATAAATAAGCAGCATGCCCGTTATATTTGAAATTTTATTTCAAAAGGAACTAAAGAGGCAACTATGAAATTCTATTCCCAAAAAACTCAATATAAGATACTTTTGGAGAAATATCTGAGTCCAAATAAAGAATATACAAGGGGTTGATGTTTCCTCAAAAGGTAAAAAGGGGTACAAGACATGTAGGGGACCCACATGGCATGTGGACCCAATACTTTTCCTAGTTGTGTCCTCATAAACACTTGGACCCCAACCCATGATGAATTAAATGGCTTTTTTGTGGACTACAGGGAGTTTCCAGGCTATTCAGAGTCCATCCATGTTCTCCTGGATGTGAACATATACTTAGACCACATCCATTTACTTGGTCACATAGCTTGTGTCTGGCCATGCCTATGCCCATGTACTCACAGGGTACATGATTATTAAATCCAAAAAAAGGTCACATAGAGTGTAGGATGTCTCACATGTCATGTGATACTTATAATTCTTTAAAACCACTATCTACAGTAGCTTAGGCCCGGTATGTCATGTGTTTTTCTGACTACATTGTGTGTTGTCATTTTTTCACATAATTATGGATTTGATCTCTGAACTCCATATCTGGTCATTCTTCCTTCAAATTTTCCATCATTTCCTCCCAAAATTGATGGATCTTTCTCTGGATAGATATTTCAGCTCTTCGGTATCAGAAAAATGAATTCAAATTCTTCCCACATGAACCCGTAAATGTTATCGCACCTCTATTTGATCATGTTAGTCTCGGATCAAAAATTCACAATAGAACAGTAAATATTACATGATTCATCCCCAAATACTTCCTAAATCATTTATTCCTTTAGTGCCTACAAAATTGGTATGAATTCGTGGGTCTGATAAGACTCGGTTCCACCCAACAACATTCAACTCGGGCCCCCATAGACCAATCAGAGAATAATGAAAAAAATAATGGGAGAAATGAAAAAGAATAAAGGATTAACAATCATTGAAAAAAAATGGACAAAAATACAAATGGGGATATCTAGGGTGAAAAAAATGAATAATAAATTTAATTTCATTACATGGGATATTTCAGAGTCTGGAAAGTGGAGTATATAATAGAAAGAGATGATCCAACTCATTAAATTTAATCAAAAGTGGCCTGAACCATAAATTGATGAGTCCTACCATGATATAGGATAATTTCCATTGAAGAATGGTATCTCCAATGATTAATAGGGATTTTAACATTCAAAATTCTTAGATCTTATTTGATTCAAATAATCATCGTTATCTAATTTGATACGCCAATTAAAGGAAGAAGAACTCTTATCGATTCTCCCAGGTTTTATACAAAAAAACCATAGGAAAACCACCAAAATATGAATTTATAGATGAAATTTGTTCTATTAATTTATTTCATGAATAAAATTAAAAATTAAATTAATCTACTAAATTAAATTTCAATGGTTTTCTTATCTGATTGTGTCATGCCAAGCCATTTTAGGTCATGCATAGAGTAAACCTTGCATTCTAGACTCAACTGTAGTATCCAATTTTTTATTTTGGGATTGGTTTTAAGATATATCCAATTAATTTAAGAAAATATGTGGTTGTTATAAAAAAAATTAAAATATATTTATAAATTAATTATGGGCACACCATTCCTCGAAATCACATGTCATCTGAGTTCCTAGAAATGAAAATATATGTAGAAATATTTCATGTTCTAACAAAGAAAAAAATTTATTTCAACATAATTCCATCCTTTAATATTTTCATCCCCAAAAAGAACAACAAGAAAAATATCTCAGGATACTAAGCATCCATCTTTCTCTCCCGCTACCTGGGGCTCTCTTGCATGTTCTTATTTTTCCAAAACATGAGGAACAAATGGATAGTCCATCAACATAGGGTACTCTCCTACCAATCCTCGATCTCCATCAAGAGAAATGAAAAAGTGGCTCCATCCTTGATATCTAGATCATGTCAATCAATTAAGTTCTTGGGATCATGTATGTATCACCTCATCTATTACATAAGGAAGACATTGGGAACCTGATCTTACTGTGGGGGTAGGGAGAGGTGATAATCAACCTATCCAACCCTCTATCAAATATTGAATAGCCTATTGAACCTCAGTGATATCTTTACTCCCTAGAAAAATCTATGTAATCCTCAACATGGGGAGAATCCCTAGAAAATGTGGCCTAGATTATCCAACTATAAGGTGAAACAATTTTAATCTGTATAAGATTCGAGTCTTCTCTGGTACATCTTCATCCTCACACTGATGACCTAGACCTTATCCATTATCAGTTGTAGCGTCTATGGACCCACAATTGATGTCTCACCAATCTATTCCCAACACAAGGGTGACCTAAAGGGTCTCCCATGTAGGGCCTTTAAAGGTAACATGTTGATTGGAGAGTGGTATCTATTGTTTTAAAAAATCTACCGAAGGGATTTGATCCTACCAACACTTTACAATTTCTAACACAAAAGCCCTTAGCGTATCATGTAACACCTGGATAGTACCCTCATTCCTCCTATCTATCTCGGTGTGAATTGTTGCAGTCATTATAATCTAGGTCTCGAATACCTTCTGCAGTCCTCTTCACAATTTTTATGTGAACTATGCATCACAGTTATAGGAAATAGTCAAGGGACACCCTTGAAGGAATATAATATTTTGTACATGCATCTTCCCCAAATTCTCCACTGAACTTTTCTCCTCGATAGCATGGACGTGTTTTATATTGTAACTATGTCAACTATCACAAAGATGGTGTCAAGGACCTCCACATTCTGTAAGTCCCCTAACTTAAAATCCATTTATATTCAATTACACTTCCACTTTGGGATCTCAAGGTGCTGCAAAAAAATATAGAAACATGGTGCTCATCCTCAACCACCTAACATGTGAGGCACCAATAAAAAAACTCATCCACTCTCTGCCTCATGAAGAACCACCAAAACTTCCACTGAAGGTCTTTATACATCTTCCACACGTCGATATATAAAACTAATGGAGATTTTTGGAACACTCATATCAGCTTCTCCCATATCATGACTGGAACCACCTTTTATCTCTTGAAAAGTGTGACCTGATTCCCTCCTTTAGAATATCCATTTAGTGTATCCCCTATAGATATCTG
Organism: Viscum album; assembly: GCA_963277665.1. NCBI lineage: Eukaryota > Viridiplantae > Streptophyta > Magnoliopsida > Santalales > Viscaceae > Viscum > Viscum album. The sequence continues at coordinate 1,163,623,203 of OY728153.1, read as the reverse complement.
GCCATCCAAGACCTCACAATCAATGTTTCCCATCTTGGAATCTCTCACATGATCAAGTAGTGGAGGTTTCAACATGATAGACTAAATAAAATCCACACCCTCCTTATCAACCAAGGTAACATATTAGGAAGCCAACAACTCTTAAGCCTCATGCTCCAAATGATAGTGGGACTTCCTTCTACAAGAATCGGTTACCAAATTATAGTTTACTAGATTTTATGCTATCTCAAAGTTGTAGTCTTTCAGGAACTCCAAACAGTGACTCTACCTTAGGTTAAAGCCACTCTATGTGTAGAAATACATAAGACTCTAATGGTATGAGTAAAAGAAGAAGAAATATCTCAGAAGATAGTAACTCTGCATTATTAGTTTAAAGACGAATGCTTCCAGATCTAGGTCATGAGTCAAGTAGATCTGCTAATGGGTTCTTAGATATAACAAACCATATAAAATAACTACCTACTTCTATATCAACACATAGTTGATCCCATCTCTAGAGGAATATCAATACACTATGTACTCCAAAACCTCTTCTGATAGTCTGAACACCGGAGAACTCATTAGCCTCATCATCAACTCCTTTCAATCCCTCTTGAACTACTCAATCCAAGTAAACAACTACCCGTTCTTCATTATGGTGGTCAAAGGGGTTGAAATCCTAGAGAAGTCTTCCACAAACCTCATGTATTACCTCTCCATACCATGGAAACACCACACCTATTACATGCCCCTGGTTTTCTCCCAAGAAAGAACTGCATCGATCTTCACAGAGTCCATCAAAAATTAATTCTCAGAAATGATGAGCTTACTGAAGTGGACCTCATGTATCCATAATTGTAACTTCAATAGATTACCATAAATTTGGTCCTCCCGAAGAAAATTAAATACCATCCTCAAGTTCTCTACAAGATCCACCTCAGACACAGAGTAGAGTAGTATTACATTAATCAAGATAACCATAAAATAGTCCATATACAGCTGTATGGTTTGTTTCATTAAATCAATAAACAATATTGGGGAAATATTCACACCAATGGGAATCAACTTGAACTCATATTTTCTATAGCATCATTGGAATGCCATATTCTGAAAATTCACCTTGAGAACACTAAAATGGGTGTAGCTAGACCATAGATCAGTCTTCAATAACCATCTCACACCTCACAACTATTCAAATCGGTATTAAATCTTTAGAAATGGGTACTTGTTCTTAATAATTTCCTGGTTTAGGAGATGATAATATTTTAAATGTCATAAGATCTCATTCACCTTTGTTAATAACATCATTGGTGCTACACAGGGGGACACACTAGGCCTGATGAAACCCTTCTCTGAAAGATCATCCAATTGCAACAATAGCTCCTAGATATCAGTATGATACACAAAATATGATACATAAGTTATATGAGTAGTGTTGGGATGTAATTCGATACAAAACTCCATCTCCCACCTCAGAGGTAGTCCCATAACATCCTTGGGGAATAAATACAAAAAATCATCCGCAAATAAAGTAATACAAAATCCCTAATAGCCTGCTTCACTAAGGGATACACTAACCAACATATTGGTTATGGTTATCCACCTTCTTCTCACAAAACCCACTTGTCCTGCCATGAGATGTCTCATAGATGTAAAGGTGAATCTTGTCCCATCAGTGTGAAGACATCTGACTCATCTCTTATAATAGTCAATTAATGTTTGGAGCATGGAAAAAAATATATACCCAAATTGACATAATATAATTTCATAATGATGACCAAAATAAAATATGTAAACGTCTCTTCACCAAGATATATCTTGAACATTTGGGAGATAAAAGATACAGAAAAAGTAACTTGCATAATAACCTCAAGATAAAGTTGTTGGGATAAATCCTCAAATAGGAGCTCTATATCTCTAACAAGGATTTTATTGTTGAAGTAATGACTCAAAACTGTGTCTAATAATACTAAATCAAGATTATAATAAACATATATAATAACTCTGATCATTTCATGTTATTGGGTCATACTCCTCCATATCTTACAGCTGTCTACGTTCCTGGCCACTATATCCTTGATCCTGACATGGGCTGTCTGGTGGTAGTGGTAGAAATGTCCCATATCATCATTCACCACCCATAGATCCTCCTTGGGATCTCCACCTACTACTCTACTAGATCCACCTCACGGGGGACCACCCTTCCCTAGCTTAGGAGATCTCTGATCATAACAATTCCTCTAGTATGGTGGCATGTAAGCTATCTACCAGGGCTCCTCATCACTTTGGGTTAGGAAATAATGGGATATGTGACCACACCCATCAAAATAATATCATCTACCCTCTCTGATATTATCTAATACACTTTTATATCCCAAACCATTTTCTCTATCATGATCCTAGGAAGATCTCTTTCATTGAGATCATATCGACTAATGTATGCTAGTTACATCAGACAACTAATATTTGTAATTCCCAGTTCCATATCAAGATGTATAGTGTCCCACTAATAAGAAAAACTCCATCACCAGTACCCACTCCAACACCACATAATATGGGTGAATATATATGGGTACCACACTGGCATTGATCTCTATACGGAGTCCTTACTCAAACATTTGTGCTTGAATTTTCCATCACAGATCATGTCAAGGGATTACTGTGTAAGGTCTTTTAACCTCATCACATACTCATCCACTAATATATCTCTCGGTTGTAGCTCTAGAAGCTCAAAAATCTAAACTGATTTCAAATAGGATGGGTAGTACTTTTCATTGATAAACTACAAGAAGTTGTTCCAAGAGAGTTTTGAATCATCGTGCATTGAGGTAACGACGCTCCACCAGTAATGAAATTCTCCATGGAAAAGGATGGCTACCAGTGAAAACACCTTATCCAATTCTCTATTGAAAATCCTGAATATATGGTTCATCAACTCTATCCAATCATCCACGACATAGGGATATGTCTCACCATGAAAACTCAGTGGCATATAGTGTTAGAACTCACAGAGTGTGCAATGCTTGTGCACATCCTCAAATAACTCAACTAGTATGATCTACTACTTGATACTTGGGGGTACTCCTACCTATCCACTTGAAGTAAGGATTTTATGGGAAGGACCATAAACTAAATCCTCATCAATCATTGTATTGTCGTCAAAATCCAGAACTACTTACCCGGCTAGATGTCATCATAGGGGCATTCTGAAAATTTAATCAAGATATACCAAAATCAAATGAGTATATATATATATATAATGCCAAAATGAATCCATAAGGAAAGTAAAATACTCAATTCTATATGATTCATGTTCCATTTACCCCTGTAAAAAAAATTGGCATGCCAAGTCGACAAACAGGTAGTCAAGGTCCTGGTAAATGGACTTTTTGGCCACTTGTACCATCACTAGGTTCCCTAGTCTAAGAGTAACACTTGAGAAACTTTGAAACTATTTCCCTAAATACCTACCAAATATTCATAATGAGGACTAATACAAACACATTCCTAAGGATCTGACCAACTCTAATACTAATATGTGATGACCCAGCCCTAACTGAGGCTTGATCTTCAACTACCCAAACCCAACCTCTATTGGCCAGGGGTGGAAACAAGCATGGAAAGTAATATCCAAAATGGGTGGCATTTTCCTAACGTATCTATAGAGACACACCGGAAAAATATTAATACAGATGCGAAGAGGAATAATTATAAAAATATGAAACATATATAATGTAAACCAATCATGAAAACCCACAAGGGTGTACAAATATATGATAGTCAAAACTGAAAAGTAAAGGGGAAAATACACTCCCAACTAGAATATGTCCATACATGACAAAACTGGAATGTAAGATTTCCATGAGTGACTGAATCCTGGTCTCCATGCTCCATCCACTGTATATGGCCTAATACAACAAGTACCCCTAAGATCATATGAGGTCACCTTTAACATATATTACATCTGCATAAGACACAACATGTATGGGAAAAGCTGATGAAGGGGTGAGTATATACATACCCAGTATGATGCCCTGAAAGTTAAAGGGTGAGTAGAAAGAGACACCGTATGAATATATAGATAGTTAATAGTAAATAGATCAACCAAAAAAAGATAGTAAAAAGCTATATATTTATAATCTCAAACCAATGAATCCCAAATAAGAGAGAAGGGGATCTCCATCTCACAACCCATCCCAGGAAAAGTGTTTCATTAGTTTTAAAAGAACATCAATGATTCTTAATATCTCCCACATATTCCTAGCATAAAATAACCAAGTCAAGCCACACCACATCAATATGTTTCACGATTCAGGGGAAATAATCTCTAAATAGTGTCCACTTTCCCTAGTTAGATTTGAGGGTTCCACTCAATACATAGTTATAAGAACCATGCCCTTATAAGAAGGATGATGCCACTCTAAGGGTCCATAACCCATGCCATCACTCAAAAGGAGGGTGCTACTCAAGTAGTCTTTAGAGAAGCAATTCCCAGACTAGCTAAAGGGTTCTACTCTAGTACTCAAGGACCCATTCACTATCCCTATAGGACAGTGCGAGTCTAGGAGCCTCTTGTGATCTTGTGTGATCACTGTCATTAGCAAACATCACCCAAATATAAATCATGATCATAAGATCATGCATCATATCTCAAAATACAATACAGATACCACTAATGTGTTCTGTATAGAAAAACACTCTAGATAGGCTACTCATGGGACACAATCTGAGTCTAAATGAAGGAGATATGATAGGTTGATGTTTCCTCAAAAGGATCCATGGGGTACATGACATATTGGGGACCGAAATTGCGAGTAGTCCTACTATTTCTCCAAGTCATTTCCCCCATATTACAAGTATCCCATTCCATGTAGAAGTACATGGTGTGAATGTGGACTACACAGCATGTCCAATATATCTAGGGATGAGCCATGTTCTCCTAGGCATTTCTATGTACTTAGGTCATGTCCATGTACGTTGTCACGTGATGTGGGTTTGGTTGTGTATGTTCACATGTACTCTGAGAGTACACGATGAGCCTACAAGAACAATTTATCATGGAATGGGGGTGTACTATATGGCATGTGACCCTAATAATTCACAAAAAAAATCCCTAGCTTCCGCAGTTAGTTCCCCACATGCCATGTCTTCTTCTAAAAACACGGTGTGTAGTCGCATTTTCATATAATATTAGATTTGGTTTTATTATGAAATATTTTGTTGTTACTCCTTTAAAACAAAGCTTTACCCCTCATAAAATCATGTTATCTTTCTCAATATAGCCATTCTAACCCACTGGTGGCAGAAAATTGAAATTCAATTCTTCCAATGAAAACTCGTACGGGCTGTCGGGCCTCTGTTTAATATTTTCGGTCTCAGATCTAAAACACATGAAACAAAACACTTTATATTCCATGATCCATCTACATATCCATATTTTATCACTAATTCCATCATATATTGTGAAACTAAATTGAATCTATGGTTTTGATCGGGCTTGGTACCAGTCAACAATGTCAAACCAAGGACCCCATAGGCCAATTGGAGAAGAACATGAAGAATCAGGGGATAAAGGCACCAGAAAAAAGGGTTCAAAAATTTTTAACCAAGTTTTCATGGCCTGAAAATTATAAAAAGGGATATCTGGAGTGAGAAAAAATGAATTATAATTTTATTTTCAATACATTGGGGCACATAAGTCTAGAAATAGGGGTAGATCATGGAAATGGATTATCATGATCAAAAAATATAATTACGAATAGAATAAACAATGAATTTAGGGGTCATTCTAGGATATTGGATCTTTTTCATAAATTAATTTTCTCTCCATTTATTGAGAGGGGTCATTATGTTTGTTTTTATTTGATCTGCTTTGATCCGAAGATTTTTTGTTATTTGATTCGATTCTCCAACAGAAGGAGGAAGAACACCTCTCAATTATACCAGAGTTTATGTGGATAACAGTGAAAAAATATACATTAAAATGAATTTATATATGAAATGTTTTCTGTTAACTTTATTAATTATTTAAATGAATAATTTAATTCATACACTAAATATACCACCAAATATTTTCTAATCTGATCGCCTCACGCCGACACATTTAAAGTCACACCTAGTGTAAACCTCATTTTCTAAACTCAATTGTGGCCTCCGAATTTTGATATGTGATTCCTTTTAATATTTATCTATTTTTTAAGAAACTATGTGCATGTAATATAAAATTAATTATAATATTTTTATAAAATTAATTTTGGGTATAACGGGCCACAGAATCACATGTTATCTCAGCGCCTAACTCCAAATATATATATATATATATATATATCAAAGTTGTAAAAGGAAAAAATGGGGTATCTAAACCATCTTCATCATTTCTATAAAAAAATTACATTTCCATAAATAATTATAATTAGGAATTTTTTGAGTAATCCATTATATACAGTTTTTTTCCAATCTACCTTTATAGATTCTAGTGATTTAAAACATACATCCAACTTCAGGTACTACGATCATAATTATTACTTAAAATTAAAAAAGGTATTGTTTAATATACACACATGTATAGAATTTTTACCATATTGGAAATGATAACAGTGCTCAATATAGTTCTTTTATTTATGCTCTCAATTCAGAGATCAATACATAACATCCATTTTAAATAGCTTGTCTCTCCTTTGAGTGGTGATGGTACAAAATATTCATTTGGATTCAAGTAATTATTTAGGATAACATAACAACCCTATATCAACTCCTTCAACATTATATTAGACAATAAAGACATGTCCTGCATTGATCATTTCTACTATGCCTCTCTCATTGAGTTGTTTTAGAAAATCCTCTTTTTCCTAAAAACAATACAATCTATTGGCATTGAAAAACCCCCCATTTAATATTTTTATTAATATGATCCATATAAATTTTCATATATTTCATCTTTAAATGAATCATGACTTATTTATTCAAATCCATTAGTTTAAATTTATAAATCAAGGAGGTATAATGTGTTATATTCAAATATCTCCTTTTTAGATTCATTTCATTTTTCTCCCTATGTTATTTTAAGCCAAAAACCATTTGATAAATCTTGGATTAATTAATAAACATAAAAACCTTCCACATGAAACAACTTAATAATATTATTTACACTAGTCCTCATTATAAATTATAATATATTCACAATTTATAGCTTACTATCAATCAAAATCATCACCTCATTCATCACCCTTATACAACATATTCATCATTCCATACTCATTAAAAGTGTTTCCTAATACCTCTATAGTAGTAGTATCAAAAATCATTCATAATATTGTTTTGTAGTATCATTAACCTATTTAATTTAATAAACATCCCAAAAATATTCCTTCAAATCAAAATGACTCAAATTTGATTAAATTTAGTACATTCTCAATGATGCTTAAAGGAATTTTGAATTCTATGAAGTAATTTAGGCTAGAGGTCTTATTATTATATATATATGATATTTTTTATAATTTAGACAAAATATATATCAATTTTTTATATGAATCATTTCCCCATTTTCCTACCCTAAAAAAATTGTATGTTCCATGTTCAACTAATATAGTCTTGTTTATCTCCACACACAAACAAAAACATTTTTTAGCTATACCATTTTTTGTGGTGTAAGATGTGATATAATTTTACAAAATATCACTTATCTCTAAATAGAATTTAAATATATTATTTTGTACTCAACATAATTATCAAATCTATTTTTATTACCAATTAACTACATTATTTATATCAAATATTTTTATAATATTCAAACCTTTTTCTGAGAATCATTTTTCATGCATTAAATATTTTTTATTGATCCGCAATATATCATAATCATTCAACTATAAAACATGTCTCCTTAGAATCACAAAATTATTATGTGAGAAATTAAATATCATCACATAATGATGTTTAGTGAAAATCCATTATTTTTATATTTTTAGCATCAGAACACCATGGATAAATTTTCAATAATAAATCTATTCGAAATTCATTGGATAATGGGACTAATATATCAACTCCAAAAATAAATTCCTCAATTCAATCTCAAATAGTGGGAATTTTTATCATGTCACACTTGAAATATTTTTATTTTAGTTTATTATCCATTAGTCAAAATATGACCATCCTTCAACCACTTTATAAAGTATTCATCCTTTATGAAGAAAGTGTCATTTATTTCACCATAAATTTTAGAATCACTATGTTTATTGGAATATCAATTATTCTTAGTGATTATTTTTAAAAAAATTCCTCACTAAAGTTGTATATGCAAAATTAATTTTCTTTATTTTTTCAAAATATATAAAACATTAATTTCTTTATATAATTATTTGAACAATAAGTATTAAATAATTATAATAAAATATTAAAAAATTATTTATCTCTTATCATTAAGGCATGATAACATTGGTTTTATTTATAATATTTATATTTTCCATATAATTAATAATGTATCTTTATTAATACTGTATTCAATAATCGTAAAATTTTATTTCTAATTCATATAACCGAATAAAATTTGGTTACTAATATTTATTTGAATTGTTTTATAAAATATTTTATATTTTATTCATGATTCATTTTCCTTGCATATTTATATTTGATAAGTACATTACTCTTATTGATGATTTTATTTTCAAATTAATATTTATATACAAATATAGTCACAAAATATTAATTGTTAACTAAATATGTTATATGTTTTAATAATTGTATAATTATAACATATATCTGCAGAAAGTAATATATTAATTTTTAATGTAAAATGGAATTTTCTGTGTATAATATGATAAAATAAATTATTATATTATATTTATAACAAAAATATTATTTTATTGTTAAATTATATTTTTTTGAAAAATTAATGTTCAAATGTTTACTTTTATAATCTATGTTCATGTTTTGTTACTCTAAATAAATATTCTTTCATAAATGTTAAATAAAATGTTTACACAAAAATAAAATTATGAACTTTTTTATTATTTTTATTAGAAAATGAAACTAATAATATGTATAGTGTATTATTTTCATGAATTTTTTTCACAATTTGATATTGTGGCTATTAGAAAAGTAAAAAAAGCATTAAAATAACATTGTAATCATAGTGCACAACGTTTAAACCAATAAAATGATTTTCTTAAGTATGAATTTAAAAGATAAGTTCCACTTAATTATGAGATGAAATTTAAAGAAATTATTTGTTTGAAATGTATAAAAAATTAATTATCCACCATATATTAATTAATAAATAAAAAATGTAAAAACTAATAGCAAAATAAATCATCTATAATTGAGATAAAATTATTGTTTCCCTGAAATATATAATTTTATTTTGAAATTTAATGCCAAATATTAGGAATTTTAATTTTATAAAATGGATATAATTTTAAAAAACGGTACATAAAAACTATTTCATGGTGAAACATTTTTATTTCTTGTTGAAAATTTTTACTTTTTTGAATAGAGAAAATTGTGTTTTCATATATACAGTATTTTCCTATGATATCATCATGATATACCTGTGAATAAAATTTTTACAAATCATATTGAAAAATTATAATTTATTTTATTAGTTAAATAATACATTTAAAAATGATAACCATTTTTTCCAAACCTCTAAATCAATTTTTAGAACCTTTTTTATATTTTATTTAGATAAAACTCTATATATGATTATTTACATTTCATATAATATTTCCAAGATTAATTTTAATTTTGACTCTGCTAAAATATAAAATATACCTATAATTATTGATGGATTTAGGGGTTACAATGCATTGAAACACATACACCCACAATGGGCTTATGAGGTTCAAACATCATCTACCCCCACCCTCACCCCCAAGGATAGGCTCATAACCAATATAACTTTATCATTATCTTTAGAATAAATAATAAAATAATGAATACTTTATTCAAAGATTCCCCTACCTCCTTGAAATATAAACACCCCCCCCCCTAACCCTTTATCCTCACTCTCAAAACACATATTATTTCAATACATCTTAGAAAATACCCTTCTAAACTACCCTAAATATGTTCATAAGTATTTTTTATCTATCAAAAAGACACACTTATCAAGGATTTAGACTCTATCCAAAGTGGGAACAAGAAAATAATGGTATGGTTTTCTCATCATGTCTTTCTTTTATATTTTTTATTTTAAAATACCATTTAATATCATCATTATATACTTAAATTATTATATGTACATGGTATTATCATTATTTTTACCTATTATCGTGGATATTTCATTAATTCATTCTAACAAAACCCTTTTTCATAAGTTGTTATATCAATGTAAGGATTCCCCAATTTCTCACACTTTTCTTATCTGAGTTTTTTCTGCTTAAATCTATTTTTCAACCAATAATAATTTTCTTTAAGGACTACATTATTATTTTATTAATATCATTTAGATCCATTATTTATGAAATATCACCCATTACCTCTCATTGAATACTTTTCCTAAGACAATTCTATTTCAAAATATGGATTTCAAAACAGATTATTTTAGATTTCATTTCTCTTCTAACCCCATCTATAATATAAGATTAAATTAAAAGTAACCTTTAAAAATTATTTTAATAATAATATAATATTGTTATACAACAGAAATATTTTGTATATTATCGTAAAAATTATATTATTTAAAAAAAATATCAGGCGCTTTGGTTGTTTTAAGTTACTTAATTGAATGATGTTGTTTTCCCATTATACCTTATATGTATAATTATAAAAATTCATTACATGATTGAATATAGAATTAATAATAAAATAATAAATTTTTTTGATTTTATAATTTTAATATATTCAAAATAAAAATGGTATTAAAAGTCTGACAACCAAAGTAATTTTAACCAATTAAAACCTGATTATGAATAAACACTCATTTATTTGGAATTATTTTGTTTAATATATTAAACAATTAAAATCTTGTAAGTATTTAAGTAAATGAAAATTTTATAATTAAATTAATTTATTTTATAGAAACATTTGATAGTGAATTTCTCAGGTTGACATTTTATGAAGGTAGTTTTGAAATGATGAATCAAACTACCATATACGGAAAGACCCACTAAAAATTAATTTATTAAATAAAAATTATGTGATAATAAATGAATAAAAAAGAATAAAAAATATTAAATAAAAATTAATAAAATAAATGAGAAAATTTGAAAAATAAGAAAATTTTATCATTCAATATGTTATTGGACGTATAAAAAGAATTGGGACTCGAGGAATGTGTGTCATTTCCAATCATCATTATTTTCAAGTATTGTTCTTACATTTCCTATAAGCCCTTATCTGTCTCATAATATAGTTCTTGAATGTATATATTACTATTTTACCTTCATTTATGATGAATTTATGCTCTCCTTTCCCCATTATTATTTTACAGTTCATACATTATTTTGTTTGTAAGACTTTTTTCCCATTCTTTTTCATCTATGAGGTCATGTGCTCTATCTGGATAAAAAAATATCATCCCTTTTATATAATTTTTATATTCTTATTTTATTTCATTTATTCTCCTTAATGTTTTTTTTCTTCATGTCTTTATGGTTTTCTTCATATACTTCCCTTAAGTCAAACCCCCAAAGTTACTTCTTCATTTTTTTCTTATCTTCCTATGAAGGTCCCATATATTATAATTAAATTATTTTTATAGGATCTATTATAAAGACTTATTATTAATAAAATAATATTATGATATCCAATTATAACATTATTTAAATTATCTTTGAAATATATTTATTTCTTGATTTTATTTGAACATCAAAAAAAATTGAAAACTTCCATTTTTCACTCAATTATTATAATTATTTTTTAAAGACATTATTTATATTACATGTTTCAACCTATATTAATTTTAAAAATATAATTTTATTACATTTCTGACCAATATTAAAAATGAGGTTTTACATTATTTATTTCAATATAATTAAAAAAGTATGAAATTATTTTAATAAAATCCAATCAAATTATTGTCTTCTTATAATATATTCTTTAATATATATAAATATTATTTAATATTTCACCCTTTACTAATATCCTATAGTTTATTTCTTTGGTGGTATATTTTTTATAAAACAATACTACGTAAAAATATTCCTTTACTTAATTATCTCTATTCCTATGAATATATGGGGTAGTGAAAATGAAATCTCTATTAGATGAATGATCTATAACAACCTTTGTCTTACATTATCATTAACTATGAATAATTATATACTTTTATTCAATCCCTTTACTTTGTGAATACCATATACATCAGTCATCAGATTGAAGGTTTTTCACATAGTTTTTGATACATTGGATTTATCAAATGTTATTATACTTACCATGTACCCTTTAATATATTTTATATAGACACCATATATATAATTATATTCATTAAATTGTATTTACACTGATATATAAATTATTTCATTGGATTCCTATTATCATTCCATGGGTTAACTATGTATGATTTTGATAGATTTATGATTATTTTCATATTCATGTTAAAAATATATTTATGTATATGTCATTATGTCATAGGTGGTAATTAGATTAATACCCATCCAATTCATTGGGTAATGGTTAATAAATCAAAACAAAACAATGTTATGCATGAACATGATGCAATAAGTGTTGTTCACAATGATATGCATGGAAATAATGTTGTCATGTTTGTTTATTATTTTATGGGAAATTGGTAGTTAGAATTTTCTATCATGATATATATTTATTAATGGTGATGATGAGATCCAATGTTTTTAAATTTTTAAATTATCCTTAAATAGAAATTAACCTCCAAACTAATCTTGAAAACGGGCCACTACATTATTTTATTTGCTTTTTTAAATCATGTCCATAAATGATAAATATATTAATATATGGGTTTCATGTGTTTTATTCATTTTCTAGATCAATTAGAAAATCCATATATTGATATTGAATTTTGGAAACATAATTTTTCAAAAGCATTTCGTCTAAATGTTTTATTGCTCGAAGTAGTTTTAAAGTAATTTTAGGAAAGCCTAAATTGATTCCGTGATTCTCAATTTTTTCAGATGGGAATTGAATTTGGTCAAGCATCATCGTATGACATTTTCACTCTAGGAACATACCATATTTTAGACCCTAGTATTATAGGTTTTATTTTCAGTATTAGTTAAAGGATTGATCGACAACATGTGCATGGTATATATTCACCCTTACATGATATTTGAACATCAATGTAATTTTTGAAATACTCCTAGGATATTACATCATAGCTTGAATGCCCTTTCAAGGAAATACTTTAATACACTACTCGTTTGGATTTTAAGGCCCCTATGATGAATTCATCTATTTCAGTCATCCTATAAAAAAACTTCTCCTCCCGTCGTCACCTTCCTCTCCCCGTAGAGAGACGGCTTTGCTTTCCCTTGTTTCGCTCCTCTGTGGCTAGGTCAGGCTCGCTCCTCCTCTAGACCCCGTGTTTTTGCGACGCGTTCGGATCTGGACCCATGAACCTAAGACCGGGTTGCGATGAGGTTGCTAGAAGTTCCAGCATACGCCACGAGCGGGTTTGTGGGTTCGTGGTCCTCGCGCTGCGGAGCCGGCCCTAGTTTTGGGGTTGTATCTTAGATCTGGGGTGGATGCACGTGATTTGGTGGTTTTCAAGGTCTTCTACAGTAGGGCTAAAGGTGGCGACGGGTTCTGATGTTGTTTCTTTATAAGTTTTATGTTTTGCGTTTTGTGGTTGGGTCTGCTGTTCTGTGTCGGGGGTTTCTTCGTTGATAACAGTGACGAGAGTTTCTGCCTCGTGGAAATCGGTGAAGGGATCCACCGGCGGTGATGGGTTGTTTCTATTCGCCGGCGTGGGTGAGTGCGTGAGGTTGAGCGTCGGTGAAGCTCACCGGCGTTCTGGTTTTGGGATGACTTTTGGATGGTGTTGGTCTGTTGACGGTCGCCGATGATGATTTTTCTGCCTGAATGGTGTTGATCCGTCATTTTTGACGGCGTCGATAGAGGCAGTTGGCTCGTCGGCGAAATGGAGGAAGGTTTGTTTGGTGATTTACCAGGGGTGACTTCAAGGTCGCCAGTGACGACGTCGACGGGAGCCGGTGCATCTCGCCGGCGTTCCGGTGAATCTCCATTTGCGTACAGGCTGATGGATTGACGTACGGTGCGCGGCGCGAGGTGTCAGTGCTGTCGCGGGAGTGGTTGACAGGCGTGTTAAGATCGTGGGCGCGTGTTGATTCGGGTTCGGTGTTCGAGGAGGCTGGCGGTGACCTGTTTTGAAATTTGAATTGTGGTTTGTTATTCGGATGTGATGATGTAGTTGAAAGACTGTATGGGTACCGGCAACCCCTTAAACCATCTTCAGAAATGAAAAAAATGATTTCTAAAAAAAATCATAGGGAATTTTGAAGCTCATAAAATAAATTTCTATCCAGTATGAGAAATTAAATTGTGAAACTAATGGAAATAATACTTATAGGACATTTTATATGTTTTCCCCGCTTTATAAGTGCTTTTATCTTGAAAAAAAAAGAAAAAATATTTATTGACAAACCTATATTTCGAATCTGTATATCAATTTTTCATGTTGTTTTTATTTTGTTTATAATTGTTTATTGTTTCTATATAGAAAAAATTTATCTCAAATGTTTTCTTTCAATATATGAAATATTCTAGTGTGGAGGTATTTTATTGGATGAAAATTTGTAGAGATTTGATTATTACTGGGAGAATTAAAACCCTATTTTTGTGGATGATTTTCTTCATAATTGATTAAAATATTGAAAATAGAAAATATCATGTTTGAATACATATGATAGAATTAAAAACATGACTTTTCAACTTAAACCTATGTTACTTTATCATTTTTATTGAATAAAACCTTTGAAATCATTTCTAAAATACATTTAAATGTCTCATATAAACTAGAGTAAAAACTATATGGGAACTAATATAGAAATATTACACCAAATTTATCATAAGAACTTGTGTGGGTTTTTAAGCCAACAAATAAGGGTTAGAGAGAACTGAGATCTAGTTTCAGGTAGTTTTTGTTCTATTATTTTATATATAAATATGTAAAAGTGGATATAGTCTTTCTTGGGATGCTTTAGTTCTGGGTTCTACTATACTCATAAAATAAGTGCTTCAAAACATCATGGCTATGAAAAAATTAATAAGTTCTAATTGAAAAAGGGGATAAAAATATTTGGGGTGTATAAAACATTGATGAATTAGTGCAAGATGATATATATATATGAATTAAATTTAGGAAGTATCAGGTAAGTGTGAAAAGTAACATTGGAAGAGGAATCATAATGCGGAGTGATTTAAGAAGATTCAACTTGTTAAAATCATCATTCCAAGAAGATATATTATATCCAGAAAACTGAAACAAAAACTTAATCTTAAATTAATGTTATGTAATAAGATAAATTCAAAAAGGTGGAAGGATATCTTATAATTATGAATGAATTTTGTTTTTTAGTCTAGGTAGGGAAATCCCATTTAAAATAGAATTCATTGTATTGTTTAGGTGTTCAATAGAGTAATTGTGGGGGAGTGATGAGAGCCAATGATTTTATAATTTTCACCTATTAATCCTTGGAAATTAACACAAAATTAATCTAGAACTGGACTAATTTATTTATTTTATTACTTTTGTAAATCTAGACATTAAATGATCAAAATATAATTATAAGGTTTTTAAGTGTTTTTATGATTTTATTGATCAATTATAAAATCCATAAATTGATTTTTAATCATGAAACATAATTGATTAAAGGCTTTAAATATTTATTTTTTATTTTTATATGTTGTATGATCATTATTAGGGATAAAGACCTAAAAATTGGGATGAATCATGGTATATATGGTTAAAATAATTCTTTGTCGATAATGGACCAGGTTATCTCACATTTAGGAATAATTAGACTTCTATCTCTATATTTCTTTTCAATGAGTAATGAATACAGTAAATGACATGGGGGTTTTACTTTGTTCACTCACATTATGCTATATCCAAGAACCATGCACAACAATTTTCATGTTCTTATAAAGAACTCACAAATTTAAAAGTACAATTTAGCGAGGTCTTACTAAGTCTCCCAGTTCACTACCAAGAAAATTTAGAATGTTTTTTATTCCATCATAAGGGAACTCATTTCTATTAAAGATTTAATATCCTTATTTAATTAATATTGATAAAAATTTTCACTAAAGAGTGTTTTTCTTTATCAGAACTTGAAATTTCGTCCTTCTAGTGAGAGAGTGAATCTCATAAAATACACTTTATCAGAAATTTATCTTTCCAAATGATATTTAGAATCACCCCTTACTCTTATTACATTTTGATTTTTCAATACATTTAATATATCTCTATTTTTTATATCTCAAAATGAATTGTACTTCATAAATATCTTCTTTCATATTCGTTACTTCATTCTAAATAATGTGTGAATAATGTCATATAAAATTAAATTTTAAACCACACAATAAGTGGTTCATAAGACTAAAATTATATCAAATGCATTCATCACATATGTTTTTCAAATCCTCTAAGTCAAGTTCTGAAATGGGATACACTAGATTATAGTATGAAAATATTGGTCAGATTACCTCCAACACACAATGATCCATGGATGTAGCTGAATACTGCAATATATTTTTCAAATGTAAATTCCATGAAACCCACACATTTTCTATGGTTGTAGTTCACTCTCAATGGCTCACAGGGAAAACCAATCTCCACCATGGATTACTCTCTATGGAATATATTGATGTCATTGTCCATTTTTCCTCAACATGTTGAGTTCTAAGGGATTCAATATATTCATTGAAAGTAATTGTTATGGGTTCCCTCAAATGATGTGTAATTTTTACTTCATTGGTGCAGAAGAGTTTCTAACCAATGTAATTTCTCAAAGAAGTAAGTAATTAGAGAAACACATTAAAGGTATTTTGAAAGTAAAATAAAATATAATAATTACACTAAATAAAAGGATGAGGGGGTTTTTATTATTTATGAAACTATAAGAATTATGATGGTAAAATGTTTTATCTATATATTTTCTTTTTGTTTTTTGAAATGAGATTGAGAAAATACAATAAGAAGATATTTTTTTAGAAAAATATTTATTAGAAGTATTAATAGATTTAACCCTACCTCATCACTTACCTATTATTCATTATATTTTATATTAATCAGCACTTAATTATGATACCCTAATTTTTTTCCCTAGAACCCTATGGGATTTAACTCAACCATAATTATTAAATGAATCAAACCCTATGCTAGATTTGGAACATGCAATCATATCACCCTGCATTGATTTTCGTTACAAGGTTAGTTTCTGGTCCATGGAAAATTAGGGAACATATAAATTCTATAAATGAGGATGAATTGAGTTTATGGAATATATTGTAACATTAAAAATTGATCTCATTTGATTTTTTTTACCAATTAAAATTGTGCTCTCACAATTCACACATTACTCAACCTGCGAGTTTAGTGTAAATTGCTCAATTCCTTGCTTAGTTTATTTTAATTTTAAAACCCAATTCATGGATAGTATTATTTGATTAAAATCATCTCATTTATTTAAAATAAATAAGTGAATAATGTTTGAATTAGAATAATTACAGAGATAAACTACCCTTATATGGGTGGTTTAGTCATTGGATAAACATTTTGTATTTGCAAAGGTCATAGAAAGGGTATAGCCCAATACTATTTGTACTCTTCATTTAAAATTCAAATATGATTATTACATACTAATAAAATTGAATAAAACAATAAATTCAATAAAAATAAGATTTTTATTATTCAGACCCAAATATTACAACTTGAGAAGGAGAAGAAGTCCTTGATAAAGGGATCCTTACATCATGAGATCTCCATTTGAGTATGGGGAGTTACAGATCCTAAAATATAATGTGAGGAATCCTCTATAAAAAAACTAGAATCACTTCACTCCTTTTTCAAACTCCCAAATGTGGTTCCATTGGTTCCCTTTTATAGAAAAAATAAGCATTGGTTTTTGGCACCCGGATTTCGAGATACCACTGGTGTTTTAGTTTTGGGTTTGTAAACGGTATTATATGAACTTAGAATGAATATAAAACTTATTGGAAGGAATATTGGATATCACCAAGTAAATTTATAAGAAAGTGGACATTTGGAATGAGAGATATAGAAAAACACCAAACCTTAACTTTGACTTCGTGTAGATTCGGTTCCCTAGACAGATCAGTTTAGTTGAGACACTCAGAGGATGAATTGAGATTGGATTTCATGAGATTTGTTGTATCCTCCTGATTTATGGATCCTCTAACAAATATGCTTCCCATTTGGATGCATTTATTTCATGTAACATGTAAAAAAGTAGACATATGTCCTTGGTATTCCATTCAGTTTGACCCATTTTCCTTCGGCATCATCACAGAACCACAAAATCACCTCCTCCTATAGTGAAATCTCCAAAAACATCCATTTATAATAGTTATAATAATTGAATAATTTTATCAAATGGGAAGTTAAATTTGTCATTATATTTTTAATTTTCAATAAAAACTAGTTTAAAATATTCATGTTGTGTGGAAATAAACCATTCAATCATGGTGTGATGACACACCCACACCTAAACATTTTCACTCCTGGTAAAAACCTCATATCATATAATCCAGAAAAAATGTGACAAGTTTTTCATGTCCATATTACTCAATACATAGTTTGAAAATAGGAAAATTAATAATCTCTTCAAGAGTTAATCTTTATAAATTTAAAATTCATTTTATCATAAATTTTATCAAAACAAAATCCATTGAGATTAAAGACACTAATCATAGAGAAACATGTTACGGGTACATCGTGCCATTAATTCTTCCCATGTGTATGTTATAACCTTTTCATGACAATATCTTCATCCTTTATTTGGTTTGTTAAGGCCATGTGAAACAATTTTTCTTACCATGATTAATTCACTGAACATGTTTTACATTCCTTTGAAATCAAATTTCAAGAATCACTCAATTAAGTAATCCCAAAAGTCAAACCAAAATTTCACGACATAAATATACCCATGTGATTTAAATTTCATCATCCCCATATTTAATAAGATAATATATTTTTATTATTCTATTTTTTGATGTTTTTAGTCATTGTTTTTTGTAAGAAATACAACTATTAGATATCTGGTACACACACAATAGTCAATTCGGTCTAGTAAAGAAAATGATTGGGAGTGAAATCAATGTATCGATCAACTATTGATATAAGATGAATTGTTCACATAATTTGGTTACTACATAAATTTAGTAAGAAAACATTCATCATTTAGGGAAGCCTAAAATGTTCTGTGGAAAAATAAATGAAAAATTTTACCTTGAACAAATAGCACAAAGCATTCTGTAGAAATCTAAAAGGTTATATAATGAAACAACCAATCATATCATCAATTACTTGATTTTTTATAAAATTTAACCCTTTATGATGAAATATTACTTATGATTATCATACTACCAATTAATTTTGAAAAAATAAACTTTTCATTTGTTCCACATGTAAATTATCATGTTATATGATATTTTTTTGAAATAAATAGAAAACAAAAAAATTAAAAACAATTTATTAATAAACTACCTTAAAATTTTGTCCCCTCCCCCTCACTAAAAATATTTTTTTCCTCAATGTGAACCCTTGATATGATAAATGAAGATGAAATTCATAATTTTAAATATGGAAAATAATATAAAAGTTAATGTGCTAGGAATAGCTTGATAATTTCAAGTGATGATGGGCTCATGAAGTGTGATGAAATCAAATGCATGGGTGGGAATACCCTCAATGACAGTCTTCAGAATTTTCCCATTAAATATGAAGCCCCTTCCTATTTCCAATTGTGTGATCTACACAACAAGATGAGGAAAAAAATTAGATATAACACATGGACCTAATATTTTGGAATGTAACATACCGAGAATCAGCTTCTGTCATTAACTGTTAAGTATAAATTCCTCTCATACATAAAACTATGTTTTCATCCTTATATCATGATCTATATTTGATATTTCCTTGTAAATCCTTGAGTTATCAAATAATGACAGTTGAATATCCTCATTTTATTGAATTTTCATGTTTCACTAAATTCCATTATTAGACAAATCCATGTTGCATTACTTTATAGCAAAATATACTCAATGCTCAACCTCTATATGGAGATGAAAATATTTCTTAAAAAATCTGAAATGGGTACATACTGAAGGGAGTTTTTAATAATGACTTATAGGCCTATATAGATTTATCCATGCACTTACTCCAATCCTTCCTATATAGCTACCGAGCTTTCTACAAAATTTGTTTCAAATATCAATTTGAAACCTCAAACTGGCCATTTTTTTTGTAGTGGTATGGTATAGAAGTATTATTTTTCATCTCATACTTCCAAATAAGGGAATCCAAGTTCTGATTTCAAAATTGTGTCCCATAGTCAATGATGATGGCCTTTAGTACTCCAAACCTATGAAAAATTTGTCCCGTGAAGAAAACTAGAAAATGAGAATCAGTATTCCTAGTAGCCTTGGCCTCCACCCATTTGTCACAGATTCAACAGTAATCAAAAACTAGAAAATATAAAATATACTCAAAAAATGACACATAAAATCATTTCAATACACATAAAAAATCTCATATAATAATATGGGTTATTAGGGCATCTCGTGTCTCCAAGAAATATTTCCAGTGGGTTGAAAATGATAGCACAACTTACAAAACACATAAGAATCATAAAACATGGTTTTCCAATATAATCTAGAGTTTAAGACTTTCTTAGATGTCTTTTTGGGTCCAAAGTGTTTTCCACATGAAAATAAATGGAAAAAATGTAGAATAAACTCAAAATCAGGATCATGAACACATCTCCCAAAAACATGATCACTAAAATTGTGCCACGTGTAAGGATCATCCCACAAATAAAAGCTAGACTCACTCTTTAATTTTTGTAAATTATGTTTCATTAAATTAGATGTAATTTCATATGAAAAAGTGTAGTTTACTAAATACACATACCAAATATCTTTATCTAAGAGAGAATTAATATTATCATCAGGAATGATGTCTTGAATTGGTACCTAGTCTAAGGTGTTAGCATCTAGTGTGTGATTTATCTAACTCATGTTTTCCACCACCATGTTTTTTGACCCCGTTATTGTCCTTTATCTAAATATCGAATTAGTCATGAAGTAGAATACATCTAATAAGAATGGGATTTGTATCTTCCTTCATCAAGAGGTACCTCGGAGCCTCTTGGTTGGAGAAAAAACATCGATTTTAGAGCCCAATAGACATGAGTGGAATTTATCTAAAGAAAATATGATGGAAAGAAACTCCTTTCTTATGGTTGTGTAGTTTTATTAGGCTGATTATAATTTCCTTTCATCTTAGTAAATCACATGTGAACATCCATATAATATATGTGATAAGACAACTCCAAATATTAAGTTTTAAGCATCACACATAATCTCAAATGGAAGATCCCACTGTGCAAGACTATGTGGTCGGTGGTGTGTTCAGATGATTCTTTAGTTCATGAAATGATAACCTATTTAAATCATAAAAATTGATTCAATATCTTTTTGAAGAAATTGATACAAGGGTAGGGTGATCTTATTGAAATATCGGATGAAGCTTTTATAAAATCATTCATTTTCTCATAATCATTGAACATCATGCACATAAGAAGTATATGGAAAGGAGAAATAATATCTAACTTAGATTTATCATTCTCTATTCCATGTTTTTACACTACATGACCTAAGATAACTCCCTACTCTACCATGAAATAGAATTTTTCAAAGTTCAAACCCAGATTCTTCTCCATACAACAATTCAACAACTTATCTAAACTAAATATACATTAATCAATTGAATATCTATACACACTAAAATAATCCATAAATACCTCCATGTAGGTATCAATGAAATATGAAAAATTACACACCATGAATCTCCAAAAGGTACCATGGGCATTTAAAAGTCCAAATGGAATCATTTGGTAAGAAAACATACTGAATAGAAAAGTGAATGTTGTCTTGTCCTAATTCTCTAAAGATATAAGAACCTAAAAATATCTAGAAAATACATCCAAAAAACAACAGTATGTCTTATGAGCTACCCTCACAACCATTTTATCCATAAATGAGACGGTTAAATAGTTCTTGTGTGTGGATTGATTGGGTTTCCTATATTGAACACACACACACCAACTGTTTTTCAACCTCATTGGAAGTAACTCCTATATCTCATTTCTAACAATAGTGACACTACATTTCTTTGCAACAACCTAAATATAAATCACCCACTAGGAATCTAAAATGGTTTAAATGATACCTACATTGATAAATTTTTCAACTTCATTTTTAATAACTTCCAGAATAGTTGGATTAAGTCTCTATTGTGGCTACCTAAACGGTTGAGCCCCATCCCCAAAAAGAACCTTGTGCATGAAAATAGAGGATCTAATACTAGATATGTCATCCAAGATCAACCTAATTTCCCTAATTTTCTCCCTCAAAATATTCAAAAGTTTCTTATCATGTTAAAATAGACATTTTTAGAAATTATAAAAGGTAATATCTTATAACTCAACAATTATGAGTATTTTAGATTTGGTGGAAATGGCTTGAGTTCCAATGTAGGGGAATGTAAGGATGGTGATATTGCATGAACTAAAATTTGTTCACAATGCAAATGAGTATTAGAATATTCATCATCAAAATTAGGGATTAATTATTCAAATCAATTAGTAATATCAACAACCATGTCATATTCAGAGTGAAAATTATCAAAATAAGAAAATGAATCCACAAAAAAATCAAATCAAAAGGCTTGTGTGCACTAGAAAGAGGTGTGGAAGTTATCTTCAATATAAAACTAGAACCAATGATCATAATCTCTCTAAGTATAGTTCAAAAAAATCCATTAGGTTTTTATATGGTTGTTCAAAATGGGAGATAACAAAAGAAAAATGGCCCTATAAAGGGTTCTTCACGGAGTCTATAATATTAAATGTCACATCTTAATCTCCAAACTCCCTAGAAAGTGTACCCTTCGGAAAAATTATGGTTGTTTTTTAGTTTTGAATAAGGTTCTACCAAAATAACGTGAGAATGAGAATTTACCCAACCATCCTTAATGTTAAAACATCAAAATACTCTATAAAGACCATGTATCTTACCTAAACAAATACATCCTCAGGTTTAACAACTAGAGATATTGTGGTAGTATTTACCAAATACATAACTACTCTTGTTGGCTTCAACTCACGAACCTATAAAAGAGAGACTTAATAATGATGCATAAAATTTATGGAAGCACCCAAATCATATAAAATGTCAAAAACTATAACTCCCCTATAGTGCAAGGTATGGTGAATATACCAGATCATTGACATTGGTTGTAATTTATTAACTTGGTGTAATGGGTTTTGACACATTCCTTCCAAGATGGAGACACTCATTTCCCATGAAACCTATTATATTGGTATATAATTATTTAAAAAAATCATACCTTCATATTTTGTTGATGGCTTTAGGTATATGGATGTTTATATCAACACGCTTGAATGTATCCAAAACCACTTTTTATATCACCTCTCCAACCATCTTCTTGGTCAAAACTACTCAATTTGGAAAGGAAGGTGTTTAGGAGTAACATAATCAATATTTATTTTACCTTTTTCTTTCTTCTTGGGCTACGCATTAGTTTTTTCTGAATGGGGCTTCTCTAGAGTGGTGGTGATTCACGGTGTAATGATAGGTGAAGATGTATGAGTCATTTTCTTCCCACTTCTCAATGTGATGGAACTGATATTCCCCTTGGGGTTTGGAGTAGGATGGGAAGGTATATTTATAGATTTATTACGTAGAATTTCATGGATAGCAGTGGTAATCTGACTAATTTGTGTCTTCAACTCCCTTAACTCTAAACCCAGACTCTTTAGCGCATTGTATTTATTAAAGAAAATTTGTTTCAAAAGGTCATCAGTATTAGAATCTACTATAATTTTATTATTTATTTTTTGTTGAATCTTTATGGATTAGCTTCAGATATCCTTTGGGGTTGTTGGAAACCAAGTTTATAGGGTAGAGGCTATATGAACTTTTGTTGAAAATGGGGTCATTGTTGGTTTCCATAGCCATACCTCAGGTTGGATTGATCCTTTTATCCTTGGTATTTTATTTGTAAAAATAAATCATACCTCTTTTGGGGACATAGATGTTGCTTCCACTGATATGATCCCCCAAAATATATGGTTGTACAATCATCGACCTCTTGTAATTGGGGAAAAAGTTAGTCCGGTGCTCTGTTTTAGTGAAAATTCCCCAAGGTCTCAAAGGAGTGGTTTTTTATGTCATATGAGAAAAATAAATCTTCCTCACCATAGTGGTCAATTATTCCAACATGGTATAAATTAATTTATTTTCAGGATAAGTTGGACTTACCTAATGTACTCCACTAATATGTGGTGTACCTTGATTACCAAATTGTTGGTATTTTGTTCCATATTTTTGATCAAATCATGTGCAACTACTGCTATTTTTGTGACCAATTCCCCTCTAACTACATCATCCACCAAAATCCTCGACATAGGTATAAGGAATTTTTAGATGTAATGGATGAGGATTTTCTCACTGGTTTAGTGATGCGAGCATCTTGCACAAAACTTCTCAAATCACTCACAGTACTTATTCATTGACTCCCCTTGGGATTACATGATTCCATAGATCTACTTTGGAATGAAAGTGATCCTTGAATTAACAAAAAATCATTGAAATAATATTTGTTTAAAATTATTCCAACAAGATACATCTATAGGGTGTATATAATACATACAATATTTAGTAGTTTCATTATGTGAGAATGGGAATTAGCTTAGTTTTATTTTTTTCAAATATATTTCTTAGTTTTAAGATTGAGAAAACCACATTAAATTCTTTATTTTGTTTGTTTGAATACTCACTGGATAATCATTGAAACTTTGGATGATGGTGAAATAATGCAGATTTCAATTAAAATTTTGATTTAAGGTTTTATATGCAAATCAATTTGTTTTAGAGTTAATATCTGTTGAATAAAATTATCAAATGGTTACATCAAGTCAATTTTTATTATTTTCATCCATCAGTTCTGGTTTTATGTCTGATTCAGAAGTACCTTCAATGTCTACTTACCCAGAATAGAGGAATTCTCCAACTGGTTGAATGTTGAAACTTTCCAACTGATGATAATATCTGATTTGATCCCTAAGACAGCATTAAATCTCAGGTTTAAGAACTAAGAGAACCTTAGCATTACTTCGTGTCATAAATCAAATAAAAATTAGATGATGAAAATTTAACCATAATAAAAAGATAATAATTTTGAGTTGATAGTGCATAAAATAATATGAAAAATATGGAAAATTGAGAAAAGGGAAAGAGGCAAGAAAGTATATAAGAAGAGAATGAACTAAAAAATAAAATATATAACTCTAATTGGTTTAAAAATTAATTGAATCCCCAAAAATGGCTACAATTTGAAAGGTATTTTCATGGGTGCTGTTAAATGATGTCTAATTTTTTACTTCTTAGGTACAGAATTGTGGCTGACCAACTACACCTCTCAGAGGAGGAAGTAATTAAAGAAAAATGTTAAAGAGATTTTGAAAATAAAATAAAATAGAAGAAAAAAATTACTTAAAAGGATGGGGTTATTATTTTTTTATAAAACTAAATTAAGTATCCTAGAAGAATATTGTATTTTTTTAAATGAGAAAAAAAACTCAATGAGAAGTTATTTTTTTAACCTATTTTCTGAATGCTTAATTTATCTAACACTAACCCTTCATGTAATTTTTAATCATAATCATTTAAATTAATATACACTTAATTATAACAAAATAATTTTTAAACCCTTTAACCCTATAGGAGTTAACTTAACCAAAGTGGTGAAATGAAATGAACCCTAGGCTAGATTCGAAACCTGCAATTGTAGCACCCCCTATTTATTATAATTCAAATGATATGTTATGGTAAATGGTAAATTAGGTCACATATCCATTCGAGATGTGAGAATTAATTAATATTAGGGATTATATTTTAACTCTAAAAATAGATCAGGTGTGTTTCTGTTTTACCGATTAAGATCGTGCTCTCACAATTCACACATTACTTTACCTCGTGATATTTATGTAAATTTTTCAATTGATTTCATAGTTTATTTTATGTTAAAAAAATCAATTCATGGATCATATTATGTTAATAATAGTTTCTCATTTATTCAAAAAAAAATTAATAAGGTCATAATTAGATTAATTTCTAAGGAAAACTAGTCTTACATTAGTGGTGTCAACATCGTACAAACGTTTGGCATTCACAAAGGTCATGGAAATGGTATAACCCTTTAATGTTTTTACTCTTGATTTAATTTCAAATAGGATTAATATATAAGATAAAAATTTAAGAAAATAGAAGAAATAGGAGATGAAATAATATGTTTATTATGAAAGCACAAATATTACACCATGAGAAGGAGGAATAGTCTTCGATGAAGGTATACCAACTTCAAGAGATATCCCTATGAGTATAAGGAGTTATAAAGCCTCCAAGGTAACAATAGGAATCCTCTAGAAATATATAATTTTTGAACATCCCTCCTTTTTCTATCTCTCTAATTAGGTTCCCATGGTTCCCTTTTATAGAAAAAATTGGAAGTGGTTTTGGGAACAAAAATTTTGAGATACCAATTGTGTATAGATTATTGGTTTGTAAAGGGCATTATCTCAAACTAGAAAAAAATATAAATGTTCTTAGGGGGAATAATTATTATCATCATGTCTAATTTGGAGTAAATTGGATATCTTCAATGAGATATATAGCCAAAATATTGAACCTAACATTTGAATTCAGGCAGATTCAGTTCCCTAGAATGATCAGTTCGGTTTGGGCACCATATAATTGAATGGGGGTTGGGTTTATTCAGATGAGTTTTATCATTTTTTTTGGAGTATATCATAAAATATTGGACCATTTAGATGTATGAAGTTCTCTGAACATGTATCATAGTGGAAATATGTCTTTGGGATTCCATGTAGTTTAGCCCATCTTTCTTCTACATCATCTACGGCCCTCTAAATAACCTCCTCCTACAATTAAATCACTATAAAAATTATAACTTTCATTTTTAACAGCGATAAACATTTAATTATTCAATCAAATGAGAATTTAAATTTTTATCATCTTTCTAAATTTAAATACAAATATCATTGTAAATTAGTTGTATAAAGGTTCAATAAAGCAGTGAATAGTCATGCGATCAATCATACCTCCATTGTTAAATTTCAATTCAACCCTTAAGTAATAAACAATTTAAACATGGTAATGATCCATATACTATTTTTTCATTTCCTAGGTTCACTGTAACATCACCATGGAAACCATAATGGTCCCAGCCTTTTTCTAATTGCCCATTTTAGACCTATTCTTCTCATCATGCTATCAACCATGGGCATATTTTCACCTGAAACCTCCTTCATCTTCACGATGACCACTAAACAAGGAATGGTATTGGATATTATCAATCCCTAAATCACAAAACATATGAATCTCCTTACTTATTCTTCACATAAAGAACCATTCATTATTCATTTCAATAAATAGTCCTCATTATGTCTTATTAGGTATGTTTTCTAATAAACTCTCCCTTTATATTCATTGACAAAACTCTATATACTCCTTGAATTGATTAATCTTCAATTAAAAAACCACTTTCAATTTGTGTATCATTTATATAGAAAAAAATATATAAGCTCGCATGATTGATGACTGGTATGAGTAAAAATAATTCAATGAAAATATTTTTTGGGCCACGAACATTGAATTACTTCAATAATCAGAAATATCTCCTCAAATTAATCCTTGACATACTCTCCCACTTTAGAATTATCCCACTTTAAAACAAACATATAAATTTCTTTACATTTTTAAATGAACTAAAGGATATCATTTATCATAATATTTCACAAGGAAGGGTAAGAAATCCAACAATTATAGGTGAGAAAACATACCTTGCTCATTAGATAAACCACAGGGATCGGGGGTTCGCTCTGAGAACTAATTAAGTGGATAAATTCAGTTAGACACCCAATTATAAGAGATGGTTATAAAAAAATACTTTTGGTAGTGAAATTTTTATAATGTATGGTACTTGATATTGTGTTGACAATTACTCTATTTTCATAATTCCTTACTCCACCATCTCCTTTGTGAAATTATATTTGATCTCAATGTGCACAGTCCATGAATAATCTATGGGATTTTTACTATGATTTATCACACATGAGTTTTTACACGTGATTGGAATTGGATAAATCATTTATAAATTCTCATCATCATCTTTTCACATCATACATAGAAATTGAGTGCATGCTTGAGTGGCAGTAATGTATTTGGGATTTTCATGATCAGTAAAGTATATTTAACATCCATTTGATATAGTTTAGAACCCTTTTAAGTTAAAATGGATAAGAATAACTGAATGATTTCAAGTCTTTCTATTTCAAAAATGTCTATTCAACATCCATTACTTCAATTTATGAATACCCCTTGCACAAAAGTCATTATTTGTTCAAAATCACCTTTCCATATTTATTAATTTTATTTTGGAACACCCACTTAGTTCTGAAGAAATTATTGTCACTTGGAAATCTAAAAAATTCCATTGTATCATTATTCTCTATTTTATCAAGCCCTTCATTTGGAACCTCAAAAAAATATCATCCTTTATATATTATTAAAATAATTTTTGTTCTACTAAATAAAATAAATATACCCTCTAATGGTCCTTTATTCCTATTGTTTGAACTAGGGTTGTCTGGTCTCCAACAATGTTCCCTTTCATCACTTGGCTCCACTAATTCATATTCATGAACCTACTATAATTTTTTAAAATTTATCAATATTGGTTTTGTTATTGTAATTTCCATTAGTCCTTGAAACTCCCCCAAATCCATGTTCAACTTTACAAATTTCTTCTTGAAAAACAAGATGGTTCATATGTTTTTTTTAAGGTAATGCTTCGGTCAAAAGACCAAAGCACAAAATATATAAGAAAGCAAGAGGATTACAAAGTTCGGAAAGATGGGATTTTGTTACAATCTCTCTCAAAGAGAGGCGATAAGTAAGATGGAAGAGTGTCAAGCCAAGTCATGCTCTGTTGAATACCTTTGTTGGCGAATGCATCAGCAATAGAATTCGCTTCACGGTAAGCATGAGTAGCAATATAATCTAGCTCGTGAAGCGAGTTCAGACAGTTCATCCAAAGATTGGTAAGCGGCCAAGAAAGATGAGTGTCGTCGTTCCATATGGCCTGAACGATGGTTGTGGAGTCACTTTCAATCCAGAGCTTTCTCCAGCCTCTTTGAATGGCAAAATCAACAGCATGGATGACACCAAGCATCTCAGCCTCGAGCGAAGAAGAAAGACCACAGCCAGCATAAAAACAGCCCTGACAGTGACCAGATGAGTCTCTGAAGATGGCACCACAACTAGCAGGACCAGGATTGCCTTTGGAAGCGCCATCAACGTTCACTTTAATCCATCCTGACATCGGGGCTTGCCAGAAAACTTCAAATAAGCGCTTGGGTTTTGGATATATTCCCGGGACACCGAGGTGGCGAAGGATAACTAAATCGTTAGCCGAGTTATTGCAAGAAGCTTTTTGGATTGAAGCGGCTTCATGAATCGCAATAAGGATTCGAGCTTTACCTGCATTGAGACTAAATGAGTGGTTGTTATGAATAAAATCATTACGGGCGTACCAGATCACGTGCAGGAGCTCCGCCACTGCCGCAAGGAAGATATTCTTTATCTGCAAGGAGGCATCATATCTGATGCAATATTTAAGAAACATACAAATAGAATCAAAAGTTGGCCATCTGCAATTAAAGAGATCCAGAACATATTTCCATAAAGCAGAGGCTGTCGCACAGGACAAAAAGAGATGGTTGGCATCCTCCCTATGTTGATTACACATGCGACATTTAGAGCAAAGTTGAATGCTAAAGATTTGAAGACAGGAATCAGTGGGAATTCTATTGTGAGCTAGTCGCCAAATGAGGGTGAGTCTAGAAGGTTTTATCCAAGGCTTATTAAAAAAAACTCATCCATTGATAATTGGGATCCTCTCGAGAGAAGCAGTGATTATAGAAGTTTCTAGAATCGAGGATGCCATTTGGAGCAGGTTCCCATACCAGAAAGTCACTGCCAGGGGAGAAAGGATGATTATCAATGATCTGAGCAATATTTTCTGGGAGGGTGTGACGATGGGATCGCAGGACATCTTTAATAGAAAGACTAGTATCTCCAGGAGAGGTATTCATAGAAAGCAAGGAAATCAAGGGGTTATTGCGCCAATTGTCACACCAAAAATTAAAAGAAGAGTCCACACTGATCATCCATCTAAAATTCTTCATGATAGAGTGATACGAGTCTCTGATAGTGGGCCAGATCGAGGAGTTGATGTGACAAAAATTCCCTTTCACGAGTTTAGGAAAGAATCTATGCTTCAAGAACTCCGAAGCATTAGAATAACCATTAATGATGCGCTAAGTAAGGCAGGATTGGAGAGCATTATTGAAAAGCTTTAAATTTTTTATACCAATGCCGCCTTTATCAAGAGGTTTACAACAAGAATTCCAAGGGATAGTGACAAGCATCCTTTCTAAAGTGCTCCCTGACCAAATAAATTTTTTGATATAGGTATTAATCTTTTTAAAAATGCCGGAAGGCCAATTGTAGATCATGAGCGAGTAGACCATTTTGGAAACAATGGTTGATTTGACCAGACATATCCTGCCGGCCATGGAGAGTAATTTAACTTTCCATGTGGAGAGTTGTTTAATAATTTGATCAGTAATGTTGGTGAAATAGCAGGCTTTAGGACGACCCCAAAATAGAGGGACGCCTAAATAATTGAAAGGGAGGAGGCCCTCTTTGATACCAAGAGAAACAATGATGCTAGGTTTTCTTCTAACAGGGAAGCTTTTGCCAAAGAAAATATAAGATTTATCCCAGGAAATATCTTGACCAGAAACCTCTTCATAATGATTAAGGGCTTGTTTTAGAACATGCATATTTTTCTGATCACCTTTGAGAAAAAGGAAAATATCATCAACATAGAAAAGGTGAGTAGGGGTATTGAGATTCCTGGCAGCTTGAATAGGTCTGAGCTTGCCTTGATCAACCAGGTGAATGAGAAGTCTACTTAAGTAGTCTTCAGCGATAACAAAAAGGATTGCAGAGAGAGGGTCACCTTGTCAGACACCCTTAGAACATCTGAAGAAGCCTCTAGGGGAACCATTGATCAGAATAGAAATAAAAGCTGAGTTAAATAGAGTTTTAATCTTTAAGGTGAAAGCATCATGAAAGCCAAAAGACGAAAGCACGTTGAAAATAAAGTTCCAGTCAATGGTGTCAAAGGCCTTCCTGATATCAAGTTTGATGGCCACACATCCCCCTCTAGAACTTTTGTTTAGACAATTAGTACATTCGGAGGCAAGGCAAATACAATCCTGGATGGACCTACCCTTAATAAAACCGAATTGATTCCACGAGACAATTTTGTTGAAAATAGGCATAAGTCTGTTCGCAATTATTTTGGTAATGATTTTATAGAGAGTATTGATCAGGTCAATTGGTCTGAATTGATGGATCTCCGAGGCATTTTCAACCTTGGGAATTAAAGTTAGGAATTGGGCATTTATTCCATGTGGAAGCGAACCATGTATAAAGAAATTCTTAACAGTGTTACAAACATCATTGTGGATAATATCCCAGTGTTTTTGAAAAAAACCATTATTGAACCCATCCGGCCCGGGCGCGCTGTCTGGATTCAGACCAAAAACAGTATTTTTAATTTCGTGATCTAAAGGAGTACATAGGAGAGATTCATTTTCTCTTTCATCAACCAAGGAAGGAATAATGCCAGATCTGAGATCAACATTAGTCTTCGTATGTGAAATCTGCTAATGTGTAGCTATTATTTCCACAATTTTTACCACCACAACATCATTGATCAAAATAATTTTAACAAGTTTCATATTGATTAATATTATTCTTTTCTATTTGTTTGATATCAAATAAATTGTCCTTCATACTTTTTATCATTAAAAAATTGTTTATTCTCCATGTTGAGAATAACACATTTACTTATAATATCCTAGAAGTAATTGATTGAATGATTCATTCCAAAATAGATTCCATATATAGGTCTCCATTTGTATGTACATAGTAATTTTTTATTTGACATGTAAATGACAACAAGAATAACCTTTCCCCAAAATATATCTATAAGGGACTTCACAATAAGCACGGTATGAGTGATTTTTTTCTTTTAAGATTTCTTCTTTCAACTACCCCATTTATTCAGGTATTTTTATCAACGAAACCTTATTTAAAATTTAATTCTACTCAAACTATTCCTCCTCTATATTGTTTGTAATTTTTTTTCCACTATTTGTTCTTAATTTCAATATTTGTACACCAAATTGGTTTTTCATATCCCCCCGAATGATGAGTGATATATCTGTATACCTTAACATTCTGTATGATAGGAATAATTAATGCCATACTTCTAAAATCAACAAAAATTGATACATAATTAATTATTTCATATGGGACTTTGTGTGATATTGGCCCACATACATCCACATGAACTAGGTCATACAATCTTGACATCTTAACCTTTTTTTGTCATGTAAGTATTTTTAATGATATTCCCATTTTGACATTAATCCCTCATGAGTGTGTAATGATTTGTGAGATGGGGAATTACACATTCCAATCCTTCCATTTCTAGATTCATTAAAAATGTTTGACTTAAATTTCCCTGTTTCTAATTTCATAGCCTATTTTCCTCATCTTAGGAAGATATATTCAAATTTCTTTCTCAACTAAGTTATAAATTTTATTTAGTTATTATCCTCTTCAAAATAAGTGAAAGATATTTAGAATTAAAATTTTATACCATTTTATTGAACTCCATTATATGCCTAAAGTCACATAATTGGAAAAAACTATGAAGATTGTGAATAGTCCCTTTAACTAAGAGAACATTAGCTTTCCTGAGATCTTTCCCTCCGATTTTTTCTTTTCCAAATCCAAAAATTTTAACACCCTCATAATTATTGAAATAAATAACACCATATTTCTAATTCTATATATTCCTAATGATGTATTCATTTCATATAATGTGTAATGTAAAAATATTGTCCAAGATCCGAAAACAAGGCTTCTCCATTTACCTTAAAGAAATTTTTTGAAACATTATCTTTCCTTTTTTTACCCATGTTGGTGATGAGTGTGTTTTCTCAACATCTAGCTACATGATATAGTAATATCAACCTTGACTGCATGATTTATGGACATTAAAATTCTATAAAGATAATTATTTTTTGGGTAGTTGATGATTGTGATTTAGAAATAACCACTTATTTATTCTTCTCTTCCTTGTGATTTTTCACATATTTGTATCCATATATGAATCACTGAACTTGAAGAATAGTTATACACTCATCCTCATAAATTAATTTGTCTTGACATGAGAGTGATTATTTATAATTATCCTTCATCATACCTAGTCTTGATAGCTTTTCTTTATTTTCACAGTTTCGATTCCAACTCATAACTTCTTATTGAAATTACCCAATCCCCTTAACATTATCTTTGATATTTTCTTCTAAACCATCAATGATTAAAGTTTTTCATTCACTTTTAGCTTCACCTCAACTTCCATTACTAAATTTCAAAAAATTACATATTTTAGTTTTTCAATATCATCTATAATTTTTATCTTTTATTTTTATTTATTTGTAATATAAATCTTATAATCATGCCCCACTACATTGGACTTCTTATTATTTACTTTCCAAACATCATTTTACACAAGGTCTTCCCCAATTTCATATTGAAGATCAAATTTTATGACAAGTTCTTCATTATCATCATCAATATCATCAAATTTTGAAATATCTTAAATATGCATCGACCCATTTTCATCAATTTAATATTTTAATTCTTGTTTTTTAGTTTATCGTGAAAAATATTTTTCTTCAGAAAGAAAACTTATCCTATTAAAGGATATAAAATGAATTTCCATTGTACCCTTCAGAACTCTTGTGACCTTTTGGGATTATCATGTTCATCTTTATATTCTATATGGTTCAAGGATATATAGTTATGAGATGTACTACCATTCAAAATTTTAATAAATAAAGAGAAACATATACCATGAAAATTATTATTCATATCTTAATATTAGAGGATATAAATGACATAACTTCATATCCTTAATCAACATCAAGATTATCCTTGATTGAGATATTATTTATGGAATTAATGCAATATCATGGGTATTATCCTTTATTCTTGACTCATTTTCTACATTTATCGTATTATAAGACAGAATAGTACTATGAATAGATTCATGTGAAATTTCTTCAAGATATTTTTATTCTAGAATTAACACCTTTTTCATCCAAATGACGAGGTATCCTTCTCATTATCCTTTTCGTGATCTTCAAATTTTTGATATCTTCACCAAGTTCTATCATAACTTCAACAAGAATATTTAGATGATTGGAAATGGAGTCAACTGTCTCAATACAATTCATTCTCAAATATTCATAATTATTCAATAAAACCTTAATCATTACCTCTTGAAACTTCAAATATCCTTTATGAATATTCAAAATCTTTTCCCACATAACATTATATTGTTTTCAAAACATTACATTTATGTAAATGGGATTGGATAATGTAATTACCAAGGAATTTATGGATATTAAATCTGTATCCAATTCATGATTATCCCTCTCTATTAAGGTTTCACTCTCAATATTAGTAGTGACTCCAAAAATGGTTATCTTATATATTTCCATGCTCAAATTATAAAAATCGTGTTTTATTAGTATTTTCCACAACTAGAAATTACTTCCTTTAAATATGCGAATAACTCTATAGTTGAAATTCATCACCATACTTATAAGATAGAAGAAGAAAACCCACCCATTTGATATCATTCTTATTTTCCTTTTTGAAGATCAAACTTTGATAGATGTGGGTGAATCTGAGTATATATTTTTAAAATAATTAATTATTAATTATAGAAAATGTTCTCTTTCCTTGATAAATAGTTTTCTTCCAGTATCATTCCTCTCAATAAGTGATTAATGAAGTAAATATCACAGTTCATTTTACATGGTTCTCTAGTACTGGGCTACATTTAGGGAGCATGCACCCAAATGTCCCCAGAACTAAAATAACTAAAATCACACTAAGTATAAAATACAATTTATAGAAGCCTAACTGACCCTCCTGGTTCACTACCCTAGCAGTTATAAATATCACTGTTTTCTAACACTGGGGAACTCACTTCTTCACATAATGAAATCTTCTTTTAAATTTTTTTTTGATATATATGTTCACCAAAAATAGTGTTTTCTCTTATGAATATGAAATTTTAAACATCAAATTAGAGAATAGATATACTAAAATCCACCAAATTTGAAATTTAACAATTTATATGAGATCTATAATCACACCTCATTCTTATTCCCTTCAAATACTTCATGATTTTCCACAAACCTCTTTTTCTATGGTTCTAGTCAAATTATATTCCAAAATATCTCAACTATTGTATATTATTAAACTGTAATTAATTCTTGAATGATTACCTTCAAAAAATGATATTAAATTAAACATTAAGTGGTGGTTACAGCAGCCATGATTTTCAATAGATTCATCACACACCTTTTGAAAAACTATAGAAGTGAGTGCCGAAATGGGATACACAATGACATTATGTGGAAACTATATTAATTTTATCTTCAAAAATACATGATCCATAGGCATAGAATAATTATACAATCCATTTTTCATAGTTGAACATTGAGACTCCAATGCCTTACGTTGTGGCCATAGTGCACTCGCCATTTCTCATAGTTGAAATAATCTTCACCATGGATTACTCTCCATGACCTGTCATAAAAATGTCTTCCATTTTTCTTCAACATGCCATGATTCATAGGATTTACCATGGTTAGTCTAACTATGTTGGCATGGAAATACACCTATAAACTATATCCTCTTCCACCATGGGCATGGACTATCTATTATGATATTTTTTGATAGGTTCGCTAGAACATCACCACGAGGACCACCACGAGGGTGGTCTCTTTCCATTTTAATATTTTTGAACCTCTATTCTAATAATTCCAACAAAAATGGGTATAGTGGAACATAAAACTTTCATCTTCTTCATTACACTCACTGACCAAGGTGTGGTCTTGTCAATTTTAAAGACCTACTTCACCAAACGTAAGAAACTTCTTCCTTCAATATCTCATGAATCATCCTCTATCATGATTTTCAACAAACTCAACCCATGTAGCCATATTAGGTATTTTTTAACAATTATTTTTTAGATTAAATTGTGAAACTCATACACTAATTTTTGTATTTTCATTGTTACTATCTAGAAATTGCATTTTTTATTAGCATATTATGAAATATACAATATATGCTCAAATGATATTTTAGACTATTATAAAAAATTTATGTTTTCGAACATATGGGAATGTCATGATCCACAGTAGGCATGTAGGATATTTCCAACGTCATGCAATATTTGGACATTGATAAAAATATTGTTACACACATAGGATATTATTTCACTTTTCATATGAATTTTTAAGTGTATATAATAATTCACTACTCGTTAACTTATTCAAGGTGCGTAAAAGAATTTCATTTATGCCAGTTAACCTGTATATTAATTTCCCCTCATGTAAGATAATTTTGATCCCAATATGATAATTTCCTTAGTTATGATTAAATTAATAAGGTTCATCGGAAATATAATCACTTATAAGGTAAATCATACCACATTGGTAATTGAGTTTGAAAAATTCAGTGTGAACTCATTTGGAATATAATTCAAAACATTTAATTGAATTCATTCCATATAAAATCCCTTATAATTCTATGTTAAGAAAATAGAAATATTTAAAAAAAAATAGGGCATGGATTGAATCAAAATTCATTTATTCTATGTACCCTAATTATGAAAGATCACTCTCAAGATCCTTTTCACACACAACAAGTTGATGAAGAAGGTGAATATCATTGGAAGTGTCCAAGGTAATGGTATTTTCTAATATTCTGTTCAGTAGAATAATTTAGACCCTTGAGTTGTGCATGTGGGAAATATCAAACAATGTGAGTTGGGAACTAAAAACCAACAAGTTTTTGGAACCATGGAATGAATTAAGTATAAATTATAAGATGTGGTTGTGTCACACACTTGGGGTAGATAGATACTAAATTTCTTATGAAAATGTTTATCATTTTACCAAAGGGGATAGTTTACTCAAAGATCGGGGAGGGGATTTAATTTAACTAAGTTAGTGATTCAAAAAATATTACTTTCTTTTCACTATATTATAATGTATCCAATTATTATACAGTATACTATAATTAGTTGATCCAAGGATAATCGACCCATTCCCTATTGATGAAATCATATCCTTAATTTTATATCCCATCTTTATATTTATCTGGAAGTATTTAACTACATAATCATTAGGTGGTTTCTATTGATATTTAATTTTAAATCCTTCTTCTATCATTATTGGAAATAAAAAAATGATTCCAATATATTTTCTTCAATTAAATCTATAGTGAGCGTTTTGGTGATCATTCACTCATTGGATATATATGATCAGTTAGAAAATCAAGCAAAATGGATACATTGATCATTGTATTTGATTTTTTGAGCTAAAATAACATGGAGAGGTTGATCGATGAGATATCATCTAATTAGATATAGGGGAGGGGAGAAAATTGAATAATTATTTAACAAGTGAGTGATAGGATGTTCCATGTATAGAACAATATATCTAAAATTTAATCAAAAACCAATAAAATTAATAATTTCTATAAATATGGAAGTTGTATATTTTCACACACACTATACCAAAAAAATAAAAGAAAAAACACCAAAAACAGTCACCTCACCAGAGAAAACCGGAGTAAAACTATTTTACTACATTCACATTTGTTTAATATTA
Source organism: Viscum album (assembly GCA_963277665.1). Lineage (NCBI taxonomy): Eukaryota > Viridiplantae > Streptophyta > Magnoliopsida > Santalales > Viscaceae > Viscum > Viscum album. The sequence goes on along the minus strand of OY728153.1, from coordinate 1,163,585,047 downwards.
TTTAATAATATACCCAAAATAAGAATCTCGTCAACTTGGAATTATTACTGGGGGTAGTGTTGTTTTTTAGTTTGATTCATTTATTTTCATTTAAAATTATTTTTACCCATTAATAAAACTAGTTTATATCACATCATAGTGTTAGATCTAGAGGTTTAAATAAAAATATTAGAAAGAATAATAATTTTAGGGATCGCTAAATATAAGTAAAATATGTTTCTCATTGTCTCATTAAAAAATTCCCCATACATATCTTATTCCCCAACTAGAGTTACTTTCTTTAGTGACAACATGGAAGCTAACCTTTCTCATATGAATAGAAATTTGATAAAACTATATATACCTAATTTTAGAAATAATAATTATTTTCAACAAACTAAAAATCAATAATTCTTTGAGCGTGAAACAAGAAATCTTTAACTCCTGCCAAAGTTTAATGTCTTGGAAGGAGATGATCCTAACTATAAATTGAGAGAGTTTTGTAATGATTATAGTAATTTCAAGCTTATATGAGTCTCGGAATACCAAATCACATGTAACTTGTACTCATTTTAACTTTAATGATTGGCTAAATATTTTATAGACAATTTTCATCCAAGATAAGTGAAACCCTTTGATAAACTATGTATTATCTTTATCTATAAGTTTTTTATTGCATCAAGAAGCACCAAGATGAGGAAGGAGATATATGGAATCAAAAAAGATAATGGAGAGAGTCTATAAGATTTTTTGGAGAGATTCTAGTGACTAACAAAACCTTACCATCACCAATATTTTTAGGTCCACAACTTCATGGTATTAGATTACCAAGGACTTCTAGATAATGAAAAAAGCCTTCTATATGATTCCTATAGAGGATAAATGATAGAAATTAAATAAATGAAGTCAGATAATTGAAAAATATGATTTCCTAAAATTATCTATTGTTCTATACAAGATCCAAAACTAGAGGAGAACATTAGGTAAATATTTATAACACTCAATTACATGAAAATTAAATTGAATATCTAAACTCTATTATGAGACTGTTGTAATTAAAAAATGTATAAGAAGTATAACCTACCATTCTGCTAATATTGTTCTATATTTTCCATCCCTTGGGTCACTATATATATGGATGGCCTCAAGTTCATAAAATAAAAAATTGTTAATGTTTGTACCATAGGTAGTACATATAGCTGCAAAACCAATAAAAGTATATAAAGAGAATTCAATGATTCATTATGGGGATAGAAGCTAGTAGTATAAATGAAAACACTTATAGTAGGGTTTTCAATAAATATTCTAGTATTTACACTATTAAAGAAGTAATTCGCAACCTTTCATGAGATTTTAATAAAGTTAAGTTCAATAACCTTTCTCGAAGGACCTTCTAAAATAGTTTGTGGAGTCACATACCAACCAATAATATGTCTTCATCAATCATGAATCATAATTGAAGGTGCTAAAAAGGAATGTTCAGTAGCAACATCTCTACTCAAAATAATTTGGTCAATTAATGATTATGTAATCATCCTTCCTTGATAATACATAACTCTAAATTAAATGTTATCTCCATTTCGTTAATGAGTTTACCGGAGGTGGAATATAATAAAGAACTACCCATGGAGAGAGGTGCTGGAACATAAATGTATAAAGCAAATAAAAAATATTACCCTATGAATGAACCTAAAATGGAATACATTGATGAATCAAAACCTGTGAATAGGGACAAAGGAAAAGATAAACTGGAATACCTAAGTCATCCAGACCTCCCATCCCTATAAGAGAAAAACCATAGAAGAAAAGTAATAAATAATAATTAAAACATCAGTTCTTATAGACATTCAAAAAATTAGAGATCAAAATCCCTTTGGTGGATACTATCATACAAATCCCATGGCATGCAAGGTTTATCAACGAGATATGCAATAAGAAGAGTAAATTCCAAGGACATGAAAAAGTAAGTTTTGGTATAAATTTCTCATCACTTATAACACTATAGTTATTGAGAAAATTTCAATATCTAGGTACATTCATAATGCCTTTCACCATATGTGAACTAAATTTTTATAATTCATAGTTTCATTATGGAACATCAATAAGTTTCATCACTTTCTTTTTTTCCCCTCTTGATGGGAGGATAAAAGATAACTTTGGTGGTTGTACGAAAGGTTAATTAAACCACTGTATACCCATCTATAGTTATAGAGGATTTACTTGTAAGTGTTAAAGGATTGTTGTTCACTACTGAATTTTATATTCTAAACATGAAAATATATTTGTAAATATCATTCCCACATCATTATATAACTGAAATTTTATAAAATTTCTTAGGCCATAAAAATGAAAATTTAGAAACACTTTCAATGGGATTTAGAGAATAAATAATGAAAATTAGTATTAATTATTAAATTAAATTCCCCCATGTTAAGAAATATATTTTTACACTATCCCATTATCATATTCCTTGATGTTTTAAAGAGGATATTTAAATTTTCGATTAAATAATTCATATATTAAAACCATTAGAAACCTAAATTTTTTTGGATGAGTCTCTTTTTGAAAAAATGTTATATTCAGAAATAACTTTATGTACAAATGATAGTTTTTTTGTGAAATAAAAATTTAATGATTTAATAAAATCATTCACTAATATTTATTACTTACATATGAAGCTTCAAAGATATTGTATATTGAGTTATAACCATCACTAGATCTACCCAGTGAACTAAAACTAAAAATTCTACACTCTAGTAAAAAATATAATATATTGAGAGAAAATAAAATACTACATATTATCATTAGAAAAAAAATAGGAACAAAATTAAGAGCATCAATTACTATAATTTTTTAAAAAAAATTGTTAGGACCATAGGCTGGTCATTATGAGATATTCTAGTCATTAGTCTCAAAAATTTTGGGTAGAGTATTCTTCTAGAAATTTTTTAAGCAAAAGGGACAACCCCAAATTAAGAATAACCAAAATCATATAGAAGTTAAAAGAAATTGAAATAATTTTAGGAGCATGAATTAAATATCCCATCTTGGTCTCTCAATGGGGGAGTATCATTTATATTGTTATAAAGAATCCTTGATTGGATATTATACAAAATAAGAGTAATCAGTTTATTCCCATTAGAATTAAAAACATTTGAAGGGTTTTAATTGACTAAATGATGTTATACCAAGTTTATAATGATCTAGTATTATTATACATTATAATTTACTAATTTTTTTTTGAATACATAATATAGTACAGAATAGACGCCCAATGATTGTATTAGTTTTGTGCCTTCAGAAACATGGACATACAAATGCTAGTGCATGATTGAGGTACATTATCTCCCACATTTTCATCCAAGACTAGAACCCCTATTAAAACTATCATACATGAAATATATATTCATTACCTGGTGAAGTAAGTAATAAAATGGGTGAGCTCATATGCTCAATAATGGTAAACAATGGATATATATACGCCAAACATGAGCTTAAGTGTATGAGAATGTGATCATAACATTAGAAGACCATATCTTTCATATCAATAATCATAAACATAAATACTCGAATAAATATTAGAAGTTCATAGAAAATTAATCATAAGGGAAACTAGATCAAAATACATGAAAGCATAATATAGGAATTATATAATACTCATAAACATGTAATCTCATTCTATATAAGTCAAGATGCATTTCAAGAACTTATTATGGAACATCATGGGGACTAAACCTATTGGGAGGAACACACCACCATCCCAAGTCACCATAATTTCCTTGTAAAGTATTAGGTTTCCCCATCTTCCCATAGTGGATCAGGTTTCCCCATATACCCATAGTGTTTCAGGATTCCCCATCTTCCTATAGTGGATTGAGTTTCGCCATCTTCCCATAGTGGGTCAGGTTCCTCCTTCTTCCCATAGTGGATTGGGTTTTACCATATTCTCATAGTGTATAAATCCCATTGACTTGAATCACATAAATTTATAATGATATTTAAACATTTACCCAATGCATGATAGGGAGATATAAGTCCCAAAATTCATATATTAAAATAATGCATACATTTTCCATAAGATAATAAAACTTTCATCAAATCATGAACCATAAAAGTTGGGTATCATAAACATCATATTGTAACCCATGAAATTAAATGGTTATTATAAAAATGTAATTATATAATTACCAATGGAAAATAGATAGGTATCATAATTATTTCATCAAATAATAACCCATTAAAGAAAGTGGTTTTCAAGAGGATATAACTCATGGAAGAGAAATGAGTTTCATAAACATCATTATATCAAAACCTAAAACATTTAAGAAAGAATATGAACTGTATTCTTAGAAAATATCCTTAATAAATCATAAAATATAAAAGAATTATGAAATCTTATATAGAGAAAGATTTTAAAACAACACGTGACATATTTTTTAGGGAAGATTTTATTTCTTGGAAAATCCTTTTTATAAAACCATTTCAAAATCCTTTTCTTGTAAAGAAACGATTAGAATTTTATTTAAAAAACTTTTTGAGGAAAATATATTTTCTCCTATAAAACAATATTTTTACAACATAAATAATTTTTAAAAACGTTTTCTTTTAAAATATCTTTTAAAACATGTAAAGTATTCTTGAAAATATTTTGAAAACCTTTTTTTGAAAAACCTTGAAAACTCATAAAGAAAGATGCAAAATATTTTGAAATCCTTTTTTCATTGAAAATACTTTGAAAAACTAAAAATAATGGTCAAAATAATTTTAAAACATTTTTATTGAAAATGGATATGAAAACTTATAAAGAAATATTGAAATCATTCAAATCCTTTTATTGGAAAATAACATTATGAAAACAATTTAAAGGAATATTTTAAAATAATTTAAAATACTTTTAAATATAAAACCTATTTTGAAAACATTTCTCTTTAAAATCCACTTTATATTCAAAAAAAATACATAATATAAGGAAAAAAATTTATTTAAAAATAAACTTCTAAACATAAAAAGAATGCTTCAAGGAATAATGGTCACGATGGTTGGAAAGTCCGTACATGTCGAACATTCCTTTTTTAACTTAAAATCTTACAGAAGTGAATTCAAAAGAAAATTCTAGGAATATAATTTTTAAATCCATTTTTTTAAAAGGAAATTAATGGTTTAAATTTTCATTTAAACGTGATAGTATAATATTAAAACATTTTTCAAAACATTTTTAGAAAACCTTTTTTTGAAGGAACATAGACTTCTGACCGAAATGAAAAATAAAGATTGATTTTCATAAAAAAAATTCTTCATTATATTATGTAACAAAGTTTAAAAAATGTTACTAATACATTAATACATTATTAATACAAATAGGGGAAGAAAATTCATGAGTTCTCTTAATATTTATATCATAAGATTCCATCAATAGAAGCATAATCATAAATAATTTTGATAAATGATGAAATTGTTTCTATAATGTCTTACTGCTTGGTAAGTTTCAATTATAATCACTATGTAAGAGAATGAAATTAAATATAGCTTAAAATATCAGTAAAAGAAAGAGTTTCATGATATAATTTGTAAAATGGCAGTATATACACCATCTAAAAGAATATATATTCATAACATGGCATGTGTCTTAAAGAATGAAATTGAGACAAAATTACATTACAGATTTTTCTAACTTTTGAGACATGGACCCCATAAAACCACTATCATAAAAAGGATATGTTAATACCACTAAATTTAATTATAATTACCATATAATACATCCATTTTCATTAATAAACCCACATATAATAAATAGGTGGTGCACATGGATTTTGTCTCATGGAAAATAAAAGGGCGATGAGAAAACCCTTACATTAAGTATTGACTCTCTTTAAACACATTGAAAACTCTTGTATGATAAATATAAGTTTATTTTATATATAAAATATAACTATATTATTATATATAATACCATATATTACTTTATTATTCATCTATATTACTATTTTAATAACAACTCAATGTTAATGATATGTTTTGGGTAATAATTGATTTGTTTTTCTCTTGTGTTTTGATTTGTAATATTTTTGGTCCTCATGGTATTATAATGATCTCCAAAATTTAAATCATCATATAAATATCATATATATTTACTATACATGTATTTATTGTAATCTATAAAAAATAAAAAATATTAAATGAAAAACATCGTTCATGGAGATGGTTGGTCATGCGTATGCATGGACGATGTTTCTATTTTACTCCTAGATTTAAAAATAAAGTAAATGTAATATATATATATATATATATTATAATTCAAATAGAATTATTATTTCATATATAACATATACTTTTAATAAAATCAAACTTAATACATTCCATGTAATGTGTGAACGGATCACATCATTTTGAGGAGGTAGTATTCCACACTTCCACATACAAATTTAGCGTATTAAAAAAAGAAATCATAAATGTATGTTTTATAAAATAATTACAAAAGATTAATTAAATCATAAAAATAATATATATCATATAAAAATATAGTGTACATCATAATTCCAAACCATGAGAGGCGGTAACGGAAAAATGAACAACATCATTCCGTGAGGCGGTAGTTCACCACACACAAGAATGGTATGTTCAATACCCATTAGAGGAAAACGTGTGTAATTTAAGGTTGAAAAATTATAAAAATTAAAATTATATTTTAGATACTAATTTTATCATATAATAAGGTAAAAATAATATTTTATGGGAGGATAATTATCATAAAACCATGGAGCTTGAGGAAGAATGTTACCTCTTCTTTGGGTACCTCTTCTTAGTTTGCACTAAAAGGCTTCCTAGGATGGATTTATTCCAAAAGAAAGTCTTATAGAATGAACGGAGGGATTTTTAGAGCTTATATGTTTAGATTTAGGTTGATACAAATGGCTTGGGTGGTGTGAATAAGTGGAAGGGGTGAGTATCCTTTTATAGTGTATGAGAAGAAGAATTCGTGTAAATTTTTTAAAAGGAAATTCCTTCTAGGACTTCCTATGTAATGTGGCTTCAATAATGCATCCAATTATAGTAAAGAGAGTACAGGGTTTAATTATGAATAAACAGTTAATTTTAGACAAGTTTCTACGGCATTTGTGCCCTTATGTTTATGTTTTAGTATCTTGTTAAGCTTTATTTTACGTTAATATATGTAATTAATTTTAGATTTATTCACTAATTTTTTGGTAAAAAACTAAGTTGAACTCATTATATATTATAGTTATTAGAAATACAGAATAATTTTTTAAATTTCCCATCACAATAGTGGTATAAATTAATATAAATTTAATCCCACAAACGGGAAGACAGTGTGGGTTTTTGAAGTAAGAACATTCAAAAGGTTGCTAAATTTTTATATCCAATTTCAAGGTGAAATTGATTCCAATGGATTAAATTTGACTAATTTTTTTTATAATTGAACTAATTCAGCATTATAATAAATCAAAAATATAATTTTTCCTTATAAATATATTACATGAAAAAGTAGTTTTGGATTAAAATTCTTGTGTTATTCACTATTTATTAAACAATGAAACTTCCCAAAAAAATAAAAACAATTCACCCAATGTAAATTATCATATTATTATTTTTATAATTTATTTTATTTTTTCCCAAAATTTATTTGTGTCAAAATTAATATTTAAAATGGGTTTTCAATTAAAAGGTGGTAAAATTACCTTTTAGAAAAATACATCATTTTATACATAAAATTGGATTGATTCATATATTATGCCTATAATGTATATTTCATCAGTGTAAAAGTATTAGATTGAATATAAAATATATTTAAAACATTTATTGATAGTGATATTCATAATTTATTGAGAAAAATGGTGTTTCTATAGAGAAAAGTAGTTTTCCTTCAAAATAAATTTCTCTATTTTCAAATAGTTCTCAATTTAATTTATAAATAAAAGGGTTAATTTTATTAACATGGTAATATCATGACCTAAACCACCATGTCCGAGCCATAATTATACATGAACACATGTACACCTCCCCATACATGGGAGTTTGACGACTAGCATCAAGGGTATCAAGTGAAACATTGGGGATATTATAACCAATGTATCGTGTCCAAAGATCGATAATAATGAATAAACCAAAAAATAAACAAATCAAAGTAAATGGGGAAATAGACTAATGACATACATCTAAGATCTCCCAAAGTGGTAAGTCTATCCATAGTATAAAGTAGAAGAAAAATAAAATATAAAAGTAAATTAACAACCATCAGTGGGGTACTCCGGTGAATATCTCAGTCCGCTCCAACTCCATGCTCCACCACTCAACTATCTACCATAAGGCCATTTACTTTCATTTGTTCTCAAGTCACGAAATCTTAAAGCACACTAAAATTCCCATGTAGGGTGTGAGTACAAGACTCAGTAGGAAACCACCAATGCATCATTATTATAAGTGAACAAAATATATATAACAGTTTATATCATGAATTTAGTAAATAATTAGTAAACATACATGTGTCGAGACAGTGTGCGCAAACCAAGTTTCTAGGAATCTCATCCCTACATGCTTCGACTCACTGCCATTATGAAATTTGAGAACATAAGTACCTCAATCAATGTCACATAGGTAACCCCACCCTTTCGGTTTTTATTATAGGAACATTGTATGAATTTTTGGGTATATAGTTATTATGATTATAATTTTAATCACCCATGACCCAAGTTCTTAAGAATCCATGACCAATATCCCCTAGAAATCCATTATGCTTTCCCCTCCATAGGGGTAGCCACATCCACCTTTGAGGAAGATAGGACTGCGTCAGGATGGGTAACTGTCCACTTGACTACATAACTCCCACCTAAAAGGCTCCACCTATATATCTCAGTATCTTCCAACTAGACACTATGATTTCCCCTCTACAGGGGTAGCCACACCCACCTATAAGGATGTTAGGACCGCTTCAAGTTGGGTAACCGACCACTGATCCACATAACTCCCAACCTCAAGGCTTCACTTGATTATCTTAGTACCTACAACACAATTCCATAGGCTATGCAACACATAAACAATACATGTTGCAGTAAGTAATGATAATACGCACCAAGATCAAAGTCCGGACAATCAAACATAACAAGTACACCTTTGCCTACTCACACACCCACATTCAATTAATCACAATCATGGGTTAATCTAACATACATGTAAAATGATGATGACTTCATATATATATGGCCCAAAATGGGAAGAAACCTCCTAAATTCAAATCCAGTAAGACCTCTTCCTATTTTTATTATTGTCAGAGGTGAGACATCAAAATCTCGAGTTGTCAGTACGTTGATGAATAAGGTATATCAAGGATTTCCTAAAACCAAAAAATCAATTTTATTTAAAAATGAATTAAAATAATATATGTGACATTAATTTCTCTTTCCTAGATAATTTCCAAATTATCATTAAAATAAGACATGCAAGGTTATTTTATCATTCTTGTATTATTTTCAAATTATATTTTAAATTTTTAAATGTTATAATATTTTATCACTCTTGTATAATTTTCAAATCATGAATTAAAATATTACATGTAATAATATTTTATCTCTCTTGGATAACTTTCAAATTATCATTTTATAATTATAAAAATTATCTTTAAATAAAACTTATAATTATCCTAAATAATTTTGATAATATTTATCATGTGATAATTACCTTATAATTATATTTTTATAAATTTTGTAATATTTTATTCCATAATATCATACAGATATTATTTGACGATTCATTACAATTATCGATTGATCATTCTTCATCATTATCCTCTGATAATTTATCATAATTATCAATTTATAAAGATTTATAATTATATTTTGATAATCTCTACCGAAATATCCATTGATAATTTATATTAATAATATTTTGATTATCAAGGATTATCCCTTGATAAATCAAGGTTTTATCGTTTTAATAATTATGTATTGAAAATTAAATGAAATTATTTGTTTGTGATTATTTCCAATTTTCCAAGCATATTTATCACCAAAAAACATTTTTGGTAATTTAAATAAATTGTCCCTTAGATAAAATGGTGAGATTTTATTTGGATTATTGCAAGCATTATTATTCTCCAAGAATACCCCTATGATAATTTAAGAACAATCCTTTGAAAATTTAGGAATTATACTTAATAATTTAGGTTTTACCATATATAGAAAATTTCAACATTTTTCATGAATTTTTTAAAGAAAAGAATGGTGGAACAAAATAAAAAAAATAAAAAAATAAATAAAAGAGAACTCACTATTTATTCAATCCCCAAATATGTAGCACAAGAATGGAGGTCACACCTGCCGGATATAGAAGAATTGGAAATAAACTGATCACGTGCAAGGGGACTAAGACCAAAGGTCAGTTGAAATCTACTAGATTCACAGGGGTCAATGTTCGGTCAGTTATTTAAGCACTCTAAAACACATACGCATGAAATCCAAAACTGTGAATTCAATAACCTAATTTAATCAGAAGTTTCAACTAAAAATTTAAGGTGGAGTCATTAATTTCCCATCATTAAGGCGTTGTTGAAATTTCTTGTTCAAAACAAGCTCAAATCCAAGCTTTTGGATGAATCCCTACATGAAAATGGTGGTTTGGCATTGAAGAGGATGACTCATGGTAGAAATAAATAATTTGTTGTTTAATTTTATTAAAAATATAATTAAATAATTAATTAATAAAATTAATTATTACTCTTAAAATTTAAAAAAATGCCAAAAACCTATTTTAGATAATAATTATACCATACCTAGGGTAAAAATCTTGTTCCAGACCCAACGGTGGTTCATATTTCTCATAATGTGAACCATTTGATAGATATTAGTTGATAAATATTCAAAAAAATGATTAAAAATTAATTATACATATAAAGTTATTTTCACGAGAAAGGCACCCAAGTGACCGATGATTTCAAATGTTATACCCCGCCTAGGGTAAAGCCATATCTCGGGCCTATCAGTCGTCTTGTATTTCCCTTGTGATGTACCATTTGGGATTTATTAAATTATTTTGAATAAAAAGTGTACACTTAATATAATATATTTCATATTTTTATTTAGTCTTTATCAAGACTTTAATGACCTTGTAATCTAACACTAACTAAATATATGGCTCCGAAAATTTTCATCTGAATATTTCAAAATGTTAATTGGGGTTTTACATTTATGAAAATCCTTTAACACATTTAAAGTTATAATCTACTAATAAATATTTTTCACATATAAAAATTATAGCTTATCAAAAAGAGGTATTTTATTATCATTGTAAAAATAGAGATATTATAATTCTACCCCTCTATCATATTATCATCCTTGAAAAGAATATATAGTGGTCTTTCTCAAACAACTCACACCACTATTCTCTAACGTCATACTCACATTTCCACAACTCTTCCTGGATTTTTCCATGATTCCAATGAAATTGGAATCGTATTATCATTTTCCATTAGAGTTCTTTATCACCATGATTTATAATCCACATAGGACACTCATCATATGATAAAATAGTTTCCAACTCAATATCATTACAATATATAATATTCATATCTTTGGGAATGTATCACTGAAGCTGAAAAAAGCAGAACACATCATTCATAGCTCGATAGCAAGAAGGGAGGTCCAAATGATACTCTTATTCCATTTTCCACTAAGTCATTCTCTCATCGGTCTCTAACTAAAATAGAAACTGACTATCGCTCTCTCATATACAAGGGTTTTATGTCATATTCTAAAGATATACTAGAGGAAGGTATGTTAGGGAAACATAACTCTTCCTATAAGCCTAGTCTAGACATGGCTCGCATATACAGGGAAAACACTAGTACTAGAACATTGCAGAACATCAAACACATGCTCTAGTGCATACCACGTACATTAACAAGTTCTTTACAACAACTATTGGTGCTAGATCCATTGTATATTCATTTTCTTCCTTATCTCAATGATCATATCCACGACTTTGTCGATTCCTCATCATCAGGAGAGTATGTATCCCTTGTTAGGTTTATCCACTCCCAGCCTTTCCTGACCTCCTAGAAATCTTCTAGAAATATTTAGAGAAAATATGTCAAATATTTCGATCCGTTCCACACTTGTGGAAGTCCACTATTGGATTCCTACAAGTGTTGTTATAATACCCCTATTTTACATAATTGTAGCACCTAACTAAAAAAAGTAAGGTTTTGACCCAATTTTCCATCACTTTGTTGCACTTCATTTTCCATTCTCTTTATATTATTTGAAGGTACTTTTATAGTAGAATGGTAAAACACATTTATTGACCTTCCATGAGTTATAAGTAATCCTGTTATCCTATCCTCCTCCATCCCCATCTCAATGTTCAGGGCCTTGCGAATCACTAGAGAGTATGTCATCCTGAAAAGGCCCTTAACCAAATGCCTAAGATTTGGTCATATACCTATCTCAATCTTCTGATCTTTCCAGGCCTCATTCCCACATAACACAGGATCAAAGGGAAGAATCTTCATAAAACATACAATATAAGTAGAGCTAGTCATATAACCTTGTCTTATTTCCATGAGCTCCAAATAATGGTCCAACTTCATCATTCCAATGAAATACTATTCAAGGAATAACTCCTTAAAGTTCATCCATGTAAGACATTCTCATCTCCCATATTGATTCGTGGAATTACACCATCTTCAAGAAGTTCCTTAAAAAATAAAGGTTCCCAAAATCACTCCCCTTTTCTCAGGGGTATGGACTAGTTTGAAAATGATTTCAACATAGTCTAGCCAATACTCGGCATCATCTGGGCCATTGATACCCTATAATTCATGAGGACCATGAAGTGAGAAAATCCCTAGAATGTTCAGTCATAGTTCACTGAATAGAACCACCATGGACAAAAACAAACCAAAAATATATATTTTTTGAGTAGGCTCTACATCCTATTTACTTGTTCCGATATAGGATCATGCTGGGGTATATCCCCCTGTACTACAAGTGGTGGCATAGATACATCCTGGGTTGCCAAATCTGGTGGGTTCATCAAACTCCTACATGGTGGAATCTATCCAATAAAATGATAATTAGGAACACAACAAGTCATTACAGTATATGGGATCAATCAAGGTTTTCCAAGAAGTCTACCCTTAACCCAAGGTATACCCCTCCTAGCATTAACCCATGTTTCAGTCCATGCATGTTAGTCATAGTGATTGTATATATACTAACACAAAAAATGATTTGTTCAACTAATTGATTCCAATAAAGATATATTATACAACATGGAAGCACATATATATCATATAGAGGAACAATTCTGAACATATAGCACAAATAAGGCCATTTTATTAATGAACTACTATGCAACATAACATCAAGTATACATACAGCATGTGAACCAACGTGCCTAGCCATTATGCATGAATATACACTAAATCACAAAAATCACATATAACATCATGTGTGCCACCCATGGTGAATCAATAGTAACAACTGAACATAAATTTCCCACTTTATGGAAATTCTAAGGTCCACTATTTAGAGCTGGTGAGGCACTGTCATAGTTCTCCTACCCAAGTCCCAATTTTATATCTCCTTTCTAACTTATCCCAACACAATAAAAAGAGAAGAAATAAGTTAGTAAATACTAGGATTTGATTCAATTTTTTAACATCCTAACCTTAACCACCGGGCTTGAGATGGAATGCTATGTGACCTCGTGTGCACCTCCCCATGAGCAAGAGGTTTCCGACTAGAAGAGAGGGTCTTAAGTGAAACCTAGTAAGACTATATCCTCAAAATCATTTCATATGACCGATAACAAGAATAATAAATATAATAAAAAAAATAATGTAAATTTATAAACATACTAATTACATACACATAAGATCTCTCAAAACAGTAATCTTATCCATAGTATAAAGCATTAGATAAATACAAGATAAAAGTAAATAAAAAACCATTTGCGGGGTACTCAAGTGTCTATCTCGATCCACCCCATCTACATCCATCACTAGAAAAATGGCTGCCATAGGGCCCCTTCCCTTCTCTATAACCCATGTCATGAAATCTACAAGCACAACAAAATTCCTGAGTAAAGTGTGAGTACAAGACTCTGTATGACACCACTAATGCAACCATACCATTAGTGCATACAATATATATAATAGTGTATATCATTACATAAGTAAATTCTTAGTAAACATACAAGTTCCAAGTCCTCATGTGCTGACCAAGATTCCATGAATCCCTACCCCACCTACTTCATCTCTTTGCTGGTAAGAAATTAAAGAACAAACTTACCTCCATCAAGGTCACATAGCTCACCCCACACTTTCAGTGACTGTTACAGGAACATTTTACATTATATAGGGTCTATCTTTGGTCCACTTATCCATTTAATCACCCATGACCCATATTCGTAAGAATAAAAGATCAATATCCTCTAGAAAATCACTTTTTTCCCCTCTATAGGGGTAGACATGTCTTCCTTTAAGGATGTTTGGACTACGCCAGGATGGGTAACTTACCACTGGACCCTATAACACACACCCTCAAGGCTCCACATGTGTATCTCAGTATCTACCAAATAGCCACTGTAATTTTCCCTCTACAGGGGTATCCATGCCTGCCTTTAGGGATATTAGGATAGCATCAGGTTGTATTACCGTCCACTGAGCTACATAAATCCCGACCTCAATGCTCCACCAGAGTATCATAGTACCTACAACACAATTCCATCAGGTATAAAACAAAAAAACAATACTTGTGGTGTCAAGGAATGATAATGCACTCCAAGATCAAAGTCTAGATAATCACACATTATAAGTACTCCCATTGCTACTGAAAAAACCACATACAATTCATCATGAAAATGGGTTAATCAAACATAAACATCACATCATGATAATGTCATATATATATATATATATGTGTGTGTGTGTGTCCTAAAATGGGAAGGAACATCCTACCACCAAATTCAAAAAGACCTATTCATGGTTTTATTATCATCAAAGGTAACGTGTCAAAGCCTTGAGTTGTTGGCACATCGATAATTGAGGTTTATCAACGATTTCCTAGAACCAAAACATATATTTTAATTCAAAATGAAATAAAATATTACATGAAATGTTGATTTCTCTTTCCTGGATAATTTCCAAATTATCATTAAAATACCACATTCAAGGATATTCTATCCCTTTTGGAAAAATTTTAAATTATAGATTAAAATATTAAATTTAATAGTATTTTATCTTTTTGGATAATTCTCAAATTATCGATATAAATATTACATGTGATAATATTTTATCTCTCTTCGATAATTTTTAAATTATCATTTGATAATTATAATAATTATCCTTTGACAAAACACATAATTATCCTACGATAATTTATATAATCCTTATCATGTGATAATAACCTCATAATTATATTTTAATAAATTTTGTAACATTATCTTCAATTATATCATGAAGTTATTCTCTGACGATTCATTACTATTGTGGATTGATAATTATTCATCTTTATCCTTTTATAATTTATCATAATTATCCTTTGATAAAACATTTAATTATATTTTGATAAACTATAAAAAATATCCATTGATAATTACTATTAATTATATTTTGATGGTGAAGAATTTTCCCTTGCAAATTTTAGGTCTTATAATTTTAATAACTTGTATTTAAAATTCAATATAACTATTGTCTGATAATTATTTGCAATTTTCCATGTAAATTTATCACCAAATTTTTTTTGTTATAATTTAATATAAATTTTCACTTAGATAAACTGGTGTGATTTTCTTAGGATAATTGCACACATTATTACTCTCCAAGAACAGCATATAATTACCCCTTCGATAATTTAAGAATTATCCTTTGGAAATTTTGGGAATTATACTTGGTAATCTAGGTCTTACCATTTATAGAAAATTCCACCATTTTTTCTCGAATTTATGATGGGGAAATTGAGGAATAAAACAATAAATTAGGGAGAAATAAATAAATAATAGAAAATTCACTTCTATTCAAACCCCAAGCACGTACCGCAAGAATGGAGGTCATGCTGGCTAGATATGGAAGAAGAGGAAATCAATTGACCGTGAGAAAGGGGACCAATACCTGAGGTCGCTTAAACTCTACTAGATCCACCATAGGCGAGGTTCAATCAGCTATTTAAGAACCCTAAACTATATACTCATTAAATTAAAACTGAAAATTCATTACCCTAATTTAATCTGTAGTTTCAACCAAAAGTTTGAGGGGAAGTCATAAATTCCCATCATTAAGGCATTGCTAAAATTTAATGGTCAAAAAACCTCAAATACAATCTTTTTAATGATCCCCCGTGTAAAATTGGTGGTTTTGGCATTGATAAAGATTACTCAAGATAAAAATAACAAATTTCCATTTAATTTTTATAAAATTACGATTAATTATTAAATTAATAAAATTATTAATTCATCTTAAAAATAAAAAACATTGAATGATTATTGTGCATAAAATTTATAACATGTATATGGTAAACACCTCATACCAGACCTAATGGTGGTCTCATATTTCTCCTACGATGCACAATTTGAGAGACATTAATTATTTAATATTCAAAAAATTAATTAAAAATTAAATAAATATAACAGATAATATTTTTGTGAGAGAGGATTCCAAATGTATGATGCTTATAAATGTTATACCCCACCTAGGGTAAACACCACATATTGGGCCTATCAGTTATCTCATATTTCCCATATGAAATAAAATTTTTGAGTTATTCAATTTTTTTGAATAAATTTTTTGTGCATAATATAATGTATTTAATATTTTTATTCAGTCTTTGATGAGTTTTTGGGGTCCTCGGAATGTCGTACTAACTCAGTGTATGACTCTGAAAATATTTCATGAAATATTTCAAAGTGATAACTAGTATTTTATCATTCTAAAAATCCTATAACACATTTTATGTTATGTTTTACTAATAAATTATTTTTTCACATATGAAATTTATAGTTTATCAAAAAGAGGTATTTTATTATGAATGTAAAAATCAGGATATTAAAAATATTTTAAAATGTTATATAGGATTTTACCCTTGTAACTATCTAGTAACACATTTTAATTATTTTTCACCAATAAATTATTTTTCACATATGATGATTATAGTTTATCAAAAATAGGATTTTATTCTCATTGTGAAAATCAAGATATTACAACATGTTTCAATCATATTTTATTCAAAAATTCCATCCCAATGGTTATGTGACAACTATAATAATATTTTAACATTAATATTAATTGAATGTTATAGTTTGTAATGTAAGGTCATGCATCTAATTCAAGATATCTAAGTAAATATTAATCATGTGTACTGCATGCCAAACATTGTGTTGTATATAATCCAAGCTAATGTAAGTGTTGCATGTAATTCAAGATTAACATGGTGTTTCTTGAAACAGCATCCGAACATAATTATTTCTCAAGTTATACTTATATTCGTATGAAATTAAAAATATCAATAAGATTAAATTAATAGAAAAAATATTTCCCAAAATACCTGGGTGTTATATTCTACCAATCTTAAAATGAATTTTTTCCTAGAAATTCATTTGAGTTATTAAAGGTTTAATAATTTAAAATTTATTCCATATAAACCCAATAATAGTAATTAATATTAAAATATACTTTTAAAAAGCAAATTTTGAAACATAATATCCACCTAGGGTAACAAACTACTAGTTTTCCATATATGAGAAAATTAGTGGCATGGGAAAATATAGACTTAGAGGAAAAGTGAAAATATTTATAGGGATTAATTGAGCTCATCAATATCAACAAATTGAATGATAAATTGATAGTTAAGGGCATAAAATTCATAAATCTATTGTTATTTAAAAGGTCATATGTTTAATAAAAAATCAATTATTATGACAAAATTTTATTTCTATATCATTTTCCTAAAGTTGAATAATTTTCATGAGAAGATATACTTTCATGATTTTAGGAAAACCTCCCCCTTTTTATTCTTTTATATATTTATAATTCATATATTTTTTAAATAAATCCTGAATACTTTTTAATTCATGAAGAATTAGCATATCATGAGATCCGTAAATAGAATGATGGGTCATTCTATCTATCATAACAAAAATGTTGTCATAAGATATCCAATATGCGTAAATCCACATATGGAGAGATAAAACTTTAATCTCTAAAACATAATCCCAACTATAAGATAAACCATTCCATAAATGGTTAACCTTATAACCCTTCTATTAGATTAAAATTAGAACCATTAGAAATAAGTTCACTAAACCGATTAAAATTTGATCCCTCATATCACAAAGTAGCTCTTGGTGGTCAAATTTTAATCATGTAAATAATTTTATCATATATTCTTTTAAAAAATGGTGATAACCTCAATTCCCATACATACTAACTGAAAAAAAAATTAATTATTGAGAAAATTTATATTATATTTGTATTAAATCAAAAAATTATATAAACACCATCCATGATAGCACAAACTTATTAGACAACAAGTCCTTTATTAGTTCCAAGGTAATCTATAACATCCAATTAACTTATTGAAATACAATATATCTATAATCAAAACATAATTATCTTAAAATTAGGACCATGTTAAGGGTAATATTTCCCCAAATCATGTGTTTTCCATATATATCACATTTCCATTAAATGGCTTTTCTAGTCCATTAGTTCCATTAAATATAATATTGTAAATCCTTAGTGTAAAACCTAAAGTTGAAAATACTTATATATTGCATAGAATATAATTATTAAATAAAAATATGTAAACACTTAGGATACTCCACATCAACTATAAGATATTAACAGGGCTACCTTATCATGTTACATAATTCCTCTTTACATTCACATTTAACCTGTTGTCTCATCATAATCAATAGCATAACTATTATCATACCACCATGTTGATTCTCTTCATGAGATTTCAACTTGGTACATTTATTTGTATAATTAACATTCTTTCCACACTTAAAAAAATTAACATTAGTGTATGTATTAGGGAGAACAATATTCTCTTCTATTTTTTTAATAAAACTCTTCATTCTTTCCTCTGTAGTTAACTAATTTTTGTCCTTCTATTCAATAGTAATAATATCTTCTTTTTTCTATAATACATTAATGTGGTTTGTTCTATCCACATTATCAACATCCAAAAAACTGAATCTTATTTCATTCATGGTCTCCAATACCCAAAATCTTAGTGAAATCTCTTTGTCTCTTCATTGGTGAGTTAGAGAGTTGGTTAAGGTACATGTTGTTAATCATGTTCCATGAAAACTGTTTAGGAAGGAACACAAAATCCTTCACTCCATTTATCATCCCATTTGTATTTTTATGAGAAAAAAATCATCACAATCAATGTTAAACCAATTATTTCTTGTTCCCTCTGCTAATTAAAACAAGAAATCATAGTGTGAGAAACATTTGTCATGATGAAAAACCTCATAATTGAGGAAACAAATACTTATAGGATGTCTAGATCATGGATCCTATTTCATTCATCAATGAAACCATAACATTATACTAGGATATTCCTAGTCATTTTCTACTTAAAATGTTCATGATGGTTCATAAAGAGTTTGTGAATTCCCAAATCATATCACCCGAGATTGTTAGACCAGATGCATCGTAAGGCCTACTGTCATGTACCAGGTTATGCTTGAGTCAGGACTAACGCACCTTTTTTTATTTGTTACCCCAAGGTAAATCTATTATAGATCTATATCCACATGAAGTTTCCAAATTGGGATGTAATGTTGGGAAACAACTCACTCTATCCTTTAAAAAAATTCACAGAAATTTTCTTAAACATTGACAAATCCTTAGAAATATCCTTAGAGACACCCCTAGACATATCCTTAGATATATCCATATTAATCTCACAAACTTTTTATCATAATAGTTTCCAAATTTTGATAGAAACCTCACATTGAATCCAACTATAATTACCCATACATAACATACATTGAAAATTCATTATTTTTTCAAAATACATAATATATTACATAATAGACACCAAAAGACTATATTAGTTTTGTGCCTTTGGAAACAATTAAACATAAACATTGGTAAATTAGTGGGATGAATTATCTCCCACTAGGTTCTCATATACTAACACCCCTATTTTACATATCATAAATTAAATATATATTAATATCTTCAGGAAGGAAACAATAAAAGGGGTGAGATGATATGCTTAGTAAGAGTAAAAAATGGAGATATCTTAACATAAAAAAACATAAGGGTATGAGAATGTGATCCTGTAATTTGAAGATCATACTTTGTATATCAAATATCACAAACATGAATCATGGCATAAATATTAGTAGGTCATAACACATGAATCATAAGGGAAACGTGAACATAATCCATGAAAGCATAACCTAAGAATTGTGGAATATCCATAAACATGTCATATAATTTCCTATAAGTCAATACGCATTTTTAGAACTTATCAGGGAACTTCATTAGGACTAAAGATAATGGGTGGGACACACCACCATCCCAAGTCACATTCCGTTCCTTGTTTGGGATAATTTTTTCCCATCTTCTGATAGTGGATCGGGTTTCCCCATCTTCCCATAGTGGATTGGGTTTTCCCATCTTCCCATGTTGGATCATGTTTTTCCATATTCCCATAGTGGATTGATTTTCCCCATACTCCAACAGTGGATTAACCTTGTTTAATCAAACCCCATA
Organism: Viscum album; assembly: GCA_963277665.1. Classification (NCBI taxonomy): domain Eukaryota; kingdom Viridiplantae; phylum Streptophyta; class Magnoliopsida; order Santalales; family Viscaceae; genus Viscum; species Viscum album. The sequence goes on along the minus strand of OY728153.1, from coordinate 1,163,564,325 downwards.
ATTATCCCATGAGATATTATTCTTTACCCAATTCATTGGAGGGATATATATCCCCCCCCATACAATAATAAAATCATGCGTACATGTGCCACATGATAATAAAACTAGCATCAGGTCATGACCCATGAAAAGAAATGGGTTTCATTATTATCAAATCATAACCCATGAAATTAAATGTGCATCACAAAAAATTTATCATATCATTACATTTAGAAAATATAAAACACTCATAATCATTTCATCAAAGCATAACCCATGAAAAGAAGCAAGTTTCAAGAGATTATGACATGTGTAAGGGAAACAGATCTCATAAACATCATTCCTTCAAAATATAAACCATTCAAGAAAGAATATTAATGGTATTATTGAATCAAATAATCAGTAAATCATGAACTATAACAATGTATTTCATAATATATGGAGAAGTATTTTGAAATATAACATGACTCATTTTATAATGAATATATCCTTTTATTTAAAATCCATTTTATAAAACCATTTCAAAATCCTTTTCTTATAAAGAATGACTTACATTTTTATTTAAAAAAATTGAGTAAAATATATTTTCAACCAAAAAAAATTTAATTTTAAAGCATTAATCATTACGAAAACAATTTTATTTTAAAATATCTTTGAAAACTTATAAAGGAATCTTGAAAATATTTTGAAATAATTTTTATTGGAAAACACCTTGAAAACTCATAAATAATGATTGAAAATATTTTAAAAAACATTTTTCTTTGAAAATTATTTCAAAACCTTAAAATAAAGATTAAAATTTTTTGAGAACCTTTTCCTAGAAAATGTGTTTTAAAATTTATAAATAAATATTGAAATAATTTAAATCCTTTTCATGAATATAACCCTTTGAAAACATATAAATGAAGCATTGAAAATCATTTAAATCACTTTCAAAAAATTAAACCTTTTTTGAAAACCTTTTCCTATGAAAACCACTTTAAATTCAAAAAAGGTAGATAATATTAGAAAAACATTTTAATTAAAAATTACCATGTAAACATGAAAATTAATCTTGAAGGAAATGGAATTCATAAAGGTGGGTAAGTCAGTACATAACGAACATTCTTTTTACACCTTCAATGCTTAGAAAAGTTTCATGATTTGAAAAAATACAAGTAGATTCCTTATAAAACCCTTTTTAAAGGTAAAAAAAGTCTAAAAATTTTCTTTAAACATCATATGATAATATTAAAACATTTTTGAAAACATTTCTAGAAAACATGGTTTTTAAAGAACCTAGATTTCCGATCAATATTTTAAAAAAAATTGGATTTTCTTAAGAACATTTTATTAAATGTATTAAGTAAAAATGAGCAGGAAATGGTACTAATAAATGAATAAGTCATTAATATACCTAGGGGAAGAAACTTAATGAGTTATATTGAGATATGGATCATAATATTTCATCAATGGTAGAATAATCATAAATAATCTCTATAAACGAAGAGATTGTTTCAATAAACTCTCACCATTTTGTAACATTGAATTATACTCCCCATATAAGAAAATTATATTAAATAAAGATTAAAATATCATAAAAATAAATAGTTTCATGATATAACATTTCAAATGGAAGTATATAGACCTTGTAAAATAATATATTTTCATAACATGGCATGTGTTTCAAATAAGATAAATTGAGAAAAAATTACTTTACCAATTTGGTAACTTCTAAAACATAAACACCATGAAATAATGAAAATCAAAATAATGTGTAAATAAGAATTAATTTAAGTATAATAATCATATATTACATACAATTTAATTAAACACACAAAATATAAGACAAAGGTGGTGAACATGGCTTTTGTATCATGGAAAAAAAGGGAGATGAAAAACCCTTTATTTAAGTTTTGACTCTGTTCTTACTCCTTAAAAACTCATGTATAATAAATATAATTTTATTATAAATCTAAAAAACCATATTTTAATATCTAATACCATATGTTATTTTATTATGACTTTATATTTCCTTTTTATTAACAACTCAATGTTAATGTTACTTTTCAGGTAATAATCGCTTAGTTTTTCTCTTGTGTTCTGATTTGTAATATATTTGTCCTCCTAGTAATATCATTATCTACCAAATGTAAAAAATGATATAGATATCATATATATTTATTATGTAATTATTTAAATTAATCTATAAAAATAAAAATATTAACTGAAATACACCATTCATAAAGACGGTAGGTCGTACATAAGCTTTAACGTTGTTTCTATTTTACTGTCATGTTGAAAAAGAGATTGTAAATGAAATATATGTATATATATAATATAATTATAGTAAAATTATTATCTCATATATATCAGGTAAGTTTACTAAATAAATTCTTTAATTCATTCCATGTAAAGTTTTAATGAATTACATCGCTTTGAGGAGGTAGTAGCCCACACTTCTACGAATGATGTTTTGGTATTTCAAAAAAGGGAATCCTGAAGGTATGTTTTATATAATAATTCTAGAATAATAGATACATCATAAGTATAATATATATCATATAATAATAGAAATTATTTCATAATTTCCAACTATGAGTGGTGGTAATGTAAAAAAACAAATAACATCATTTTGTGAGGTGGTAGTTTGTCGTACATAAGAACGATAAGTTTGTTACCCATTAGAAATAAGTGTGTATAAGTGTAGGTCGAAACATTTTAAAAAAATTAACATATTTATGAAACTATAGTTATTTTATAATCTTTTAATAATAATATATGTGAGGTGGATAATGAAAAAAAAACATCATGAAAGATGTTAAATCATCTATAGGTAATTCCTCTTGGTTTGCAGAAAAGGGATTCATTTTATGAATTTAATCCCAAAGGGAGAATTCTAGGATTAATTGAGGGATTTTTAGATCTTTTTTAGTATATTTTGGGCAATCCAATGGTCTTAGGAGGATTGAATAAGTAGGGGTGAGTTTCTTTTTATAGTGGATGAGGAGTGGTATTCCTGTAAATTTTGAAAAAGGGAATTCCGCCCATGTTCTTCACATGTAAACTGGATAAAATAATGGACCCAAATAATGAAAATGGAGGATATTTTCTAAATATGTCTATTAAATACATTTTTGACAAGTTTCTAAGTCATTTTCTCCCTTTTGTATATGATTTTTTCTATTGTTAAGCTTAAATTTACCTTAATCGTTGTAATTAATTTTATTTATATTCCCTAATATTTTTTGTCAAAAACTAAGTTGAAATCATTATAAATTATAAATTATTCTGATTCCAAAATATTGAATCCATTTTCCCAAATTCTAATCACAAAATCTAAAAAATATAATTTAAATTTAATCCCACGGACGTGATGAGAATGTAGGTTTTTAAAGTTAAAACATTCAAAGGTTTGGTGTGTTTTTATATCCAATTAAAAAAGTGAAATTGATTAAAATTAATTTCATTGTATTAATGGTTTTATAATTAATATATTTATACAATAAAAAAATTAACCTTTTCCATATAAATAAATTATATGGAAAATCAATTTGGAATTAAAATTAAGTGTTCTTCACTATTCATCAAAAAATGAAACTTCTCAAAACAAATTACAAAAAATTAAACCAAATAAAATTTTGATATTCCAATTTCAAAAATAATGTTTATTTTTACCCAAAAATTATAAAATTTAAAAAAACCATATCTAAATTGGGTTCTTCATTAAAAGGTGGTAAAATTACCTTTTTGAATAATACATCTTTTTATTGACGAAATTGGATTTATTCTTATCTTTTTCCTATCAAATATATTGGTTGAGTTTAAAAATATTTGATTTAACATATAATATATTAAAAAATTCATAAATAGTGGTTTTTTTAATTTATTGAGATAAAATGTTATTTTTATATAGATAATTAGTTTTCTTAGAAAAGGAATTACATTATTTTCAAATATTTATTACTTTCATTTCAAACTAAAAGGGTTCACTTAATTCACATGATTAAATCCCAATGTATTCATAAAATCCATCCTAATAGATATTTGAGAACTATAATAACATTGTAGTAATAATATTATTATTATGTTATAGTTTTTTAAAACTAGTTCACGCGTGTAATGCATGCAGTCGAAGGAAATTGGAATTATGAGCAATGCAAGCCAAACATTTTGTTGTGAGTACCATAAGAAAATCTAAGTATTGTGTGTAGTACAGGATTAACTTCATGTTTCATGATACTCAATCCAAACATAGTTCCTTCAAAAGATATATTTATATTTTTTTAAAATTGAAAAATACCAAAAATATTAATTTAATTTGAAAAAAAAATCACAGAATATGAGTGTGTTACATTCTACCCCCTTTAAAATGAATTTCGCCCTCAAAATTCTTCTAGGATATTTATGGTTTAATACATGAATTTCTCTTTCTTAAAAACCAAAATAAAAAAATTAGTACCAAAAAATCTTGTAAAAAAAGTGATATTGGTAACATAACAGCTACCCAGACTAACACATGTGTACTTCTCCACATATGAGAACATTGGTGGTAATTGAAAATATGGACTTAGACGAAAACTGTAAATATCTATGGGGAATTATTTAGGCCATAAATAAAAAAAAGTGAATCATCAATGGAAATTTTTGGGCCTCAAATTCATTTGCATATGATGATTTAAAAGGCCATTGGTTCAACAAAAATCAAGGTATTATGTCAACATTTTCATTTTAGATCATGTACCAATATTTGAAGAATTTTCATTAAAAGATATTCTATAATTATTTTAGGACAATGTAACCCTTTATTATTCCTTGAAAAAATTTCACTTCAAATTCTTTTTTAAGAAATGATGTTAAAATTTTCATTATCTAAGAATTAGCAGATCATGAGATCCCTAAATAGTATGATGGGTCATTCCATCTATCACCGAAAAAAGGTTATCACAAGTTATCCAATATGCATAAATTCATATATAGAGAGATAATACTTTAATCTCTAAAAACCTCATCCAAACCATTACCTAATACAATATAGTCATTTAATAGTTCTTGAATAATCCTTATTCATCTCTAAAAATGTATTTCCAATTGGAGTACAGTTAAATTCTCGATGTTTTTATCAGCGCTATAAAAACACTGGTAAAGGGCCATACAAAGAGTATTTTTCTCTCTGATAAAGGCAACACTATTAAAGAGGGAAAAATAATATTTTTTTCAGATTTCCATGATCTCATCCCTTTAAACAGTGCTTCTACAACACCTTTAATAGCACTACCCCCACTTTTATCAGCGCTTTTCACCCCACCACAACTTTTATCAGTGCTTTTTCAATTACAGCCTCATGTGTGCCTACCTGGATTCAAACTTTGTACCTCTCCTTCATAGATGGAATTCCAATACCACTTCACTATGTCATTTTGTTTTATTTTTAATGTTATTTCTATTTATTTATATATATATATTGACATAAATACTTATATATTTATTTACATATTTATTTTTTATTCATATATTTATATAATTTTTTTTAAATAAGTTTATAAAATATATGTGTTTGTATGTTATATATATACTTATATTTATTAAAATATATTATACATTATATTCAGTATATATATTATACTATAATATAAACATATATCTATTTATTAATACAAATATATGTATATATAAGCATTATAAATATATTTGTATAATGTAAAAATATTTAGATATTGTTATAAATACATTTTTAGAATATGTATTTATTCACATATATTAGAATATACATTTTTACAGAAATATTTTTATATATGTATATATATGAGTTATTTTTTGTAGATAAGTATAAGAAATCATGCATATATTTAATTATAAATAAAATTACGTTGTAAAAATGATAAAATTTCAAATCGATAATATTAATATTAATGTAATCCCTGGGAATGAATTCGATCACCACTGAAGAAGGAAAAAATACCCCATTAAACGAGGCTAAAAATACATCAAATGTTTAAAAATTGGGGTCCCTTGACTAAAAACTCAGTTTTGGAGGCCTTTTATGACTATTTTATCCTCAAAATGAGACATAGGTTTATCTCTATCAATGAGGGAATAAATATTCTTGCATAATTCGATTTGATATGTGGTATAGACTAAAATATTTTAAAAATATTTTATAGGCTATTTTCACTAAATTTCTTATATATTATGTGTAAATTCATATTTAACTAGTCTAAAACATATTTTAAAAAATATATATTACATTTATATCAATATAAATATATTTACGTATTAATATATTATTTTTAATGAAATAATTTTGTTTTTATGTATACCCTTACAAACGCTAATAAAAAATTATTGATAAAGGGTGTACTTATCAATACTTTTTTATATGAACTAATAAAAGACCACATTTATCAAAACTATTCTAAATTCATTGATAAAGGTCCCCCTTTAACAACACTTTTTAAACCTATTAAAGACCCCCTTTAACAACACTGACTATGGGGGTCTTTAACAGTGCCTTTTTCTAGTGCTATAAAATCCCTAGCATTAGATAAACTGAGTTTTTTAGTAGTGATAACAAAAACCATTCCATAAAATGATAACCTTATAACTCTTTTCGAATATAAAAATATAAAACATTAGAAATGAGGTCACTAAATATTATTAACATTGATCCATCATATCACAAAGTAGCTCTTGGTTGTCACATCCCAAACATGTGAATACTTTTATCATGAATTCCCTTGAATCATGGTAACAACATGAATTACCATACATCCTTATTGAATCCATGAATTCTTCCTTACTCCAATGTATATTGTATATATTAATTAAATAAAAAAAATTTATAAACTCCATCCATGATAGCACAAACATTTTTTCAACAAATCCTTTTTCAATTCCATGTTAATATGTACCGTCCAATTCAGTTATTGATATCCACAATGTGTTTTATATTAACATCATTATCATAACATTATAAATATATTAAGGGATATATTTCCCTTAATCATGTGTTTCCCATGAATATAACCTTGACATTGAATCAATTTTCTAGTATATAAGAACCATTTAACATATTCTTGTAAATCCATTACGAAAAACATTAAGTGAACAATTGTTATATAATACACAGCTCATAATTCTTGAATGAAAATACAAAAAAACTTAGGTTACTCCACTTAATATAAAATCCATTCATAGGTATACCTCATCCAATTAAATAATACCTCTTTACTTTCACATTTCACTTGTAGTCTCATCATTATCAGCAACGTAACCATTACTCGAACGACCATGTGGATTCTCTTATTGATATTCATACATAGAACATTTAAATTCATAATATTCATTCATTCCACACCTAAAAAAATTAACATTTTATGATGTCTTTGTAAGGCCAATATTCCCATCCATTTCCTTAACAAAACACTTCATTTGTTTCTTTTCTATTACTTTGATTTGTGTCCTTATTTTCCATAGTTAAATTATCTTCTTGTTCCACTAATAGATTCACTTAGGTGAATATTTCTACATTCTGGAAATTTAGAAAATCGAATCATCTTTCTTACATAGTCTCCACTACCATAACTCTCAAAATATCCCTTCCTTATCTCCTTTGGTGAGTCTGATTTTTGTTTAATGTACATGTTTTTAGTCAAGTTTTGTGAAAACTAATTAGACATGATCACAATATTATTCACTCCAATTATAATCCCATTTAGTTTTTCATCTAAAAAATTTCCATCACATTCAATATTAAACCAGTTCCTTCATAATGGTCTATAAATAGTTTTTGAATTCTCAAAGAATATCCCACAAGAGTGTCAAACTAGGTGTACATTAAGGCATGTTATAATGTACCAGGTTACACTCGAGTCATGATCGAAAAACCTTTTCAGAGTTCTTACAACTATGTACATATGTTCTAGATCCACATCCACTTGTATTATCCAGATAAGTATTTAATGCTAGGAAACCACTCACTAAATCCTTTACCAAAATTCCTAGAAATTTTACTAAACACCAAAACTTCCTTATACTTATCCTTAGAGACACCCTTAAACATATCCTTTTAAATATACATAGTAATCTCACAAAAGTTTTCTCATCTATGTTTCCAAAGGTTGACTAATCCTTTACATTAATACCAACTATAATGACCCATGATAACATACACTGAAATTTCATCATTCTTTAGGAATACTTCATAAATTGCACAATATACCCCCAAAGACCATATGAGTTTAGTGCCTTTGGAAACATGGAAATGTAAACTCAGGTACATAAGTGAGATACATTATCTCCTACTAGGTTATCTAAGACTATAAACCCTCTTAGACATATAATACATGAAATATATCTTCATAACTAGGGGAAGGAAATAATAAAATGGGTCAGATCTGATGCTTAGTAAGGGTAAACAAGGGAGATATATAAGTATATACATGAGTATAAGTGTATGTGAACATGATTGTATCATAGGAAGATCCTACCATACATATGAGAGATCAAAAACATGAATCAAGGGATAATTATTTTTATTTTTATAAGACATGAATAATAATGGAAACAAGATCATAATCCATGAAAGCATGACATAAGAATTATGAAATATGCATAAACATGTAATATCGTTCCTTATATGTAAAGACACATTTCTAGAACTTATCATGGAACTTCATAGGTACTACACAAACTAGGTGGGAGACACCACCATTCCTAGTTACAATCATTTCCTTGTAAGGAATTGGGTTTACCCATTTTCCCATAGTGGATTAGGTTTCCCCATCTTCCAACAGGGGATTGGGTTTCATCATTTTCCCAAAGTGGATCGATTTTCCCCATCTTTCCATAGAGGATGGGGTTTCTCATCTTCCCATAGTGGATTAATCCCTTCAACTTGAATCCCATAATTACCTCTTAAGATGTGAATCTCTACCTAATAAATTTGAGTGTGATATAGTTATCCCCAATCATATAATAAATCCATTCATACATGTTCCACAAGATAATAAAACATGCATCTGAAAGATGCTATCGTGGGCGCTTTCAAATGATGTTTGGTTTTGGGTTACTCAGGTGCGGTAGAGTGGATGACTAAGGTCGTCTCTCAAAGGAGGAAGAAAGAAAAATAATCTAAAAGGTATTCTAAAAATAAAATAACTAAGAATAAAAATTCTATTTGAAAGGATGGTGGGGTTTTTTATAATTTTAAAAACTGGAAGAATTTTACTGGAAGAATATTGCATTTTTTTGTTTTTAATTTTGAAATGAAATTCAACTCAACAATAAGGTGTTTTTTTAGAAACTATTTTAAAATGTATAATCGGTCTAAATATACTAATTAATTTACTTATTAATAATTATCATTTAAATTATTACCCACTTAATTATGATCCCCTAATTTGTTTACCCTATAAACCTACAAGAGTTAACTTAACCACAAAGATGAAATTGCTTAAACCCTAGGCTGGTTTCGGAACCCGCATTCGCAACACCCTTCATTGATTAATTTTATAAGTTTAGATTATGTTTAGTGGTTAATTAGATAACATATCTATTATTCATATGTGGATTAATTTATTTTATTGATTATATTTGAACTCTACAAACTTATCTCATGTGGTCCTGTATTAACGATTAATATCGTGCTCTCATAATTCACACAATACTCGACCTCACGTGTTTTTGTGTTAATTTTTCAATTGCTTTCATAGTTTCTCCAAATTAAAAAACTCAATTCATAGATCATATTAATTGAATTACAGTATATCAATGATTCAAAATAATTAAATGAAGAGGGTAGAAGATAGATCGATCACTAAGAAAACAACTCTTCCATGGGTCGTGTGGTCATCGTGGAGACGTTTTGCATTAGCAAAGGATTGAAATGGTAGAACCCATTCTCATCTCCACTCTTGAATCAATTCCAAAAGCGGACGATTAATAGGAATATAAATGAACAAAATTGAAGAAATGGAATATAAAATAATAAGTTTATTAAAAGAACAAAAACATTACAACAAAGAAAATGAAGAGAAGAGAATTTTGGAGGAGATCGTAGCTTTAAAAAGCATCCCTCGTCCAATGGCTAATTGAAATGGAAAAGAACCACATAACCTCATATCCCAATCATCTAAGACACGTAAAAAACCCTAAAAATGTGAAAAATACCAATTTATAGAGTGGAGGGGAGGCTACGTTATAAGTGGTTTTAAGTGTGAATGGGGTAATTCGGCCAAATATTTTAATCCAAATTGTACCACCAATGTGACCTTTGAAATGCGTAAAGCTCTCCATATAGATGGTTGATTTGTGATAAATTGGGTTCCATAGATCCTCTACAAATTTTATCCCATTATAGGAATGGATGTAGTAGTTATGGCCCAAATACAGAACCCATGTCCAATCTGGATATTCCAACACAACTTCGAATTCATGGCCCATTTTCACCAACCAAATGCATGATTTAGCTCTAATGTCCTAAATGAAAGTTGTATCCCATTAAGTCAGGAACATATCTAATAAATTTTAAGTTAAAATAAGGCATATAGAAATATTTATACCTGAAATTCTACTGTGAGTTTTAAAGGGTAAAACTGGAATTTTCATCAAATTTTCAAATGAATGATCTAATCCCAAATATTTCATAAATGAACACATTTACCATAATTTAAAGAAATTATATCATTTATTATCAACAAAATATTCAATAGAAATGTGTTTTAACAACTTCCCCACACTTACCCTTTTCCATTCCTGGGAAAAACCTCATATCATGTATTTTAAAAAATTGTGACAAGATATGCATCTTCATATTTCTCAATAAAAATTAGAAATATAAACAAATTAATAATCCCATAAAGAGTAAGTATCAATAAAATTTAAAGTGTCTCATAAATTTTGTCAAAACAAAATCCAGTGAGATTCATAATACTAATCATAGTGAGACATGTCATGGGTCTATCATGCCACTAATATTCCACATGTTTGTGCCAACCATTCCAACCTCATTTATTATTATTATTATTATTTTGTTTTTTTTAGTTTTACTTGAAAAAAACTCACAATAAACTCTCAACCCATGTTTGATATCCTCACAACACTAATTGTAATAGTTATAACAAGATCAAAGGTCAATGAAGCGTGGGTTTTGACCTGTTCAAGACACAACCCATTTTTTATAGGGTGTACAACAGTCGGATAACAGATACACGTGCATTGGTCAATTCGGTATAGTAATGAAACTGATTGGAAGAGAAACAAATGTATGGATCAACTAATGATTTTTTTTACCTAACTTGACTATACCTTCTATTGAGTATGAAAAATTTCACAAGTCATTGTTAAGTAAAAATTTGTGTGAATAAATCAATGACACAATTTACCATGAACAGATATCACAAAAAATGAAGTCAAAATCTAAAAGGTTTTATAATTACATAATCATTCATATCATTGATGACTTCATTTTTTATAGAACACACCCTTAATGATGAAATATTTCTCATTCTTATCATTCTACTAATGATTTTTGAAAACATACATTTTCCATTTTTTTCACATGATAATGTTACATGATATATTTTTTTTAATTGATTTTTTTTATAATATTAACCAAAAACTGAATTGAGAATACACAAAAAACACACAAATGAAAATCTTAAATATCTACCCCAAATTTTTTTGCCTCTCCCACACTTAAAATATTGCATTGTTCTCAATTTGAACCTATGAGATAATATATGAACATGAAAAGTATAATTTAAATTAGAAAAAGAATATAAAAGTTAAAGGGTTAGGAACAGCTTGATATGCTCAAGTGATGATGGGGTCATGCAGTGTGATGAAATCCACTGCATCAGTAGAAATTCCCTCAATGTATTTCTTCAAACGTTTCTCATTGACTGTAGAGCTCCATCATGTGTCCTCTTGTGTGATCTCCACTACACCATAAGGAAAAACATTATTCAAAACATAAGGACCTAACCACCTAGAACGCAAGTTACCAGGCATCAGCTTCAGTTGGGAACAATAGAGCAATACTTTCTCTCCAACTTGAAATTTTCTTTTCTGGATCATTTTTTCATGAGATAATTTTGATATTTCTTTGTAGAGCCTTGAGTTATCATATGAAGACAATCGAATCTCCTCAAGATCTTGAATTTTCAACTTCCTTTGGATTCCAGCTTGTGCCAAATCTATGTTTCATTTCTTTATAGCTCAATAACCTCGATGCTCAACTTCCACGAGGAGATGGCATGCTTCCCCAAAAAAATCCAAAATAGGTACATACCAATGGGAGTTTCGTTTGTAGTATTATATTCCCATAGTGCATCATCCAAGTGCTTGCTCCAATCTTTCCTATTCGGCTGCACGGTTTTCTCTAAAAAAAATTCAACCCCCTACTTGAAACCTTAGTGGGTCATCTGTTTGAACGTTGTATGGTGTTGATGTTTTGTGTGTCCCTCCATACTTCCATAGAAAGGAAGCCAAATTCTGATTGCGAAAGTGTGTCCCTTGGTCACTGATGACGGACTTTGGTACTCCAAACCTGCAAAGAAATTATTCTTTGAGAAAGTCTGCAACAACATTAGAATAATCATTCCTGTTGGCCTTACCCTCCACCCATTTGATCACATAATTAATAGCAACCAAAATACACCAAAAATCAAATAAACATGGAAAAGGACCCATAAAATTGATACCCCATACATCAAAAATCTCATAGAATAGTATGGGTTGTTGTAGCATCTCACGTATTCTAGAAATGTTCCTTGTGTGTTGGAAATGAGAGAATGACTTACAAAACACATGGGAATAATGGAATAAATTAGCCAATATAATCCAGAGTGTGAGACATTCGTAGCTGTTCGTTGGGATCCAAAGTGTTCACCACAGGCAAGTGTATGACATAATTGTAGAACAGGCTCAAACTCATGTTCTGGAACACACCTTCTAATAACATGGTCACTACACATGCACCATTGGTATGGATCAACACAAGTATAAAATTTTGACTCACTGTTTAATTTTTGTACCTGATGTTTCTTTAAAGTTGTAGGTATTTTAGGGGAAACAATGTATTTAACTAAATCTGCATACCAAGGATGCGTACCTGAGATGGAATAATGATGCTCATTGGGGAAAGTGACCCGAAGTGGTACTTGTACCAAGGTGTCATCCTCTATTGTGTGAGTAAGCATACTCATGTGGTCCTCTACCAAGTTTTATAACCCCTTATTGTCTTTTATCTCAATATCAAATTCTTGAAGAAGAAGCATCCATCGGATTAGCATGGGCTTTCCATCAGTCTTCTTCAAGAGGTACCTTAGTGTTGCATGGTCAGAAAAAAAACTAATTTAGAGCCCAATAAATATGAATAGAATTTATCTAAAGAAAATATGACAGTAAGAAACTTGTTTTCTGTTCTTGTGTAGTTTTATTGGTCTGAATCCAGTGTCCTCAATGCGAATGCAATCACATGTGAATGTCCCTCCACTCTCTGAGATAAGACAGCTCCAACTGCAAAGTTAGAGGTGTTACCCATAAGGTCAAAAGGAATCTCCCATCGTGGGTGTTGTATGATTGGTGGAGTGGTCAGAAACTTCTTTAGATCATTAATGTAAGTCCTGCAATAATCATAAAACACAAAATTAGAATCCTTTTGAAGTGATCGTGACATAGGAAGAGCAATCTTACTAAAATATTTGATGAAGTGCCAATAAAATCTTGCATGCCCTATGAAAGATATAACATCACACACACATGATTGATATGGTAAAGATGAAATGATATCTACCTTAGATCTATCAACCTCAATCCCATGTTTTGACACTACATGCCCTAAGACAATTCCAAGATCTACCATGAAAGGACACTTTTCAAAGTTTAGGACCAGATACTTCTTAATAAAATGATTCAACACCTTTCCCAAACAACTTAGACATTCATCAAATGATGATCCATACACTATAAAATCATCCATGAATACCTCCATGTTGGTCTAAATAAGATCTGAAAAAATACTCACCATGCATCTCTGAAAGGTACCTGGGGTGTTGTAAAGTCTAAATGGAATCCTTTGGTAGGAAAATGTGCCGAAGGGACATGTGAATGTAGTCTTCTCTTGATCCTCCAGAGCAATAAGAACCTGAAAATATCCAAAAAATTCATCCAAGAAACAATAATGTGTCTTCCCAGCTATTATCTAAAGCATTTGATCAATAAATATGAGGGGAAAATGGTCCTTGTGGGTGGACTGATTTAGATTCTTATAATCAATACACACACACCTACTGTTTTGAACCCTCATCGGAACTGACTCATCTTTTTGATTTTTAACAACTGTAACAGAACTTCTCTTAGGCACAACATTAGTAGGACTTACCCACTAAGAATCTGAAATTTAAAAGATTATACCTGCATCGAGCAATTTTTCAACTTCTTTTTTAACATCCTCCAGAAGTGTTGGATTGAGTCTCTTTTTTCGTTGCCTAACTGGTTTAGCCCCATCCTTAAAAATAATCCTATGAATGAAAATGGTGGGGCTAATACATGATATGTTAGCTAAGTTCCACCTGATTTCCCTGATGTTCTCACTCAAAAGATTCAGAAGTTTTTCTTCATGTTCAAAATGGATATTCCTAACAATTATAAATGGTAATTTCTAACCACTTAATAAGTATGAGTATTTTATATTTAGGGTATTGGATTGAGTTCCAATGTATGGGGTGATGTATAGATGGAGAAATTGAAGGAACATAAATTTGTTCACAATTAACATTAGTATCATAATATACATCATCAAAATCTAAGAATAAAACATCAAATCCATCAACATACTCAACAGCCATGTCATAATCAGAGTTCACATGATCAAAATCAGAATACGATTCCATTTCAAAATAAAATATAAGAGTGTATTGTGGATTATAAACGGTTGTGGATGTACTCTTAGACATCAAACTAGAACCAATTCTTATAATCTACCTAAGAATAGGACTATCAAAATCCATGGGGATTTTACTTGGTGGTTCAAAATGGGAGATAACAAAAGAAGAATGGTCTTCTGAGGGGTACTTCATGGATTCCATGACATTAAATATCACAAATTCATCACCAAACTCCATGGAAAGTGAACCCTCATTGACATTTATAATAGCTTTTTTAGTTTTGAGGAAGGGTCTACCAAAGATAATGGGAGAATGAGAACTTACCTGATCATCCTCCTTGTTAAGAATATAAAAATCCTATGGAAAGATCATGTCTCTTACCCTGATAAGTACATCCTCATGGACTCCTACTGGATATGTTGTAGCTCTATTTTCCAACTGCACCACTACTCTCATTGGCTTCAACTCACCAATTTATAAATAAGGGAATACAAAGTGAGGCATCACATTTGGGGAAGCTCCCAAATCATAAAGAGCATCAGAAAAGTGCAACTCCCCTATGGTGCATGGGATAGTGAATGTCCCATGATCCTTGCTCTTTGTTGGAATTGCTTGAGTTGGTGTAATGAGTTTTAACACATTCCTTCCAAGATTGATCATATCATTCCCCTTCAGTCCTCTTCGATTAGAACAAAGTTTCTTTTAGGAATTTGGCATACCATGGGATTTGTTTAATTTCCTCAATAAGGGGGTGTTTATCTCTACACTCTTGAATGTGTCCAAAACCTCTTTTTTCAATGCCTCATCAGCCATTTTCTTGGTTTGAACAAACTTGTTTGGAAAGGGAAGGGGTTTAGGAGGAACAAAATTAATCTTTTTCTTACCTTAATCTTTCTCCTTGGGTTGCCCATCAGCTAGTTTTGAATGGGGCTTCTCCAGAGCTGAGGTGAATCCCGATGGAATGGTAGGTACAGATGTTTCATTCATGATCTTTCAACTTCTCAATGTGGTGGCACTAACATTCCCTTTGGGATTTGGAGTAGTTTGGGAAGGAAGATTTTTGAAGTTCTTACTTACCAGTTCATGGAGGGCAGTGGAAATCTGGCTCATTTGTGTCTTCAACTCCCTGAGCTCTGAAACTTGACTTTTCAGCTCATTCAGTTGATTAAGAATAATTTTCTTCAAAATTACATCTGTGTTATAATCTACCTTGGTAGGGGTATTACCTTATTATTGGATTGTTTATGCTTTGTCTTCAAATCTCTTTTGGGGTTGTAGGAAACCCAGTTGTTAAGGTGGAGGTTGGTGCAAGTTTTTTTGAAAAAGAGGCCTTTGTTGTTGTCCAGAGCCATACCTCATGTCCAATTAATCCTACTACCCTTGGTTGTATGTTGTAGAAAAAGAATCAAGATTATTTTCGAGATATGGTTGTTTTTTCTACCGATATGGTCTCCGAGGAAACACTGCTACACAATCTTCTATTTCTTGTAGTTGGGATCAATAGTCAGTTGGTGGCCTGTCTCAGTGAAAATTCCACAAGTCCATGAAAGGGTGGGTTGATATGTCTCTTGACCCAAAGAAATTTTCCTCACCATAGTGTTCAATTATTATAACTTGGTATCAATAAAATGACTCTAAAGAGAAGAAGGACATACCTGATGTACTCCACTGACATCTCGTATACCACGATCACCAAATTTTTGGGAATTTTGGACCATGTTGCTAATCAACGCACATGCAGCTGCTGGTGTTTCGTCCACCAATTCTCCTCCAGTTTCGACATCCACCATTATCCTCTCCATAGGTTTGAATCCTTTGTAGAAGTATTGGATGAGGAGTTGTTCACAGATTTGGTGATGTGGGTAACTTGAACACAACTTCTTGAGTCGCTCTCAGTACTCATACATTGAATCCCTTGTTCTTGTTTCCTCCCTAATATCTTCTTACCTATGGAAGTGGTCCTTGATTCTGGAAAAAATATCTGCAAGAAAAGATGTTTCAAATCGTTTCAACATGTGACATCTTTAGGTTGTAAATAATACATCCAGACTTTTGTAGCTCCATCAAGTGAGAATGGAAATTCTCTTAGTATTGTTTGATATTCAGATACATTTATTGGTTTCAGGGTTGAGCTAACCACATTAACTTATTTTAAATTATTATTTCGATCCTCACCAAATAATTTGTGAAATGTTGGAAGAAGGTGAATTAACCAAGATTTCTGTTCAAAGTCTGATTTGAGATTTGTGTATGCAATACAATTTGGTTGATAGTTAATATCTGTTGCATCCAATTATCGAATAGTTCTATTAAGTTCATTTCCATTATTTTCATCCATTGGATCTTGTTTTCTTATTGAATTTGAATTACTTCCAATTTCAATGTTTTGAGAGTGGATGACTTCCCCTACTGGTTGAATGTTGAAACTTCTCATAGACAGAGATTGTCCGATTCAAGCACTAAAGTTGTGTTCAATCTCAGGGTCATGATCTATGAGATATTCAGGATTATTTCGTGTTGTAAATCATATAAAAATAAAAAGAAGGAAATTTGACCATAATAAAAATAAGAAGTTTTAGTTGATGGTCTAAAAATTAGAAGAAGAAGAAAACCAAAGAAGAAGAAAAATTCAGATTTGGTAAAGAAGGGAGAAAAAATAGAAGAAGAGAATAAAATGTAAAATAAAATAAATACCTATAATTAGCTGAAATAATTACTTGCCTCCCTGAAAATAGAGCCAATTTGAAAGGCGCTGTCGTGGGTACTTTCAAATGATATTCAGTTTTGGGTTACTTAGGTGCAACAGAGTGGCTGACAAAGGTCGTGTCTCGAAAGAGGAATTAAATTAAAACCAATTCTTAAATGTATTCTAAAAATAAAATAAAATAGAATAAAAACACTACTTGAATGGATGGGTTTTTTAATCATTTATAAAAATAGAAGAAGTTTGTTGGAAGAATATTGCATTTTGTTTTGTTTTTAATTTTGAAATGAAATTGGACGCAAGAAGAAGATCTTTTTTTAGAAAATATTTTAAGGACTAATCAATCTAACTCTTCCTCTTCATTCACATATTAATCCTTGTCATTTAAAATAATACCCACATAATTATGATCCCCTAATTTGTTAACCCTCGAACCCTACAAGAGTTAACTTAACCACAAAGATTAAATTACTTAAATCCTAGGATAGCTTCGGAACATGTAATCACAGCAACCTATTTTAATTGATGTTATAAGATTAGATTATGGTCAGTGGTTAATTAGAGCACATATCCTTTTTGGAGATGAGTATTAAATGAGTTTAGGGATTATATTAGAACTATACACACTTATCATGTGTGGTCTTGTATTACCGATTAAGATCGCGCTCTCACAATTCACATAATATTCGACCTCACATGTTTTTGTGTTAATTGTTCAACTGCTTGATTAGTTTATAATAATTTAAAAACTCAAATCATGGATCATATTAATTTAATTACATTAGATAAATTATTCAAAATAATTAAAGGAAGAGGGTAGAAGATAGATCGATCACTAAGAAAACTACTCTTCCATGGGCGGTGTGGTCATCATGGAGACGTTTTTCATTAACAAAGGATTTAAAGGGTAGAACCCAATATCATCTACACTCTTGAATTACATCCCAAATATAAAGATTAATAGGAAGATAAATGTACAAAACAGAAGAAATAGAAGTTAAAATAAGAGGTTTATTGAAAGAACAAAAACATTAAAACAAAGAAGTGGAAGAGAAGAGCATTTTGGAAGAGATCTTAGATCTCGAATGGTTAATTGAAATGGAAAATAACCACTTCACCTATGCTCCCAATCATCTAAGGCACATCCAACACACTCCAAATGATAAAAATACCAATTTATTGAGTGGAGGGGAGGCTGGGTTATAAGTGGTTTCATTTTTGAATGGGGAAATTCGTCCAAATATTTTAATCTAACTTGAACCGCCAATTTTACCATCAAAACGCGTGAAAAAGCTATCCATCTAGTGGGATTATTTGTGAAAAAATTGGTTCCTGAGCTCCTATCCAAATTTGATCCCAATAAAATCATGGATGTAGGAGATATGGCCCAAATACAGAATCCATGTGGAATCTAGCGAGTCCAGCAAAACTTTGACTTCATGGCCCATTTTCACCCACCAAATGCATGATTTAGCTATAATGTCCTCAATGAAAGTTGTATAAAATTTAGACGCAAACATATTTAATGAATTTCAAGTTCAAATAATTCATATCAAAATATTTATGTCTGAAATTATACAATTAATTTTAAAGGGTTAAACTGGAATTTTGATCATATTTTCAAATGAATGATCTAATCCCAAATATTTCACAAATGAACATATTTACCACAATGTGAGGAAATTATATCATTTATTATCAATAAAATATTCAATAAAAATGTGTTTTATCAGCATCATATCATGACCCATAAAAATGGGTTTCATAAAAATCATATAATAACCCATAAAATTAAATGGATATCATAAAATTTTCATCATATCATTACCTATGGAAAAGTGATAGGTCACAAATTCATTTCATCCAATAATAACCCATGAAAAGAAGCAGGGTTCAAGAGCATATAACCTATAGAATAGAAATATGTTTCCTAAATATCATTCCATCAAAATATAAACCATTCAAGAAAGAATATGAATGGAATTCTTGGATCATATCTCCCTTAAATCATGAATTATAACTATATATGTCGTCTAATATAGAGAAGTATTTTGAAATAACACATGGAACATTTCATAAGCAATATATCCTTTTTTTCAAAAAAACCTTTTAATAAATCCCTTTCAAAATCCACTTCTTATAAATAAATCATTAAATTTTTAATTCAAAAATTTCTTGAGGAAAATATATATTCCCTTATTAAAATGCAATTTTAAAAAAAGTATTTTGAAAACATTTTTTTAAATAGGTTCCAAAACATATAAATTAATATTTAAAATAATTTTAAAACTTTTTAAATTAAAAACACATATAAAACTCAAAATAAAATCTTATAAATGTTTTGAAAACTTTTTGCCTTTGAAAACACATTGAAATCCAAAAAAATAAGGCTTAAAATAATTTAAAAAAAAATTCTTGAAAATGGGTTTTAAAAATTATAATGAATGATTAAAATAAGTGAAATAGTTTTCCTTAAAAATAACCTTTTGAAAACATATAACGTAATATTTTAAAATCATTTAAAATGATTTTTAAACATAAAAACATTTTTAACAACCAGTTTCTTTTAAAATCACCTTAAATTCAAAAAAAAAACCATAATATTAAAAAAATAATTTAAAAATAATTTTATAGACTTACAAAGGAAGCCTAAATGAAATGATAGTTATGAGGTAAGGTAAGTCAATACAATTCGAACATTCCTTTTTCACCTTAAAAGTTTATAAATGTTCCTTGATCGAAAAATGATTAAAAGATTCCTCTTAGAACCATTCTGTCAAAGGATAAAACATTTGTAAAAATTTACTTCAAATATCATAGGATAATAGTACAACTTTTCTGAAATCTTTTTTAGAAAACACGATTTTGAAAGAACACAGATTTCTGACCGAAAGGATAAACAAAGTCATATTTTCATAAAAATATTTTCTAAATTATCTTAAGTACCAATGATTTTGAAAATTGTAAAAATACATAAAGAAATCATGAATATACATAGGTGGATAAAATTTATGAGTTCTCTTGAGATATTAATCACTATATTTTATCAAAGGAAGCATAATGATAATCAATCTCAATAAATGATGATATTGTTTCAATAAAATCTTACAACTTGGTAACTTTTAATTATACTCCCCATATAAGAAAATGAAATTAAATGAAGCTTTATATATCATGAAAATAATTAGTTCCATGATATAACATTCTAAATGCTATTATACCCACCAATTAGAATAATTTATGTTTATAACATAGCATGAGCCTCAAAGAATGAAAATTGAGAAAAACTTACTTTACTGATTTGAAAACATTTGAAGCATAAACCCCATGAAATAATGATTATAAAAACAATATTTAAATAAACATATGTTTAATAATATGATTCATAGAATACATCCTTGTTTAGTAAACAAAACATGTATAATAAATAGTTGGTGAACATGGCTTCTGTCTCATAGAAAATAAAATTGGGATAAGAAAACCCTTACCTTAAGTCTTGACTCTCTTTCTACTCAATTAAAACTCATTTATAATAAATATAAATTTATTATAATTCTACCACAGAAAAATATTATTCTATATAATTCCATATATGGTTTGATAATGACTTTATAATACAAGTTTATTAAAAACTTAATGTTGGTGTTGTGTTTTGGGTAATAATAGCTTTGTTTTTATCTTTTGTTTTGATTTATTATATTTTTTTTCCTCATAGTTCTGTAATGATATCAAGAATGTAAACCATTATATGAATATAATATAAATTTTTTATATAATTATTTATATTAAACTATAAAAGGTACAAATATTAAATGAAATACACCATTCTTGGAGATGGTAGGTCGTACAAACGCATGAACGCTACTTCGGTTTTACTATCGTATTGAAATAAACTAAATTTCATATATAGAAACATATATATATATATATATTAATTAGTATTATTATTTCATATATATCATATAATTTTACTAAACCCACCCTTAATACACTCCATGTACAGTGTGAACAAATCACAGGAGGTAGTCCACACTTCCACAGACAAAGTTATCGTATTCACACAAAATGGGATGCGTGAAGGTATGATTTTTATAATATTTCCAGAATAATAAATACATAATAACTATTATATATCTTATAAAAACATATTTCACATCATAATTCCCATAAATTAGTGGTGGTAAAGGAAAAAAGAACAACATCGTTTTGTGAGGCGGTAGATCACCATACAAAAGAACGGTAATTTCATTACCCATTAGATAGAAGTGTGTGTAAGTGTAGGTAGAACTCTTATAAAAATATATAAGTATATTTTGGATAATTAGGTTATAATATAATAATGTAATAATAATATTTTAGTTGTGGATACGGAAAATAAACAAATGAGCTTGAGGAAAGATGTTACCAATTCTTTGGGTAATTCCTTTTTTTGCAAAAAAGGGATTTCATTTATAGATTTTTGATAAAATAGAGGATTATAGGATGAAGTGAAGGATTTTCAAATATTATTTTATCATATTTTTTGTAGGAAAAATGGCTTGGGATTTTTGAATAAGTTTGAGGGTTGAGAGCCTCTTATAGTGGAGGAGGAGTGGCATTCATGTAAAGTTTTGAAAAGGAAATTCCACCGACATTTTTTCTGAAGAATGTGGATCAAATAATGGAAAACATACGAAAAAAGGAATTACAGTGTCTAAATATGGCCATAAAATGGATTTTAGACAAATTTATAGGTCATTTTGACCCTTGAGTTTAAGGTTTATTCAATTTTTAAGATAAATTTTACCTTTATCGTTATAATTACATTTTATTACATTCACTAATATTTTTGATCAAAAACAAATTGGACCTAATTAGAAATTATAAATTATTATTATTCCAATTATGGAATTATTTTCAAAATTAAAATCATAGAAGTTTCAAAACTTAATTTAAATTTAATCCCACAGATGGGACATCAATGCTCGGTTTTAAAGTAAAAAAGTTCAAAAGTTTTCTATGATTTTATATCCAACTTCAAAGTGAAATTTATTAAAATTCATGAAATTGGATTAATTTTTGTATATTTTATCTAATTAAATTTTAAAAATAGTCAAATATATAATTTATCCTTAAAAATAATGTAGATGAAAAAGGAGTTCTGAATTAAAATTCATTATTCTTTATCATTCATCAAAAAATGGATCTTTACAAAAAAATCACTCAAAAGAAAATTTTGATATTCATATTTTAAAAATAAATTTTATTTTATAAAAATAATTATAGAAGTTTCAAAAATAACATTTTAAAATGTGTCTGTTATTAAAATGAGGTAAAATTACTTTTAAAAAAAATACAACTTTGTATTTATAAATTATGATTTTTTCTTATCTTACGCCTATAGAATATATTGTATTAGTGTAAAAATTGTTTTTTTAATATATAATATATTAAAAACATTCACCCATAGTGGTTTTTTAAATTTATTGAGATAAAATGGTCCTTGAACATAGTAAAGTAGTCTTCTAAGAATATGAATTTCTTTATTTTCAAATAGTTATTACTTTCTGTTCTATCTAAAAGGGTTCATTTTATTCACATGTTTAAATTATATTTTATTCCTAACATTTATCATACTGTCTATGTGAAGTATATATAAATATTTTATTAATAATATTAATAGTATACTATAGTTTGGTAAAACTAGGTCTTGCGTGTATTGCAGGGTATTGAAGGAAATCGGCATTGCATGTAACACAAGAGAGACATTCTGTAGTGTGTGATGAAATATAATCAATGTGTAGTGTATTGTGAAGGATTAACTTGGTTCTTCATTAAGTCCAAGACAGAAATAGTTCTTTCAAAAGCTATATTTATAGTTGTGTGAAATGAAAAATATCAAAAAGATTAAATATATTCAAAAAATATATTTCACCAAATCTAAAGGTGTTACAATGTGTCCTATAATGACCATTTCCCCATACCTTTTATATAAAAAATGTTATGTTGGTTATCAAGGAAAGTTAATTAATGTTTTCTTGATTTAATATCATGGTTTTTAGGTTTCAATGGCTTCAAAAGACCATGATAAAAACTACATTTACCATCCCATTTTTAATATTTTATTAGCCGATGATACCATTTAGATTATTCAAATCCTTGTGCACTTTTCAAAAACACATGTTAAGTACATTTTCAGAACTAATTGAGATATTCCTAAATGAATTCATTAGAAATTTAATTTTTATTGGATCCTATTATAAAACCTATCTTAAAAATCTATAAAACATTTTGGTTAAATTCAATAAAAGGAAATTGGTTTTGATATTTAAAAATTGTCATTTCATTATAAGTAAATGAATGTTGTTAAGACAAAAAAAAATTATCATGATGGGTTAAAGTACATAAGTCAATTGTTCATATTATTTTGACACAACAATATGCCACAAAGGTCAGAAATGATATAAATTTTGTGGGCCATAAAATATTTTATTATATATGTATTGAAGACAATATTAAAATTTCTTTACACTTGACTATCCTAATTTGAAAGGAAATTGATTTTTTATTTGATGGCTCATGAAATATATTTATTGACAATCATAATGAATGATTTACCAAGGGCCCTAGGATCTATCCACTAAACCAGAATACCATCATTGAAGTGATGTGTGATACCTCAAACAAAGTAGCTGGAGTTGGGTTATCCCAATATATTAATGATAAGTCGCATATGGTAGCATAAACTTCTAAACACCTAAAAAAATCCAAAATTTACTATACACTAATAAATAAGGAGTTTTATAATAACTCAAACTGTTATCAAAATAAATTCACCTTCTGATTTAATTTTATGTCTTATTATGTAATGCGTTTATAAAAAAATGAACTAATTTTGTTTTATTATATCCAATTTGATTTAAAATAAAATTATTTATCAAATGCTTTGATAATATAGTCATTGAAAAGTTATCACAAGATTATTATAAATATAGGGTTTTAACAAATCCCACTATCATTGAAAAAGGAAGTGATAACCTCAAATAGAAGGATCATACCCTATTAATCACATTTATTGAAGCATATGAGGGATAGAAAATCATTGGTACTTTATCTTGAACTATACCAAGCAGATATCCAACAACTAAAGCATGAGAAAAACTATTTACGGGGGAATTTCAAGCTTATCGAGATCGCATCCCAAAGCATGTTCGTTGAACGACCCCATGAATTTTTTATCATCACGCACCATACTCTTATAGTGTTTGTGGGGGTATTAAATGGATATGTATGATGACCCATATTATATGAGAAGGTAAATTATTTTTTGTAGGAAAATTGATATATTTTCATCCTTTTATTGTTAAATTATAAATGGTTTTTATTTTGAAAAAACAAAACACAAATAGAATTTTTGGGGTCATATTCAAATTCAATAGGGGAATTTATTTTTAAGAATAAATGGATTTTTGAAATAAATAATATTTTAATAATATATTGATTTTAGAAAATTTCTATTAAATAAAAATTATTAAATAGTTTTTTTGAAGTCAAATGTAATTTCTATAAGGCTTAGAAAACCGCTATTCTATAAAACCCAACATTTATAAATAAATGTGAATTTTATTTTAAAAATAAAAAACATATTTAGAATATTATTTAGAAAATTTTAATATTATTTTTTAAATCATAAAATCAAAATTATTCAATAGTTAATCATTTGTAATTATCTGAGACTGTCATGTTTTCAGGTAAAAATTAAATATTGAATAATTATAATTTGTGTATTATGACATTATAATAACCCAAAAGTTGTGTAATAAATACTATAAAATGTATTAAAAGAAAAAAATATTTATTTTATATTTAAAATAATGATACTTTTAGTTTATTTGATTAATTTTATATATCCATTATGAATTCTCCAAACCCATTAATATATTTTATGGTTTTAAAATCCTTTCTTTAATTGTATGACTCACATCAACATATAAAATGAAATTATAGAGTCCAAATCTGAAGTTTTAGAATTAAAAAAGAAATCCCCACTCATTTCCTTAATAAACCAACACAAAATAAAATTCATCTTCACTAAAAATCCTTGAAAAATATCTTTACTCGTATATAACCTCTCTATAGTCCTCCTGAGGTTCCCC
Organism: Viscum album; assembly: GCA_963277665.1. NCBI lineage: Eukaryota > Viridiplantae > Streptophyta > Magnoliopsida > Santalales > Viscaceae > Viscum > Viscum album. The sequence goes on along the minus strand of OY728153.1, from coordinate 1,163,538,637 downwards.
CATTCTCTCAAGAAGATCCTCAAAAGAATTTGGAGTCACACACTCAAGTAATAGGTCCTCACCTTCTCTTCATTATTCATGTTTCCTTATTATATTTTCCCTTGTATTTCTAATTCCTTATGTTTGTATATATATTTCCATGTACCTATTACATCCTATTGGTTTTAAAAAATATGAGAGATACATTTCTCTCTCATCAACCCATCTTATGAATTTTTATGTGACATTGTTATGCTGCTGAAATTTCAATGTGATTTTTCCATGCCAAAACAATTGTGTGGTGAATACTATAACCATTTCTTATCAACAGTGATCACCTTTATACACAAATACTACTTTGAATAGGTACTTACATGAATTTATTCCAAACTCCATCTTCTTGGAATGAAACTTGATGATAAATGATTCCATGTTTTATGATTTATGTGGCACACTTAAGCATGAGAATGAAATGAGTGTGACGTTGTGCCCGGAATTATATAGTGATCCAATTCATTGGGTAACGTTTAGTCTCATGAGATGTTATTTTGGGACAGGGAGTGAACTTAGTTTATTTATAATAATTTTACCTTGATCTTTTCCTGCCATTTTTCTTCACCAATGTTTATGATGCGGTGTTATATGTTGTTGCCACATTTCCTAGTTTTACTTTATGAATATCATGTTATATCATGTCACATTGTTCATGTATATGATTCTTACTTCTTTTATGACCCATTTATATGCCTATTGTCTTAAATGTTTTATATTATTAATGTTATTTTATGTTTATTCCCTTACTAGGCCTTATAGATCACCCATTTGTTATGAATAGCCCCAGGTTATCCTGCTCAATTTTAATAGACATGGAATATTATGATCGCGTTAAGGAAGTTTTCAATATAGATGATGTGTTTCCTATTTTAATTTTAGGTAAGGTTCCCAATTCTCAAATACACTATAATTATTGATATTTTGGGTTTAATTAAGCATAATATTTTATAATTAATCATGTATTAAAATGAAATAAAGAGTTCAATTGTTATAGTTGTTCTTAGAGGAAAAGTTTAATTATTTTTTGGATTAGTATTAGAAAAATTTAGTGAAAGCCTTATAAATAAGACTAATTTTAAAAAAAATATACCTATATTTTTGTAATTATATAGTAAGTGGTTTATCAAGAAAATACATCCATGTCTGGATTCTATAAGTGGATGTTGTTCTGGAAAAAATGTACATAGGGTTAAAAACATCAATAATTTTTTTTGGGCCAGACTCATTGAAACCTGATACACAATAATAGAACTTACTATGAATAAGGTTTGACACTCCTGAGGGATATTATTTTATAAATTCATATGCTCATTACATACCATTAATAAAGGAAAAATCCCTTGAATAATTTATGTTAGGAAATAGATCATGGATAACATTTATTAAAGCCTCAAAATTCATAGGTTTAAGAAATAAATATATGTTATAAGTTACTGATTTCAGGTCATTAAATTTACCTTTATGTGTTTGATTTTTTACACTAATAGTCCTAATTTTCCTTATTTTATCAAATGGTCAGAAATATGAGGAATTGGTAACAACAAACAATGTGATGGAAAATGTGATTATTTTCCCCAATGACTCGATGGGAGAAGGAATCTTGAACATTATGATGATACTCTTTCAACTGACTTGGGTTATGAATAGTAACCGAGATCAGGAGAAGAATCCAAATCTCCCTAAGAGTGAAAAGGTAGTGATTAAGACCATTATGTTACAAAGGCCACAAGATTTCAAAAGATCTTTTGATCCCTCAGTCATGGAACAATAGCACAACTCCATTGATAAGATCTTCTCAATCATTCAATGTTTCAAATGGGATAATTTTTTAATGGTTTTTTATTATATGGATATAAAAGTTGATAAGTGGTGTACATGGATCATTGAAATGAATCCTATGGAAGAAATTGAAGTGATTTTGTTGAAGTAGTCCTAGAAATGGTTTTTGATAAATATTTTCAACTCACCCCCCATCTTAAAATAGAAAGGGACATACTTACTCTTAATGAAAAAGTTTGTGAATCTATCAGGGTGTACGGGGAAAACATCACAAGACCTGCATGATATGCCTTCACCTTTTTTGTTACCCCTGAATTCAAGGTATCCATATTCTTTGGTGAACTAAAACCTAATCTACAAAAACCCCTGGTGATCTGATATTTTGATAGCTATGAGAAAATTTTCTGATGTTCCCTCAATGTTGAAATGAAAATTGGAGAATATAAAGGGTATAATTTGGATTGGAAGTGGAAATTGGAGTTCAATTCTGGTGGTCCGATGGAGAAATATAATGATGCCAAGAAATTTCACCATCCCACTTGTCAAATGTGTGGAAAGAAGAACCCTAGAAATTTTATAATGGGAATTTCAAAATTATTTTGTTGTGGGAAGGATGGACCCCTGGGTAGCAATTGCTGGTAGGAAACCCTTTAATTTTAAAGGGGAAAGGAATACTATGTTCAACCCTTGGTTTGTTTTTCATTGCATCGACGACAATAAATGAGGGCTCTTTTCAAATCAATGTACTAAGACAATGGTTTTTGGAGACAACCAAAATCCTCCATGGAAGTGAGGGAGATATTTTTCCTTCACAAATGTCAAGGTGGATTACAAAAATGAAGTGGTAAAAGGTATACTAGTTATTCATTCAATAATACAGAATTTATTGTTTGACTATGGTTCTATGTATTCCTTCATATAATGAAAATTTGGTATAACTATTAACACACCACCACAAATAAGAGAAGTAGATATATTAGTGGAAAAGGAATATGGGGAAATTATTTCATCTCGAGAATATAACTCCTCCCCTGTCCAAGTTTTTGGGTTGAACTTCCCCTAAAAACATTTCATACTTCCTTTTTTAGAATTTTATTCTGTGTTGCGAATGGACTACTTTCCCTATATAGAGCCACCATAAATTTCGATGAGAAGGAAATTACTCTCTATATTGTGAATCGACCCTCGATTTTGTACGTGTTAAAAGAGGTTGATGAATCTTATTTATCACCAAAATCACAAGTGTTGATATTATTTCCACACGAGCAAGCATATCTAGCTTAAATTATTTACCCTAAGAAAATATCAATCCTTTAAGACATGCCAATTATTATGGAATACAATGATGTGTTTCCTGAGGAATTGTCTGGTCTTCCTCCTATGCAAGAAGTTGAATTTTCAATTGAGTTTATACCTTGGGAATTTTCATTATCCAACACTCTATATGGAATAGATGTTGTGAAAATTGGGGATCTAAAGACACTAATACATGAGAATCGGAAAAAATGGTCTACACGCCCTGGTGATTTACCTTAGGGAAAACCAATCATATTAATCAATAAAAAGGATGGGTAAATTCTTAATTCCATTTATTATTGTGCACTAAAAAGATCATGATAAAGAAAAAGTAACATTTACCAGGTATTGATGAATTATTTGATCAACTGTGTTGACAACAATTCTTCTCTAAGGTGGATGTACAGTCTGGATATTACAAAGTTAGGGTGAAGAAGTAGGATATCCCAAAGACCACTTTTCCTACAATGTATGAGCACTATGAGATAATAGAAATTTGATTAGGACCAAATAATTATCCAAAAAAGTTCATGTAATTTATTAATAGAGTCTTTATATATTACATTGACAAATTTTTTAATACTTATAGATCATATTCTAATATTCTCCAAAAACAAGGAGGAGTTGGACGAGCATTAGAAAATTGTGCTAAGGATCATACAAAAAGAGAATCTTTATGAAAAATATAACAAATGTTTATTCTGGTTAAAGGAAGTCTCATTATTGGGTCGTGTCATCACAAGTAATGGGATATATGTGGACCCTTCAAAATCTTAAGAAATTAAATGATGAATGAGGCCAACATCTATGATATATATTCATAGTTTCCTCGGTTTAGTTGGAAATTATCATCGATTTCTGAGAAATGTGTCATGATTTTCAAACCTTCTAACCAATATAACTCTAAAGGGGTAAATTTTTATTGGAAATATGATTGTGAAGAGAGATTTAAGGAGATGAGAAGGAGGCTTATCACTACACCAATACTCACAATACCCACAAGTGGATAACTTTTCATAGTATTTAGTGATGCTTTAAATAAGGCATTAGGCTCTGTGTTAAATCAAAATTACAAATTCATAGCTTATGCTTCGAGGCAATAAAAATTTCATGAATAGAACCACCCAATGCATGATCTAGAATTGGATTTGGTGATCTAGACTTTGAAAATATGGTAGAATTATCTGTTTGGGGAGATGTGTGAAATATATACGAATCAAAAAAACCTAAATTTTATATTTAGAAAAAAATATCTTAATATTTTCCAATAAATATGGTTTGATCTGATTAAGGACTATGACTGCTCAATCCACCACCATCCTAGTAAAGGGAATAAAGTGTGAGATGCTCTAATTAGATAGGATCAACTAATTTTATCATCGATGAGAATTGATAAGTGTCCAATATTCTTGGACATGAAATGGATATAAATGGATATGATAAAGGAAGATTGTCAAAAATCCTTTAAAAAATTAGTGCATGACCAACCATTCTAGAGAGGTTAAAGGATGCTCAAATAGATGATTTGGAAATTCATATGAAAGTGGAAGATATAAGGAAACTAAAATCCTCAGAGTTCAATGATAAAGAAGGAGCTGTGATATTTCGGTCATGACTATGTGTATCCTCAAATCATATGTTAAAGAAGGCACTGTTGGATAATGCACATAGTTTGACCTTCTCTATTCACCCTAGAAGCATAGAGATGTATCAAGATCTCCACAAGAACTATTGGTGGAACAATATGAAGAAAGAAATCAATGAATAACCATAAAAGTTACTTGTATGTCAGCAAATGAAGGCTGAAAGGAAGAAGTATAAGGGGATAATGCAACCATTTCCCATACCAACATGGAAATGAAAAAACATAACCATACACTTTTTCATTGGGCATCTGAATAAATATTAGGGAAACAATTCTATATGGGTTGTTATGTATCGGTTTACAAAGAAAACAGACTTTTTCAACATTTGAGAGGGTTTCTCACTAGATCAAATAGCACAGATATTAATTAGAGAAGTTGTAATGTTTTATGGAGTACCAATAACGATTGTATCTGATCGAGATCTAAGTTTCTCATTCATGTTCTAGAAAAGTATCCAACATGATATAAACACTTAACTGAACTTTAGTATGGCCTATCATCCACAAAATGATGTCCTATATGAGTGGATTATTCAGACACAGGAAGACATGTTTCGAGCATGTTCTATGGCCTTCAAATGAGTATTAGACCAACATATACCTCTGGTTGACTTCCTTTATAACAAATATTTTCACTCAAGAATCCAAATGGATCCCTATAAATCCCTTTTATGGGAAGTGGTGAAGAACACCTTCTTATTGGTATAATGTTGGGGAATGAAAGCTTTTTGGTCCGGAAATGGTTGAGGAAATGGTGGAAATGGTTAAATCCATTTGGCATCACATAAAGGCTTCTCAAAGTTGACAAAAGAGATAAGTTGGAAATCATCAAAGAGATCTAGAGTTTGATATTAGAGACATGATTTTCTTCTACATATCTCCGAGGAATAATGTGATGAGATTTTGTAATAAGTTAATTATAATCCAAGATACATTGGCCCCTGTGAGATCTTTAATTGCATCGAAGTGGCGGCCTACCCACTACCACCCCCACATAACCTTTCTCAAATAAGTGATGTATTCTATGTATCCCTTTCTCAATAGCGTTTTTGGGTTATATTCATATTCAATTAAGGAATTTATTTTGATGAATTATTCAATTTTTGACATAAATAATATTTTAATAAAATATTATTATTAAATAATGGGTAATAAATATAAATGATCATATATTTTTTATGAACTCAAATGTAATTTTTATAAGAGTTTGAAAATTTTTATTCTCAAAAAAACCTGCATTTCTTAATAAATAAGAATTTAATTTTAAAAATTAAAATTAAAATTTTATAAAAAAAATATACATAAAATGAATATTATTTTTGTAATCAGAATAGATAAATTATCTAATGGTAAATCATTCATAATTTTTTGAGAGAATCAAATTTTCTGGTAAAAATTAAATGTCGTGTCATTATACATTGTGTATTATGACATCATAATGATGAAAAAGTGATGTAATATATGATAAAAATGTATCTAAGAAAAAATATGTGTTTTCTACTTAAAATATTTATATATTTAGTTTATTTTAATAATATTATAAATTCATTATGAATCCTCGAAAACCATTAATATATTTTTTGTTTTTAAAGTCCTTTCTTTAAGATTATGACTCACCTCCACATAAGAAAGTGCATTATTTTAATATGTTTGTGACTTGGACTTATAAAATAATGAAAAATACTCCCATTTAGTAGAAACCATGGGAAAACCCAAGGGATGGTTTTTGATTTGGGTTATTTTATTATATTGAGTCCAAAACCTAACTTTGAGAAATAATAAAGAAATCATGGAATATTTCCTTTATAAAATCACCCAAGATATCATTTATCTTCACTAAGACTAATTGGAGAACATATTTAATCTTCATGTCCCTCTCTATTGTCCTTCTAAATTTCCCTCCATATCTCAAGAATATCCTACCAAGCATTTGGAGTTACACACTCAAGTAAGGTATCCACTCCTTCTCTTATTTATTCATGTTTCTTTATCATATTTTTCTTTATATTTGCAAATAATTATGTTTGGATATGTATTTAAATGTCCCTATTACTTCATATTTGTTGAAAAAATGTTGAGATACCCATTTATCTCTCATTAACCCACTTTATGAATTTTATGTGACGATGTTACGCTGCCAAAATTTCATAGTGATTTCCATGCCAAAATAATTATGTAGTGAATGCCATACCAATTACTTATCAATGGTGTTAAAAATTATACACTAATAACTCTAAAAATAGGGAATTGAATATATTTATTCCCTATTCCATGTTCATTGAATAAAATGTGGGGATAAATTTTTCCATTTTTTTATCTACGGGGCACACTTAGTCTTGAGAATGTAATGAATGTGACTAGTGTGCCAAGAATTACATAGCACTCTAATGCATTGGGTAATGTTTAGTCTCATGACACATAATGTTGGGATAGGAAGAAAAATTTAATGCTTTATAGGACTTTTTCTCTCATGATTTCTTTGCAGTTTTTGATGACCTATTTTTATGATGTAGTGTTTAAAGTTATTTCCACATTTACCATGTTTTCTTTATGATTATCATGTTATATCATGTCCCATTGGTCATGTTTATGATTCTTACTCCTTTTATGTCCCATTGATATTCATATTTTTAACATGTATTATATTATTCATGTTATTTGATGTTTATCCCCTTATTTGGCTTTATTTCTCACCCCTCTATTATGTATATCCCCATGTTATCCCATGTTGTTTTAAATACATGGAGTATTATAATCATATTAAGGAATTTTTCTATAAATCTTATGTATTTCCTTTTTAAGTTATTATGTAATGTTCCTAATTCCCAATGACATTATACTTATCAGTATTCTAGGTTGTATTAAGTGTAATATTATGTAATAAATCAATTATTAATGTGAAATAAAGAGTATGTCTATTATAATTTTTCGTAAATTTTTGTAACTTTAGAAAAACTTTTGTTATACATGTAAGATAGTAAGGTACCTATTTCATTAAATCTAGTGTAACCTATATATTTGGTCTAGAAAACACTTTCCAAACCATGATTAGTAATGTATATTTTTCTTCTATAACAAATCAACTTGGATCTAGGAGAAAACAATTATAATCAGAATATTGTTGCAGATCAAATGACTAGGATACACCAAACTGATGAGGTGGAAACGGTAATCATGTTATATTTAGATGGTTTTTTTGGTTGACTAGTTTTACAAAGTAATCGGTGGTCCTAGACATGCTATTCTAGTAACTTGTCTATTCACATTAATGGTATTCTGCTTTTTTTTAAGAATAAAACTTTTAAATTTAAATCTAATTGAAAATATTGTGTTTGGGAGAACTGTTTTTTAATGAAGATTTATACTTACCAGGGATTTAGAGTAATAAAACTAAAGAATAAGTTAAGTATGCTATTCTATTTTTCTAAACACTTTCATGTGTAAGAAATTTTCGACCTCAAAATATATCCAAGAAATACTAAGAGGATTGATTTTTTTGTCTCTCAATTCTTAATAATTCATATGATTTTTATAAAAAAACTCTAAACTATCAATTTTCTAATCGAGTGTCCAAAAGATATGAAATTAATTAATAGTAATTATTTTTCTATATATTTTATGTTGATGATTAGATTCCATAGTCCTATTTTCTATTTATTTTATTTTAATTTAATCCTTATAATTAGTTGATTATGTCTCCTAGTGGATTGAAAAAAAATAAACCCAAACTGATGACTCCAATTTTTTAATTGAATTTCGAATATCAAACATTTTTTTAGGGTTTTGAGTGCCTTGATCCGTAATCATAGACCCAATAAATCACTTTTGAAATAATAAAATTTAATCCATTGTAAAAAGTTATAGAGTGTATCACAAGACCTAAACTATTGATCACCCACAGAAAAATGAGAAGATTTTGGTTTCAAATTGGAAGATTAAGTGAATAATGGAGATGATAGGACAACCCACCCAAAAAACTTGAAGAAAAATATTAAATATTTATTATATAAATACATGACTCCATTTAAAACCCAATAGGTATATCCCCATGTAAAAGATATTATTAAAACAATTTCCACCAACCTATTGAGATCCATCACAAAAAAAATGGGCTATAAAGAAGGTAAACCTAGAGATAAGTAGGTAAGAAGAACAGAAGAAGCTCCAAATTATGGAACTCGAGGAGTTGGGATGGGAATATAATTATAACTCTCTTTTGTGCAAAGAGAAATCTGGATATATCAGTAACATACTCATTCAAAAAATATTATTTGAAGTGGAAGACATTCTTATTATATTCTCTTCTAAAATGATCCCCATTCTTGGTGTTCTTCTTTCTATATATACTGGACCATTAATATTTAATAACAAATTTATATTTAGAGTTATAAAAAATGTAGCTTAATCAGTAAAACACTTCAACGTGAACATATATAATATGAATCTGCTTCAGGAATACTTTTAGAAAGAACCAATGGAGAAGTAAAAAACTCCTCTCTACGAACTATGAATGAGAACTATAGCGACCCGGACTTTTGATAGATTACTATTACATCATTTCAAAGATAAACAACATAATAGTATTACACATGTAGGATCCAGAGGTTTAGTGTCTTGGTCAAACTAGGACTACACATAACAAGTACAACATCAAGCATAAACATTCAATTAATTTCCTCTTCTATAGCTTCTTAGTAGAACATGTCCTCTCCTTAGTACATGCAGCCACCTGAGGATATACATCAAAAGGGGTGATCTAAAAGCCCAGTAATAGGATAGGAAAGACTAATTCAGCATGGGGTGAGCACAGTCATAACATATGCAAAAGATCATGAACATGAGAGGAGCATAAATAAAAGACTTGAAATGTGGCAATGCATAAAAATGAAACATCATGTCTTAGTGGTTAACTACCACACATACTTGTGAACAAAGCTATCATCATGTTCACACATCATTTCACATTTACTAATGATATTCATCACTTTACCCAATGCATTGGAAAGCTATATAATTCCGGGCGCACCCGTCACATTTAAACATTCATATTGCGCTATATAATTCCGAGTGCACCCGTCACATCATAACATTATAATTATCATGATTTCCACATAGAAGACATATAAAACATGTACATAAATTACCCAAGGAAATTAATGGGTTTCATCTCATAATAACACATTCATAAGCTTTTTGTTCCCAAAATAAAGAGGGAACAACATACTTGATACACGAACCATCAACCTTGAATGAGAGGTAAAATGTGATATCTTGAAAGAAGAGTTCTTTTGGAAAACATTTTGATGGACATAAAAACTAGTGAAAAACATGTATATCCCAGAAAAGTAAAGGAAATGATAAACAATTTATCTTTGAGGAGTAACCATATCAAAAATGGAGTGAAAGAGGGAGAACCCGAAGGAAGAAAATTGGGTTCGAGATTTCCCCTTACCTTGTACTCGAATGCCTCATTCTCTTCAATGTCCTGTATAATGACATTATATTCATTAATTATAAATTATAGAACCTGTTATACATTAATAGGGTTCATTCTAGTTTCATTATTTCATATTATGTTCCTTTGTATGACTTATAGAGTTTAAAAACATTGATCGGGGATGTTCGTTTTCATGGTTTTCTTGAGCGGTCCACTTGTATTCTTAATTTGATGTTTGGGTAGATCATGGGTAAACATCCAGAACTGCTATTACATTTTATTAATGATATTACAGAAGCTTTAATGATTTTATAATGAGTTATATTAGATCCATGTGGATGAATCATTAGATAAGAATTAAATGAAGATTGTTTGGGTTAATTTGAGCGGTTTTTGGATCACAATGAACTCGTTTTAACTTTTCACTTAGTAATATGGACATAGGTTATTTCCAGAAATTAAAATAGAAAATAATACATATAAAATATTCTGGTTCAACCATAAAATGGTTTCATGACCAGATTTAAGGTAGAAATGGAAGAAGAGAGCATGTTGTTTTTGAAGGTGATAAATTGTCACCACATGAACAACGTTCTCTTTAATAAAATAAAATGAAGAGGGAAAGGGTGTGGGGTGATATAATATACCATTAGAATCATAAGATTATAGTATATTTATAATACTGGAGTTACAAATCATTTTGGATGAAGATAGTTAGGGATAGATCAAGAAATGAACTTGAACTTGAAAGGAAATTAAAGGAGAATAGGGAGAGAAATTACCTTTAGAATCCTCCTCTTAAGAACATCCTTAAAGGCCTATGCTTGGTCTTTTGATGAGAACAGGAGCTCTTGGACGTGGGTAGAGTCTCGGGAAGGTGTTTGGGTAGGGTTTAGAGATGGCTTGGAGCTTGAGAGGTGTGAGGAAAAGAGGGAGTGAAGGGTGGCTTTTATAGTGGAGGGGAGAGGGGTTTCCTTAATATAAAATTGATTAGTTTATTAATTTCACCAAAGAAAAGGAATAGTGAGTCTTGGATGACCAATAATAGTAATTTTATAATGTTATCCCGAACCAAGTAATCTTACATCAGCAGAACATCATCGATGACTCAATTAATACATTATTTAGCTTTTATTGTGAATTATCGGATTCGACTATTCATCAAAAATTCAAGTATCTCATAAAAATATCCAAAATTTACCACAACCATTTTTCGACGTGTAGAATCCAAAAATGAAGTCCATTTTTAAAAAATAATTTTATAAATATTATTAATTTAATATTTAATTAAAATCATAATTTACATAAAAAAACAGTTTTAAGATTAAAACTGATTTTATAGTTCTTTCAAAAATTACGTAGGGTCTTATAAAATTATCTACAAAACTATTAGTCATTGATTCAATAATTTATGAATACATTTTAGGGAATAAATATTCTTTTAAATTAATTAACTATTTATTTATGACTTATAAAACACCAAAAACGCTTACTAAGGTCAAATTGTCACTTTCTAAGATGTCTAAATTTTATTTTATTATTAATAGGTAATGTTCCTCTTATTTAATATTCATAAGGGTCATGTTACTATTCATAAGGGTAGGTTACTATTTATAAGGGTAGGTTACCATTCACCAAAAATTATTTTTGTTTCATTAGACTCCAAAAACCATCTTGAACACAACCGTGTATGTCGGATTTTTAAAATTCCAACCATCGGGGTGACAAAATTATGTTTAAAGGTCACTTATCACTTAGTAGTTCATTATTTTGTGTTGTTATGACATAAATATAAGAAGGGAATTTTCCATTGAAAAACTTTGGGTCGTTACATTCTTCCCCCCTTAAGAAATTTCACCCCTGAAATTTTTCTTTACACAAACAGGTGTGGGTACTTCTCCATCATTGCCTCTTCTGGTTCCCAAGATGCTTCCTCAAACTTATGGTTCCTCCACAACAATTTGACAAGGCGGGTTGTCTTGTTGCGTAGAACCTTATCACTTCGGTCCAAAATTTTTACCGGCTGCTCCTCATAGGAGAGATCATATTCCAGCTGTACCACCTCTAAGTTTAGTACATGTGAGGGGTCTGGTACGTACTTCCTCAGTAGTGATACATGAAACACATCATGAACTTGAGCCATATTCGGTGGAAGTGCCAGACGATAGGCCACGGCACTTATACGGTCAAGGATCTCAAAGGGGCCAATGTACCTTGGTCTTAGCTTCCCTTTCATCCTGAATCGCATGACTCTCTTCTATGGAGATATTCGAAGGAAGACTTTATCTCCAACTTCAAACTCCAAGTCCCTTCGACGGTTGTCAGCATAGCTCTTTTGCAGACTTTGAGCAGCTTTGATGTGTTTCTGGATGACTTGAACCTTCTCTGTCATCTCCTTCACAAGATTGGGTCCAAGTAGCTATATTTCTCTAACTTCATCCCAACAGGTTGGAGTTCTACATCACTTCCCATGAAGAGCTTCATAAGGAGCCATATGAATACTCGAGTGAAAGCTATTTTTGTATGAGAACTCAACCAATGGGAGGTGATGATCCCATCCACATTTGAATTCTAGAGAGCATGCTCTTAGCATATCTTCGAGTGTCTGAATAGTCCTTTCAGACTGGCCATCGGTTTGGGGGTGATAGGTCGTGCCGAAATTTAATTCAGTACTCAAAGCATGTTGAAGGCTCCTCTAGAAATTAGATGTGAACCTTGGATCACAGTCAGAGACAATTGAGATTGGAACACCGTGCAGTCTCACCACTTCCTTCACATATATCTTTGCAAGTTTTTCAAGAGATAGGTCTTCCCAAATTGCGATAAAATGGGCAGTCTTGGTGAGTCGGTCAACCACAACCCATATCGCATTATTCCCCTTTGATTTCTTCGGGAGACCCGTGACAAAGTCCATAGTGACATTTTCCCATTTCCACATGGGTATAGTCAATGGCTGCATCATACCTTTGGACTTTTGTTTGCTTAGCTTTAACTTGCTGACATACCAAGCACCTTGATATATATTCTGCAATCTCCTTCTTCATGTTATCCCACCAGAAGTGTTCTCAGAGATCACGATACATCTTGGTACTTCCAGGATGGATAGAGAAAGTTGAGCTATGTGCATTATCCAATATCTTCTTCTTTATCCCGGGTGATGAATGCACACAAAGACGTGTTCCAAACCGAATCACACCATCATCGTCGATATGGAACTCTTGCAGCATCCCTTCCTTTACTGCATTCACCCTCTTTTGTATCTCCACATCATCCCTTTGTGCTTCCTTAATCTTCTGTTGGATGGATGGTTGCGTAATAATTTGGGCAAGGTAGGATGTATCCCCTGCCCTTATGATTCCCAAATCTATCCTTTGCATATCCAAGAAGATAGGGTCTTTCTCAATCCTCAACATGGATATAGTAGCAGGTTCTTTTCTACTTAGAGCATCATCTACCTTGTTCGCCTTTCCAGGATGATAATAAATAGATCAATCGTAATCCTTGATTAGCTCTAACCATCTCCTTTGATGCATGTTGAGCTCCTTTTGTGTGAATATATACTTTAGGCTCTTGTGGTCGGTGTATATGTCACACTTCTCACCATAAAGGTAGTGCCACCAGATTTTCAAGGCAAAAATCATGGCTGCCAGTTCTAGACCCTGTGTCGGGTAGTTCTGCTCATGGATCTTCAACTGTCGTGAGGCGTAGGCTATCACATTATCATTTTTCATGAGTACACAACCCAAGCCTTTCTTTGAAGCATCACTGTATATCACGAAACTTTCTCCACCTTTCGGTAGTGTGAGTACAAGTGCAGTGATCAGCCTTCTCTTTAGCTCCTTGAAGCTTCCCTCACATTCTTCCATCCATACATACTTTACCCCTTTCCTTGTTAACTTAGTTAGCGGGCTTGACAATCGTGAGAAGTTTCTCACAAAACGTCGATAGTACCCAGCTAATCCAAGAAAACTACGGATTTCTATGACACTAGAGGGACTGGTCCATTCTTCAATCACCTTTTTCTTTGAAGGGTCCACAGAAATTCCCTCGCTTATGATCACATGTCCCAAGAACGTTACTTGATTCATCCAAAAGTCACACTTGTTGAACTTGGCGTACAACTTCTCCTTTCTCAATGTCGCCAACACAAGTCTTTGATGTTCTTCATGTTCCTCCTTTCTCTTGGAGTAGATGAGAATATCATTGATAAACAATACCACAAATTTGTCGAGGTGATGTCTAAAGACTCTATTCATCAAATCCATGAAGATTTCAGGGGCATTAGTAAGTCTGAAGGGCATCACCAAAAACTCATAATGCCCATACCTTGTATGGAAGGCAGTCTTCTGAATATCTTCCTTCTTCACCTTTACTTGATGATATCCAGAACAAAGATCCACCTTTGAGAAGTATTGAGCTCCTCTTAACTGTTCGAACAAGTCATCTATCCTTGGGAGAGGATACATGTTCTTTATGGTGATCTTGTTGAGTTCCTGATAATCGATACAAAGCCGCATGGTTCCATTCTTCTTCTTTACAAAGAGCACTAGCGCACCCCAAGGTGATGCAGTAGAGCGTATAAACCCTTTGTCCAGATGCTCTTGCAGCTGCTTCTTAAACTCCTCCAGTTCGATAGGAGCCATCCTATAGGGGCACTTTGAGATAGGTGTAGATCCGGGTATGAGTTCAATTGAGAACTCTACCTCATGATCCGGGGGAATTCCGGGTAACTCTTTGGGAAATACATCACTATATTCCCTCACGATGGGAATTTCCCCAAGTTTGGCACTTTCCTTCGACTCAACCATTTGGGCGAGGTATGATTCTTCATAGGGAATCAACACCCACAACATTAAAGGATTTTTCAAAGGATATTCATGATCTTCCTTTCATTTGTAGAGGAGAATGGGATGGTTTGGAATATGAAAATATATTTCCTTTTCCCGACATTTGATATGCACTCTATATAAAGAGAGTAAATCCATTCCCATTACAGCGTCGAATTCCACCAAGGGAAGTATTACGAGATTTTCCGGAAGAATCTTCCCACATACGTCAACAGGAGAAGAATCAAACACTTGGGTTGCAATAATTTCACCACTTGGTGTTTTTACAGATATCTCTACTTCAAGGTTTCAGGGCTTCGATTCTATAGTTCTAGCAAACTTGCAAGATATAAAAGAATGAATAGAACCAGAATCAAATAAGACTTTTACCATTCTTGAGTGAATAGTAAGTGTACCGTGTACGACTTCATTGTCATGTTCCACCTCCGCAGTAGTGATGGCATAAGCCTTCCCTTGTTCCTTTGCCTTTAGTGGTTGTTGGCGCTGATTACCCTCGAGAGATCGAGGTTTAGTGCACTGGTTTGAATAGTTCCCTAGCTCCCTATAGTTGTAGCATTGAACCACAAGTGGTTCTCTCCTTTCATCGGCTACATTATCCTTCCTTTTCATGTCTTTTTGACACTCGTGAGCTTGGTGTCCTTCCTTCCCACACTTAAATCATTTCGCCATACCTTTGAGGCAGTTCCCATGGTGCAAATTCCCACATTTTTGGCATGAGGGTCGATTTTTCTTCCCACCTTTGTCACTAGATCCACCAGCTTGAAACTCCATCTTTCTTTTCTTGTCACCATAGCCATGGGACCATTCTCCAAACTCCATCTCCACTTTGAGAGCACACCGAACAACTTCTTCATAACTCCCAAAGTCTCGAATTGCAAGATCCTTACGAAGATGTGGTTTTAATCCACTAAAGAATCTGTCAATTTTGCTATCATTATTGATAACAAAACCCGAAGCATACCTTGCGAGCCTTGTGAAATTTTATTCATAGGTTGTGATAGATTCTACTTCTTTTTTCTTGAGCTATATGAATTCTCTCTCCATCTTCATGCGAAGAGTTCTCGGGAATTACTTATTAAGAAACATTATCTTAAAGTATTCCAATTCCATCTCTTCAATTTCGTCCCTTGGCTTGGTATTCTTAATCAAAGCCCACCATTGATCAGCTTCTCCATCTAGACGATAAACGGATAGAGTCACCTTCTCCGTCTCGGAATAGTGAAGAACAGAAAATATCTTCTCCATGGAGTTGACCCATTGTTCTGTAACTAGTGGATCAGAAGATCCACAAAACGTCGGTGGTCATTGCCGCATAAAACATTTGATAGCTAGTTGCTCCCTCTTTGGTGAAGGAGGATGTTCCCCATTATTATGGTTATTATTCATAACCCGAGATATTTGGGTAAGAATCACCATGAAGTTTTGAACTCCGCCTCCCAAATCATTGGGGATGTTGTTCGGGAAATCATTGCATTATCCCTCACAAGAGTTGTTGGTCTGATTTCTCCTGGTTCCCACCATTTTCTAAAATAGAAAATGTTAGAACAAAACATAAGTGAACAATTAATGAATAACTTATCCATTTAAACAATTATACCAAAAACATAACATATGGGATCCCTAGGTAAATATACTTGTATGCATATTTGTACTTAGTCTCATGTTGTAGGTTTTCTCTAGGGTTCACTAATCCTAATCCCCAAATTAACTAAACCTTTCCTATGATACCAACTATAGTGACCCGGCCTTTTCTTACATTAATATTACATCATTTCAAAGATAAACAACAAAATAGTATTACACATGGAGGATCCAGAGGTTTAGTGTCTTGGGAAAACTAGGACTACACATAACAAGTACAACATCAAGCATAAACATTCATTTAATTTCATCTTCTATAGCTTCTTAGTAGCACTTGTCCTCTCCTTAGTACATGTAGCCACCTGAGGATATACATCAAAAGGGGTGAGCTAAAAGCCCAGTAAGAGTATAGGAAAGAATAATACATCATGGGGTTAGCATAATCATAACATATGCAAAAGTTCATGAACATGAGAGGAGCATAAATTAAAAAAACTTGAAATGTGGCAATGCATAAAAATGAAACATCATGTCTTAGTGGTTAACTACCACACATACTTGTGAACAAAGTTAGCATCATTTTCACACATCATTTCACATTTACTCATGAGATTCATCACTTTACCCAATTCATTGGAGTGCTATATAATTCCGGGCACATCCGTCACATTTAAACATTCATATTGCGCTATATAATTCCAGGTGCACCCGTCACATCATAACATTATCATTATCATCATTGCCACATAGAACACATATCAAACATGTACATAAATAACCCATGGAAATGAATGGGTTTCATCTCATAATAACACATTCATAAGCTTTGGGTTCCCAAAATAAAGAGGGAACAACATACTTGATACAAGAACGATCAACCTTGAATAAGAGGTAAAATGTGAGATCTTGAATGAAGAGTTCTTTTGGAAAACATTTTAATGGAAATAAAAACCAGTAAAAAATATGTATATCCTAGAAAAGTAAAGGAAATGATGAACAATTGATCTTTGAGGAGTAACCATATCAAAAATGGAGTGAAAGAGGGAGAACCCGAAGGAAGAAAATTGGGTTCGAGATTTCCCCTTACCTTGTACTCGAATGCCTCCTTCTCTTCAATGTCCTGTATAATGACATTATATTCATTAATTAGAAATTATAGAACCTTTTATACATTAATATGGTTCATTCTGGTTTCATTATTTCATATTATTTTCCTTTGGATGACTTATAGAGTTTAAAAACATTGATCAGGGATGTCTGTTTTCATGGTTTTCTTGAGCGGTCCACTTGTATTCTTAATTTGATGTTTGGGTAGATCATGGGTAAACATCCAGAACTGATATTACATGTTATTAATGATATTACATAATCTTGAATGATTTTATAATGAGTTATATTAGATCTATGTCGATGAATCATTAGATAAGAATTAAATGAAGATTATTTGGGTTAATTTGAGCGGTTTTTGGATCACAATGAACTCGTTTTAACTTTTCACTTAGTAATATGGACATAGGTTATTTACAGAACTTAAAAAATAACATAATACATATAAATTATTCTGGTTCAACCATAAAATGGTTTCATGACCAGATTTAAGGTAGAAATGGAAGAAAAGAGCATGTTGTTTTTGAAGGTGATAAATTATCAACACATGAACAACGTTCTCTTTAATAAAATAAAAGGAATAGGGAAAGGGTGTGGGGTGATATAATATACCATTAGAATCATAAGATTACATTATATGTATAATACTGGAGTTACAAAACAGTTTGGATGAAGATAGGTAGGGAGAGATCAAGAAAGGAACTTGAACTTGAAAGGAAATTAAGGGAGAAGAGGGAGAGAAATTACCTTTAGAATCCTCCTCTTAAGAACCTCCTTAAAGGCCTATGCTTAGTCTTTTGATGAAACCAGGACCTCTTGGACGTGGCAGAGAGGCTAGGGAAGGTGTTTGGGCAGAGTTTAGAGAAGTCTTGGAGCTTCAGAGGTGTGAGGAAAAGTGGGAGTGAGGGGTGGCTTTTATAGTGGAGGGGAGAGGGGTTTCCTTAATATAAAATTGATTAGTTTATTAATTTCACCAAAGACAAGTAATAGTGAGTCTTGGATGACCAATAATTGTAATTTTATAATTTAATCCCGAACCAAGTGGGCTTACATCAGCATAACATCATCGATGACTCAATTAATACATTATTTAGCTTTTATTGTGAATTATGGGATTCCACTATTCATCAAAAATTCAAGTATCTCAGAAAAATCTCAAAAATTTACCCCAACAATTTTTCGACGTGTAGAATCCAAAAATGAAGTCCATTTTTTAAAAATAATTTTCTAAATATTATTAATTTAGTATTTAATTAAAATCATAATTTACATAAAAAACAGTTTTAAGATTAAAACTGATTTTATAGTTCTTTCAAAAATTACGTAGGGTCTTATAAAATTATCTAAAAACTATTAGTCATTGATTCAATAATTTATGAATTCATTTTAGGGAAAAAATATTCTTTTAAATTAATTATTTATTTATTTATGACTTATAAAACACCAAAAACGCTTTCTAAGGTAAAATTGTCACTTTCTAAGATGTCTAAATTTTATTTTATTATTCATAGGTAATGTTCCTCTTATTTACTATTCATAAGGGTCATGTTACTATTCATAAGGGTAGGTTACTATTCATAAGGGTAGAATACTATTCACCAAAAATTATTTTTGTTTCATTAGACTCCAAAAACCATCTTGAACACAACCGTGTATGTCGGATTTTTAAAAATCCAACCATCGGGGTGACAAATTTATGTTTAAAGGTCACTTATCACTTAGTAGTTCATTATTTTGTGTTTTTATGACATAAATATAAGAAGGGAATTTTCCATTGAAAAAATTTGGGTCGTTACAAGAACCCCTAGATTGTATTTTCCTTCACACTTTTCAAGATAATTTTTTTGTTTTAAGTCTATTTTTTATTGAAGTTAATACCTCAATTCATGGTAAGTGATGTCTAATATAATTTTTGGGAGGGATGACAAGGTATATTGGGTTGTAAATACATTTATATTTTTGTTTTACCCTATTTTTAAGTGTTTTTTGATAAATAAATGAAAATGAGTTTTGGAGAAACTAATTATATAAATATTAATATATATATATATATACATGTTTTTTCTTTTATTTTCAAGTTTTTATATTGTTTTTAATAAGAAAACATGATCTTTAATGTTTTCTATACTAAAAAGATGTACCCTGATTTTGTGGAAATATTTTATTTATTTTTAAATTGTTGTGATTTAATTATTTTTGAGGGAATTATAAAATTATATTCATGGATTTGTTTTTTTAAAGTGGAAAAATGATTTTCAATGAAAAATATTATCATGGAATTAAAATTATAGCATGAAAAAAGAAGAGTTTTGAACTTAAACCAAGTTAACCTAGACATTGTGATTTATTGGAACCTCAGGAAGCCTCCTTAAAAGACATTTTGATTGTTCTTATGAACTGATTTAAAAAACTAATATGCAAACTAATTTATAAATTTTATTAGGTCGTGATAAACACCAATGATTTCATATGTAAGACAAAAAATAAGAGTTATATTGAATTGAGAACCAAATTCCCAATATTTATTCTATTCCCCTACTATTACAATTTGTCTTGAGGGATAATTTTTTTCATGGGATAGTTTAGTTATGGGTTCATATACACTCATACAATAAGAGAATTTCATAAAAATGGTTGTGAAATATTCAGTAAGTGTTAGTAGATAAAGGGGGTGGAATGATTTATGGAATTCATAACCTATATGAATAAGGTGTAGTTTTAATATCAAAATTAATTTTTGAATGTATAAATGGATTTTTAAAAGAAAATTTCTAAAATGAACAATATTATAGAGGGATTTTGGAATGATTCACTTGTATAAATATAAATTACTATAAGTTATTTTCTACTCAAAAACCTAGAACCGAAACATATTCTTTAATTAAAGTAAAGAAATGAGTCAAATTACTAATGTATGAATAATATTTTACAATTATGAATTAATTTTTTATTTTATTATCTAATAGACTATGTTTTTGAGACTATATAAGGAAAATAATTTTGAAAATGTGTTTCAATATATTTCATATGAATGAAATATATTATGTTTGAGGGAGACATGAGAGCCAATTTATTTATAATTTTCAAATTCTTTTCAAAGGAATGTAACAACCTAATTAATCTAGAACCCATGAAATTAATTAATTTTATTTAATTTTTTAAATAATGAATTTCAAAGATAAATTTCTTAATCCTTGGTTTTTATTTTGTTTTATTGATTTTCTATATCAATTAGAAAATCCATTAATTATTTTTTCAATTTTGAATATAATTTTTCAAAGGATCCAAATCCTAATTTTTCATTAATTAAGGGGTTTTGATATTTATTTTTGAAAATCCTACAATGGTTTTAGTATTTTCATGGTTTTATGCTATAAATTGAATTTAGTCGAGTATCATCCTATGATTTTTTACTATGGGCTCATATGATATTCCATACCCTCAGGAAATATTTCAGTTTTCTAATATATGTAAAATTCAAGAGCCACAACCTGAGCATAAGATACTTTAAATCTCATGTGATATTTACAATTGAATAAATTTATGGTCCCACTAAGTGGATATTATTTCACAAATAATACTAATTTTCATGTTTATATTATAATACACTACTCATATGAATTTCCAAGTCCCATAATAGTATTTTATCTACACTATTTATCCAATAGAACAATTTCTCCTTGTATAAATTAATTTAGAGACCCCTAATAGAATTTCATTTATAAAAATTCAAGAAAACAGATGCATAGGACAAAGATAATTCGTGTCTCATGGGAGAAATGACTTTTTGAAATTATAGTTTCACCCATGTAGGAGTTAATTCAATTCTCATAAAAGAATCCATGTCATATAAGGGTAATTCCTATAATATATTAGGAAAATTATTATGTTCCCAAAATAAATATTGCACAACTTGAGTGAAACATCATTATTCTATCTACCAAAATCCTACGATACAACTCTCGAGTACCACATTGCATCCATCCAATTGATATAAAAGTTAAATATTATTGTAAGTCTACCAATACAAAATGAAGCTCTGAGGTTTTACTAGACTAAAAATTGTAGTCCCTCAATATATTAATTTGGAAACCATCAAAGGAATGTGCAATGGTAAATGAAAACAAATATTATTGTGAAATCATGGAATTATACCATGATAAATGGAAAAAATAGGTTGTGCCTCATACATGGGGTAGAGAGCTTCTAAAGCACTCATGAAAATCCAAATATTTATATAATGGTGAACGATTCAATCAATGATAGGGGAATTTGTTCGATAAAACTCAATTCTTATCATTTAGTTTCTTACATTCTATATATTATAATAAAATTTCTATTATGATGGAACACTATGACATTAGTGGTCAATCCTAGGATTATCTCTTCATTATCTATTAATAAATTCTGAATAGTAATTTTATATCTCTTCTATTTATTTCTCGTGATGTTTTTAATTAATTAATTAGTATTATGTTTCTTTTTTTAATTTTTCTTAAATCCTTATTATCTTATTTCTATAATTTAACACATAGTCCACTTAGATTTACTTAACGTCGATTGATAGTGAGTTGTGGGTCGATCTGAGAGTGATCAGATATATTTGATCACTATATTGGTCAATAAAAATGGATATAGTGATCATTTTATTACATTATTTGATTTAAAAAAACCAAACAAGTTTCATCAATGAATTATCCTTTGATTATAAAAAATATTGAAGGAAGAAATTGAATAATGATTTAATAGCTGAGTGAGGGTATGATATGTGGTTAAACCACTATTTTTAAAACTAAATATAAAACCTGTCCAATTTATAAATTCAAAATAATGGTCATCGTGAATTTTCACAAACATTGAACCCGTGAAAAAGGAGATAAGCACACTTGAAATGGTATCATCTCCTAATACAAATAGAGTCCCACAATTTCCCTACAATCACCTGGGTTCAAAATTGTTCATTGAGATCCCCAGGATAGAAAAATATTTAGTTTAACCAAAACATATGATTATTATATCATATGATTATATATGTACTATATTATTATGCCATGAGGTATGGGTTACAACTGGATACAGTGTTAAGAGTCCCACCCAATATGTGTAGCCTCCAATGGAATGATCTAATAAGTTTATTCAAGTATTTCAAGATCAATCTTTCCTATATTTTATTCCACGATTAATGGTTATTCTATAATGGAACATTATCACTTTTTCTTATTTTAGGATTTTGTTAAATTAATATTTCTATTTCTCACATGATCATGTATATAATCTATTTATTATTTATTGATGAATCCATTATGTATCATTATTATTATTTATCCCTAGCTAAGAATTTAAACTCACTTTATTAATATTTTTTCCCAATTCCCAAAGTGATCATAGTTGTAAAAGATATTTAATAAAATTATAAGTTGATTTCCTTAAAACATTTTATTAAATATTATAGATTTATGGTATAATAAGAACCTAGTTCACAAGGATACCAAACATCAGATTCTGGTAATAATTTTTTATTTCATGTTTGTGTACTAATATGTATGTTTAGAACTACACCATGAAGTGTGTATTTGGGGTATTAAATTATTTTGTCTTCAAAATATTAAAAACAAAATTTTCTTGGATTTCATATTTTGTTCTATAAATGTTCATTTAACCACAAATTTTATCTTGAGAAACCCATAATCTTCAAAATAAATATAAACCCTCTTTTAAATTATTATAAATTTTCAAAATCATTATATCACATAAATTTTTCAATAGCATAGTCTATAAAAGGTTGTTCCTTTTTTGATGATTTTAATCTAACATTAACAACAAAAGTCATCTCATTATCAATATTTTTCTTCAAAAACACTTTAGAATCACTATTCACATTTAGATATATTTCTTATGTGGTAACAAATTCTTTTTAAAAAATTTATTTGTGATATTTTAGCTTCCTTATGGACTTTGTTTTTTCAAAGTGAGTTATCTCTTCCTCAAATCAGGTCTTATATATCCTGATAAAAAACTATAAGTCATCCATTAAACTAATAATTCATTTCTATGTGGTTAAATCAACCATAGTACCTACAATATCCATAATAAATAATTTCCTTAATTTTCTCTTCATGTTTTACGAAATACATCAAATTTTCATTTTTTGACCACTATTAATGACTCTAATAATGGAATTATAATTATAAGTTATTCTGAATTTATTATGTTCTTATGTATATATATTTTTTAGTAATGTATTTTTTTCGTAACATATTTTTAATTAGAATTGAATTTCATATAAGAACTAGCTTTATATAGTTTTTTGTTCATGTGACACACATCATATCATTTCTCATAAGGTTATTTTCATCAGTCTCCTTCATAACTAAAAATTTTGTGAGATAGTATAATAATATTATTTATTATTAAGATGATCAATAAAACTTTATGATATTTTATAATATTCTAAAAGCCATTATAAAATCCTTCATAACCAAACCTAAACTTCTGTAATTACTATTTACTTTTAATCATATTTTATTGAGTTATTTCAGGTTTCTTTACTTTTTCTATGATTTCATTTATAGTGAATAATTTACTTTTCTCTTTATCCTTAGCATGACATTCATGCTTTCGAATTCCTTCACTAATACAAACTCACTTTCCTCATGATGATTACCATCCTTAATGATATTTGAGTTTCATTTTGAAACTTCTAATTATCTTTCAATATTTATAATTTATTAAATATAAATTTCATCAAGTGTCAATTTATCAGGATCTAAAAGTTTATTTCTCCCTATCTCAATATCTTTGTAACTATTCATTCTTAACTTTATCAATAAATTTATTTTCTACAATATCATAAAGTTTAAAATAATTATCACTTCTATACTCATAATTTTCCTTCTCAATTATTTATTGTAAAGTATTATTTTACTATATTCTAGATGACATTTTTATTTTATTTTAATTAAGACTTTAAATTATTAAATTTCAAAATTTTTCTTTCTTAGAAACCATCTTAATGATTCAAAATCATGGTTTTTTTCAACCTATTTTATATTTGGAATATTAATATAAAACTAACTGATTCATAGCAAAATAATACATTTTATAAAAAAGTAACATGATATTTTATATTTCCCTTTCTAATGTTTTTTATAAAAATTGAAATAAATATTTTAATGTAAATCTAAATTTATGTATCTTAAATATAATGTTCTTCATGTTCCTTTTAATTTTTTTTTTATATTCTATATTTTCATTATTTTTAAATAAATTTCATTATCACTCTTACTTTTATTATTGAAAGAAGTATCTTTTCTAATATAATACATAAACAACACATTTTGTAAATCACTTTTTGAAATCAAATACAAATCATAATATTTAAAAAAAGAAACCCATGAATCATACATATATGGAAGTATAAATAGGATCTTCTTGATAATAATCGAATATTTTAAATTATATCAAAAATATATCATGATGTATAAATTATCCACACTTTCACATTTTGAATATTAATTTCATTGAATTAAGAATAGTCTATAAGAATCATTTATTCCATTATTCAACCATTACATTTAAAAATGTTTTGTAGATTTTCCTAAAATTTATTTACCATCTTGATCCAAATGTCATTAATATTTTTTAATAATGTGGCTAAGATAATTTTCTTACATTAACCTCTTTCAAATTATTCTTCCAATTAGTCACTATCATAAATACACCTTATAAAATAAAATTGGACATATTAATTAAAATATATAGCACTTACCAAAGGTATATTTTCCCATTTTCGAGGAACCAATTTAATGGGTTGATTGGGAACCCAAAAAACCACCAAATAATTGAAAATGGTTAAAATACTAAAAAAACGATATAACATTAAAAAAACTATTAGAAATTTTCACATAGTGATGACTCCATTTAAGAAAAAAACCACTCCACTCCATTTCCTCTAGAATAAAACCCTTGAAAATGGTTATCAAATTGTCCCATGTCATTACATACTTTTCTATTTCTATTTTTTCATTTGTTAGATCCATGGAGAAAAATATAGCATTGAACATCAATCCATTTTGATTATTTTCCATTGGTGTTGACTTAATGAACTATTTTATACCATTTTGTAAAATGAATAATGTTATTCCAGCATAATCAATGTACTTCAGACTATTATGATCCAAAATACCCCTTATATTTTTGTGATGAATTTTTTTAAGTGTTTTCATTAATTTGTATAATTATTTATCCCCATTAAATGTTATTATAAAAAATATGGATGTTTTCAAAAATTTTACTAAGTATTGAAAATCAGTTGTTTGGATAAATGAATCTATCAATAAATAAATTATATCAATCAGATGCCCGAAGAAAACACCTTCATAAAATAGCTACATCATAGAAATTACTATGTGGAAATATCCTGCATTGATGAATTATGGAGATGAACTATCAGTAACATCAATCAAACAACCGCATAAATCGGTTACATGGAGTAATCATCTATGTCATATGGATGAATTATAAAAATGATTATGTGGTTATAAATGGATACCCATTTCATTCAGTTACATCAAATTTGGATATAAGATTACGAATTATACATAAATAAATTTGGATATGTTAAGAACTCCAAAATGATGAATGAATATGTGGAATAATTTGGTTACGTGAATTCAAATCGATGGAATTCTGTTATGTGGTGGTCTAGAATCACCAAAGTCATTCTACAACTAGTTGTTTATTACCATTGGTGTACATTAATTAGATATTTATTTTATTATACAAAAAATGTTGGATTTCCTCTTTATTATAAAATATATTATAAAAAGTTTCAAGCACTAAAAAAAAATTCCAGTACAATTTAGTTGTTATTACTATTACTGAGGTATTTTAAATTTAAAGGCAGCTTGAAATTTATTTCTAATGATGGATTTTATGGATATAATTTTCTATAATTAAAGTAGAGTATTTTATTCCTTTTCAATGTGTGGTGAATAAGATAATATACACATTACCATATACACATGAATCATCGACTCTCTCTCCCTCTCTCAAAGATCTCTATGGGTTGCTCTATTTTATTCAAAAAGAAGAATAACCTTCAATTTCTATAGCTTCAATTTCAAAATCATTACTGTTTTTTCCTAATATTCACCTCGAGATGAATTTTATTCCAATCATATCTCCTATATATTTTTTTTATTAGGTATATTGTTTCATACAAATATGATAATCAATTATAAACCATCAGTTTTTTCTCTCTTTCACTATGAAGGTTCTTAGTAAAAGAACCTTGATGGATGGTGTTTGTAAAGCCTAGTTGGATCCCAATTAAAATATATTTTTATTGTACCATGTTTTTAGTTCTTTAAATTATTCATTAATTTCCTTGTAAAAGGATAGAAAGATCCCAGTAAAAGGACTAGTCTAGTGAAAGTCAAAAAAACTCTTAGAGCTGATCCTTTTTCCTGTGTTTTTGGGGATTTTTATTCCCCAAAACACTATAAATATCAAGGGTACTATTTAATTTCTTTTTTATTATATTTCCAATATATGATTTTTTTAAGAAAATATCATAAGTAATAATATTTTAATGAGGGTGTTTTTCCAATCCATGAAAATTTAAATAACTCATTCCCCCCCACTGTCAATTCTTTGTTCAGTTGGTCTTTGATCAAAAAATAATATCAAACGTTGTGACTTGTGAGTTCATGGAATTCAAAGGATGAAGTTTTAAGATCAACCAGATAATTTAGTATAAAACTAATATCAGAGAGGTTATTTCAATGGTAGTATATCTCTACATTAATAGTGAGAATTATGGTTTCTTAAAGGAACATATGGTAATCTATTTGAAGAAAATTATTCTAAAGGTTTATCTTAAAGCCGTCAATACTTGTAAAATTCTCAATATATAACCTGAGATGTGGGATTCATATTCTTAATTATTATATGATATATAATTTAATTACATAAATTATATAAAATATGGAATATGTCTAGATCAGTTCAATTGATCTTTACATCATAAAATAGCTCATGAAATATGGACTACTATATTTTGGTCTTATAAAGGATGTATAAATGTGTGATCTATCAAATATAATACTTCCCAGATAAAGTTATATAATTCTATAATTATGGAAGGATAAATCATTACTCAATTGAATGTAAAACTTACTTAGGTTTTAAATAATGTTATATAATTGGTATCACCTATTGTCAAACCTGATCAAGCTTTAAAAATCAATATAATTCTACAACTTAGATGGAGTGGAATCGTAGCTTTCATTTGGTAATTAGAAATAAACAATGATTTTAAAATACAATATCCAATTCATATAGATTAGATATATGAAGTTAATTGAAATCTAAATCAAGTAAGAACAAACAAGTAGAAAATGAAAATTCTAAATTTAATGTTTCTACATCAAAAGATGATAAGAATAACCGAAGTATAAAAATTTATTAATCATCAACATTAGATGGTACCTCATTTAATTTAGGATAAAATTTTATGATTACTTAGTATGAAGGAATTTTCAATAAAATTTTCCAAAAAAATTAATAGATTTTAGAACAAACTTCAATAAGTACAAAAAGCATGAGGGAAATTCTAAAGAAGTTGGATTCTATGAGTATAAGAACCACAAGAATATCAAGATAGACTACCCTTAATTGGATGAGAAAATAATTATGAGAAAAAAATATTTCAAAAATGTTACCTATAATATTAAATACAAGAAACTTATGAAAGAATCATGGAGTGATTATAAATATTCATTTGATGATAAATCTTCATATTCAGAAGCTGAACTTTCTTATCAAAGGGAAAATATTTTCTTTATAAAATTCTGAGATGACCACAAACATATTATTCTTATGATCATGATCTTAATCTTGAGAAAAATTATTTTCTTATAAATAATTAAATGAATATTTTACTATCATGCAAAATATTATGAGATATTTAAAAGGAAAAATAGATCACCAAAAACACTCTTAAACAAGTGGATGGACCGGAACAGAGCTGGATATGAGGGATATCTGACCTCTAGAAGGGCCTTGGTGGCCAGGACTAAATTCCTGCTTATGGACATGGTCCGCGCTTTCAACAAGTGGCATGAGGACCCCTCCCTCAGAACCCTACATGTGGCCTCTCTGGTGGCACTCTCCTCTCATACTAGGCACTGGTTGCGGTGGTTACCCCATCCATCTGGTTTGAAGCTCAACTTTGATGGCTCCTGTTCGATGAATGAGATGAAGGGTGGTGGTGTTGTTAGGGATCCTTTGGACCGGGTGGTTCTCTCTTTCTCTGTTCACCTTGGAAGAGGCCACTCCCTTCTGCCTGTGGCCATGGCTATGTTGACGGGCCTCCACCTCTGCAAATTCCGCAATATTGATCTTACCACGGTTGAGACTGACTCCCTCATCCTTCATGACTCCATGCATGGTAAGAAACGTGTTCCCTGGTCCACACACTATGCCATGAGAAGGTCCAAGAGGCTCATTTGCAATGGCACTGTCCTCTCCCTCACTTGGAGGGAAGGTAATAAGGTCGCTGATCAACTTGATGCCATGGCTCAGTAAGGAACTCAGTCTGTCTCCCTGAGGACGTGCTCTTCTTTTCTACTTAAGCTAAGAACCTGATCAGTTGTGATGCCCTAGGTCTACACTACTTTTGGCCTCCGTAGTCTCTTTTGGGGCTCCCCCATGTTTTCCCAGTTTTCCTACATTTTTTCTGCCTTTGATGTTTTCCACTTTTTTGGGGGTTTCCAAAATAATAATAAAAAATATACTATTAGTAACATGATGACAAAATTATAATCCTTAAGAAACTTGTCCATGAATTTAAAAAAAATCACGTCTTTCAAAAGGTGAAAATTATTTAAATCAAAATCATGAAAATAATAAATTATATAAAAATATATTTTTAAAAGGAATATAAGGTGAAAAATAATATTTATTAAAATTATTTCATATCTAGTTCAATGAATAAAAAAATTTCCAATGTTACTTATTCTAATTTTGGAGAATTAGGGAACTATGATAATAATTTTAGTTTAATATATCCTTAATTTTTTGGATTCAAACATGCTTTTCATTCAAAAAAATAAAATTTTAGTGCTGAATTTTATTAACAACGCAAATAGACTTGGGTTCAAAAATATTTAGTTGCTAACATTACTAGACATAATAAATTATGGATACCAAAATAATTCATGTTTTATTTATATTTGATGGTAAAATTCACTAATAAAATCAATCAAAAATTGTATATGGACATTGGATGCTCAAGAAATATGAGCAGTTAGTTTTCTAATTTCAACTCCATATTGAAAATTAATGGAGGCTGTGTAACTTTTATGGGAAACCCAATGGCACGATTATGGAAGTGGGATTAGTTGTAAATCAAATATCAGTCCTCATAAAAAAATTATCTATCTGTGGAATTATTGGATAACTATTTTTTAATTACTTTTAAACATTTTGGTTAACATTATTTTTTATATTTTCTAACAATACTAGTTCTATTTTAAATGATAAAGTTCATAAAACTAAGGAACCTATAACTTATAATGTTTATACCTTAGATCCAAATAATTTTATTCTAAAAAAACTGAACTATGTAAACGATAAAAAATAAATCATATATTTTTCATATAATACTAAAGAATTGTAATGTCTATTATTTGAGAAGATTTTCTAAAATGAATTTAGTTTGAGGATTACTTCATCATAAAATGAATAAAAATAATCCATGGGATGTATGGAAAATTGGGAAGAAACACAATTCATCTTGTAAACCAATTAAAGAGGTTACTACTTAGAGACCCCTATAACTTATTTATATAAATTTAATTGATCCATATATATAGTAATCCAAAGAGGAAAACAATTTTTTTATGTATTATTATATGGTTTTTCAAGATTTAATTGTGTCATCATTTTATGTGATGAAAGTGAAGCATATTTAATTTTAATAAATTTTTTGTAAATTCTTTCAAAAAGAGGAAGATATCAAAAAATATCATTAAGAAGTGATCAAGGAGAAGAATTTAAGAAACCAAGAGTCCAATTACTATTTTCAAATCTTGGTATCAAGAATACCATTTATTCCTCTAGGACACCTCAATATAATGGTGTTTTCTAGGATACTCTTATGTGAATATAACATTAATACTCATTTTTTGGGATACAATTTGTAAATATAGCATGTTATGTCACAATAGAGTAACAATTGGACATATACTAAAGAGAACACCTTTGGAGATAAGGAATAATAGAAAAAAATGTATACCTTAAAATGTATGAATGAAAGGTTTAAATTATATTTACTAAGGATAATATTGAAAAATTTGATCAAAATGATGATGAAAGAATGTTTCATGTCTATTGTACTACATTCTAGGATGATATAGTTTTAAAAAAAAGGTCAAATATTTTTGAAGAATCAACTCATGTGAAATTTTATTATAACAGTCCTTTCGATCAAAAAATGACTCAAGTTGAAAAGATAGTTGATTATTTTAAAAACATGACACCTAAAACACTCTTTGACAATAAAAAGTAAGATGAGTTGAAACTTGATTTTGGTGATACAAATCCAAAAACGATGGTTTACTAATGAACAAAAAAGTGTGCTACCTATACATTCTACAACCCTAAAGAATTATCCCTTAGTAACTATTATAGGATGTTCATATGAAGGGTCTCGGACTAGAATTTTTGTAGTTAACCTTGAAGAATTTTCTTTCTTTTTTATCTCTACTAGATCCTCAAACTATTGAAGAAGCCTTAGTAGATTTCAGTTGGGTTTTAGAAATGAAAGATGAAATTAACTAGTTCTGGAGGGATAAGGTATGCAAATTAGTTAATAGACCCTTATCCTATACAGTTATTGGAATAAAATGGATTTTTATAAATAACCAGGTTGATCATGGTGTAATCATTAGGAATAAGTATATACTAGTTGATAAATGGTATTACCAAGAAAAAGGTATAGATTTTTAAGAGACCCTTGTACCCATATCTATATTGGTATCTACTAGGATTCATATATCCTATGACTCATATATGAATTTTAAATTATATTCGTTGGATGTAAATTATGAATTTTTAAATGGTTTCTTAATGGGGGATGTTTATGTTGAACAACCTCATGGTTTTGAAAATTATCATTTTCCAAATTTAGTTTTCAAACTTACCAAGAATATTTATTGACTCAAATAAAACAAAGATCATGTTGTGAATTTTTATGTTCTTTTATTTTATTAAGTGGATTTTCTTTAGGAGTAGAAAATACTAATCTTTTCAAGAAAACTTCTTGTATAGGTATTTTTTATTTCAGATATATGTTGATAATGTGATTTTAGGTTCTATAAACAAAAATTCTGCAAGAACTTTTCCCAAATCATTAAAAATGAAATTAAATATACAATATGGGTGAGTTAAATTATTTTATAGGTTTTCAGATTTCTCAATAAGACTTTGGGAATGTACTAAATCAAGGAAAATATATACTTGACTTATGTAGAAGTTTTGGATTCAAAAGTTGTAAAGTAAATGAAACTTCAATGAGTTTTATTGTAAATCTTGACATTGATAAAACTAGGAAACCAATTGATAATAAGATAGAAAGTGAAATAATTGGGAGTATTTAATACCTAACTACTATTAGAACAAACATTTTTTCAATATTCTTATGATTTAGATTCCAAGATAATCCCAATAAATATAACATAAATGATTCCAAAATAATTTTAATTTATTTAAGAGGTACAATTCATCTTTCCTTACTTTTACCAAAAACATTTTATTTTAACATTACTTTACTTTCAAATTTCATATTTAGTGGTTCTAAACTAGATATGAAGAACACTCTAAGAACATTATATTATATAGGTAAATCCCTAGTATCCTATTCTGATATGAAACAATACTTAGGGTAAATATCTGCTACTGAAGCAGAGTATATAGCGTCTAGTAGTTGTTGTGAAAAAGTATTGTTGATGAAACAGACCCTAATAGACTTTGGATTCTGTTACAATAAAGTCATAATCAAATGTTCCAACACTAATTCTATCAAAATTTCAAATATTATGATAAATTATTCTAGAAAAAATCACATAGATTTAAGGGATCATTTATTCAAATATCACGGTAAAAAGGTGATATTACTCATGATTTTTTTTAGACGAGACTCACTTATCAAATATATTTTTTAAAGACTCTTGAGTATGAATGTTTTGATTTTATCAAAAGGTAATTTTATTTTTTTAATTTAAATGAGTTTAATTTATCATATTTCATTAAATTGTATTTTATACATAATTTAATTAATGATTTAGTTTAATTAATTATTAAAATTAAATTAAATTATTCCACTGTAATTATTTATGTATGATTAAATTTTAGAAAATCATTGGTTTTTTTTTTAATTATTCTTTCTGATGATTCATTTTCATTTTATTTATTTCAATTTTGAATTGACCCAAACTGAAAATTGGCTACATAACCCTTTTTTAAATTGGGTATGGAACAAATAATTACAAATTGACCATGAAACCATTTACCTTTCATGTACGTTCATTCTTTTATAAGATAAACCATCACCCTTTACATCTTTCATCTCTATTGATTTAATCTAGACTTTCTATTAATCTTATATGATGGGAATGTCAAAGCATGGAGATGATGGATGTTCTAGTTCTTCCATGAAATTTATTTCTATTGGTGTGTCACATGGAGTACTAGATTTAAATCTATTGATATGGATTGGTTGAGGAGGTTTTTGGTGATAATGAATAAATCCTTTCAGTTTCAAGGATGGGAGCATGTTTTAGATAAAAATAATTAAGGTTTCATGTTTGATGAATAAGTGAAGGTTATAATGAGGAATTTAGAGTTCCAATTCAGTGGAATAGAGGATATCATTTTGTCAAACATTAATGGGAATATATTCTTGTTTCATCAGTATAAGTGGTAGATTGCATTCATTGTCCACATGAGGAGGTGTCTAGATTTTTCCAAACTCTAGTTGGTATGAGTTTAGAGGGGCCAATTTTGGTTATCATGTACTTATTTGGAACATCATAATTTGATAAGAAATTTTACAAGGAATTAGATTCCAAATGGAATGCTTTTTATAAGTTCTATCAAAATAGGATTTCCCTAATAGCTTGTGAAAGGGGGAATATGATGTTTCAAGATATGTATCTCTTATAAATCATGATCAAAAATCTGAAGTTGAATCTTATAAAGTATATTTTGTGGTTTAAGAATCATTATATTAAAGGGAAATAAAGTTAAAATAATACACTTACAGAAGGATTGCCTCTTTGGTGCTCAAGAAGAAATAAATGGATCTTAATGAGGGAGTGGTTGTGATGTTTAATAATAGTAAAAACATTTTATCCATGATCATGAAAAATATTTTTTATTTTCAGAATGATAATTTAATCTTTTTATCACATATTGTATAGGAGGGTATATCTTAGTAGGAACAATATCAAACCTCTCAACCTAAGGATACAACACCTATTGAGACAGTGCTTAATATGTAGGTGTAGGAGATAGTAGCTGTAAAATCAGAGCCTCCTTTAGTAGAGTCAAATATTTTATCAAAGATAAAGTAAAATGTTGAGGGAAGAAGTTGTTGGACCTATTGAATAAATTAAACCTATTGAGAAAGCTTATGTGATGGATGGTATTATTCCTGAGGATAGTCCAGCTGAAACTATGTCATGTTTTCAAGTTGTAGTGGATAGAGATGGACCTGAAGTGGAGAACCTTATTGTTCATCCAATTGTTCATAGATTAGATACTGGTAGAGATATATCTTTGGATGTTCTTATGGAGGCTATTAATCAGTCCAACAATCAATAATCCATGTTATCACATCCTCTAGTGCATGAGGATGCATATTCAGTCAGTAAGAGTTATGAAAGATCTATTATGGTGAAATTTTCTAATGATATAATGACTAAATTTGATAATATAATAGAATATTATAACTATCTGATTAAAGAGATGATATCCTCTAAGGATGTGATTTGAAAACTCAAGGAATTATTTTGTTCCAAATGTAATTTTTATAGGCTAGTTGGGATAATGGTATCCCAAACTAACCTAATCAATAGTCTGAACCATGTGAAAACATTTAACTATAATGTGAATACTAAAGATCTTGAGCAGTTGAAAGCTTAAGTAGATGGACTTATAGAAATCTATGATACTATATATAAGATACATGAGCATGTTAATCTTTTTACTACTCAAAATCAAATGATTCAGAATCTTTATATGGTTCAATATGATATGTATCAGGATTTTTTTATTGAGATTCATAGTCTTTTGTCCAAATTAAAAGAGATATTATATAATTTGAAGAGTTTAGTGGAGATCCAGGTTCAGTTCATCAAGAGGTTTTATCCCTCAATCTCAACCATCTCAGGACCATTAGTGGATCCTGGCCTTAATAATTTACTTCATAAAATATCTTCCTATTTTAATTCTCTTTCTTCTTAGATTATGTCGCTTTATGGTGATATGTTCACTTTTTGTTAATGAAATATTTCAAAATATATCGTTTAGCTAAGTTCCATGAAACCATAGAAGATTTTAGGAGGATCTGTGTTGTAACTGATATGTTTTTAAATGACCTGGGAGGATATCATGTGGAATCAATGATTGGAAAGGCAAAATAGATATTGGGAGTTTATAAGGATGTGAAAGGTGTGGTTTCGAGTTCAATTGTCCAAGTAACCAGAACTCATGTGTTCTTTGGGGATATATTAGTCATGATAAATGAGGAAGTTTGAGGGATATACTATAACTACTCAAAGGAGGATTTTAGATTGCTAGAGGGAAACTCCATCTATTCTAATTGCTCCTACAGGAAAAGAGATTGTTGTTTACAAGCCTATCTAAATTATCTATTCATTGCAACCAATTTCTCATATACCTATTGTTACTTATCCATTTTAACTTGATCATACTATTACCACTACTATGACCACATTTCCTCTAGCTCCTACCTCCTCAATTGAATCAGCAGCTCAAGTTTTAGTGGAGAATATTAAAAATATGGAAAATAAACTAAAATATATGAATGGAAAACTCATGTGATTGCAATGATCTATTGACCAGATTATGGAGAATTTGTTTTTAGAAATTCTATTTGCTTCATCCAATTCTACACCTTCTCACGTGTTCAGTTCCCCTCAGGGTTTATCCACTATAAATCTAGATTCTTCCAAAGTAATGGTGAATAATAATTCAAAAACTATTTCATAAATGAATAGTAAGGTATCTATTTCTATTTTGGAGTTATGAAAGTCATATATCATCAAATGGATTGATATGTGTAAATATGATCTATTTTATCTTAGAGTAAAAATGACAATCATATTAGCACTACCAGATACCTTTAGAGGTATCATCTAGATAGTTTAAGGTGTTTCTGAACCATCCCCAATTTATAGAAGAGAGAAAACATATTAATATTATTCCTTAAATATTAAATGTTCTAGAGAAGTAGCATCACCCATGGGAACCCCATAGAAGATGAGATTTGTGCCTATAGGTTACTATGATTTTAGTACAGATTTATAAAATCTTGAAGGATTTCTCATCATACCTTCTTAGTGTAATGTCTCAAAAATTTCCATGTAATTTTATTTAAAATTATATGGGATTAGTTACAGACCAAACGCTTAGACAGCACCTAATTCCAAGTCCTGTTGAGCCTGGAATATATTTATGATCCTTTTTAGGTTTATTCAAATAAATGTGTGAGCGGGTTTTTCTAACTTTTAAATCGGTGATTGTATCAAAAATATAAGGGCACTGTTTAACTCATAATGTTAGGATTTTCCTGGAAAGGACCTAACTTTGATCGGAGAGGGTCAACGAAAAAAGTTACTTTTCAGACGTTTTGGCAGAAAAATAAAAATAACTTATAAGGTTTTTTTGTTTCCTTCATCGTTGAGTGGTGACACGTCTGCACTGTAGTGTGGTGATGAGTCACATTAATTGAATCCCTTTAATGTATCATTAATGTGTATTATAATGACTCAATAAATGAAGCATAACTGATACATTGTTTCATAAAAGATATAGTGTGATGACAAGAAGATGCAAAGTAACAGAAACACGGTGACACTTTTTTCTTTTAATATATTAACGGGGTTGGAGAAATGGGATTAAAAACATGTAAATCCTCTGATGAATCAACTGTGAGGAATCCTCTTCAACGAACGTCGGTGATTCGCTAGCTACATCGACGTACCTCAAAGAATGATACTGCTGAGCGATGAACGCTGACGGCTTCAAACTCTTGAATCTCCGTAGACGGATTTCCACCAATAAAGAGTTTCCCTCTGGTGGGAATATATGTCTGGTAGGGGCATTTTTTTGATTGAGTTTCCTCATTCTTTATTCTAAAACCACAAATGCAGATCAACCCACGAATAGGTTAATCTACAGATTAATTGTTCCGGAGGGAGGGTGCATTTTCTTGGGGTTTTGCACCAGGATTATTTTTTTTTCTGATGGTATTGTAATCTTAACCCCCCCCCCCACCCCCCACCCTTGTTTTAAACTCTAATGTGCATAGTGAAGGCCGACAAGAACAAGGCCTGAGCCCCTCCGCCTAGTGCGTTCTTCATAGATGAACCTCAAAGTTGAAGGCGAAGCAGTTTCGAGGCCTTAGTAAAGAAGGTGGCACCCCATATAGGCCGTAGGCATAGACAACATAAGGAACGGACCACCGAAGCATAACAAGTGGTATGTGATGGTGGTCATGGTCGGGTGGCGGCACACCACGATGGTGTGTTGAAGGAAGCATCGTGGCTAGATCGGGCCACGACGGTGCGGTAGAAGCTGCCAATAGTGGGCTGGTGGCCAGCGGATATGGACGTTGTCGTCCGACCGTGTCGATGGAGCCTCTCACGCCGCACTGGCTATGGTTTCTCACTGGCACACAATCAAGTGACTGTATGCCGAACCAATAGGCATGGTCAGATTATTCGGTTGTGGGGGCCAAACCAGATGACCCATAGTATCCGGGATGGAGGGGACTGGCCCACGAGGCAGGCCGGGCTAGAGGAATAAAATTGGGCCACTGGGCGGCCCGATGTGCGAACAAACTAGCCCGCCGGTTGCGGTTCAGGCTGGAAGGAATTGGGTCACTGGGTGACCTGGTGGGTAGGACCCTCAGCCAAACCGAGCAGGGTCCAGCAAGGCCCAATGGGATTGGCCCAGTGGCCATGTAGGATCAGGCCAGCGCAGACCTAAATTGGGTAAGGTTGGATCAGTGAAATCAGGCCGAGGCATGCGGGGCGACTAGCCCAGGTTGGTCGGGTCGGTCCGAGTGGGCCGGGTTGGTCAGGTCAGTCTAACAAGGTCAGACCGGGCCCAGACATGATCATCCCCTAATTATTATAATGTAAATAGCATTCAAACTGGGTGTCTGATTGACAATCCATTTGTGGAGTTGGAACCCTTGCGATGAGGAGGTTCTTTTGGCGTACGCTGACGATGTTTTCGTGGAATTTGAAATGTGATGAATGGCTTGATTAGTGGTTTCTCCCGGAATCAAGCACACTACGTGTGGGAATCCTATGATTGACTAAGACCCGAAGACTACTGACAAGCGACCATGTGTGGATTAGCTACGAGTGACCTTGTGTGGATCAGCTATGATGGCCCTGTGGGAAGTGGATTTGTGTGACCTGGCAGGCCCATGGAGGAGAGTGGCTCTATGTGACCCTACAGACCCATTGTACTCATCAAGGATGAGTACCTCAGTATGATGTTCAAGGTGGGAAGCGGCTCTGTGTGACCTGGAAGGACCATGGTAGGGAGCGGCTTTGTGTGACCCACCATACCCATGGTACTTATCAAGGATTAGTACCCGAGTAGTCCTTGGTTTTTAGTGTTGTAACTGATAGTCTTGATTTCTATACTCTATATTACACCTACATGAGCTGATAGTCCCACGTGTAGACTTTTTTTGTGGTCTTTCCTTTGTGTTTTGGGATCCCTACTAAGTATTTTCTTACTCACCCTTGTATGGGCTTCGCCCGCATGTGTTGTGTATTGTGGAGACGAATGATGCCTAGACGGAAGGCTTGGTGTCCTAGGACTAGGTAGTTTCTAGTGAGATCAGGCAGGCGGGTCATACTTCTAAAGCTTCCAACAGTTACTCTATACTTACCATCAGGTGGCGTTTTTAGCGGATGGATTTCCCGAGAACCTTATACTCTATTATTTTCATTTTTTATTTTGTTGGTTTTGAATTCCAGCCCATTTGACTTACAAATTGTACCTTTAATCTTTTTTTAGTGGTATTCATGTTTACCTTTCCAGTTTTTGGGACATGGTTGTGTGTGTGTGTGTACAGGTACTTAGGAAAATGCCTCCCACTTGCAGGTTGATGCCTTCGGCACTAGTCGCCATCCACTGGCCTTCAGGAGGCGGGTATGGGGAAGTCAGGGCATGTTCCCCATGGGACAAGTCATGAAAAAGTGGTATCAGAGGTGGTCAGTTATACCTCAAAGAACAGGAGTCTATTATTTTGTTTTGGGAAATATTGTTAAATGTTTCTATTTCGACATTCAGATTTGGAAAATCCAGTGTTGGTGTGGAATCCATCGTATCCAAACACCAGGACCGTGAATTATGATATTTTGATCTATACATAAAAACAATAGTTGCATGCATCATATAGGAAATGAGTGTTTCCTCATGTTCTTCTTGAATTAGAGTAGGATCACTGGGTATAATATATTGATTATAGTACATCTTGATCAGTTTTAGGATGCCTCCATGCAGACAACCAGCTAGTATTCCGATGTTTTACCATGAGGACATCCCACCTAGGGATGAGGCATCATTTCAGGGAACCGTTCTTGAAATGGCCATGCCATGTGGTGCACTAGTGTTACCACCACCCATTGATCAGAAGTTACTACTGGAATTACCGGTAGGGGACAAACGTAGACTCATTTCCTTGTATGAGTTTTAAAGACATAGATCTCATAGGTTTAGCAGATAGATAGATCCTCAGGTTACTGAGGACTCACTGAAGGTGGTGATGTGAGCCTTTCATTTAGTGAGGGCACCACTAGACTAGATGTTTATCTTAGCTGTGAGCCTTCTTTAGGGATCAGTAGGGACATGGTGGAGCTTAAAGATTTAGACTCATGATGAGGGGACCCTCACCTAGAAAGACTTTGATAACCACTTTATGGAGGATTTCTTCCCAGTGACATTGCATTGTGTTGACATATAAGAGCTACTTCACCTACCAAAGGCTATCATGATAGTATCAGGGTAATTGGAGAGGTTCACCGAGCTTTAAAACTACTCTATAGACATAGTGTGAGACCCTTTATTCCAGTTTTGAGCCTTTGAGCAGATATTTCATTAGGAGATCTTGGCATCAATGGTGTCTCCCACCATCCCTACTCAAGATAGGGTGTCGGAATGATCCCTTCTTGTATAGAGCTTCCCGGAAGAGCAGGTGTCGACATCTGGAACCACCAGTAGACTCCAGGAATTGGAGTCTTTAGTGGTGAGAAGTAGGAAGTAGATGAGATGACTCAAGTCAGTCAAATATTTCAGGGGATGACCTCAGGACTCAGGATCAGTAGTGTGGGGATACCAGAGTAGAAGGAGTCAGCATGTAGATAGGTTGTGCTTCAAGTACAGCGGGCAGAGACATATGGATTGTGACTGCCCAACCTACTGCACATATGATCAAATAACTTTGGAGGGACCATTGGAGTAGAGATAGAGGTTCGAGCGAGGAGATATGCAGGGTAGCGAACATGGTAGAGGATAAGGTAGAGTAGCAATCAGTGGGAAACGGTCTGATGTACCACCACCACCACCCACAGGTGGTTCACCCCGGCCTTAGGGAGAAATAAAAAGGGGTCGGTTCAGCTTCAGGCATTGGATTCCTATGACCACAACCCTCCAAAGATGATTAAAGGTATGATCTATGTCTTCTCAACCTTAGTTTGAGTTATTATAGACATAGGTGCAGGTCACTATTTCCATGCCATGGATCTCGTTTGGAGCTCGGAGATTCCAGTGGAGCCATTGGATCGATCCTTATGATTAGAGATGCTTACGGAAGGGTATTCGACGACTAAACATTGGTTCCATCACTGAGATCTTACTCTAGGAGGTGAGAGTTTTGGATGGGAAATTCTATTTGTGGCATCAAGGACCTACGATTTCATCATGGGTATAGACTGGTTATCCACAGTTCATGATCAGATCGACTATATTAGACGCAGAGTTTGGTGTGTCCACGGGGATGGGACTAGGTTTTCCTTTACCAGAAATAATGGAGCTCTTGCATCACAAGATGGAATTTCTCATAGGAGGGTTCATATAATCACTCACCAGTTAGCAAGCCTCACCCTTGGTGTGTTGGGAGAGATGAGTCCAAGAATTCTTGTAGTGGTGGATGAGTATGATGATGTCTTCCCTGAGGATGTTCCAAGACTACCTCCTCACAGAGAGGTTGACTTCTGCCTCAATCTGTACCCTAGGATGGAACTGGTATCCATGCTAGAATATCGGATGCCTCTTGTATAGCTTTGTGAGTTGAGATTAAAGCTGGAGGACTTGTAGGAGAAGGGCTTTATGAGGCCTATCATTTCACAATGGCAATCCCCGATGTTGTTTCCCAAAAAGGACGATGGAAGATTGAGGATATGTGTGGACTACCAGTTCCTGAACCAAGTGAATGTAAAGAACAAATATCCATTGTCAATAATTGATAACCTCTTCGACTAGCTGAAGGGGGAAAGGTGGTTCTCAAAGATAGACCTTAGATCAGGATCTCTCTAGATTCGGGTACGGAGTTAGGATGTATATAAAACAACCTTTAGATGTCGGTGTGGCCACTATGAGTTCTTGGTGATGCCCTTCGGTGTGATTAATTCCTTGGCAGTGTTCATCGAACTCATGAATAGGATATTCCATCCTTACCTCGATCGTTTCATGGTGGTATTCATTGATGACATCTTGGTGTACTCGGCGACATAAGAGGATCACGCTACACACCAACAGATAGTTTGGGATACACTCAGAGGGAAATATCTTTATAGGAAATTCTTGAAGTGCTAGTTCTAGATTCAGGAGGTCCAATTTCTGGGACACGTCATCTTGGAGCTTGAATTTGCAGTGGATCTGGAAAAGATATATGTATTGATTGCTTGGGATCCACCCAGGAGCATTACTGAGGTGTGGAGTTTCTTGGGGTTAGCCACATAGTACCAGAGGTTTGTGGCTGACTTTTCCAGAGTAGTAGCACCCTTATTGGATTTGACATAGAAGAGAAAACCCTTTGTGTGGATAAAAAAGTGCCAGCAGATTTTCTAGGAGATGAGGCAGAGACTGACGAGTGCCCCCATCATGAGACTACCAGAATAGGACATTGGGTATGTAGATTTTTGTGATGCATCAAGGACTGTACTGGGTTGTTTCCTGACGTAGGAGTGAGTAGTGATCACAAACAGCTCACTATAGGTGAGGTAGCATGAGAAGAACTACGCGACCCATTACCTGGATTTAGCAGTAGTGGTCTTTGCTCTATAGATGTGGCAACACTACTTGATGGGTGAAAGGTTTACCTTCTACTCTAACCACAAGAGTCTTAGGTATGTCTTCTCCCAAAAGTACCTGAACATGAGATGGTAGTAAGGATAGAGTTCCTATAGGACTATAACATAGAGATATTCTATACTCTCGGGAAATGTAATCTGGTGGTAGAACTCACCAAGAGATCTGATATTCAGCTACTGAGTAGGATATGGAGAAGCTAGTCACGATACAGATATCTCTCGTGGATGATGATGGAGTAGCTTACTTTCAGTCGATGATTGTCACTCCCACGGTCTTAAACCAATTTAGGGAGGCACAGCATGTGGATGTTGACTGTGAGGCCCGACATCCTCAGTTATCCTCAAGACAGTCTCCAGATGGATTTTAAATTGGTGGGGAGCATGTCATCTTTTTTAGAGGGTTCACAATAGTACTAATGGTGTTGCGAGATGAGATTTTGAGGGATTTCCAAACCTCCCCCATTATGGTACATACTAGAGTGGCGAAGATGTACCAGGATCTCCAACGTTAGTACTAGTGGTCAGGGATAAAGAAAGTCATGGCTGAGTTCGTTTCACGGTACCTCATTTTTCAGTAAGTAAAGGCTAAGCATCATGTTCCAATAGGCTTGGCAAAACCACATGAAGTACCCGAGTGGGTGTGGGATAGAACCTCAATGAAATTCAGGATGGTATTACCACACACATCCAAGGTCCACAATTCTATATGGGTGATCTTTGACTGAATCACCAAGTTCACTCACTTACTACCCACCTAGAATCAGGGATCGGTAGAGGACTTGGAAAATGTCTACCTCCAAGAGATAGCGCAGCTTCATGGGTTTCCCTCAATGATCGTCTCAGATTGTGATGATCGCTTCACTTTCCATCTATGGAAGGGATTACATGAGTCGTTCGGGACTCAGTTTCACTTGAGCACATCTTTTCACCCATAGACTGATAGTCAGAAGGAGCAGACCATACAGACCTTGGGGAAAACTCTTCATGCTTGTGTCCTTGATTTTGGTCATAGTTAGGAGGACCACCTTCCACTGGTGGAGTTCTCATACAACAACAGCTATTAGTTCACAATTATCATGGAACCATTTGAGGCTTTGTATGGGCGGCCTTATAGATTAACTCTATGTTGGACAGACCCAGGGGAGTATGCACTCATGGGTCTAGAGTAGGTATGAGATACCACTAAGAAGGTGTAGCTCATCCAGGAGTGGATGAGGAATTCACAGAGCAGGCAGAAATATTTTTTTTACAAGAGATTAAGGCACTTAGAGTTTAAGGAGGGAGACCATGTGTTCCTTCAGGTCTCAGCCCAATGGGGATTGAATAGATTTGGCACGGGGTGGAAATTTATCTTCAAGGTTCATCGGACCCTTCTAGATTCTGAGCAGATTTGGTGAGGGGGTGTACTTCCTAGCTCTCCCCTAACAGAT
Organism: Viscum album; assembly: GCA_963277665.1. NCBI lineage: Eukaryota > Viridiplantae > Streptophyta > Magnoliopsida > Santalales > Viscaceae > Viscum > Viscum album. The sequence continues at coordinate 1,163,494,838 of OY728153.1, read as the reverse complement.
GCACCGAGTTCACAATGTTTTCCACGTGTCATAGCTGAGGAGGTATGTGCAAGATTCATCATAGGTCATCAATTTGGGAGAGATGGACATTGATGTTGAGACATGTTTGCAGATTTCCCAGTGGAGATAGAGGATCAACAAGAGTGGGTCCTTTATGGATGGTTGATTCCTTTGTTGCACGTTTGATGGAAACATGAGAATCTCCATGAGAGGACATAGGAGTAGGAGACACAGATTTGTGCTCAGTACCCCCATTTTTTTCTTTGTTTTACACAACAGGGATGTGAAGCCCTAAAGGTAGGGGAAATGTAATGTCCTAGATATTTCCATGTAATTTTTTTTTAAAATATATGGGATTATTTCGAGAACAGATTCTCATACAATACCAGATTCTGATACCCAATGATCCCGAAATAGATTTTTGAACTTTTTAAAGTTCATTTATATAAATGTGTGAGTTGGTTTTTCTAACTTTTAAATCGTGTTCGGATAAGAAATATGGGGTCACCATTGAACTTTGAATGTCCGGATTCACCTAGAAAGGACCAAACCTCAACCTATGATATTTGACCAAAAAAATTAGTTTTCATACTTTTCAGAAGAAAAAAAATAAATTAAAATGTTTTTTTTTATTTTATTCACCGTTGAGCAGTGACATATCCGCATTGCAGTACGGTGGCAAGGCAAGGATGAGTCTCATTAAATGAATCCCTATAATGGCTCCTTAATATGTAGTGTAACGACTCATTAAATGAAGTGTAACAAATACTTTGTTTGATAAATGAAACAATGTAACAACACAACGATGCAGCATAACAGAAATAGTACAACAAATTTCTCTTTTAATAGATTAATGGGGTTGGAGAAATGGGATCCAAAACATTTAAATCCTATGAAAAATCGATGGTGAGGAATCCTCTCCAAAGAATGCTTGTGAATCGATAGCGACATCAACGCACCTAGAAGAACGGGACTGGTGAGTGATGAATGCCAACGTCTTTGAACTCTAGAATCTCTGTGGACAGATCACCACCACCAATGAGATTCCATATGGTGTGAATCTATCCCTAGTATGGGTTATTGTTTTGTTTGAGTTTACCCATTCTTAATTCTAAAACAAAAAATGTGGATCAACCTACGAATATGTTGATCAACAGATCACTTGTTCTTGCGGGGGGGGGTGATCTTTCTCAGGGTTTTCAAACCGGTATTATTTTTTTCTGATGGAATCGTAATCTTAACCCCCCCCTATTTTAAACACTAATGCAGAGGGTTCAGGCTGACAAAAACAAGGCCCGAGCCCCTCTACCTTGTGTGTTCTTCATGGCTGAACCTTCATGTTGATGAAGAATCAGTTTCAAGGACTTAGGAGAGAAGGCAGCACCCCATGGAGTCAGGAGGCGCAGACAGCATGAGGAATCGACCACCAAAGCGGACCTAGTGGTTTGCTGAAGTCATCGTCGAGGCACCAATGCCGGCACCAATGACCGTCGATAGTGGACCATGGGTTGATTGAGGTGCATCGACGGAAGATCTTCAGACAGATAAGTCTGCAGGGGTGTGGTAGGTGCCACCGACAGCGGGCTGGTGGTTGGCAGATAGGGACGCAACTGTCTGGCCGTGTCGATGGAGCATCCAACACCACGCGGGCTGCAGTTTTGTGATGACATGTGTTCCAACGACCGTGTGCAACACCAACAAGTGTGACTGACATATCCCACCATGGGGCATCGAACGGGATGCCACATGGCGTCCGGGCTAGAGGGGACTGGCCCGCCGAGCGAGCTAGACTGAGGTGCGCAAACTGGACTACTACATGGCCTTGGTAGGCAATAAAGTGAGACTGCTATTGCAGAATAGGCTAGTGGGATAAAATCGGGCCACTAGGCAGTCCGGGGTGAAAACAAACCGGCCCGATGGTTGTGGGTCGGGCCAGATGGAACTGCGTCTCTGGGTGACCTAACGGGAAGGACACTTGGCCAAACTATGCCAGGTCTGGCAATGCCCATTGCACTGGGCCCAACGGCCAAGTTGGACTATCCCAGCCTAGACACAAAATGGGTTGGTTCGTATCAGTCGAACTGGGCTGGGGAATTCGGTTCCCCTGGGTCGGGTTGGTTTAGTCAGTCTGACTGGGCTGGACCAGGCCTAGACAAGACTGGCCCTTGATGACTAAAACTCCAACATCATTCTAACTGGGTGTTTGATTGATGAGCTGTTTTTGGCATTGGAAACCTTGTGACGATTTGATTCTTTTGGAATACTCTAAGGAGGTTTTCATAGAAGTTGAAATGCGACGAATTGCTTGAGGATATCTTTCTCTCGGAATCATGCGCACTACATGTGGGAATTCTACAACTGACTGAGACCCAAATACTGTTGACAAGAAACCTTGTTTGGATCAGCTACAAGAGACCATGTGTGGATCAGCTACAATGGCCCCATGGGAAGTGGATCTGTGTGACCTAGAAAGCCCACGGTAGGGAGAGGATTTGTGTGACCCAGTAGACATATGATACTCATCAGGGATGACTACCTTAGTATGATGTACAAGGTGGGAAGTGGTTCTGTGTGACCTGGTAGGCCCACGGTGGGGATCACCTCTATGTGACCCAACAAACCCATGGTACTCATCAGGAATGAGTGCCACAATAGTCCAAGGTGTTCAGTTTTGTGACTGATGGTATTTATTTATATACTCTAGATTATACCTGTGAGAGATGACAATCCCATTGGATCACTTTAATTTGTTTTGTTTTCAGTGTATTCGAGGATCCCTACTGAATATTGTGTTACTCACACAAGCATAGGCTTCACCATCATGTGTCGTTTCTTGTGCAGAAGACTGACACATAGAAGGAGGGCTTGGTGGCTTAGGACCAGATAGGGCCTAGTGAGATCTGGGACACAGAGAATACTTCTATAGCTTCTAGGAGATACTCAACAGTTACCATAATGTGGGGTTTTTAGCAGATGGATTTCCCGGGAAGTCACGACATGGGCCCCAAGGGATGAGTCGTGACACTTGGAATCCAAGAGATAAATTAATAGTTAGATCTAAAGATCATTCTACTATAGAGATTATGAAATCAGTCTTTCCATGAGTGATGGATCCTCCAACTACCTCTCATACCTCTCCATCATTCATGATTCTACCACCCAAACCTCTGTCTCATTTTGACCCAATCTATAAGCCCAGGTCTACAGACTAGTGGGTCTTATATTTAATTTTGTGGTTTTTGAGTGAATATATCTATTTATAAATGTTAATAATTAAAAATTTGTTATTTATTCTTTTATTATATGTTACTTATTAATAATTTTCATTTAATGTGTTTCTTAGCGATTTTTTCATTTAATTTTTTTCAAAGTGATTATTTTCATTTAATTTTTTATTCATTTATTTATCTGTTCTTTAATATGTTACTGAATTTTAAGTCTTTCCATAATTATCATTTAGTTACATAATTTTACTTAACCATTTCTTCAATATAAGTTCTGAATTAAAATTATTTTTTGTTTTTTTCCTTCATCTTACCATTCCCTTTTAATGACTCAAAATGGAAATAATTTTAATAAATTGGGGATAATTTTAATAAAAGGTATGGGAAGTGTCTAATTAATGGGGTGGATTATTTGACTAAAAATTTTATTCAAAAATATCTCATGTACATTATATTTTAATGATCTCAATTAACATTCATATATTTCTGAAAAAAAATTTATTTGTGTTCTTTAGTTTTAATAATTATTTAAGTCATTTTTCTATTAATCATCAAAATATATAAGTTAGTTGAAATTTTCTTAATTGTGGAAAATTTTCAATATGTAGAAATGGATATGGTGAGTAATTGGATAATTAAATTATATTGGGAAAGAAAATGTCCATGTTAAAAGGAAATTTCATGAAAATTGTTATGTGGAAATCACTTACGTCAATGATTCTCATATATGAAAAATCAGCTACATTGATCCAATGGCTACATGAATCAGTTATGTATATTAATTAGATATGGGATTTGGAAACATAGTAAAAATGTCATTATGCTTCTAAATAGATAAAAATTTCATTCAGATACATCAAATTTCGCTCCATTAGTTAGAAGGTGTAACGCCCCGACCCTAGAAGCCCATAGTCGATGCATTATTATGTATCATTGGCATGATAAAAAAAATAACAAGTCTCGAGAAATCGATTAGTTCACTAGCCTTGGAAGTACTAGATACATTCATATGTTTTACATTACATCATAAAATGAATAAAAACTAAAAAAACCATGTTTCCATAGACCACACTCATATCCCCTCAGACTATCCCGGCAGTTCAGTCATAAAATACTTCTTTTCATCCTAGGAAAAATAAAACATAGAAAGGGGTGAGCTCAGATGCTCAGAAAGGATAACAATATAGTGGAAACATTCATAAATAAACATAAACATTTGAGGAAATGTATAAGAGTAAAACAAAAGCCTTTTAATCTTGAACATCAGCATAATATGGTAGAGATAAAATAAAATAATTCCATTTACTTACTCACATGGATATTCTACTAGTCGAATAATCACATGCAATATCAATATGCCCTTTCATAATGATGGAATGCATAATGCCTGACTTTCATAACCACATAGTCAAGGCCTTGTGCCAAGACTACAAATAATATTTTTTCAAGGTCTTGTGCCAAGACACTAGTTTGTCTCATGAGACCTGCCGATGCATCAAGGAGCTATAGCGAGCTCCACCCATCACTTACTAAGTGCAATGCATTCATCATATGAAAAGGTTTAAACATAGCATAAACATTCGTATTAAAACTAGCATAAGAAATGTCAATAATTTATCCATAAATCATGAACGGTATAAAAATATCACATTCACAGTCAAACATTTCACAAAAACTTAAATACAATATGGAAGTTTAGTTTCATAATAAATCAACTTCAAATAATCTTACAATCCATCAAAGGATGTTGACATAGATGAAATAAAAACATTTTTTGTGAAATATCTCTTTCTATTTTGAAATCATTTAAAAGTCATATAATTATTAAAGAAAACATTTATTTTGAAAATACTATTATAATCTTTTAAGGGATGCTTCGACGATGTTATAACGGTAGAAAATAGGTTCACCCACCGTATAAGTTAAAGAAAACATTCTTACCTTAATTTTTTCGAAAAGGTTATAAAGGACGTTATTAGGGAAACAATGGAAAGATTACTTTATAAAAATATTATAAAAGTTAAAAAGGGTATAAATGACTTTAAACCATAGTCTATTAAATAATAATAATGTTTTGAAATACATTTTTAAGAAACATGGATGGGGATGATAAAGAGGTCCTAGTAGATAATTACGTATAAACAACCTCGGATAATGAAGAGATTGTAGAATTATACCTTACCCTGTACTTTTACTTGGTCAAGGGTAGTTTAACCCCCTATATAATGGTGAAATAATTGTTATTAAATTATAGAATAATCATATTCATTTATATGATATCATATACGATCTTTTAACATTTCTCTGTTAATAATATCTAAGTGTTATCGTTGTTTCGGGTGTTAACGGATTCATTTTCCTTTATATTATATATTATGTGAGTCATATTTGTTATGGATGGGATGTATCTTATTCATATACATAATTATATCAAGTCTTTAAAAAATATTTTCAGTCATCTAATGAAAATTAGTCTTGAATGGAAACGATGGGGAATAATTCTCATCGTGTTCGTGGTGAAGGTAATCTGTATGTATGCACGAGCGACAACATCATTCCTTTGATATTAAAATAATATATAATTGGATGGTATATAATATATACAGAATCATTATCATGTTATATTTATTATTTACATCAATTGCACATCACTGTTATACCCATCCAAATAATGATGTATTGAATAACAATTACACCATAACATGGAGACGGTAAGCCGTACGTACGCACGTATGGTGACATGTCATTCAAGGGATTGATAGAATAATGAATTTTTTTGTAACATATTTATAATAACATCACAGTATATAGAAGATACTACAGTAATTATTTTAGAATGTAAACAACAAAGAAAGAGGAAGTGGAATAATAAAGGAACTTGAAAGAGGTGATAAAATATTTACCTCTTCTTCAGGTTCTTCCTTTTGATTTGATAAAAAGAGATTCTTAGGATGGCTTTCTGACTAAAATAAGGCCTCTAGGATGAAGTAAGGACAGTTGAGAGGGTATTTGGGTTGGTTTTGTCTGAGAAAAATGGATTTTATGGAGTGAATTAGAGAGAAGGGCGAGTTCCCTTTTATAAGAGGTGTGAGGGGCACCTTAGGAAAACTTAGAAATATTATATTTTTTAATAAACTAATTTTAGGTTTCTAATGGCTCAAAAATGTGTTATTTAAAGGATAAGGTGGGTATGGGTCGAAAACTACTCAACCAATAGGTTTTAGACAGCTTTGGGTCACTATATTAACTTTATCTTTTAGATTTAACTCTTAGTTAAATAATTTGACATTTACCATGTCTCTTTGTATTTTTATATTATATGGTTAATAAACATACTATATAATTCCAATAGAACCCCAAGTGGTTCATTCATGATGAAACTATCATTATATAAGTATTTTGGCTGAACCTTAGATTTTTAGGAATAGAATATTAATTAATAATATAATATTTATTTTAAAAACTCTTTTATGTCAATTTTGACACTATTTGGTATTTTGTTTTTGCAAAATTTATAACAACATTATTACTTCGAAAACAATTCATCGAACCAACCCTAATATGTCATATTAACCTAAAAAATTACTGGAATTTATAAAGAGTCTCAAATTACATTTATTTGGATATTATAATATCAATTATTTTAATATTTTATTAATTAGGTAATTACTGCATCATCATTGTGTCATAAATAAATTAAATTATTTAATGTATAAAAATTATAAATAAAATACCATTATGTTGGAAATATTTTTATATTTATAATGAATATTTATAGACTAATTTATCTTATGTATAAACCTATATTAAAAATGTTTTAGTTATTAAACTTTGATTTTCACTCTTTTAACTCCTCTTTAAATAAAATAATAATAAGTGCCCTAGTCTAATCCAAGTGAACCTATAGGATCATATTTTATTCTTAAGGGTATATTTTTTAGAATTACACTTATCGAATAGAATTGTAACATGTGTTAGGGTAATAATTATATCATTTTTACCCTTAATTGCCCTATTTACTTTTAACCGTGGTAAATAAAAGTAAAAAGTTACTATTCACCAAAAAATATTTTAATCTTAGTGAACCAAATTTTACTTGCTGATATCAGCCATGTCTATCAGATTTTTGAAATTCCACTCACATAAGTGGTAAAATTAAGTTTTATTTGAAATTTACAAATTCTCCTAGGAGGTGGGTAAAAGGTGGTGAAAAATTCAATAAAATTTTATATATCTAAAATAATTATAAACTGACTCTAATGAATTAAATTAAACTTATATAGGTATTATGTATCTATTTTTTCCTAAAATAAATTTAAATAAAATAAATAATTATTTAAATAAAAATGTAGTTTTAAACTATAACTTAGTGTTTTTCACTATTCATCAAAAATTGAAAGTTTTTAGAAAAATAATATAAATTCACCCAAAGCTAATTTCGATATTCTGAATCCAAAAATGAAGTCCATTTTGAAAGATAAAATTTATAAAATTTCAAAAAGTGGTTATTACTATTCATAATGGCGTGTTTGATTGGTTGTGGTGTGTTAAAACTTGAAGTTTCGTACAACACACGCTACTGTATTATTCAAAGAGAAGCATACTGTGGAAGATTGGGGTGTTACATAAGGGTACATGAGGAAATTTATCTACATGAATAAATCCAATGTTAATAATGACTAGGTGGATTAATTAGGATATGTGAATCCAAATCTGTAAAAATCAGCAATGTTGTGATGTAGAATTTTCTATGCCATTTTTGTACATGTTATTTACTATCATTAGAGTACTTTTGGTATAAATTAATTTTTTCATGAATGAATTAAATTTTAGATTACCACTTTATGTTAAAATTGAATAAAAAAAGTTTCAAGAACCAATAAAATAATAAGTTCAATGGTAATTTAATAATCAGAACCATTACTATGGTATTTTCTAAAAACGGTAGCGTACGTTTTATTTATATGGTTATATTTTATGGATCTCAAACTGTGTAATTAAAAGAAAATATTTTCATGATTTTTCAAGGTGTGATGAAGAATAAAATATATAAAAGAACAAAATCACTTAACTCGTAGACACACACACTATGTCCATCAAATATTTTTGTCTGATACACTATTTTATTTAAAATGAATAATAATATTCATGTTTTAAATCTATTATTTCATGATCATTTGTGTTGTTTCAGAAGGATTATCTTGAGCTACATTTTATTCCTATCATCTCTCTTAGATATTTCTTCTCTTCTATCATTTGTTTTATACAACTTTGAGTGTTTTCTTTAAAATATATTTTTATTCTCTCTTTCATTGTGAATGTTCTAGATAAAAGAACCATGATGGTTGTGATTTGTAAATCCTTATTGGATCCTAGTTAAAGGATCCTATTATATACCAAGGGTTTATTTCATGAACCCAATCATGCAGTCCCTATGAAAAGAACTGGAAGACCCCAGTAAAATGACTGGTCTATTGAAAATCACCAAGATCATGGAGTTGAGTGTTAGTGGATTGGACTGGGGAATTTTTTATCCCTCTAACACTATAAATCTATGGTGCCTAATTTCTTTTCATTATGATTTATTTTTCATTGTGCGCATGTGTTATGAAAATATCAGAAGTAATCATATTTTAAAGAGGGTTTTTTCTAAGATAATAAATTTTTAAGAACTCAATTTACACCCCCCCTCTCTTGAACCTTAGAGCATCTATTCTTCCACCAAATTTTTTTCTAAATGTTCAACATAAGATTTAATAAAAACATCTTCCAACCAATCCACCATGGAATGTATAATGAGCTCCATGGAATGATACGGGTTGATGTTTAACATACCCTTTCTTTCAACATCCCCTTCCTATACATGTTGACTTAGATTACCCAAATCCTTAATTTTGTCTGTTATACCCATATTCAAAGTGAATTCATCATTATCATTCATTTCAGGATCCCCTAGTTCTGGGAATGACTGGGCTAGTAATTCAAAATCTATTCTTTCTTTCTCTATTCCTAAAGTTCCACCTCCCTTATCCGGAGAAAATATTATTCTCTCTTGAATCCTTGATGGGTAAATTAGAATTCACCTTGCAGAAAATAACCTTACATACTATTCTATTTTTCATCAGTTTTTAAAATTTGAAGCAACACTTTTAACTTATAGGCTTATTTTCTTTGTTCATAGAATACTCTCTTGATTATTTCTATCAAATTAATTTTCATTTATAGATCCTAAAATAAGGGGTTCTTAAATGATGCAAACCAAGGGTTTCACAACTTACAATAAGGTTACAATATCTTGTTAAGGTTCATATACTATGATAAATGATGATTTTATTTATCAGGAATCCCTTACTTGCTAGGATGTCAGTAGTGTAATTCCCCTCCCTCCAGGTGTTAGTGACCTATATACCATAATCAATGTAAAGTTTCATATTTATGATGAGAAAGGTTTAATACATTGGGTCCCAGATATTTTCACACAAGAAGCCGACAAGAATTTGGGAGTTTTAATATACCACGGTGAAGATGATATTGTAGAGTTTAAAAAGAGAGAGTTGGGTTTGTATGGCTATAGTCTTGGCCTCAAAGGAGTTCCCTATATCATAGAATGTGTAATAACCCAGGATCACTAAACATAATCTATCCCAAACTAGACCAACTCCTTTCATTACAACCTACACACATGATCCAGACACATTTAATTTAAATATTGCATTGGGTGGGTTCCACTTGACCCTTCTTCCTTGAGGGGTATTGTTTCCATTGTTGGATTCATGAGAAAGGATACTTCCAATATTATCCAAGACCTCCTCCAAAGGAATAAGGTTCCTTAGCTCAGCCACTAGTTCTAGAACATGGATACTCTCCCTATTGAAATCCACCTTTCGCTCCATTCTTCCTAACTAGAAAAAAACACTTCCACATGTATATACTCTTCACAGTCAGAGGAGGCCTCAGATTCATCTTACTAAACTACATGATCTAATTTATTAGGTCATTCTCCCATAAAATTAACTAAAAATGCATCTTATAATAGTTCATAATTTTTATATTATACATGGTAAAGGATTTAGAGAAGGACTCAATACCCACTTCGATACCTTCCTCTACAAGACCTGCCATAGGATCCCTAACATTTACCAACTTCTTCCTCCACTTATTTATTTGTACTTTCCATATTTTTTATTCATTTTTTTTCTAAATTATCACCATATAAATGTTTAATGTAATTGGAAATCCTAAATCCAATTGACCTCTCCTGATCAAGAGAAATACTATCACTAGGCCTGAAAGCATTCTAGGGTGATTGCTAGTCTGATGAAGAAATAATGTCCTAGTTCCACATTCCAAATAGTAATAAAATAGAAGATATGTTTTATTTTTCCTTCCACTCATACTTCCTATAATATATTGAAAACCAAATGGTCTTATTACATGAGAATTAAATGCCTTATTTAAGACTTGAATCATATAATACAAGGTTTTTCACTCTCCATATAACCCAAAAGTGCTAAAGAAATTCTCGCTTCATATTCATTAGATGGAAATGTATATATAATTATACTATATGAAAGAATCCTCATAAAATACACACATACACCTTCCAATAATTTACCTTCTACCCTCCAGGAAAAATTATCCTCCCTAACTTAGGAAATCTATCTCATATCTAGAATACTAGAATCCATAATAAGGCTAGTAAGATGATTTTCCCTAAACCCCCAATTCCCATTATCAGACACAATTTCACAGATAACTAAGTTCAATTCTAACTTTCTTTCTTGACTGTAACAATAATCTTTCTAGATGGATGAATCTGGGAAATCCTAATTCATTTAAAAATCACAGTTCATTTGAAAAAGGAATAACCTGATGCCATCAATATGATGAAGGGATTAAGACCAAGTAAAAGGTTATGTATCCTTAAATTAATAATAAAATTATAATTTTATTATAATATAGCATCTGTTCCATTGAAAAATTCTTCATTCCCATGGTATCATTGATGATTCAGTTAAAGGCAATAACTAAAGGCAGGCATAAGAGAAAATAGGCCACTAGAGAGAGTTGATGGAGAGATGAGTCTTTAAGGAAATCTAGGGGATAGTGGTAACATAGAGATCTCATTATTCCGCAGAGGTGCATTCTAGAAAATAGATATGATATGAATGAATGAAAGTAATGTCATATCTATGAAAGTGATGAACTCCCTATGTAAATATGTAGATAAACTAATACTGATTACCCCCCCCCCCCATATAGGATTTGATGGGATGTGAGGGGCATTCATGGCCACTAGTCCATGCACCCCAGTTAATTATATAAAATATATTGGAATAACCTCTCATCCACCTCATCTATTCCTAAAATTAGTATGTATTTCATCATTATATCCTTTTAGAGATTTCAATTTTCTCATAAAATATTTGAATTATGTTTTTTACATACTAAATTAAAATTATCCAATGTTTAAAACACTTTGAAACCCATATTTTCTTTATTATTTAAATGACACTCTATAAAAAAGTAAACATAACTTTTAATGTAAACCTGATCTAAAATGATTCTAATTTAAGAGGTCACTGTTAAAGGGATCGCCCAAGGATTTACTAAGGATGAGGTGAATAAATAAATTTTTTTCACTTATATTCCTTCTTAAACCTATATTCATAATTTATTAGTGAATAAAATGAAATAACCAATGTTATTAACATCCCTTATTTTTGGGAACAATCAAACAAACTACAATAAAATAATTAACTACACAGTTTTTCAATAAAAAAGTTACTACAATATCCTTGAAAAAACCGAGAAACATCCATAACTAGATGATTCACATAGAAAATCTACAAAAAATACCATACAGTGATCTTGAACTCATTATAATTTAAGTTTACTAACATTTTTAGTACTTATAAACAGAAGGAATGAAACTATGAAGCTAGAAATCCTGAATAATATTACCTGATAACTTATCCCACTCACTAAAGTTGTTTCCTTTTAATAATACCTCACTTAATCAAATTTAAACTCTATGTGAATCTTTTGTTAACATAAGACACTACTAAATTTCTTAAAATATTTTATCTCAAACAAGTAAATATTATATCTTATAAAAAATTAAAAACCCAAAATTTGATGTTATAATCTACCATGAATGGATAAAATTATGTTATAACTTCAAGAAACATCTCTTCTCTTCAATATTCCATTATATAGGTCAAGTCACATCACTTCATGTCTCACTCCAATATTAATCCACATATATTCATTCATATATACTAAATTTTGGAAGTATATGTAATATATATATATATATACATTTCAGAAATGTTAATGTAATGCATTGTATTATAGGTCAGTTATAGTGTTCTATGAATTAATATTATATACATCTCTGAAAACCAACTCCACTTTAAAAAATACTACATCATGATGAATCTCATTTCGAGTTTTTTTCTTTATATAATCACCATTCCCTAGAAATGAGGAAATAGTGTTATTATTTTATTTAATAACTAAATTTAATTTCTTAATATACCATTGTTTCCATGACACACAACTAATATAACCCATATTTGTTCTATAGTGATATAAAACCCACAATCCCAGTAGTGTTAATAATAATAATAATAATTTAATATCATATAAAATAAAAGAAAATCTATAAAGATGTATTCTAGGAATAAAACACTTCTTATGGATACCACTTCAATGCTAAACAATTATCACATTTCAAGATAATATAGTCCTTATTACTCACTAATATAGATCTAGTATTTTATGGAATCATTATATATAGATTTATGAGTGAGAATAAAAACATTCTTAGTTGGTTCCTTCCAAAATAAATCTATTAATGTGTATAATGAATAGTAGATCCTCAGCAAATAAATAGTGAAATTGAATCATTTCCCTGCCCAATTCAAATACAACCCATCTCACCAGCATCTCACACTCTAAGTATATATAATAATTCATATATAAGAAACCATGATATTATATTAAAGGATGCACCCCTGCTATGTCTCCGATAATCTACTCACTCTCACATCCCAATGGTAAATGTCCCAGTGCTCCCATCACTTCCTATATCCACATATGAAAACCACGCTCTAGATCTATATACCATATCCATAATCCTTATACACAAACAACAACTATATAAAATTTCTTCATTTAACAACCCAATACCCTATATGAAATAATAATTAAAATAGCCACATATGACACTATAACCAAAAGGAAGATCAAGAAGGGGGAGTAGTCATTCGTCATTATAACCCATATCCAAGATATTTGGGGTTTATCTGATTCCCAAAACCACTTTTAGGATTCAATAAAGTTACCCAATTTGGTAGATGTGTATAAGAAATAACAAACTATACAATGATACTTAATCACACACCATCATGTCCGAGGGTCCTCGTCCTATCAACCCCCACTACTGAAACATATTATTAAACTTTCGTTCATCACTACCCTACCACATCTAACCATAGTAAAATCTCACACCAAAACCACATAATAACTATACAACATAGAACATATTTCTTAATATTTCATAATACTTTTATAATTCCATATCTCATCATACGAACCCAATTATTTAAGTTTTATTGTTCCATGTTAATCATTTATTTATAAAAATTACCCATTTCTTATAGTTTACAAATAAATTTCAATACAATTAAAAAATATCATTAATTTATAAATTTTAATTACATTTACCCAAAAATAATGATAATCATAATCACAATCATCATTTAAATCTATTAATTTTTCTCTTTTTTATTCACAAAAATATCAACAACCACAACCCCATTCCATTAATTCAACTCATTCATTAATCTCATTATAATTTCATATCATAGGAAACTATGACACCAAAACCACACTAACCACTTAATATCGACACATTGAATCACCACACCAAGAACTCTTATACTACCATAATCTCATGCAATTATCTAATTTACACTTTTTTTGAAAAAATTATACTACCACAACATCAATTGATATAATTCATATTAACATGATACTTATTTAAATTGTTATTATTTATGAAATTTAACTGGAATAAATATACCATAATTAAAATTAAAATAATAATAATAATAAATCATACATATCACTTAAAACACACACATCATCTATGTTTAAATTTAAATCACTCTATTTCAATCAGAAAAATTCCATATCTTTACTTAAAGATATTCCTAGAATTCTAAATCAACACCAAAAATATTAAACAAAATATTTATTCATATTCCTATATTTTAAATCAATGTTTGAACCATTATATCATTAAATGATGAAACATTGACCTCAAACACCCAGGATCCAACAATTATTCTTCAGAAATACTATAATAACCCAATAACACATATATCCCCCAACATATACACTCATCAAAAACATCCTCAATTCTTAAATTAGAAAAAATAAAAAAATACAATTTTAATTAAAATTATAGTACGTTAGATCATAATGATTTGATATCAGGATGTAAAGGAGTCAATATTCCACCAACAGTTCCTAAAACCACTAATGGAAATCTTCAAAACTACTTAGGCTTTATAATAATAGGAGGGAATCAAAAAAGTTATCATAAAAAAATTATATTTTAATATGTTGGAAAATAATGACACAACACAATACCATAATCCAAGTTATAATATAGATTATTCAATGATGATTTCAAAACTAGTTACACTTAAATCTATACCCCTTTAAATATCTCTGGTTGTTTTAATGTCCAAAATTTCGTTTTGAAAAATTTAGTGTAGCCATTGATCAAACATAACATATTTTCCTATATCCTACTTCAATACTTATGGAAAACCATTGTGTATTACTTTGTAAACTATTTAATTTTTCAATCATAAGGAAAACCACAGTGTATATAATTCTTCATTTCAAAACAGAATCTCCAAAAAATCGCATTTCTAAAAAATTCTTATAAAAAATTCTATTTTACCAAAACATAATGTTTTTGAAAAAAAAATAATTAGTTCATTAGATTGATTAAAATGAATACTTCACTTTCCAATTAAAATCGAGAACACTAACCATGATAAGAGAAAAAAATCTTTGACCAAGAAAAAACCATATCAATATAAGAACCCCTTAGTGATTTTTTTTTCAATCACAATTAAAAACATAAACTTATTTTCCTTAATTTAACTTCAAATAAATTACACAAAATTAAATAACTATAAAATTTTAAATAACCTAGGTAACATAAACAGATATATTATATTCCTCTTAATTCATTCTTACCCTCAAGAAATAAAACAAAACATAGAATATATAAATAAACCCCAAAAAACAATCAATGAGATGCCTCTCAAACTATAATCTCTCAACAATAAAGTTTTAAACAAAATATTGAAAAATAAATAATTATATCACCTAATTAATTGTTTAATAAAATATCATCTTTATACATTAACATGATTTCTTTATTATTACAGTATTCGTGACTCCAAATTCCTGGTATTCTTTCAAGAAGAGGTTTTAAATTGGTTTTTTTGTAATAAATGTCGGTTTGTGATTCATGAGAAGAAAAAGATATAGAGTTTCTTAGAAAAGGATAGATTTTTTTACCATACATGGGAACCACATTTTTTAGTGACTTAATAAAATAATAAAAATGAAAATGAAGTTTGAGTATTTTCAAGAAAAATATGGATTATAATTATTGAATCCCTTTTATCTACATGGAAGAATTCATGATGTGACACCTTGATGATATATATATCAAGTAAATTGAATGTGAAGCCTGAATATTGTTGAATTAGTCTTATAAATATGTTTTCATAATGAAAATAGATTTTATTCTGTTTTATCGAGGTTTTGGGAGAAGCAAGATAATTAATAGAGTTATATATAAACTTCTAGTGTATGTTTAGTAAAGTATGGGTACATCATGTCATAATAATGATCATCAGGTCATACCGGATATTGAGCATGAGAAATTTTTAAATACTCAAATTGTAACAAAATGGGTAATTCCATATGTCTCAAATGTTACACAGTGACATAAACACATTGAATAATTAGTTATGGTTTAATGGAATATAAATGAGGAATTGTTCTATGGAGAAGTTACCATGTCATAACTTGTCTTACAAAGTACTTTATTCATGTCATGTTAGAATAACTACTTAGGTATAAAACCAAAATATAAAATATCATGATGAAATGATCATTCTATATCAGTAAAAGGTTATGAGAATGTGTGTATATGGTTCTATAAAAAGAGTCATAGTCACACTGTAATTATGTAGATTACACCGTAAAGAGTATTGTTATGTCATAGTGAATACCCCATGAGAAATATGTTTAGTTCTGGGATGATAAATTTCATCAGATTGCAAAACAAAATATGGATATCACCCCACAACAATGTTGTACCTAGAGGTTAAGAGGGATGATTCATGAAATAACAAATGGGGTTCCACTGTGAATTGTCCAATTTTTGGAAGAGTACAAATCATTTTGGCTACTTGGGATTTCAAAGAACTATGTTTTGAATCTTATCATCAAACCAGAACAGATCTATGATTTTTGAATATTTATATAATTAACCTATGATATTCTTTGAGTTTTATAATGTATTATATATAATATTTTTAGATATTTGGATGACTCAAAGATCACACTATTTCAAAGGGTTTCCCGATGTAATATTGGAAAAGTCAATGCATTTCATGTTACAATGAAATGTATCATGCTATGATAAGGTAATGTTGATAATAAAATTAAAATTTAATTGGAATTTAAAATAGAAAGATGTGGGTTGAATTTTTGGGTGATTGACCTAACATATATGGGTGAATTTGACCACTTTAAATACATAGTATACTCTTCTTGATATTAAAGGATTATAACAATGATTTTTTATCCAAATTATTTATATGAGGTTTGGAAACCGGAAGAACATTATAAAAATCATACCATGTAGTTCTAGAGATATGAAAACAAAAAAAAATTACATTACAGCTTCCAAAAAGGTGAGGAGAGGAGAACACATTTCCATATATGTTTTTTAAAGAACAATAAGGGTGGGGATCCATAGAATAAGTTATATTTCTATATTTGGATCCTTAAAAGAAACATCTTAATGATGATAATGTATCATTTTGATATCTTTATAATACGGATAAATAATATCACGGATTGACTTCATGTGTCATTGTTCACATATAGAGGTTTTTTCTACTTTTTTTATTTGTGTGGAAGAAGAATATAAAACTATATATCATTAAGGATTTATCTCATCAGATATTTGAGTATTAGAATCATATTGAATTAAAGAATAATATTTCATCAAATATGGTCTTCATGATACATAGAGAATCAATAAATTTTACTAATATGGAGAATACTTTCATGTCTATAAAATATTTAAGAGATCCTAAAGTATATAAAAAAAGGAATCATTTTTGAAAGAAGTATGAAGAGGATACTATGTTTTAGTAACTCATGGGATGTAGTATTCCATCCCAAAAACTTGTAAATCCAGTGAAACTTGGTTTAGAGTTGTAGGAAAAATATTATATCATCCAAACAAGAGAATAATTGGTTATATCACATTGATATATCATCATTATATTCTCCTTACACATGTCCCAATGTGGGTAAACCGTGTAAAATGAATACATGATATTTTATTTTATTTTATTTCAATTTTTTGAATGTTTTAGTGGGAGAGGCATCAAGATATTGATATATTTAACATGTTCTTTCCAATGAGGGAAATCTATATAAAAAATAACAAACCTAATTAATTAAATGTTTTATTTTGACAACACATCAACCCATATACACAATATATATTTGTGTTCATAAATTTAACTTGGACGCAATAAGTGGAAAGAGCCTATAAATGGTTATTTTGGATTTCAATCTTGAAATTATATTTCAAGATTTGTTTCATCCAAGAAATATTTGATGAATCCACGTGTTTTCAGTAGTACTAACCTCTATGGTTAGAAAAATAAGATTTATTGGTTATTAGATGATAGATCAATGATATTGTGGAATATTTATTCTGATATACTGATTTGAGAAGTGATAGTTTATGATACATGATGTGAAGAAATAATTTTTTCTGAACATAGATATCACTCATAAGGTATTCTAGAAACATATTCACTATACTAGTGAATTTTATTTTTGTAAACAATTGTAATAAGTCTATAAAAAATCTTTATAAGTTATCAAAGTTGTTGAGTCTTCCAAAAATAATGTATTCAAAATATAGTAGTGGTAATTTATTAAATAATGAAGTCAAATAAAATTTCATAATGATGAAAGGAAAGTTGTAGTGAAAAAATAATAAGTCTCCCAAGAATAACACAACCATTGTGGTATATGTGAATGATTTACATGATAATAAAATTTCTATGATTACTTTCGAAGAAAATATTCAACAAATAAATTTAGATTCCACTAGAAAAAAAATAATGAAGTGGGAGTATAAGGATGAAGTGAAAACAATATCAATTAATTAATATAGATAATGCTCACTTAGGAAATAATTTGAAATATAATCCATAAAGGAAAATATGGATCAAATTGAAATTATTTGAATGGTGTACTATTCATTCATGGGAGGATTAGTGTTAGAGAATAAAAGGTAAATGAAATATGGGGTTTTATTGAATGAATCAATTAGAATAATGGGTGAAGAGATAAAGTGACAATGTGAATTACTCAGAGGACATTCACATGATATGGAGAAATAAATAGGCTTGGAAAAAAATATATTATTGTTTGTATTATTTCTCTAAAACACATCTTGAAGAGTAGATAAAATACATAAAGAAGCTAGCTTGAGGTTTTAGTTTATGACTACCATGTATAATGAAAATTACACAAAGATCAAAGTTATAGAAATAAAGATAAAAACCTAAAATGGAATGATGAAGATCCATACTAAATAAATCTCATCATTTAGAGTTCATAATGGTGTAAATTTGGAAATAGTGAGTAAATGGATATCTCGTGATAAATGTGTAGATTAAGGCTCTCAAAGGAATGCAACAATAAAATAATACTTTTAGGGAATCATGGGATACACCATGTTTGTATGTCTAGAATCCTAATGGATTTATGGTTGAATAAAATTTTCAACAATATCTCAATAAAGGAAATGATATAAGATATAACATTATATCATGATAGTTTTTTATATGTTAAAACTATGGATGAAATTGCATTTTTTGTAATGGAAGTGATACAGTTGTAAAGAAGATAACACTTATTTAAATGTTGAGGGGGAGGTATGAACATAAGTAAAAAGTATTTATTACATAGAAAAAATAGATCTAGTGACATGAAGGAATTTAATGATGGCATATAATGAAGGAGAATTTTTTGGATGATAGTTTTGATTTATCATATCCAAACATATCATATATTTTGATGCTTATAGAATCCATTTTTTAATAATAATGACTTTAAATTAAGGAAATTTCAATATATTTTCTTATTCTTTAGACTTTATTAGCATGGAATTTATTATTTTGTATACACCTAAAGTTGGAAATTAATATTATGTTTAAAATAATCTTCCTATTTTCGATCATATATTTCCAATTCTGAATGATAGTCAGTCTCACAAATTAGAAATTTTACAAACAGATCTTATTTAAATACCCAGTAAAAATTTAACGTTATTCATTAATATCAATATTTATTATCATACAAGATAATAGATATTAAATTATATTAAGATATACTATTATGTTTTGAAAATAAGATATTCATAAATATTACTTATAATGAAATGATAATAATTCTTCTCGTGTATTCATGAGATTATTCTAACATACTATTAAAGTTACACTTATATATATATATATATTAATTCATTATTAAATATGAAATCTCTTGGAAAAATTCATATATATTAAGAAGGATTCAAATTTAAAAATCAATAAATATTTAAGAGAAATTTTTATGTAAAATTAAATTCAAAATATTTACTCATATATGAAATGGTTTTATAATAAAGGCATGATTTTTTATGGCTCATAGTAAGATTATTACGAGGTATTATTTATAAAAGATATAAATTAATCAAATAGATATAAATAATAATACATTCATAGAGAAAATCAAGTAGTTATTTTTTACTCAGTTAAATTTTACATGTTTTATATATTATTTTGAAAGTAAAAAAATCATTTTTTCATACCACTGAATGAAGATAGAACAAAAAATTATTCTATTACTTATTTGATTTCTTTATTATCCTTTAAGTGATATTATTCATGTTCAATTAAATGTATGATCTAAAATTAATAAGAAGGAAGAGAAAATTAATGTTATTATTTTATATTCTTAAATAATTCATCTATGATCGTGCATCTTTCCAAATCTACATTTTGGATACAAATTGTTTCCTTGAGAATATTTTTCCCCAGTTAATTGTGTCTCTACACAGCTTCCATGTTGTCTACTACAACTCAACTCAACTCTTTTCTATTTCTGGTAATTCAAAATAATTTTTCTTAGATAGATGAGTATAACACAACAAAATATTGGTTGGATGTTTCCTTTTCATAAAGGTTATGTGTTAAATTGATTCTCTTAAATAAAAAACTGAATTAAAAGTAATAAATTATATATTTTATTTTGATAAAATATTAAAAAACTATAAAAACATTAATACATTATGATAATGAAATTATAAAAAAATTATCAAAATTAAAACAAGTGAAAAAAAATTCTATGAAATTGAAATATTAATCCTTGTAGTTTTTTGAAGAGGATACCACAGATTAAAAAAAGTGAATGGAGGAAAAATAATTAAAATATGGTAGAAATTTTGAGAGAGAAATAAATAGGTTAAATGATTTCAGGTAAGTAGTGAAGGTTATATGACATATTTATAGCATAAAATACTTATATTTTATATCATTTTATATTAATTAATAATTAAATTTCAATATTTAAAATATACATTCATAGAACCTCACGGTTCATTGTCTTTAGAGATTATCTATATAAACATCTTATTACACATTATTGTTTTAAAATCACCCACAAAATTATATATAAAACACTTCCTCCCATGCATATTTTCCATATAATTTCATAAGGATATGTGAGACATGAGATGGAGTGAGCATAAATACCCACTAAGGGAAATTCATATTGATGAGTCACATGTATTAGATCATACGACATATAATAGAACATTAACATGAGAGAAACACCTGATTAAAATGAAAAAATAATTATTATATTTAATCATAAGGCTTGATGTAATAACATAGATCATAGAATAGAACCACAATATAATAATCATAAAATAATAATATATACAATTTTATTGGAATGTGGAAACATCCGACAATAATCATGAGCCATACAAACAAAACATGTAAATTTGGAAAAAAGTATAAGTAGAGTAAATCATAACTTATGTCAATATTAACCACCAAGACCATCCTAAAATAGTGAAATAGAAATAACTACTTATGACTTATAAAAAATTGGATCATGATTCACTACCAACATCCCATAGTAGAATAATCTTCACTACCCACGTCTTATAACATAGCAAATCAATCATAATTAGGCATATCCCATATTAATTTCTAGGGATATAAAACATTAACTAGTGAATTGGTGGGAAGTATAATTATTTTCCAAACCATCATATAATAATAACTCAATCATATGTGTTACATAAAAAATCAATCATATATAAAATTTTGATTAAAAAATAGAAGGAAATTGGGCTACTTAATTGGTTTTATATAAGAAGCGATGGTACCCAAAATTAAATAAAACAAAAGAAGTATAGGATAAAATAATATATAGTGGTAATATATGAAACATAAATCAAAAATATATAGATCATTCAGATATTTATTGGAAAATTGAATCAAAATAAAAAAAAATTTCTTAAAGTTTTTTTAACTTTTTAATACAAACAAAGGTTTAAGTCTCTTTCAAAATACATTTCATGATGGTTGAAAGAATAATTTTCTTAATAGACTTGTTTTTTAAAAAAGATACCAATAATAAAACCATGAATAAAAATAAATTTTAAGAAAACTGAATCTACATTTTTTAATATAAATAATATATAATTAGAAGAAATACCTTTTAGTATTTTTAAATGTTTTTATGGAAACCCTCATTTAAAATGGAACTATTAAATAGAATTTTGAATATAAATAAAGAGAAATAATATTTCCCTGAAATATAATACATTTTTATTTTCTAAAATACTAAAAGAAACATTTTTTATAAAAACTAACATATAAATTGATTAAAATCAGTTGAAATAAAAAGTCGAAGTTTTCCATTATAATGATGTCTCTTTGTGAAAGATGGATAAATGAAAAAATGAAAATTTGATAAATAAATGTAAATTTTATAGATAAAAATTTATAATACCATATTAAATGCACATGGGGTGGAATATTTCAAACATATGATAAAAAAATTATTTAATAAGGGGTATGACACAATGAAAGTAGTTTGAGTCAACAAAAACCCCTTGCGAATTTGGTAATGTATCAATCAATAGAAAAATGGAAGAGGGGTCATTAAATAAAATTCTAAATATAATTAATAAAATGATAATTATGATAAAAGAATATAATCGGTGTAATATATACACCATATAATGGAAAATAAGTTTATAATATGAATCATTCGTCGGTGGAGGAAAACTGAGATGAAAACAATTACCTGGAATTCTGGTTTGGTCGGATGTTCTCTAACACCTTGTGAAACTAATTTTTATTTATTATAAATATTTTTCAAAGTCTTATTTTTTTTTAATTACTTTAATACAATTCAATTATAATTATTTTTTTTTGTAATTAATAATTTAAAGTTAAAATAAATCATTGGTTGTTAATTGTTCCATTCATTCCATGTTTTGTTCAGTTTAGTTATTTTGGTTGTTGATCCATTCACATGTTATCATCACCTCTAGAATGTTCATCGAGTTGATATATATATGTATTTAATAGTTTAATCAATTTATAAGAATAATTCACGTAATATATGATGTTTGTTCCTCATGAAAGGTTAGAAATTCACATTTTTATTAATAATGTATCAATAATAAGAATTTATTTTATTAATTAAATTAAATATTTATTTCAACTAAAGAATAGAAAAAATAAAATAAATTCATCCTTACTACCAAATTGTTTATGAATTTAAGTCTCATGAATCACTCATGGTGGGAGTGTTGTAGAATCATTCATGTAGGTGGTAAAATAAGTAAAACAAAAAGATGTTGTAATAAATGATTATAAATATGAACTCATATAGTTATAATATCCTTTTAACATAATCCAAATGATGTTAATGATATATAATTAGTTTATTGATTAATAATTTTAAATATTAGATATGATAAAATAATTGATAAAGCTATATATAAAAACAAGATGATTAATTAGAATAATTTTAACTTTCTCAAAATGGGTTCCTTTATAATGATGGATTTATGCCTTAATATTGGGTGTAAAAGATAATAAAATTCTAATAAGATATTAGTATATAGAATTTGGGAAAGGATTAAATGAAAACGAAAGTGTATAATTGGTTTGGATTCATTAGAAGAGAACACCTTTTATAGTTTAAAATGAGGGATATTTATTTAAAAATATAATTTAAAAGCCTTGATATTCGAATGAACTATTTCAGGTTAGATATATGGTTGAATGTGTGTATTTCAACCCTATTAAGGTTTTAATGGTGTAAGTGTGGAATGATAATCATGGTTTTGGAATTTGGGAAGTGATTTAGCCTGAAATTTTTAAGCAGTTTGGAAACCACACCACAATGCAGGGGATTGTAGTGTGGCGAGGAGAAATGTTAGAGTAAACATTTTTGTGAGGGTAGTTAGTCATGATATATCCAATGAAAACCATGAATTAATCTTAGAAGCGTAATATTAAAAAATTTGGGTCTATTCAAGGATATTGTTATATCCAAGGTAGTTATAAAATGAAGGGTTTCATATAAGAATAATTAATAGTTGAGTGAGATTAGAATTATGCGATAGAAAAGAACCACCTGAGAGTGGGGTTTCTTGGAACATGAAGGGTTTTTATACTAATATGTGTCTACTATATTATTAAATTCTTATTTTGTACTTATATCATTCTTCAATAGGTAAATTTGATCCATTATGTGGGTTATGATGGTATGCATAGCATTTTGACGGGAAATTCCACACTATGGCATTGGCCCCGATAGTATTGGTTTGGTTATGTTTAGATTTTGGAAAGATGTGTAGTGTCATGAGAAAATGGGAATTTTTTGATGGGTGGATAGGCCTAAGGAATTTCCCCATTATATGTGTGGTTCATTTCATAATCCCCATGATGTGTATCTCATTTATGTTCTTTTTATTTTAAATATTTCATTTAGTTACTTAATAAATGAGGGACTTGACTCATTTCATATAGCAAAAAATGGGGAATTTCCTATTTTTATCTTATTATTATACTCTTTCCCAATAAGGATCATCATCATATGTGCCAATATTAGAGTTAAGTTTTTCACATGGAGTAGTCTTAGGTTTGGTTAGTTACCCTTGGGGGTTTATTTGTGTTTTCACTCACTATTTATTTATCGTTCATCTATTTTACACTAAATAAATGGTTCTTCAAGATTATATAATTTATTATGATCTACATAAAATTGACTAGAGATTCTCAGTGAGTTGATTGCATAAAACATCATGTATTTGGTGCCTATATTTTTCATGTTTTATAAGTGTGATAATCATGAATGGGTAGGTTTATGTGAGAAACCTAGAATGAAACCACTAGTTGTTTCCATTTTTATGAGAGATTCCTAAGGGTAGTATTGTTTGATAAATGGTTGTTTTTTCTTATATATATTGTCTTGATTGGTTGTGTACACTGACGTCTTTATGGTTGTGTTGTTGTATACTGCAGATGATATTCCTTGGGATGTTATGGATGATGTGATTCCTTGGTTATGTAATGTGTGTAACCCTAATGGATTTGGGTGATTTTGGTTATTGGTGATGGGGAGATGTATTTTTTTATGTGATGTGGATGGTTTTGAAATTTTATATTAGTGGTGATGGATTTTTTATAAGTTGTCCTAATTACTTACAGTGATTACCACTCACCATAGGGGATGTGATCATTGGGGTCACATGAACACATTACATTTCCCATTAGATGATTTTGAACAATATTTTTTAATGATATTCTCAGTAGATATAACCTTTTAAGGGTCATAGTATAGATAATAATTTTATGTGAGGGATATTCCATAGTAATCCATGGGATCATGGGGATTAATTTTGATCATTGGTTTGTATTGGGATGATAACCATAAATCTGGGATATGTTGGGGTTGATGGTTTGGGTTAGTAAAAGATGAGTTTTGATCTACATTGGGTTTCACTAGACCGTTTAAATAGTGGTTCGTAAATGTTTCTAATGAGCATATAACTTATAATATTATTTCAAGAAATTACTTTAGGTTAACATGGTTTACTCATAATGGTTCCATCAATTATGTGGTAGTGTGTGATAGTGAGTGGCTTGTGACTGGTTGAAATGCCATGGGTGATTTTGGTATGATAGATAATGGGTATATCATCCCACTCCAACATTGGCCAAAGTAGGTAAGGAGGCCATATATGGCTAGTTTGATGTCGTATTTGGTTTCATGTAGATTAATTTGGTTTTCATTTATAAAACATTCCATACACTGATATATAGATGCATATTATCCTGGGACATCATTGGTCTTGTCGTATTGAGTCCATACTCACAAATTATGTCAACCCTAAATGATTCATGTATATATTATGTCTCATGACATTCAAAAGGGTCATAGGTTATTGTATAGATCTCATTAGATGTAGGTGTAGTTGATGCATGGGTTATTTTTCAATGTTTGGAGCTAGATTGGGTAGATCCTCAATTCCAAGCTGGGAGCTATATTTTTTAATTATTAGAAACTTTTATGTATGCTTGGAATGGGGTTTATCATGTTTTATTTTCTATTATATATATGTAATTATAGTTGTACCATATGAATAACATGAGGGATATTTATATTATGTGGTGGATTTGTATCATGTTTGGTTTTTTATCATTTATACTTCATCAATTTTTAGTAGGTTTTTATTTTATTTAAAGAGGTTATAGCCTCCCCATTATCACCCCTCAGACCCTCACTACTACTCTACAAGTTTTGGATTATGGGGAGGGGAACCTAAGGTTGGTGAGTCTCTAAATCTGGTGTCATTCAGTTGATTCATGTAAAGGATGATATAAAGTGGTGTTAGAGTAGGTTGATATTAAATGATATCATGAGATTTTTTGGTTATTTGGGTTATTTTATATATAGGTTTATATATATATAAAAACATGGGATGGATGTTGTGTTTTGTGACTGGAAAATACAAATATGGTCTAAAGTTCATGTTTTCATGGGAAATAAGATCTTTTTTCTATTTTTTCTTTTACGATTGTATTTTCTTGAACTGTTTCTAACATAATATCTAATATATTGATATTATCAATTTATAGTCTCTGAATAGTAGCCCCATGATGATAGTGGTGTTATTAATGCATCTTTTTAGGAGAATAGGGATCAAAGGATATGTGTCTTCCTATTTGTGATTAACATTATAGTTCTGGAAAGGAGACAATGTCATATTATTCATGTTTATTTTGATTTAAAATATAATTCTTATGTAAATAAATTAATTAATTCTTAAAATATTTATTTATTGTTATATTTATTGTAACTATATAAAGATAAATAAAAATAACAAATATTAACAAATATATTAATCCACAACACTATAAGTGACTCTCAGAAGTGGTGTGGAATGACACTAGATTTAATAAGCTAGATTAAAGATGTACCAAAAGTCAATGAAAATTAAAAACACATATCCTAAGAATGACAATGAAGAACTAGGTTAATTTAGATCAAAAAGTGGTGTAAAAAAATTACAAGATGTATAAATTATTCATGATGTGTCACTTGATGGAATATAATCTGTTAAAATTTTCATCTCTTCATAGTTCACATCGTGAATCAACTATTCTCGATGTGAAATTTTCTATAAATCAGAGTCCATATCTACCCACTACATGCCATGAATTACATTAATGATTCTAACCTTGAAGAATACACAATATGAAGCATTATCATGGTCCCTCCCATTACAAGTCATGAATAACATTTCTGAAATGAAACCGTCAGTGTTGATGAAGAAACAATAGTTTAACAAGACTTAATAAGGTCATAACCCATTTATAAACTTTTCACACTGACATTGACTAGATTAATTTTTTTTAACCCATTTATAACTTCCTCAGAATGAAATATTCCTATAAATGGGAGTCTATTTTGATATTAAAAGGGATCAATTGATGAGGGAAGTTCTAGATAACGGGATTCTGTAGATTTATTTCTTTGCTTTTCTTTTCTTCATTTAATTCATTTTGTGATGTCTCCCCTCTACCAAATCAACTCTAATTCCCCATACATGAATGGTTTAATTTATATGAGTGGTTTAAAAAGTGGGAGGCTTTATAAACTTCTATTTTTGAGTTTTTTCATTAAATAAAATAAAACTAATTTCTTTTTCATGCAAATTGGATCCAATTTCAAATTATTTTTTTAATTATAAATACAACTACACTAGGGTTGGATTATTTTTATTTCAATTTCCTTGGTCGATGATCCATATATCCCTCAAGGAAACTAATATCTATTTTCTATAGAAAATATTATGGGTTGGTTGGTGAGTTCACATAAATTCCTATCATGTATGAGAAATTGTGACTAGAACTGTTGTCGATTATGAAATATCAATACCAAATTATAAATTGCCCTAATTAATCAAAATATATTTTTGTAATGCCATGTACATAGAAAAGAGGGTATACCAATTGAGACTTTAAAAGTAATTACCTTAGAATCATTATCTATCTAAAGGGGATATATAGATCAAAAGATGAATCTCTCTATTACAATATAGTATAAGTGTGATTGATAATAATTAGAAATAGTGATAACATAACACCAGGATTTTCTAATCTCATTATGGTCACCATATTTTATAAATTATTTTTAAACTAGTAAATTTAAAACTACTTTATAGTTTATCAAATTCAAAACTAAAAAACATGAATCATTTTTTTCCTAAAAATCACAAGAAAATGTGTTAAACCATTTCGTGTGAACATCTCTTCAGAAGACTACCTAGGATAAATACTGTATTATACATTGTAATAAAAAATCACATGACCCATGATAGGTATGTGTCAAAATTGGTGTTCTTTCTATGAGGGAAGTTCCAATCAACATAAAAATTATCAATTACCATTTCATGACATATAGGTCTCATGACCAAATAATTGATTTTGAACATAAAATAAAATGACATCTAAACCAATTATGACAAATAAAATTGCAATAAGACATTTGATGAAGTTAATATATTAGATTCAAGTGACACTCATAGTGTTTTATTTGTAACTGATATAATGGATAGAAATCCCAACCAAACTTTACATGATCTCTATACACTGCAATTTGCTAACCAACAAAATCAACTAGCTGATTTAATGACTAAAAATTAAATTTTTGTTGGGGAATAAAAACTTTTATGGGTTGAGTGAGAACCAAAACTTTAAAAAACCAATATAAGTTGACCTTCTTGAGATATCAAAACAATTTTAAGATAAATTAAACAAAAAAGGACATGCACCTTGAAACTTTCTCAATCTTAACTTTGTTCAGACACAAATCATGATTCGGTAATGGGAAGCCTAAAATTTCCCCCATAGATAAAACTCTTGTTTGAATACCCATGTAAAAAAAAGTTATATGAGTTCACTTGTATTGACTTTCTTAATTTTCCACTTGTAGGGGAGTTAGATATATTCATTTTACGGTTGCATAACAAAGGTCATGCATAAATTGTATAATTATATTTATGTAAAGTAGAAATGAATCCCTTGTCTAAAGTATATTCAATTTTTTCCATCCTAGGAACCATCGAAGGGACTCCAAACTGAGAGAAAAAATCCCCCGTTCCATGGTTTTCAAATTTTTTTCTTTGAAAAGCTAATATTATAGTTATTTACCAGTCTACCTAGCACTTAGGATGATAGGGTAGTTTTCTTTCTCAAGGATCAACTATGTTGACCATCTTGGATGAGGAATCAACCTTTTTAATTTTTTTTGCTTCCTTGATATAGAGTAAAACAATTATCATCAACCATAAATTTTTTACCCCTATTCACTAGAGAGATATGGGTATCCTTAATAGCTATAACAGTCCCCACAATATCCAATGAGGGGAAAACATGACCAACCCCATGCTGGACACATGCCCTTCAAACACTTCAAGCTGGGAAGAACCACACTACTATTGCGAGGAAGAACCTATATAAAACCCTCCATCGAACTTTTTCCCAAAACACCTAGGAGAAAATATATAATTATAGGAAACATTCATGTATAAATTTCCATCCCTATAATCTTTTCTATCATCTTGGACCTCATGTAGTGCCAAGGGTGAGCTCAGTGTAGAAACTGGGTGACTATGGGTCTTTGAGAGAGGATCATGGACATAGATGGAAGCCACAACTTGAATAGTAGCTAGAGTCTGAGTAGAAATTTCATCCATAGAGTGGGACACATCCACTTAAGAATCTATATATGGGAAATGGCCTCTATAAAGAGTACCTCCACACCAAAAACATTTCGATTTCCAAGCCCCTTGGTGGATGAAAAGAGAGGAAAACCAAAAACCTCTTCATAAGAGATATGATTCTAGAATCCAACCTCAACATCCACTGACATCCAGATGTGATGAGAAATATCCCTTGAAAAATCCATTTCAATGCATAATCGAGAACACCAAGGATGAAACATGTGAGTATAAAATCCATCAGCAACCAAAAAATACCAAATCCGATTATTGATACCCTTTATGATGATGGGGTTCAGAAAAGGAAGTGGAATACCAGGAAGATAAATCCACAGGGCAGAGTTCCTATAATCAAGAACCATGTGAGAATCCATAGTCCGTTATAATAAGAGTAAAGGACGATTGTCACACATACATGACAGAAATGACTAGGTATGGTAATAATCCACACTATGTTGAACATGAAAACTAAAATGGAAATGATCGAGGGCCCCTGTAGCTACCACTCTTTGTAACCCTCAAGAAGAATTCCCATATCTTTAAAAGATCCCCACCAATGGAATGTAGGGACCAAAAATTTTCACCAGTGTATAGGAGGGAATCACATAAACATCATGAAATTTAGAAGATCACAAGGAGAATAATAGTGACCCCTTGAGAGATTTTCTTTCCTTTAAGAATATCTAGATAGTAGTCACCTCTGGCAGAAGTGAAATCGAGAAGGAATGAGGGTCTGAGGTCCTTAAAAACTCCAATTAATTAATAGGAATATGATGGAACCATTGGCCCTACCTTATATTGGATTCTGACCTATGGAATAGAGATCAAATATACAATGGGTTGAAATAGGGTTCTCCCCCACCCAAGAGGGATATTTTTCCACATGTGGACTCTACACTATTTTAATATGCATTCTCAAAACAATCAAATAGTTATCCATGTTTTAAAAAATGATTTTAAAATTTGGAATTAACATTGTTTTAATTGTTCCTAAATTCAATGGTATTGCAGTAGAAGTCCCAAATAGTCAAATTCAACAATTTAATAATGTATTATCCATCTTTTGGAATCAAGGAGTCATAGAGAAACAAGTAAAGTGGATTAAATTCTCCATTTCACTTGAGGAACCTGTAAAGGAACTATAGTATATCCTACAACTCGGAGAATTCAATAACTAGGAAGATATAAAAAGGTGATTCATGTAATAATTTCTATTTAGATCTAGAAGAATGATAATCCATGAATGGATCTATTTTATTCATCAATATACTAGAGAAAGACTCTATAAGTACTTGGATGTGTCCAAGAAGCACTGTGACAGCTTCCCGCATTAGACTGTAGAGGATCACCACTTCCTCATTTTTTGATACAAACGTATTCTTGATAATGATAAAAATATATATGATACCTCCTCTAGAGGGTCCTTAATTGAAAATTTACCAAAAAATTCCATAGGTATGATAGAAAATATTATTTGGGACTTGGATCAATTCAACACTAGATGCGCAGACACCAGATTCATCCATCAGGGAATGACTTATGATTCATATTCACCTTTACATAAAGAAACGATTATGTAAATACATGTGCAATAAGAAATATAGTTCTGAGATAAGAAAGTGGAAAATAGGGATCTCCTCAGGTATGTGGTTTATGATCCTATACCACTCACTACACTAACCAATCTCACAAAGTGTAGAAGACTGAAAGTTTAATGATAACATTTCAACTAAGAAAGTTACAGAAAAAATCAGCAAAGGCCTTCTATCAGAATCAATAGAAAATAAACCTATATTATAGAAGAATATATTTCAGAACCCTCCACTATTTTAACAATCATTTAATCCACTTTTCCAGCAAAAGAACATTCAACCACCATTAGAGAAAAATCCTTACGAGAATCCTTCAACTAGTGAACCCACAACTGAAGATCAGTAGCTGTGATCCGACATTGTGGGATTTGATGACAACATTGATAAGCTAATAGATTAATTAAAATGTTTCATAGAAATTATAAAATAGAATAAAGGAAAACTACCCACACATATAGTTATGAATCCCAAAGAATGTAAGAGCATTATTAGAACACAAAATGGAAAATATCTCCATCCAATTAAGAAAATTAGGGATGATGGTTCTATAAAACCTTCAGAAACTCAACCTATACATCCCAATGAAAGATACTAGAATAGTGAAAGAATCAAAACAAGGTTTGGGATGGGATTTCAAGAAACAACTTTGAAGAAAGAAAAAAATGAGAAAAATGATATCCAAGAACAATTTCCTTCTCCATTAGTTGAGTTGAAGAAATTTGAAGAGGAGGGACTTCAAATGTAAATTTTTTAAACCTTATAGAGATTTTATATCAACATCCCAAAACATGATTCCATCTAAAAATTTACAAAATACAAAATATTTATTATGGAGTTATATAGTAAAATAAGGAAACTAAATTGAAATTAGAGAATAAACATAAGAATAATTGTCTCGGCATTGATTACACCACCAATACCATAGAATTTTAAAGATCCAGGGACATTCTCTATTCCCTACAGTATTGAATATTCAAATATTACTAACAAATTATGAGATCTAGGTGATTAAATAATTTTTATTCCTCAAACATTATTTTAAACCTTATAGAATAGTGAATTGAAGGCTACATGAGTCATGGAATAATTAGAAAATTATAATCTTTTGGAGAACCATTTTTCTTTTAAAGAACCAGTACCCAGAAATTTAAAAATTCTTGTTTTTAGTTAGAATAAAAGGTATCCTCAAAGTTTATGAATGATTTATTAAGATAAGAATACATTATACAAGGGACCCAATATTTAGAATTTGGATTCCAGAATTCAATATCATCCCTTGAACAACCCATAATTTTAGATTTAAATCCATTTATAAGTGATGTTAAGTGTTATTATCTTATAGAATAAGATAAATTACCAATGTATAATACTAATAACCTATCCCATTATGAATAAAAAATAGGATTGACCTTCTAAAAATAAATTTTAATGAAATAGAATGAATTTTAGGTGATATACCTCGAGTTAACCCCAAATTATTCTCTCATAGAATATTTTTGGAAAGTGAATCTTCACTCATTATATAAAAAAATAAGACTTTGTACCACCATTATAGAGGTAGTTAAGAAAGATATAGATAAACTGCTAGCATTTGACATCATTTACCGAATACCTGATTTACAGCGGTTTATCCCTATCCATGTAGTTCTAAAGAAAACTGGTATGACCATTGTTAAAAATGAAAATAATGAATAGATATACATGATAGGGAAAAAATTGGAAGGAATGTATATATCCCATGAATATTAATACAATTACCTAGAAGGAACACTTCCCCATTTTATTCACTAATCATATGCTAAAAATATTAGATAGAAAAACTCATTATTTCTTAATAGATGCATTTTCAGGATACTTCCCAGTACCAATTACACTTGATAAAAAAATAAGATGAACATTAACTATACTTTTGTAGCTTTATCATAAATGAGGAATTCATTTGGACTATGAAATTTCCTAGGTATATTTCAATTGTGTACAGTGAGTATTTTGTTAGATCATATTGAGGGCCTCCTTGGAGGTATTTCTCGATGAGTTCACTATTTTGGGTAATTATTTCAATCATTTATTATGGAATTTGGGAAGAGTTTTTAAACCATTATTTGAGAAAAATATTATTTTAAACATCAAAAAAATCATTTCATGATCAAAAAATTAATAGTGTTATACCAAATAATCTCAATGAAAGGAATTGGTATAGATAATTAAAAGGATTAAGTAATCATCTCATTTCCATATCTCACATATCTTAATAAGTTTATATCATTTTTAGGCCATGTAGGTTTATAATGAATATTTAACAACGATTTATGTACAATTTATCTCGTAACATCAATATTACTATTAAAATATGTTGAGTTTAATGTTGAGGATGAGTGTTGGAAAGTGTTGGATGAGTTTAAACAATTGTTTATTACACCACCAATAATGGAACCCCTTAACTGGGAATATCCTTTCCAACTTCTCTATGAAACATCAAAATAAGAAATGGGATAAACACTGTCAAAAATAATTAAATAGGCCTCAAGTCATAACCTATGAATCAAGGAAATTTGATGCCACTTAGATCCATTAAATGATTATAGAAATGGAGTTCCTTGTATTCACCTTCACTCAATAAAATATCAAATCATACCTAATGGAAACTAAAGTTTTTGTTTTTTTAATCATGCAATATAAACTATCTAAGGAAGAAATATGATGCCAATACATGACCGTTGATAAGGATTCTTATCTTACTAGAGCTTCACTATGAGATCAATGGGGAAAGGGGAACTGAAAATTAATTGAAACCCATCTTAACAAACTACCTCACTTTCCTAGCATAGAAATTCCATGTTGATACCCACTCAATAATAAGATACTTGGTGAAAAACTAGACTTCATTGCTAGAGAAGTACCTTATGATGCCGAAATTGTCAATTATTTGGTCACATCTCATGTACCCTTTCTTCTAAACTCTCATAAACATCAAAAGATTATATCTGAATATAGATTTCATATTGGGTAAGACTCATTCCTCTGTAAGATACACACCAATTAGGTAATTATAATATTTTTACTATAAATTGAAGTTGAACTAGTATTTTAATTATTAAATACATTAGATTGTGGAAGACGTTTTGGATCCCAATGGAAATATAGAAAAGGATTATAATCCATAATTTATGACTCATATTTTTTAAAGATTCACATAAATTCTATAAGAAATGTAAGAAGTCAAAATTTCTAGATTTGGATCAAAAAATAAAAAATTATCCAAAAACCAATTACCTTTAATGAAATTTTTGAATTTTGGGGTATAAAAAATTGGAATATTCCTAGTATCATTTGGTTATTGATATGTTTTACTCATTTTAGATTATCTTTCAAATGGGTGGAATAAAAACCATTAAGAATGATAATGCTAAATTTTTATGTGATTTTGTTAGGACTGACATATTTTGTATGTTTTAAGTACCATGATACATCAATAATGACCAAGGAACCCAATTATACAACAAAAAAATGGAGGAATTACTAAAACAGTATGGGGTTCACTGCAAATAATCAATCCCATATCATCCAAAGACAAATTTTAAAGAATAATTTTCCAACAGACAAATTAATATAATTCTAGAAAACATGGTAAAACCCAATATAAAGGACTGAAGCCAAATATTGTAAGATAAACTATGAGAATATCTGACTATCTATAAGACACCGATAAGAATAATCCCCAATATATTTACTTTTGGGATGATTTTCCACATCTATATGTAATTGGAATACAAAGCCTACTCGGCCTTCAGATAGACGAATATAGACCCTGATAAAGGTGGGAAGTATAAGATTTTTCAGCTATAATACGTAAAGTTAATATTGAGGTAATATTTTTAAAATTAAAATATTTATTAAGAAAGAGAAGCAGTATCACATTACATGTTAATTCAACCAAGATTCTTCATCCTTTTAGATAAAGTTATTTTATACAACTCCAGAATCAAACTAATTCCACGTAAATTTTATTCCATGTGGGAAGGACAATTTACTATTATTCATGTATACGCTTTTGGAATTTTGAATATTAAAATGGACGGGGGAGAAACCTTATTCACTATAAATTAGTAAAGGATAAATAAATACCATGGGACCAAACCTCAAAAACAAGTAGAGGATATTACACTCCTTCAACAAGGTTTTCAGTGAAGTCCCGCTAGGATATACCATTCCTTTACAATTGATTAAATGTGGTAATTACATCTAAAATTTATTAACATGAAAAATAAATTTGAATTAATAGAGGAAAGTGAATCGATTATGTGTAGGTTTGGGAGTTATGCATTTTATGATTTTTTGAAATGAAAAGATTCGAGCCAACAATGTTAAACAATAACACTCCTAAGAGGAAACCAGTGTTTTTTTATTACTGTACTCTTCCCATAAACCCTATTTGCGCACGATTGAGTAGAACTACAAATTAATTTTTTTTATTCTTAAATTTTAGGTTCATATTAAATTTTACACAAGTACATAGAAACTATATAGTTTACACATAATAAAATAATGGAAAACATATCTGGGATGAAAAAAAATCACACCATGAAAAGTTTACATTTTTTGAAGGTGTTGTAGAACATAACTGAAGGGAACAGACCTAAACCACCTAACTTAAGAATCCTTGGTTAAAGTATTTTTTGTTATAATCTCTTCTGAATTCCAATTATTTTTTAAAAAATATATATTTGAGGACTTTAAAAATAATAATTTCTTACTCATAATTAGCTTTCTTACATTACTTGACAGATCTTAGATACAAGAATTTCTTAAGAATCCCATTATTCCTTCTTTTAGATATTTATATTAATGAAATTGAATGATTAAAATTTTATATTTAATCATTGATATTGAATTAATGACACATTATTTTATGGAATAAGATGATTCATGTAAATGTTATTTCCCTACCATTTTAACAATTTGAATTTCAGTAATTTATTTGGATTGATTTTTTATTTTTATTACATGTTATGGGTGA
Source organism: Viscum album (assembly GCA_963277665.1). Lineage (NCBI taxonomy): Eukaryota > Viridiplantae > Streptophyta > Magnoliopsida > Santalales > Viscaceae > Viscum > Viscum album. The sequence continues at coordinate 1,163,458,286 of OY728153.1, read as the reverse complement.
TTTTCCTAAATTACATGTTCCATTCCCAAAAGTGCTTTAGATAGAATACTTCCTATTTTTATTTCGATCATATTTCTTCAGTGATCTTGGGGATTCCACCTACTAGAACATGCATTGGATCTTATTGAAACTATTACTATGAAAACCTACATTTAAAATGATTGAGATAATTTTTTAAAGACATGAATTACCTCTATATGAATTAGAAACATTACAATCCATTTTTATCAATTCCAACCATGCGCAATTTATATTTCGTTATATTCTAATGATTATGTGTGGAATGATGGAAGTATTGGAAGAAGGATTGTTTTATATTAAACAATTTAATGGGTTATATTTTTGATATATGGAGTGTATCATGTTTCATCCATTGTATATACTGTTTTCCCCTCTTAAAATTTGAAAAAATGGGTTATGATTGGGGGAAATCAAAAATCACCATTACAATATTAATGATCTATCGATATTATATGGTTAGGAGGAGTAAGTTATATTTGTGTGAAGAAAAACTATCAAAAAGACGAAAACACTAAAAAACAAGAAGTTTCAACTATTTCATTATACTTTTACTGATCATAACCTTACTTTTAATATGGGGAGAGGGATTTATCAATTTTATAGATTGGATTGTCAATACACTTTACTTTTGATATCATGAAACATTATATAGAGACAAACTCTTTCTTGATCCATAATATTTTGAACATCAATCCTTACTAACCTTCATCCTCTAATTAATTAGATCCATATTTCCAAATCCCTCATGATTTTAGTTTAAATTTTCCTTTGTGATGTGGAGAATTTAGATCATTTCCATGCATTTGGAAAATGATCATGTACTCATGAAAAGAGCATAACTCTACTTGAAATTGTATCATGAGTGGTGAGAGAAAACAATCCATTATGAGGTAAATCATGATTTGGAATGTTTTATACAAATGAATTATGATAAATGAATGAATTTGATGAGAATACCCACCAATTCTCAATGGAAAATAGTAAAATATTTAGGTTGATTAGTTTTTTTGAATACTATGAAGTAGAATGGATGTTTTTGTGAATCTTTAAATATTGAACAAACAATTATAATAATTCAATTTAATTTCTTTCAAAGTTGAATATTGGTATAATTTTCTTGTAATTTTTTTTATTACATGATTGGGGACTAGAAAGTTGTAAGTGTTGGTAAATTGACAGAGTCATATTTTTCATGGTTATTTTTTTTATAATTCAATGAATATGAAATTTAATCAATTGATTCTTCTAGTATTCAATTTTTTTCATTATTTGTGTAATTATATTTTGTTCTTTAAAAAATGAAAAAAAAATACAAATATAGTGAGCCATGAACACATTTCACAACACTATGAAGAGTTATGGCATGATACCATGTTTTTTAAAATACATTGAAGATGCAACAAAGTCAATTACAAATCAAATACAAACATCCAAGTTTAAAAATGAATAAAAATGATTTTTATGAGAAATATATATGTAAAAAACTATACATATCATGTAATTTATTCATAACATGTAACTTGAAGGACTATAATTCCTAAAACATGTCATAAATAGTTTCATATGTCCACATTACATGCCATGGATAAAAAATTCACAATGTGAAATATTTCAGGAATCAGAGGTTTGGGCCCACACATTACACAAAATGAATTTTATTCTATCAGTGAACCTTGAAGAATAACAAACATGAAAAAATAACTATGGTCCAACATATTTTATGACTTGAATATCATTCTTGACTTGATACCCCTAACGGTGATGCAGAAATGACTTTTAAAGAAGATATAATAAACCCATTTCTAATGTGTTACCCTTGCACCAAGAGATTGAAAGTAATTATATTTAACCCATTCATGGAATCTCAATAATGATCTATGACTTTAAATAAGAGGCCAGAGGGATATTTAAGGGGATAAGTGATCTATGGGAGATCTAGAAGATCACTTACATCAGATTTATTTCTACTCTTTTCTTTTCTTCATTACTTTCATTTCGTAATGTCTCTCCTCTACCAAATAAACTTCACTTACCCATAAATGTAGGGGTATTTCTCTATGAGTGATCAGAAAAGGGATATAAATTACCAACTCTTATGTTTTATGTTTCTATGTTTAATTAAATAAAACATATCTCTTTCTTCTACAAATTGGTTCCAATTTCCAATTATGTTTTTAAATATAAATTCATCTAATCCAGGGTAATCTTATTTTTATATCAATTACCTTGGTCAATAATCCAAACCTCCCTCCACTCAATTACCACTTATTTTTAAAGAAAAAATTATTGTACGGATAGTGAGTGATCGACAAATTTTGGCACGTGTGATGAATTATGACATCAATGGCTATAAATTTGGGAATCACAATACTAAATTAGGAATTTCCCTAATTAATCAAAAGAACCTGTTTCAACACCACATACATATGAATGAGGGTAGACTAGTTTTAAATTGATTATGAATTCTTTTACCATCACCATCTGGAAAAGGGGGAGAGATGAATCAAAAGAGTAATCTCTCTCTTAACATCATGAATGAGTGAACTTGATAAAAAAATGGAAGTAATAATGACATAGAACTATATTATTCCATTACTATTCTATTCCCCATCATTTATAAATTTTTTCAAAATAATATAATTTAAAACTTATTTCTACTTTCTCAATTTCCCAACCAAAATCATAAATCGTTTTTTCAAAAATTCACTAAAAATGTGAAATCCTTTTTTGTTCACTCCTCTTCAGGAGACTAACTAAGTTAACTATTAAACTATATTATGTAATAAAATTTTCTTCTATGCCCCAAGATAGGAATGCATAAAACTTGGTGGAATTTCCAAGGTAGATGTGCTACGTAAAAGAAAAAAAATATATTAATTAACAAATAAAGACTAGTAGTTCTCATAACCAATTAATTAATTTTGATCTTGAAATTGAATGAAATATAACCCAATTGAGAAAAAAATTAATAAGTCATTGAAAAAATTAATCTCTTAGATTCAATTGACACTATTGGTGTTTACACTGAACTTGATATAACGAATGGAAATCTGAACCAAACTCTACGCGATCTTTATGCATCGAAATTCACTAACTAAAATAATAAAAAACATATATCTACCTTAGAAAATGATGTTGAATTTCATATTAACATGATACCAATTCTGCCTAAATTTCATGATTTTTCTAGATTATAACCAAATAGATATATTCAGTAATTCGATCATGTATTATCCTATTGTAGACCATGATGGGTCATAGAGGAACAAGTCAAGCTGAGGGAATTTCCTTTTTCACTAGAGAGATCTCTAATGGAATGATTGTACCACCCAAAACCAAGACAATTAATTTAATGAGAAGATCTCGAAAGCTACTTCATATAGAAATTTTTTCCTATATCTAGAATCATGAATCTAAAGAATGAGATCTAATTTATTCATCAATAGACCAGAGAAATAATCTATGAGACTCAGAGAGGTTCATGAAACTCTATGCTAAATTCCATTATTAGACTATAGAGGAGTGATAATTTCTCATTTTCATCTATGAATTCCTTCTTAATAATGATATAAATTTTCTTCATTTCTTATATATAGGATTCTTGATTAAAAATTCTCCTATAAATTATATAGGCCTAATTAAAAAGCTTTCACAGAAACCATAGTAATTCATCACAAGTACGACTACTAGAGAAATTGAGGATGTAAGGACTTTTGATTCTTAGTCACCCTAACTTGAAACAAAACATAAGTAAATAACCAGTATAATTAGATATATTGTTTTGACACAGGAAATTGGACAACAGGGATCACCCTAGGTATGTAGTCTGTGATAATATTTCAATCAATACACTGACCAATGTCCTGAAGTGATGGAGACCAAAATTTTCTTAGTTGCCTTTCATCCAAAAAAATACATAAAAATATATCCAATCCCTTCTATCAGAATCAATACTAAAATAATCCTCAGTTCTTATAGAATAAATATTAGAACCCACCACCATTTCAGTAATCCTTTAATACACCTTTGCAATGACAAACCTTCCAACCACCAACTTTCAAATATAATCCTTATGATAATCCTTCCACCAGTGCACCATCAACTGAAGACCAATATCTGAAAACCAAATTTTAGGTATTGTATGATAATATTGATAATCTAACATTTCAATTCATGAGTTTTTGGGCACTTTGATAGATAATCAATAAAAATAATAGAACATTTAGTTCTGAATCCTTTGGAAAGCTTGATCATTTTGAAAACATGAAGTCGAAAGGGGATCCATCCACTTGAATAAAGTATGGATATTGATTTTGACCAGCCTTCTGAAACTCAATCCATCTATCCTAATGAAAGGGACTAGAACAAAAAAGAAATCAAAAATATGTTCAAGATGGAAAGACCAGAAAGACTATTAAAGAAAGAAAAATGTGTGAAAAAAAATATCCAAACACCATTCCCTTCAGTATTAGTTTAGTCAAATAATGTTGAATATGAGTGACTTCACTAGGAAATTATGAAAACCATATAGAAAGTGGAGATCAACATCCAACAGCTAGAGGTCATTAGAAAAATTTCAAAATATAAAAAATCTATTTTGGAGTTGTTCATGAAAACAAAGAGATATGATGGAAATGAGATAATCAATTTAGGAAAACGAATCTCAGTACTAATCACACCGTCAATAATGAAAAATTATCAAGATGAAAGGACACTCTCTATTCCCAAAACTATTATATATTTAAAGTTTACTAATGAATTATGTGATCTAGGTGCTTCAATAAATGTTATTTATCACTAGGTATTTTTATCCTTATAGATGAGATAACTTAATATTACATGATAAGTGGTACAATTACAATTATAAAATAGATCCACTATTTTCCTAGTATGAGTTTCATAACACTACTCATAGACATAAGGGGAATGATATTTCCAGTGGACTTTTATGTCACTACCATAGAAGAAGATAAATCACCATGACACTCTCTCATCATCCAAGGAAACCTTTCTTAATGGAAACAAATACCATTATTAATTTCCATGAATAAAATATAACAATAGAACTTAGAGATAGTATACCACACTTCAACATTCTTGATGTGGTGAAACATCCTTCCAGTAGTCACTCACTTCATTTAAAATTAATTATACTCAAAAATCTGATTATTCTAGTTTCCATTTAGAAGAAGTGGTTACGTTAAATTTTTTTGATGATTTATTTAGAGAGTATGAAATTATACAAGAGACCTAATATTTATAAGTATAAATCCTAAATTCAATATCATCCTTAAACAAACCCAAATTCTAGAGTCAAATCCATTTGTAAGTGATTTTAATTATTCTAACCTTATAAAAGGAGAGAAGTTATTAGTGATCATTTTCAATAACCTACCACATTCCTAAAAACAAACACTAATTGAGATTATAAAAAGAAATTCCCAATACATAGGATGGAGTTAAGGTGATATATTTACAGTTAACCTCAAATTATTCTCTCATAAAAGCTTTTCCTAAATTGAATCCAAAATGGATAGAAAACCACAATGAATACTTAATCACACTCTAAGGGAGGTTGTTAAGAAAGATATAGAAAAACCGGTAGTATATAACATAAGTTACCCAATCTCTGGTTCATAATGGGTCAACCCCATCCATGTAGTCCAAAAGAAAATTGGTCTGAACTCTATTAAAAATAGATGAAATGAACTAATACCCATAATAGTGAAAAGAGATTGGAGGGTATATATATATAGTAGGAAGATGAATCAAGTTACCTAGAAATATCACTTCCTCATTCCTTTCACCAATTAGATACTAGAAAGACTATCTTGAAAAACTCATTATTTCTTTTTATATGGGTTTCAAGATACTTCTAGGCACCAATTGCACTAGAAGACCAGTACAGGAGGACCTTCACCTATCCTTTTGGAACTTTCACTTAAAATAAGATATCTTTTGGGCTATTAAATTCCTCATTTACATTTCAATAGAGTATGGATGGTATTTTATAATATCATATTGAGGAATTCCTAGAGTTATTTCTCAATGATTTAACTATTTCTTGTAAATCATTCAGTCATTTCTAAGGAAATTTGGAAAAAATATAATAAACATTCCTTGAGAAAAATATTTTTTTAGACTTCAAAAAATTTCAATTAATGTTTGTAAATATAATAGTTTTAGACCACATAATCTCAACAAAAGTAATTGAGTTAGATAATTAAATGGTTTAATTAATCAAATAATTTCAATATCTGACTTTTATTAAACATGTTTGACCATTTTTAGTCCATGAGGTTTCTAATAATGATTTGTCAAATATTTCAGAAAAAATTATTTCCTATTTTTTTGGATTTCTGTTAAAATAAGATGAGTTTAAGATTGATGATGTGTGATGGAAAGTATTAAATGAGTAGGAACTATGGCCGATTACACCACTAATAATGAAACCACCAAATTAGGACCAACCTTTCGAACTACTCTCTGACACATCAAAATAGTATGTTGGTGTTGTACTATCATATAAAATTAACAACAACCCTCAAGTAATCACCTACGCATTAAGGAAATCAGATTCCACTTTGATAAATTACATGACTATATAAAATTAAGTACTTAAATTCATCTTCGCTCTAAAAAATTAGATCATACCTAGTAGGAAGTAATGTTGTTGTTTCTTCTAATTAAGTAGCTTTAAACAATACTAGGAAGAAATATAGTACTAATACAATATTAGAAATATAGATGATTATCTTAAAGTAGTTCTACTTGGAGATCAAGGAAAAAAGAAAACTGAAAATCAAGTGGCTAACCACCTTAGTAGACTGTGTCTCACTACTAAAGTATAAATTCCTTGTCACAACTCACTCAATATTTAGATTCCTAGATAAAAACACTACATAATTGATAGTGATGTACCCTGGTATGCCATCTTTATTAATTATTTAATCATATCTCATGTAACCTCTATTCTATACACTCATTGTCATCAAAAACATAAATATGAATCAATATTTTATATTTCAGGAGACCCATTCCTCTAGATTATATTCACTAATCATTTAATTAGAAGGTCTTTGCCTTAAAATAAAATTGAATCAGTATTTAAATTCTTTTATATAGTATCTTTTGGAGGCCATTTTGGTTCTGGAAGGACAACTATAAAATTATTAGAATCAAGAATATATTATCCAATAATATCTAATGATGAAGTTGAATTCTACATGAAATTTCAACATGGGAATTTTGTACAAATTTCTCAAAAAGATAATAAATACCCAAAAAAACCAATTACCTTTCGATTTTTTTGAATTGTGGGGTATATATTTAATGGGACCATTTATAGTTCCATTTGTATAATCTAATATTCTAATCACTCTAGATTATAATTAAAAATGGATAGAAGTAAAATCTACAAGGACTAATGATGAAATATCTTTCTATCATTTTTTCAGGACTAACATATTCTTCAGGATTGGAGTACCACAAGACATTATTGGCAACCAAGAGACCAACTTCCACAAACAAAAAATATAGGAATTAATTATATGGCATGTGGTTCACCATAAAACAAAAACCCTATATCATCCAAAGGAAAATTTCTAATCTTAATTTCACAATAGATAAATCAAGGGAATTTTGGAAAAGATGGTAAAACCCCTAAAGAAAGACTAGAGCCAAAATTTGGATGACACTGTATGGGAATATAGGACTACCTATAAGAAACCCATAGGGAAAATTCCAATATATTTCTTTACAAAAATATGTCCCACCTCCTGGTGGAATAGGAACACAAAGCCTACTGGGTTGAGAGACAGATGAATATAGACCCTAATATAAATTTAAAGGAGAATAGGCTTCAGCTATAGAAGCTTAAGGAAATAAGGAGATAAGCTTTTTAAATTCAATAATTTACAAAGAAGAAAAGGATATAACATGATTAGATAATTAAAATAATTACCTTTAACCATGGAGATCAATTTATTTTATAAAACTGAAGCCTTAAATGATGGAACGTAAATTATTTCCCATATGGGAAAGACATTTTATTATTATTCATTTATACCCTTTTGGTGTTGTGAATATTTAAAGAAGGAATATGAAATTAATTCACTATAAATGGTAAAGTTATGATGAAATACTATGGGACCAAACTTCTGGAACCATTTTAGGAAAATACAATCCTTCACCTAGATTATCAACGAAGACCCCCAGGTTGTATCTTTCATTAAAATTTGAATAAATGTGGTAATTCCATCAGAAATATATTTAAATAAAAAATAAATTTTCATATATTGAGGACACTAGATCAATTCGGTTTTTTCGAGATAATCTTATAGTCTAGGATTCTTCAAAAATAATTTTTTTAGTTAAGAAAATAAGGTTAAATGAAAGTTCTTATGGGAGGAAATCATTATTTTTTGTGTTAGTCAATTCATCCCTTTAGTCCAATTTTAGCTTGATTGAACAAATATGCACTATAATTTGTTTTCATTATAAATTTTTAGGACTATTAATAATTTTACATAAGAATGTTGGAACTTTATAGTTTACATGATTTGAGATAATGTAGAATAGTGCAAAGAAATAAAAAATCTTGCTGTGAAAAGTTTACATGACCGTAAAGAGGTGGAAAATAGAAGATATGAGATATAACCTGATCCACCTAACACAATGGACATTTATAAATGTAGTTTTCTTTTACAATAATTATCTTTTAAATTCAATATATATTTTTTTGAAATTATTTTCTTGTACTTTTAAAAAAGTGACAATCTCACAATTAGCTTTCTTGATTTACTTGAAAAATCTAAGAGACAAGAATTTCATAAGATTCCCTTTATTCCATGTTTTAGTTTTCAAAGTTCATGAAATTAAAAGAGTAAAATATAGAATTGAATAATTATAGTTAATCATGAATACTGAATTAATGAATCATGATTTGATGGAAGTAGTTGATCTAGGTAAATGAAATTTCAGTACAATTTTCAAACATTGAATTTCTGTAATTTATTTAGATTTATTTTTTATTTTTATTAAATTACATGATTGATTTTTCCAAATTAAATGTTCCATTATTGAGAGGAATTCTGGTCCAAATACTTCCTAATTATATCTTGATAATATTTATTGGGTGATATTGGGGAACTCGGCCTAGTATAACATTCATTTGAACTTATCAAAGAAATAACTAAAAAAATTAAAATGATTGATGAAATTTTTTGTTAAGATGGTATACATAAACCCTCAATGAAATTAATCTTTGATAATCCCATATAATTCATGAATGACCTCTCAAGTAATGATCCACATTGTAATTTATTTTTATCCATTCATGCCCGGATTTATTTATAATGCATGATATTTTAGAGTCTAAGTGTGGGGGTAATGAAAGTTTATGAAGAAGGGATGTTCTTTATAAAAGAAAGTGTGGGGGTATTATTTCGGGAATTATAAAGGTATTGTGCTTCATCCATTGTACATGTTTTTTCCCTTCATGTAAAATGGGTTTTGTTTTGGAAAAAATCACCATTACCTGATCAATGATCTATCAATCGAATGTTGTTTGGTGGTAAATGTCTTATTTGTTCAAAGAAAAACATTTTTTTTAAAGAGAATGAATACTTCTTCATTATACTTACACTGATTATAAACATACTTTGAGTTTGGCGATAGTGAGTTATCAATTTTATGGAGGATATTTTTATTGCACTTACTTTTTATATCATTCGTTATTCTTTGGAGATATACTCCCTCATGAGCCTTAATATTTTGGACATAAATCCCTACCAAACCTAATCCTTAGATTCATCAGATATATATTTTTAAATACCTTCTGATTTTATGTGAATTTTTATATTTTGAAATCGAGAAAATAGTTCCCCTGAAAGCTTATGAAAAAGTAGTATGTGCACAGGATATGAGCACAACTCTACTTGAATTTGTATCATGAGTGATGAGGGAAACGAATCCATTATAAGGTAAATAATGACATTAAATGTTTTATAATAATGGATTGTGATATATTAAGGGATAATAAGAGAATACCCACCAGTTCTAAATGGTAAAAAGTAAAATACTTGGGTTGATTCATTTCTTTGAAGACTGCGAAGTTAAATTGGTATTTTTTGTGAATCATGAAAGTTTGACCCCAATTAATAATCATATACTTTAATTTTATGAAAATTATAATATTTCTAACATGTTATTTAACTTTTATTTATTTTGATATAACATTATTTTGTAGAAGAAATTTGAAGGCGTGGGAGAACTGGTAGAGTCATATTTTTCATGTTTATTTTGATATAAAATACAATGTTTGAGAAATTTAATTAATTTATTCTTCCAATATTTGATTATTTTTATTTTTCTTTTGTAGGATTCAGATTTCAAAAAAATGAACGACAAGATACAAATATAGTGAGCCATAAACACTTTGGGTCACACCAAGAATCAGAGTGGCATGGCCCCAGATTTTTAAATCCATATTGAAGATGTAGAAAATCCAATGTCAAATCAAAGACCAAAATATAATCGTAGAAATGAATAAAATTAATGATTCAAATGAAAAAATATTTGGAAAAAAACAATAAAATATGTTAAAATTATTCACTCCATGAAACTTGAAGGTACACAAGAAGTGAACAAGCCATGAAAAGTTTTATCCATGCACATTACACTTCATAGATCAATTATCCATGATGTAAAATATTTCAGATTACAGATGTAAAACCCCACACATTTGAATTATTGAATTTCATTCATGAAGTTAACCTTGAATAATACACAATATGAAAAATAACTAGGTTCTCGTATATTATATCTCATGAATATCATCAAGGGAAGATCTAGATGACAACATACTATGGGTTTATTTCCTTGCATTTATTTTATTCCTTTCTTTCATTTTGTGATGTCTCCCCTCTCCCAAATAAAATTAAAATTTCCATCTATACTGGGGTAGTTCTTTGTGAGTAATCATGAAATAGGGAGGCTTTACCAACTTCTATGTTAGAGTTCCTAAGTTTAATTGACTAAAAAATATTTCTTTCTTCTGGAAACTGATTAAAATTATCAATAAAATTTTGAATTACAATTGAATCTACAGTATTTTTAGATTAATTTTATTTCTATTACCTTATTTGATGATCCATATCTTACTCCACCCAATTCATATATATTAAAAATAAATAATATTATGGTTTGAGTGGTGAGTTCTCAGTAATTGCTAGTGTATGCGAGGAATTGTGACTAAAACTACTACTGATTATGGAATCATAATATCAAATTGAGAAATACCCTAATTTTTTAAAAGAACATATTACAAGACCATTTACATCGATATGAGGGTAGATTGATTGAGACTTGATTATTAATTCTCTTACCATCACCATATGGACAAGGGGGTATTAATCAAAATAGGAATCTCTTGCTTACCAACCAGTAGAAGTATAATTAGTAAAAAAGGGAAATGATGATTTCATTGCACTAGGTTCTTCTAATACCATTCTGGTCACCATAGTATATATATTATTTTAAAACCAATAAATTTAGAACTAATTTATTATTTCTAAAATTTACTACCAAATTTATAAATCATTTTTTCATAAAAAGAACAAAAAAGTGACAAACCCATTTCGTGGGAACTGCTCCTTGGGAGACTACCTAGCTTTACTATTATACTATACTAGATAATAAATTTCTTATCCTACACCCCAAAATTTGTGTCTATAAAATTGATGGTTTTTAATCATTTAAAGATTCATCAAAAATCTATATTTCATTTCCCAAGATAGATTCTTGGTGGCTTTTTACATAGCCAAATTGGGAATGTGGTTCTTAGTGTTATCAGTATGTGGATAATGTGTGTGTATGGTGTGTGTAGTACCTAACCCTTAAATTAGTATGTGGGTTCATGAGCCTGAATGGTATAGGATTTAGATATGTGTAGGGAGGTGTATGGGTGAGTTTGATTCCATGTATATTAAAACCTTCCCTATTTGTGATTTTGGGATTTTTATATGTGTATTGAGAATGGTATTTAGTTCTCAATGATATTCCATAATGATGGCCACTATTGGAGAATCAGGACGGTAGAGATATGGTGTCTTCATGGCATGCACTAGATGATGTCCTTGAGGGAATACAATGGAATGAGATGTAGGTAGTGGTTCCAAGGTAAGAAGATAAGCTATTGTTGCTAGAGGATTTATAGAAATGTGTAGGAGGGAAGATTAGAGAGAGATTTTTTTAGATTATAGAAATAATCAATTAGGGATCTCGGGGATCTAATCCATCCATGGAATATTTGATGAGGTATTTCTGGTTAGCACATCCTCTGTTATTTCAGGGATAATTTGGATGTAATAAAACTACGTATTGGATCAACCTAATTCATATAATATTTGATCACTTCAAGATTCCACCATGACATAGGGTAAATCTAGGAATATATATACCTAGTGGACCCTCAAACCCCTTATGGGGTGTATGTAAACAAGAATTTAGAAACAAGTAAATTACTTGGTAGGATTTTGAGTTGAGGTTCTTTAAGAACTTTTCCCTGAGAAATTAAGAGTGGATAAATCCCATGAGTTCATGCACTTACTTTATGAATATACATAATTTATTAATAATTTTGGGAGGTTTAAATATATTTTTTATTTGTATCGATATTAGTGGGAGGTTACAAATGACATGTTTGGTTATTTGAATATTTTTTATAGCATGAAATTAAGTTACATGTAAATATATTTAGGCTGAACTTGTTTTTTAAGGGAGTGAAATTAGAATTGATAGAATAGAAAATGAAGATTAATAATATTATACATTGTTTAATACTAGTATTTTGTAAGAAATATTTAATCATTGTTGGTAGAAGGAATCAGGGACATCAAGAGACCTAAAAGGGCGGTTATTGCTGAGGATAAACATTTTCAATGTAGAGTGAATCATCAATGAGGTGTTTCCATTATAAACAGACAGGGCATGTTCAATCGTAGTATGATCAATAATTTAAGGAGTTCTAGTTATGTTTCCATATGGGATAGGTGGAGCAATTTTACTATATAACCACACAGTCATGTGTGGGTTGGTTAGACTATAGCATCTGAGGTAGGATTGGATGTGGTTTCAAGGTCTAGTAACCAGAATTTGTCTACACACATAGGTAGTATTTATAGAAAATATACCTAACAGTAAGATAAATGGATGATAGTGAGAACGAATCCTCAATGATGATAGGTATCAATCAATTGGGATTCAAATTTGATGTTTCGGATCAATATAACTTTCTTGTAGTTGGATGGGGAGCCATTGACAATAATAGGTGCACCATGATCTTTTTTTATTCTTTTTTGGTATGATGGGTATTGTCTTGTGATGTGGGTATATTATAAGTGGAATGACTATATGTTAGTTGAGGTATGATAATCAGATATAATGTTTGATAAATATGATATGTGTTTTTATTATGTATAATACTAGGAATTGGGTATGATATAGAATTATGATGCATAATGGTTAGAATGGGTGTTTCCTAGAATGATGGAGATGTATTATGTCATTATTATATCAAGGAGGATCTGTTAGAATGTGACTTGGTAAGTGATTTATTTGGTTGGTATTACCCACTAATTCAATAATCTTTTTTGAGTTGGTAATCCAAGGTGATAGGGGATAGGACAAATGCATCATCTCTATATTTCTGGAATATGGTGAGAGTAATTATTGGATTTTAGAAGAGGTTTGTTGGTGTGTGGCACGAGATATCTTAGGGAGAAGCTATTATATTTTTTTTATTTTTTTAATAGACCATATGTTTGAGTGAAGTAATTTGGGTTTGATCAGAAATTAAAATTGAGGAATAGTTCTTTGTAGGGGTGTCGTGGGTGTTAATGTATTCAATGAATTGAGTTTTAGTTATTTTTTCCATTATTAGAGGAGATATTTTTCATCTGTCAGTAAAACAAATTGTAATGAAAGGGATTATGGCATGGACTGGATCTATGAAATATTAAAAAATTATTGTATTTTGTTGTCCATTCACAACCAATGTGAACCATGGAATGATGTGTATCCTCATGAGATTAAACTTTTGGGTATAGATGAGGTTCACAACATAGAAAAAGGAATTTTGGTGTGATGGGTGTAATATAATAATAACCAAGAATTAGGTGAGACTAAAACTTTTATATCAATGTTAAATATACATAAATAGTATCTGTTACATCATGATGGGTGTACCATAAGTATAAATGTATTTCCAATAAGATAAAATTCATGGCTTTGTTACAGAACTTGTTATAAGATAAAGGGTTCCATTATTATGAGGGACACAATGAGATGTGTTTCACCATGAAGATAAAGGACGTGAAATGATGTGTCCTTATGTAGTGTAGTTGGTATTTTGACTCGTTTAGGGGGAGATGTGTCAAGTCATGACCAAAGAGTCCATACCACAAGGGGTGACTAGAATAAGGGAATTATTTCATGATCTATATGGGTCACTATAAAATAGTCATGCTAGGAATTGTTTAAGAAAAAAAATATTTATTTTAAATATCATAGTTAATTGATTGATAATTGAGGGCCTAATCTCATTATAGCTAATAGTAAATGGGGAATGCCTTTATTTCTCTCCCATTCTTCTTTTTTTCTCAAGTTTATTCTTTTTCTTTTGTGGATAGATCAAATTGTATTTTTTTGAAAATATTAGTCATAGATAATTCATTCCATCCTTGGGATTCTATTTCCAATTACCCTCATTGTTTCTTTATCTTTCATCAGTTGTTCCCAAAAGCATGTGTTTTTATAGATTCTTTGATTCCATTATTTTTTATTTAGATCGGCTAGGTATTCTCAATAAGTTGAGTCTTTCCAACTCCAGGTAGTTTTTGCCTATTTTTTTCCTATGTTTTATGGGTTTTAATGGATCATGTGATAATTGGGCAGAGTGAGGGTCATTTGAGAGATTAGGACGGAACCGCATACAATTTTTATTGTTTATGATAAATGACTAAGGGTGGTTTCAAATGAAAAATTATGAGTTTGGAATAGTGTCAATTGAATTCATAGACTGTGTATTTTTAGGGATTGATAGTCACAATGTTTTGTATTATAGATGGCATTCCATGGATTGTGATATCTTATTTGGTTTAATGGGAACATGGTCAGATTAACCCATGTGGATATGGGTAATATTGTTCACTAGTATTGGGGAGATGTGATTTTTTAATGTAATTAAAATGGTTTGAACCACTGATAGTGATGGATACAAAGGTACTTTACATCGTGGATTTAGGTATTTAGTGATTTCCACACATCATGGGAGTTGTCACCATTAGGGTCATATCTACATAGAATAGTTACCATATAGGGGGGTTTCCACTAGTTATTTGATGTATCCTCTAAAGAACAGTTGGCTTATGGTTTATTATTCATACCATCATTTTGAAGGAGTGATATATCATAGGTGGCCATTAGATCTTGGGGGTAATTTAGATCACTTGATGGGAGGAATAATCTTTTCTTAAATATGGAATATGTTGGGGTTGTTTCACTATTCTTGGTAAAGTACATGGGTCATCATGCCTTGTGTTTTACCACAATGTTGTTCTAGGGGTTGGTAAATGATTTGGATGACCATGGGATATGAAATAAGATATAGAGAGTTTTATTTGGGGTATATTTTTTAAATTTTAATGGTTACATATTTTATTGGTTGATGTGTTTTTTCGAGTGACACAAAATTATTTGGAATGTTATGGGTTATTATAGTATGATAGACCGTGTCCATCACATACAACATTAGAAAAAACTAATGTTGATAAACGGAACACCCAAGGTAGGTTGTGCATGTTGTGGAATGGGTTATATATATTTTAATTTTCATACAGTTATATATATGTGGAAATTATCTATGGATACCTTTATTGGTGGCCTACTAAGTTCATTTCCATACCCCAAACGGTCTCTATGGGGAACATTCAAACTTTATTCCCCATGATATATGATAGGGGAATATTTTGGTGTGTGCAGGTAGATTTTTAGAGGTGATTTAGATGCAAATTTTAGTTGTTGATGGTTGTAACTTGATCAGATGGATCCTAGATGAGAAGTTGGGTGATATTTTTTTTCTATTTTTGGACTCATTTATATATGTTTACCCTATGGGGAATTATGTTATGTCCTATATGGAAGATATTTTATTATAATTATACCTTTTGTATATCTTATGGGATGGTGAAGTTGTGTGGTGTTTGATATCATGTTTGGTTGTTTTTCATTTTTCATATACTGTTGTTTTATTAGTTGTAGTTTTATTTTTAGAGGTTATGGTCTCCCCAATATCATCCCTTAGGCCAACACTTCTAGTAGGAATAATTTTGAATACATAATGGATAGCATGATGTTATTGGATCTCTAGATCAAGTGTCGTTTGGGTAATCTTGTTCAGTGATGCTACACTTAAGTTTTGTAAAGGGTAAATATGGAATCTCATGGGTGATAAGTGATTAAGGTATGGAAAAGTTTTTAATATTTTTTTGATTGACTTTCACACTTAACATATGTTTTCTAGAATTTTTTATTATAAATTTTTTCATTCAAAATTTGATCCATGTCATTTTACCGTTATTGCCTTTTTTTTACTTTGTTTAACTATTCACAATGGTGATTATCTTTTTCCAAAATACATTATAAACCTTTTTACCTATTATATATGTTGCAATTCCAAATTTTTACTCCATATAGTTTAATTCAATTTCTAAATAAGATAAATTAAACTTTTAAATGAAAACATAAAAATTATTAAAACAATTAAAAAAATACATTTTGAAATATTAGGTGTTCTTATTTTTATTCAAAATCATTTAATATTTATTAAATTAATGATTTATAATTTTTTAATAATTATAAATATTCATTTTAATAAAATAATCCTTAAATGGTTATATATCTAGTTTTTTGAAACAAAAATGTATAACACATAAAAATAATATTTAGCAATGAATGGTTTTAAATATTAAACAATTTTATTACTATTTCTAGTGAAATAATAACTAATGTATGAATGTTTATTTATTTGTTTTTGTATATATAATATATATTTAATAAAATTTCATATTCCAAATTTGTGAAATTTAATGTTTAAATAGTGTATGGTATATAATAAAAAGAACATGTTTGTATAAATAAATTTCTTTAACATTTAATCATTAAATTCTATTCCTTATAGTTGATTTATTATTGAATTGATTTTTTTACTTATTAACTAATCTATACATGAATTTTATTAATTATTTTCATTGAAATCATTCCTTAAAAGTATTAAATTTTAAAAACATGTATAGTTTATCAGAAAAAATCTTTAGAATAAAAATTAATTTTTACAAATGAAATAGTATATTTTTACTATATTCAGAAATAATTTATTTTCCTTCAAATCTATAATGGAAATTTATTTTTTATCATCTAGATAAACTTAGTATAAATTAACTACATACTATTAATTCCAAACTGGTAATATATCTTTTATTATTATACCAAATAAATATATTCCTTTTTATAGTGAACATATAATCGTTATATTATCCCCATTACATTCTATAAATTCATTTCACTATAACATATCAAATCAAACAACTCATTACATAAATATTATTTTACGAAAATATATTTCTCCCTTCTTTGATTTTTTTATTCATTTGTTGGTTTAGTTTTACTAAAAGTGATTCTGAAGGGTGAAGATGACCCATGATATTTCATAGTTATAAAAATATTATTCCATTTTATTTATTATCCTTTTTTGTTCTATGATTTTTTAAGGAATTTAATTATCAATGGTATATCATACTATATGATACATGATATTACATGGAATGTTATACATTGATTCGTGTAAATTTATTAGTGACCCATTATAAGTGAATAAATTGTTTTTAATTACTTTGATATATATTGTATGTTTTATTTAAAACTTAATTTGGATGGAATAAAACATGTTACATTGGAAAATAAATTTTATAAATAAATCTAAGATGTTATTTTCTCTACCCCTAAATAATTTCATCTTTAAAAATTGATTTTTCTATTTACTAATGAAAAAAATGATATTGTGTCTTAAAAATGGGCATGACATCAAATATGAACATTAAAGCAGTATATTGGTTAACACATGTGAACATTTTATAACCCTATTAATAGATATGTATTGATATTTTTATTTTATTTCCCATTTTTATAAAATATAATTCTTTAAAAGGAGTGAAAACTTACACCCATGAATGATTTTTCAAGAGGTATACCTTGAATGTCATGTTATATGTAGATAAGTTAACTGCATTTATCCTCTTCACATTCCAAGTGGTAGACATATAGAATGAAATTTTTATTCTCGAAATATTAAAAACAAATATTTTCCTTCATGTCGATCCATTTTCAACCATTAATTGATTTTAAGATCTAATAAATCATGATTGTAATTATGAAATAAAGGATTCCATTGTGATATTTTTTTATTTAGTGAATTTTGGATTTAGATATGGATTATGTGAGTATTCATAAAAAAAGATAGCAAAGATATGAAGGGTTACACACCATCTATAGTCCAATTTTGTTGTTCATTAGGAAAACTACAACATTATCCATTTCATTTGTTGTTTACCTGGTTCCACATGAATATGACCATTATTTAAATCCAAAGTGGTTATTAAGAGGAATAAATTGAAATCATTTATGATAATCAGATTAACTAATCATATTAATATAAAAAATATTTCAGATGATGTCTTATCCTATAAAACCTTGCCTTCGACTTATGAAACATTATTACACTATTGGTTCAAACTAGCACAATATTGGATCAATCTATGAAACCTTTGTTCCAACCTATTAATTTCAAAATTCAATATATATTGATTCAAATATTATCCTCCCATTCCCTTTAACCTACACCCCAAAAATAACTAAGCATCACTCTCATAGAAATTGAGACATCCTAAGCATAACATACATATACCTTTTTATCATTTTCTCATCACTAAACATTACATCCCAATATTTAAAATACGCCATATGATGGAATAATGGATTATTTTCTTTTTTGATTGGATACATTAACGTCTTATTAAACATCACTATTTTAACATCTTCTATAAAATTCTGTAAACATGAATTTCTCCTCGACGTATTCATGGATATAATTTCATGTAGAAATGGGAAATGTAAGAATTAGTGAGACAAAATGCTTAGAAATAGAAATTAATATCAATGAATCACATGTATTATATTATAAACATATTAAATAATATTAACATGGTATAAATACATGATTAAAATGAATAGAGAAGTGTATGATATAATTATAATACATGATAGAATAGCATATATAATAACATAGAACATCAAAGGGGTCATCATGAAACAATGAAAACTATCTTGTCATAGAAACGTGTAAATATCAAAAAATAACCATGATCCCTAGAAAAACTAATATTGGAATTTTTCATAAAGAAACATAGAAAATTACAACATATTTCAATGTTAACCACCAAGACCATCATAACATAGTGGATCAAAATTCACTATTCATTTAAAATATATTTAAATCATATCTAATGAAATATGAATCAAAAACATTAATATAGAATAATTATTTTGGTATGATTTTTGAATCAATCATCTGAATATATAAAATTAATATAATAATCATGATTTATGAAATATAACCTGTGAATATTTCACAAACATAAGCATATAAAATCATTTCTTATATCAAATCTCACTATCACGACCATCATCACTTAGTGGATTTGGTTTTCTCCCCATTATGATAAAATTTTTTGATTGGGTTCAATCCAAAATCTCATAAATATAATATATTAGATTCACTCTATAACCTTATTAGTATTATGGATTGAATTTACTCCCCATTAGATAAGCATGCTGGATTATGTTCACCCTAAAATCTCATATATATCATCTCATGAGATATAAAACTTTACCCTATCCATTATATGTATATATTTGACCCACATTCCATATAATGAGAAACCAAATATATGGTTTCAATAAGAAATAAATCATACATCAAGTTTGATTAACCTATAGAAAAAATGTATTACTTAAATAGTGTCACATAAGAAAAATCAGAATTTGATTAGATATCAGTGAAACTTTAATCAACTAAAAAAAGTATATTATAAGATCATTTATATGAGATATAAAAGAAATATAATAACATAATATATATATATTTTAGATATAGGTAGGAAAGAAAATGTAAATTCAGAATAATAATTTTGTTAATGTTTTTATTACGTTGTGATAAAAATAAAGGTTTAAGTCTCATTCAAGATCCTTTTCAAGAGGTGAAAATATTATTTTTGAAGAACATTATTTATTAAAATTATTCTGAATAATTTAACATTTAAAATAAATAAAAATTATTTATAAAATATTTAGTGTTGAAAATGAAAATATACAGAAGTGAAAAAAAATACCTATTATTCTTTTTAAACAGTTTTCATGAAATCGACATCAATAAAAATTAAAAAAAATACTTTTAAATTAAGATAATGATATATATCAGGGGTAAATAATATTATAAAAATTTATCTTTAATAATATAAAATTAAAACATGTTTGGTATGAAATAATATGGACATGGAAGAAGCTTACCAAAGATAGGGGTAGAACTTTTTCTTTATAACAATGTATCTTTACATAAAAAATTATTCAAAAGGATTAATTTGATAAAGGAATATATTTTCCAAAAAAATATAATTTAACATAAGATAGGAATTATATGTTACATTTTCAACATAAGAGAATGAATTCCAAGAAGAAAGGTTATGACCTAATGAAATGAGACTAAGTCAACAAAAACCCTTAGGAATTCGATGACATATGAACCCGGGGAAAATGAATGATAAATCATGAATTTGAATTGTAAATTAAATTAATAAAAAATTAATTTTGATAAAATTAAATAATTGGTATGTTTCTTAAGATTAGAAAGTAAAAAAAATTCATAATATGAAACATACCTGAATGAAGGAAAATTAAGATGAAAACCATTACCTTGGGTTCCATATTTGTATAACAGACTCTGAAATCATCTGTAATAAATTTTAAATAATTAAAAATCTATTTTTTAATAATATATATATATATATATATATATATATATAATTTCATTAATATCATTGATTAATAATTTGTTAGAAATCATTTATTAATAATTCATTGCAAAAATTAATATATTGTTGTTAATTTCTCAATCCATTCCACATTTTCCTTAGTTTAGAGTTTTGGTTCTTTCTGAATGATCATGTTCTCATCTACTATATTACTTAAATAGTGTTTATATGGGTTTATAGTTAAAATATTATTTCATATAATATACAGTGATAGGTCATAGTGGAAGGAAAGAAATTATCTTTTATATGAATAATGAATGAACAAAAAGAATTGATTTAATTAAATAAATTACTTATTTATATTATAATTGAATATTTTAAAACATAACTTAAATTCATAATTATTACCAAATATTACAATAATCAAAATTATATTAATCACTCAGGTTGGAAGTGTTATAGAATTTTTCATGTGTGTCGTAAGACCAACCCCAAAAAGAACGTTTTAGAACAAATTAATGAGTATGAATATGAATTAATATTATTATAATATTATTTTACAATATCATAATTATGTTAATAATATATAATTATATTATAATATGATCTAATTTTATAGTGTAGATAATATTTTTTTTGAAAATATTGAGAATAATTAGATACTTACATTAATGAATTTTCTCCTTGAAACCGGTTCCTACGAAATAAAGGATTTAGATACATCTTAGAATAATAATACAAAAAAATTTAAGAATAATTTAGTGTTGAGTCAATAAGAATATCTTATGACTTCTCCATTCCATATGGTATTATGTTTTGAAAATTACAAACACTTTTTCTTAAGTTCTGAATATTTTTTATGTTCTGTATTTTTCTTAAGATCCGGAATTGTCATTCTGTAATTCTTACAGATATATCATTACGTTTTTCTATTCTGTTAGACTTACAGATCAGTCATTCTGATTTTCCATTCTGTTATACTTACAGATCTGTCATTACGATTTGTTATTCATTTTTTATGATTCTGAATCCGGTGTATATATGATTTTGTTTTTATGACTCCGAATCTGGGGTATATATGATTCAGTTTTTATGATTACCAATCTAGTGTATCTGTGATTTAGTTTCTATGATTCCAAATCCATTGTATATGTGATTTATTTTTTATGATTCCGAATCCGGTGTGTATATGATTCAGTTTTTATGATTCTGAATTCGTTGTATATGTGATTTAGTTTTTATGATTCTGAAACTGGTGTATATGTGATTTAGTTTTTATGATTCCTAATCCGGTGTATATGTGATTTAGTTTTTATGATTCTGATTTTGGTGTATATGTGATTCCGATTTTATGATTTTGATTCTGGAAAAAATGGTATAGAAGTTTCAAAATCCTATTTACTTTTCCTTATGAATCCATTTTCTTGATAATGTTATTCTTAAGAATCTGTTTTCTTGATTTCTTATGATTATGTATTCTTGATAATGTTAGAGTTGTTTAAATGTATCACTCCAATGATATTGGAATCTAATTTCTCTTATACTTAACATTTATCTTTAACTTAACATTGTTTTTATTACTTGAAACGATTTCGTACAATCTGTTATAAACTAACAGTTGTATGATTGTGACATGTCTAGATCCCTCTGAAATTTAAAGAAAAATATAACCATTGGAGAGGATCCAACCATTGGGAAGTTTTACCAATAAATATAATCCCATTTGAACGAGCAAAGAACTTCAACTTTGACAACTGACTTTGATGAGTAAAAGTTGTGAAGTGATTTCTAGAGAGAGAGGCTCTTACAACTCTCAGTGCTTTATGAAGATGTTATGAACAACCTGTTCAGGCGTGAACAACTTTTTCAGACTTTCTTTGTACAGACTCTGATCATGTTGATCCTGGGATTCCAGGTTTGGAAGATAGAGGTTCTGATTTCCTTCTAAATCGAAGGCTTGCGGGGATTGTAAGACAGATACTGATCTTCGAATTGAGGGCTTACCTGGGATTAGGTAAGATATACGTTCTTGAAAGTATAAATCAAGGAACCTTTATCCAAGGTTGTTGGATACACTTCTCTTTTGGTTAAGAGAATCTTATTTTTAGTTGTTTACTATTACAAGTTGTTTTAATTCCACTATTGTATGTCAACATTGTTAGAATTAGAAAGTATACCCTTCTTATACTTTTTAATTCCATTGCTCTGATTATATAATAGATTCTATACTCTTTAAGGTAGAAACATTATTTTATGAAAATAGAAAATGTTTCTTTAAGAGGTCTAGTGAATATTTTTTTAACATTGTTAAAATTAAATATAAATGTTCCAAAGGAATTTTTAAAGTATACAATTCACCCCCCCCCCACCCCTCTTGTATCTGATCATCTCTTTTTACTTATTCGATCCTCACAATTGGTATCAAATTAAGGCTACCTCATACTCTGAACCAATCCTATAATTGGTATCATAGGAGGTCTTTGAAATACTTATATCCAGATATAATTTTTATTTCTCAAGTTTTTCTTTTCTTAAGTTCTTTATCTTTTTTTTAAACTTTTACTACTTATAAGTTTTGTGGAAAGAAATTCATTTTAGTATGGCAGGAATTCATGTTGGATCTTTAGATAATCTCAATCCTACTAGACCTCCTATTTTTTATGGAAATTATTATGAGTACTGGAGAGATAGGATGAAGACTTTTGTTATTAACTCTAGAGTGGATAACTACCTGAGGTTGACAGGAGACTATAAGATTCCTGATAAGGAATTGAGAACTTTTACTAATCAGAAGAAATTATAATATCAAGAAAATTTCAGAGTCAAAAATACATTACTATGTTCCATGACTAGGAACATCTATAGTCAAATATCTTCATGTGAAGCTACAAATAGTATATAGAAGAAACTTGAAGTTACACATTTTGGTACTTCCAAAGTTATAGAGACAAGAAGAGCTATGTTGAGAGCTGAATACCATGGATTTAACTTTCCTTATGAAGAACCTATAAGCAAAGTATAGCAAAGGTTTATGACTATTCTGAATAGCTTACAGTATATAGGAGAAAAATGTTTGCATGATGAGGCTCTTGTAGATAAGATCATTGATATTATGCTAAATTAGTGGGAATCCAAGAGTACATCAATTTATGAGAAAAGGAAAGTCACCTATATTTCCTTATATGAGCTGTTTAGAACTCTTCTTCAGCATGAGACTAGAATGAAGAGAGATGCTGATAATGTTAAAAGGAAGAATGGAAATGGAGGTGTTTCTTTTACAACTACTTCAAATCATATGAAATCCAAGACTCTAGAGATAACTACAAGATCCAAATCTAAGAAGGTCAATATTCAATCTGAATCCAGTGAAAGTGAAGCTTCAAAAAATTAGTTCGAAAATCTTGTTTGGAGGATGAACAAGATTTCCGGGCATAAGAACTTTCAATATAGATACAAGAAGAAAGATTGAAAAGATAATAAATATGGAGAAGTGATATACAATGAATGTAGAAGAACTGGTCATGTCAGACCTGATTGTCCCTTTCTTAAAAAGAGAGACAAGAAAGACAAGAATTCTGAAAGAAACAAGAAGAAGTTATACATATCAAATCACAAGAAAGTCTGGAAAGGCAATGAAACTTGGAGTGCTAGTGGTGGAGATTCCTCTGAATAATCTTCAAAATATGAATCTTCTGGGTAAAATAATATTGATCTAATAACCAAAGCTCCATTTCAAAATAATTTTCTTATGGCTATGGAACAAACTGCTGAATCCTTAACCAATATGTATTTAAGTGAATATTTTCCAGATATAGGTTTTTCTCCAGATGAAGAATCTTCTTCATCAAATAATGATACTGATTTCCCTTCCTATGAGGAAGTTACTTGATTTGCTAAGTTGTCAGAAAATAGAAATTGTAAAGTTTCTAAGAAACATGATAAAGAAAATTCTAGAGAATAAATTTTAACAAAAGAAATTTTAGATCTTTCCAAATATCTTAATGAGAAAAATTCTGTTTTAAAAAATATTTCTAATGAACTTGAGGAAGTCAATTCTAAGAAGGATAAACTTTCTGAGGATCTTAAAATTTTGGTTTTATAAAAATATGCTTTAAAGGATAAACATAACTCTAAATCTATTTTTCTGAGGATAAGGATTTAGTCCTGAGACTAAAATCTAAAATACTTTCATTGAAGAAACTTCTCAAAAATTTTAAATCTGGTAAGAAAAATTTTTACAAGATGTATTCTCATATCTGACCTCATGTTAATAATCAGGTATTAGGTTATTCTCAAGAAAAAACTATTTTTAAAAATAATTATTCTGTTCCTTCTAGAGCCCCTTTTTATACCAAATGTCAAAGTGGTGGGCATTGGAAAAAAAAATTCCTTAAATAAAGTGAAATCCCTCGGATTTCATAAAGCTTATTTTTCTAAACAAATATGGTTACCCAAGCTTCTATTAACTAATAGTTCTGGATCCAAGCAAGTTTCGATTCTGAAAGCCTAACTATTTCTTTTTAAGGAAAAAGAAGTAAGTACCAATAACCTATTGTACATTGATAATGGATGTTCCCCGAACATGACTGGTGAAAAAGACTATTTCAAGAATATTTTAAAAACAAAAGGTGGAAAGGGGACTTTTGGTGATGACTCTCAAGGACAAATTATTAGTATAGGTAACATTATTCTTCTTGGTAAAGCTGTTATTTCAAATGTTCTTTTTGTAAAAGGCCTTAGGCACAACCTCATAAGAATAATCCAATTATGTGATGAGGGTTACCTTGTGAATTTTATAAATGATAAATTTTTAGTTCACAATTCCAAGGGTGAGTTAATTTTCTCTTCGCTTTGGTATGAGAATGTGTACACCATAAACCTAGAAGACCTTAGAAGTCATGATCTACCTTGCCTTAGTACATTTGAATATAAATCATGGCTTTGGAATATGAGACTAGGACATTGTAACTTAAGGAATATTAGAAAAAGTACATCCGGAACTTGTCATTTCTTAGGAGATTCCTTAGTTTCTTGGTTTTGAAAGAAACAACATTCTGTAGCACTTTCCACTGCTGAAGCTGAATATGTAGCAGTTGGAAGTTGTAGTGCTCAAGTTTTTTGGATGCAACACACACTCACATACTATGGTATGAGTTTTACTAAGACTCAAATTATGTGTGATAACACAAGTTCCATTTCCCTAAGTAAAAACCCTGCACTTCACTCTCGTGAAAAGCACATAGATATTATACATCACTTTATTAGGGATCATACACTTAAAAGGGATATCATTCTTTAATTTATCGGAACGAAAGAGAAACTTTCTGATATTTTTACAAAACCTCTACCTTCTGATAGATTTTAATACATTAAATAGAATCTAGGAATGATTTATGTAAGGTAACAATTCATATCAACTTCTTGTTAAATAAGTTCCTAACATTAAACTACTCCTTATATCAGGGGGAGTACATATGTTTGTTTATTTTCTTTCTTTAAACTCTTTTTCTTTCCATAGGAAATTTCTCAGATGTGAAAATCTCGAATTTGAAAATCTCAGATTTCAAAATCTCTGATTTGAAAGTCTCTGATTTGAAAATCTAATATTTGAAAATCTCGTATTTGAAAATTTCGGATTTAAAATTTTCAGATTTGAAAATATCAGATTGGAAAATATCAGATTTGAAAATCTCGTATTTGAAAGTCTCAGATTTGAAAATCTCGAATTTAAAAATCTCAGATTTGAAAATTTCGGATTTGAAAATTTCAGATTTGAAAATTTCGGATTTGAAAATCTCATATTTGAAAATCTCGAATTTGAAAATCTCGGATTTGAAAATATCAAATTTGAAAATGTTGTATTTGAAACCTCTAAGAAAAAATATTATAATACAGATAAATCACTCAGATTATTCCAAAAGGTAATCTTTCTTACTCTTTATTTTCTTTATCTTAAGTTTTAGTTATTGGTATTTCAAAATTTCTTAAATTCCGGTTTACTTTACTCCAAAAGATCATAATTCATATTTTTTTTATCCATTCTCAACTGTCAGATCAGATCAGGTTTCATCAGCCATTTGATTATCATATGGAAGTTGAGAAGCCATAGCCGTGTCTTTATAAGGGGTGCCATGTTTTCAAGTATTTTTTTATCCTCACTGATCTCAGTGCTGACGTTATGTTTCCATCAAAGCTTTCGGTCTGAAGTTCTCTATCACCCTGAATGACTCCAGAATCCTCAGTAGATCAGATTCTAGTTAGCAAGGAGATTAAGGACTGGTCAATCTTTAACGAAAGTTTAGTGTGCCCTAAGTTCTTTGAAAAATATGACTCCCTTATTTCTAAGGTGATAAGATCTAGTGGATGGGAAAGTGCATGTGTGGCTAAGGAGAAATCTCCAGATCTGGTTTATCTGAACCTCTTTATTCAATTCTATGAATCTGTTACATTCTTTCAATAGAACGGTAAGGATCTATTTAAGTTCAAATGATAGGATAAATAATATACAATCCCTTACAAGAAGGAAGTAAATGTTCTTAACATACCGTATGAAGGGGATGCTATTCTTTGCTCTCAGAAACTCCCAGAGAAAGAAGGATCTTTTGAAAAAGTCAAGGCTTTTGATTTTGTCGGTCTTATGTATACTAATAATCTGAAGATTACAAATCTTTAAATGAACCACAAGATGGTGGCTCTCTGGATGCAAGGATTTCTTATTCCAAGAAAGGGATAAAAGGATTCTTTAAAGATATGTGATATCTTTCTGTTAGACTTTCTTGTCAACCTAAGGAAGATCAACTTGGTGAAGTACATCTTTCTCAGCATCCAAACAATAAAAAGTGGAACCATCATATCTCAGATCCTTATTTATCTAGCAAATATTTCTAGGATAATTGTTATGTGTCTTCAAAAACTGAATGTTCCATGCTAATCAGTCTCGAAGCCTTTAAAGATTTTGTTGCTAAGTGAAAACACAATAAGGAGAATGAAAGTAGAGTTTATTCCATAATTGAAAAACATTGAAGAAATAGTTTTCCAGAAAAAGGTTGATGTTCTGGAATCTTCAAAGTTAGTTCCTAAGAAAAGGAAAATTGATGAACCGATCTTTCCCGTACCAGTTCCTGTTGTTCTGGTTTCAGCACCTCCTCCTCCAAAAAAACCAAAATCTTATTCAGACGCAACAGTTGCAAAGTGGAGATAAATGGAAGCTACTAAAAAGGAAGGAGACCTTTATTTTTTCTATATCCTGCATAGGAAAAGTCTCTAAAAATCAAGCAAGCTTAAAATCATGAGAAGGAAAATAAGGAGAAGAAGTTAAAGAAGAAATATTTGGAAGATCAAGTTTGTCAGTCTCTTCTAAAATCTATAGAAAATAAATCCTAGGAAGTAGCCAAATCTCAAGATGTTCATAATAAACTGGTGGTGACTTCAGAAATCCAAAAAGCTATGAAAGTACTAGCCTTATCAAAACTAGTTCAAGAAATAGAACATCATATAATCCGAGATGATGATGACGATGTTTTAAGGGAAGTTGAAGATTATGTTGGAACTCCTTTGAGTTCAGGTTCCAAATCTGTTTCAGTAGAACAATTCGAAGAACAAGTTGAATAAGAACATAAGGAAGAAATAGAAGTTGAGGAATAGGTTTAAGTTGAAGATGAAGAAGAAGTTAAATTTGAACTAGAAGAATTACTAGAGAAAGAATAGGTTGAACAAAAAGGTGAAGAAGAGGAAGAATTTCAAGAAGAAGAGGGACAAGGAGGATCTCAACATCATAAGTTTGAAAAAGAAGAAGATGAACATGTAGATCTAAATGTTTTTCAAGTTTCAGATGAAAAATATCTAGCTCAAGACCCTCTTAAAAAAAGAATTTTTTTATTACTCCATCTGATAAGGAAACACCTCCAAATTCCTCTAAGAGAATAGACAGACCAGCTTCTTTAACTCCAAGAGGAGTTGAGAAAGGAAAAGATGTTTCAGGATCCGAGTCCTCTTCATCTGTTGAAAATGATTTGGTTAAGAAATCTTTAAGAAAGTTGGTCAGCACTATTCTGGTTCTTGAAAAAATAGATGACTGGAGTCAAATGATGCAAGAAACCCTGAATCAAAAGACAGAATCAACTAATATGCTTATGGACATGGTTGTCAAGCAAGAAGCAGACTTCAGTAATCTTTTGATTGATTACAAAGCTCATAAGGTGACATGTAAGAAAGTCTTTAGCCGTACCAAAACTATCGATGGAGAACTAAGACAGTTCTGTGACTTCATGGATTCAACAAAAGGAGATTTTAATACTTGTGAAACTGAGTTCAACAAGGTCAAGACATCAATATCTGAGAAATCTAGTCAACTCAATTCTATTTCTCCATCTGTTAGCAGTGAGAAGGAAGTCAGAGCTGAATTAGAAAGAAAGTTGGATGCTCAAGAATAAAGGATCTTGTCTTTAGAGAAGAAGAATCAGGATCAGGAGATCCTGTTGAAAAAGTTTGAAGAAGATCATAATGAGGTGAAGAAACTCAAAGCCCTGATAAAGAAAATGTTTTCTGGGAAGAAGAAGAATGGATGACTTTTCATTACATTCCGATGTTTTGTTGTGATATAAACCTTATTTCTAAAATTTTCTTAAAGAATTTTCTTGCATATATTTCTTTTATTTTTGAATGTATTCTTTCTTAACCTTACAGGTACATCTTATACTTCACTATTCCTTTTCCTCTTTTTGAAAATCACATAGGGGGGAATTTAGTTAAAGGAAATATTTAATCTCTTAGAAGGAGAATCTAGTATGGGGGAGTATAGTAAGAAAGGATAATGTCTAAGTAAGGGGTGTTTTCTTTGAATAATAAATGTATGACTAAGGGGGAGATATTCCCTTAAGAAAAACTGACTTCAATGATCAAGAATATGATCCTTGGGAAACATAACCTAAGTAAGAATTAGTCTTATTCATCCAAAATCTTATTCAAAAGGGGATATAAGTTTTTCATACTTGTTTATCTAAGTCAATATATTCTTCCTCAGCAATGTTGCTTGTGATTTCCAAAACGGGTTAGATTTTTGAGTCAATAAGGATATCTTATGACTTGTCAATTCCTTATGGTTTTATGTTTCGAAAATCACAAAAAAAAATTCTTAAGTTCTGAATATTTTTTAAGTTTTGTATTTTTCTTAAGATCCAGAATTTTTATTCTGTTATGCATACAAATATATCATTATATTTTTCTATTCTGTTAAACTTATAGATCTGTCATTCCGATTTTCCATTCTGTTATACTTACAGATTTGTCATTATGATTTTTCATTTAGTTTTTATGATTCTGAATCTGGTGTATATGTGATTCAGTTTTTATAATTCCAAATTTGGTGTATATCTGATTCAGTTTTTATGATTATGAATTTGGTTTATATGTGATTCAGTTTTTATGATTTCGAATCTGGTGTATATGTGATTCAGTTTTTATAATTCTGAATCTGGTGTATATGTGATTCTATTTTTATGATTCCAAATCCAGTGTATATCTGATTCAGTTTTTATGATTCTGAATCCAGTGTATATGTGATTCAGTTTTTATGATTCCGAATCTGGTTTATATGTGATTCAGTTTTTATGATTCCGAATCTGGTGTATATGTGATTCGGTTTTTATGATTCTGATTCTGGTGTATATGTGATTCTGATTTTATGATTCCGATTCCGGAACAAATGAGATACCTGTTTCACAATCCGATTTACTTTTCCTTATGAATCTGTTTTCTTGATATTTTTATTCTTAAGAATCCATTTTTCTGATTTCTTATGATTTCATTTTCTTGATAATGTTAGAGTTTTTTAAATGTATCATTCCAATGATATCATATTCTAAGTTCTCTTACACTTACAATTTATCTTTAAATTAACATCATTTCTGTTACTTAAAACGATGTCGCACAATCTATTATAAACTATGTTTTCCACGTGTCTAGGTCCCTCTGAAATTTAAGATAAAATATGACTGTTGGAGAGGAGCCGACTGTTGGGAAGTTTTGCCTATAATTACAAGCCCATTTGAACGAGCAAAGAACTTCAACTTGGAAAACTGACTTTGATGAGTAAAAGTTGTGAAGTGATTTCTAGAGATAGAGGATTTTTCAACTCTCAGTGCTTTATGCAGATGTTTTGAACAACTTGTTCAGGCATGAAAAAATTGTTTAGACTTGCTTAGTGCAGAATCCGATCGTGCTAATAGAGGGATTTTGGTTTTTAAATATTGAGGTTATGATTTGCTTCTAAATCGAGGGCTTGCGGGGACAGAAATACAGATACCAATCTTCGGATTGAGGGCATACCTAGGTTTGGGTAAGATAGACTTTATTGAAAGTATAAATCAAGTAACCTTTATCCAAGGTTGTTGGATACCCTTCTCTTTGGGCTAAAAGAATCTTATTGTTACTTGTTTACTATTACAAGTTGTTTTAATTTTGCTGTTTTATGTCAACTTTGTTAAGGTTAGAAAGTATTACCTTCTTATACTTTGTAATTCCATTGCTCTGATTATATAATAGATTCTATACGCTTTAAGGAAGAATCTTTCTTTTAAGAAAATAGAAAAGGTTTCTTGAAAAGGTCTCGTGAATGCTTGTTTAACCTTGTAAAACTTAACTTTAAAGGTTCCAAAGTAATTTTTAAATTATATTAGTTTTGGATTGGGTGGTATATATTTCCTTCTATCAGAGAACATGAGGTATATTTGATTAGAAACTTTAGTAAGGTGAAAAATAAAAAAAATGAATCACATGGGAGTTCGGTGAGTTATGTAAGTAAATTTTGGTTATAATTTTATGACAAAATCTAACACCTAAAAATTCCTTCTATAATGGTTTAATATAAATAAGATGAAAATGTAGTTTCCAATTAAAATTTTTTATTTTTTACTATTCATCAAAAATGGAAATTATCGAAAAAACAAAAAAAACACCATGTTAATTTTGATATCCTAATTCAAAAAATGAACTTTATTTTGTGAAATAAAACTTATAAAAGCTTCAAAATTTAGTTTAAAAATAGTTGCGCTGTCAAAAGTCGACAAAAATGTCTTTAATAAAATATTGCTTTTATGCATAAAATTGGATTTAATATTATCTTAAGTCTATAAAACATATTGAATGAATTTAGAAACATTTGATTGAATATATAAAAAATATATTTAATTAATATTCTTCAATAATAATGATTATTTAAATTTATTAAGACAAAGTTATATTGTAAACATAGAAATAGTTTTTTTATTAAAAGTACATAATTTATTTTTGAATTGGTTTTTATTTTCATGTATAATTAATTGGTAAACAATGAATTAATTTTATAAAAAAATTAAACTATATTTTTATAATTTTTTAAATCTCATTCATTCCCAACATTAAAATAGATACATTACAATAGTTATATTAAAATAATAATATTTCTGGAGTTTTTTTATGCTCGGTGTTTTGTGCAGGTTAAACTATCGAATAGATTAAATTTATTTAAAAAAAGATACATCATAAAATCTTAGGGTGTAACATTGTACCCCCATTAAAATGAATTTCTCCCATAAAATTAATTACTTAGATAAAAATATGATGATTCCTTTTCATCATCACATCCTCATGTTTCTACATAGCTTCCTCAAATTGGTGGTTTCTCAACAAGACAATAAACAGTGTGTGGTATTGTTTTCAAGAACATTATATTTGTGACCCTGAATTTCTATTGTTTTGTTCATATAAGAAATATCATGATCAATTAGTATTCCCTTTTTCTTAGTACATGTGAAAGATAAGGCATGTACTTCCTTAGGAGAGATACATGGAACATATCATGGACTTGAGAGAGATTAGATGGAAGAGACAATCTATAATCTACCATCCCTAAATGATCGAGAAAATAATTGCGTCCTTGCAAATTTTAAATTTCCCTAGAAAATAAAATATTTATCTTTGAAAATATCCTTTGTATGAATCCCACATAGTAAAAGGGGTTAAAAAAAACTTCCAATTAAAAAAAAGAACATGAAGTGTGATGGTAACCTCATATTACATGTACTAGATTTCCATGTTATAGAATGTGGAAAAGGTAGATATAAATAACTCTAAAAGACTTATAGATATCGATAGAGAACATGATCCTGATAAAGTTAACCATCACAAAACTATAAATATATGAGGGGTTAAAATTCCACTGATAAAAGTAAATAGATAACATTTTTATTTATAAATAATTTTTCTAAAATTTTGGAATTGTTTTAATTCCTATACTAAGAACAAAAGGAATCATACTTACTTGACAAGAAAATTTTCATATTCAAATTTTCCCCTAATGATGATACTTCATGATAAATTTATTTTATTCCTGAAACATTATAATAAAATCATACATATCACAATGTCCAGAAAATTAGAACTATCTATTCCTCTTGCCTTTAGGTATTAACCAAAACAAAAAAGTTTGGTAAAAGATATAATATTCTATAAGGAATAAAAAATTATATGATGAAAAACAACATTAATTCCCAAAATTAAATAGTTAATCCCAAAGTTAAGCATTGATCATTCCAAAAATAACTATCCTCAAAATTTCCTAAAACTATTTTAGACTAATATTAGAACCCAAAATTTAGAGGAATTTGATTAAACAGTCTCCCAATATAAATTTTAATATTTATCTCCAAATGAAATCAATCACCCTTAATATATCGTACCAAAAAACTTAATTTCCTAAATCACATAATCTATAAGATATGAAATTTGTTTCTATAAATTACCACACTCACTATAATGACACAATATAATCATATATGTTTCCAAAATACAAATCCAAATTTATTCTTAAAATAATGACTCATAGTATTATATTTACCTTAATCATATAGGGTTCCCTAAATTGTGAAAGTATTCTAAAATGACATCAATCACGTAATCACCAAATAATTTTATAATCCCACTGCTATTAATATGATAAACATATGTTCCCAAAATGATCTTAAAATTTAATCATTAGATAGTTTTATAAAGAAAAAAATTATACTAGCTAGGACATCACGTAGGACAGTGGTAGGGGATGCACCCTTATCACCCTATAGTTTTGGGTTCAATCCCCATGGCCTCTCCAGAAGCGATGGGTTGTCACACAACTTACAGGTTATCCTTTTCCTAAAATTATATTAATATAATCCATATAAAATTCTATAAATCTTATAAACATCCTAAAAAATAAGATTAATATTTTTTAAACCTCAAAGTATAACTTATACATTTTCTTTTTCATCCCAAAATTTAATAACCCATAATTACCTCAGAAACGAATGTCTCCAAAAATATCATTAATCACTATAAAATTTCACAATATAATGCATCAAATGGGTTTCTAAGACACTAAAATAATGATCGACCTAAAAATTATAAACCATGATGATATCTATAACTCTTAGGAACACCAAAAAATAAAACAACCTAATCTCCAAATTTTTCTAAACCCTACTCTAATTGAAACTATAATACACCAGAATCCACACTTCCAAATCCAGTGATAAAACATAAACATTACATTCTTCACATTGATACTGATAAATGTGACGCAATTTTTTTCCAAAAAAAATAAAATGTCAAAAAAATTATTGGATCACATAAATAACCAATGACCTTTTAGATTTAAAGTTTTAGATAATTAGGATAAACTCCTAAAAACTTGGGTTCATAAATAATTGTCCAAACATTATCTCTCACTATACCCAAAATTCAAAATATCTCAACAATTTCATCCATGTGAAATTATTCTAGACATATTTCATTTAATATATTTCCTCATAACCTCGGGAAATGAAAACATAAAAAGGGTGAGATCAGATTCTCAGTAAAGGTAAACCTAAGAGTAATCAAACCATGATCATATTGAATTCAAATATGATCATAAGGATAAGTGATCATGAACATAAAATTTGAAACTTATACCTTGTATATCAAAGATCAAAATCATGATCCCTGAAATAAAACATAGATGGTCATAACACATGGGTTATAAAATAATAAAATAACATGATCCATGGGAGAATAACATAAAACATGGAATTATGGAAATAAGATTTAACATGACACAAAAATGAGTCATGGATAACTGTAAAGAATATATCACATGATGAAAAAGGTCACATAAAGGAATTAGGTTTACTCCTTATCCCAACATGAAATCTCATGAGACTAAAATATCATCCAGTGCATTGAAGTGTTATCTAGCATAACTATTACAAAAATCTCATTAATATTTGTACCACATAAAGAATTAAACATAAATAATAATCATAAGTGATTCCCATGGAAATAAATGAAATCAATAAACATCATGTTATCATAAACATAAACCATTCAGATAAAGAATAATAATGGTATCCCTAGATCATATCCTGAGTAAAGAATGAGAAAACCCAACCTAAGTTACCTTTTATGGAAAATAATTTTGAAAGAACTTCTCCAAACATTTCCTGAGGAAAATATCCTTTCTGGTTCGAAAACTACTTTTAAAATCATAAAACATTTAGAAACAAATTTTATTTTAAAATGACCAAGAAAAACATAAAAAGGAATCTTTAAAAAAAATTCCAATATCTTTGAAATAAATATTTTCTTAAATGATTAAAATAATTTTTAAAAACCTTTTTGATAACATTTTTAAAAACATAGTTTTTTAAATAAAACAGATTTATGGATGAAAAGAAAATTTCTAGAAACTTATAATATCATTAAAGTAAGTATATTCATGATAAAACATGTCAAATTTCAATATATACACCTTGTAAATGAATGTAGGTTCATAACATAACATGTGTTTTAAAGAAGGAAAATTGAGACAAAATTACCTTACTGATTTGGTAAATTTTGAACCGTAGACCCCATGAAAGAGAGATCATAAAATGGATGTGTAAATACCAATAAATTTATATACAGGGATAATAGACTAAATTCATGGGTATTATAAACACCACTTTCAAAGAAACTAGTGGTGAATATGGCTTATGCCTTGCTAAAATAAAACTAATACAAGAAATTCCCTAAAAATTATCATATCATTGAACTGTGAATTAATAAATTGAATAGATATGTGTATTATATATAAATAAACAAAAAAGTGTAAATAAAGAATAATATATTCAAAACTAATTTAACTCCTAATCATATAATGACATAATCAATGAAATAGTAGTTTAACCAAATGAATGGAAATTGATTTAAAAATTATCTTACCACTTATAATATATAGAATCATATGACCCATAAATGTAATACTTCTGAATGAAAAATTTAATACAATGAATAAAAATAGATTCATGATATTTCATATATAATTACAGCATATGTACACCACACAAAATAAATTTGAGGTGAGTACGGCATATATCTCATAGAGGTAAAAAAGTGAGATGAGAAACCCTTACCTCACACTTCCCTTTAGTTGTGCATACTTTAACCTCCTGTATAATGGTTAAATATTTTTATAAACACATTAAAGAGCTATATTAATATTTATAATACCTTATGTTGTTATTTTATAACATCATATGATCCATTCATTAATAATATTTCATTATTTTAATGGTTTAGGGTGTGTTTGTTTCATGGTTTCATAGTCGGTTCATTTTTGTATAATTATGGATTGAGTATTAAAATGGGAATAAAACTATAGAAGTGGATTTAAATTGTATTAATGAACTTCTAGGATAATAAATGGTCTCGTATATCATTTTTTCTAACATTAGGAAGATTCATTTCATAAAATTTTAATGATAATTGTTTAGTTATTTTTTGGTGATTTTTTTCAAAAATCATAAACTAGTTTTGTTTTATTAAATATTATGTGTATGAACTAGTTAAAAACATTAAAGAGGATAAAATATAATTTTTAAAATATTATTTACCCATAAAAATATTTTTATGATTATCCTATAATGTGTTAATGGAAAAAGAACCTAAACATTATTCATGGAGGCGATTAAACTGTATAATTTGGAAAATAGCCTCATTTTTTGAATAAGAGGGGGTAATAAAAGAGATGGAAATAATATATTACAATATAAAAATAAAATTCCAGTATTATCATTATTTTTTAATTATTATTCCTTTATGGTTTAAATATATTAGGATAAAGTAGAAGAAGAAAATAAATTAAAAGAGGGGTTGTGAGAAAATTGCCTCTTGAATATCACCTCCTTGAGATACCCTTTAGAAACATTGATTGGGTCTTTTGGTGTGAACATAAGAACTTGGAAGTGATGAGATTGAGTAGTAGAGGTTTTTTTAGAGATATTTGTATCTACAAGTCTTGTGAGTTGAAATGGGGTGGTAAGGGTGGTATTTATACTTAAGGATATGTGGGTTTTATTGATTAAATAATGAATATATTATAATTAAAAACAACCACATGGAGGTCAAATTAATTTTAAAGTATTATATTTTTAATTAATGTTTTGGAGGCTAGTTAGAGTATATAAATATCTCAACCACCCATCAAAAGTTGTATTTGTTAGTTAGTTTAATATTTTGCCTTTTAACTTTAACCCTTTTTATTATTTTAACTGTACTACAGTAAATAAGTTTCTACCATGGTTACTTTTTTATACCTAAAAATGAAATTTACCATACAAAATGAGTTTTATCTTTTTATTAAAAATATTTAATCTCTTTTTTACATTAAATTCAAATAATTTTAAAAAATTATGTTTCAAATTAATTCCACAAACGCAACGGAAAAGGAGTTTTTAGAGTGAAATGTTCAAAAGTTAAACTTATTTTTATATCTAGTTTCAATGTAAAATTGATTTCAATAAAATAAATTTGATTTATTTATGTATAATTTAAAAAATTTACTTTAAAATAAATTTATGATATAATTTAACTAATAAATAAATTAGTTGAAAAACATTTTTCAATTAAAATTCAGTATTTTTCATTATTCATCAAAAATAAAGCTTATAAGAAAATTTCCAAAATTTATTACTAATATAATTTTAAAATATTTATTCCTAAATGTAATATTATTTTATAAAATAAAACTTTTAAAATTTTAAATCTTTAGTTTTAAAATAAGTGCACTATTAAAATGCGGCAAAACTTTCTTTTGAAAAATTATAGATTTTTATGCTTAAAATTGGATTTATTTTTATCATAAACCAATCAAACATATTGGATTAATTAAAAAACTTTTTATTAAATATATAATATATAAATTTCATTAATATCTTTAAAAAATAGTGACTAATTTAATATATTAAGAAGAAAATCAATTATGAGCACAAAAATAGTTTTTTTATAAAAGTGAATACTTTATGTTCAATTGGTATTTATTTTCATTTATAATTAATTGGTGATGAATGAGGTAATTTTATCAACATGTGTAAACTATATTTTCATAATTTATTTATTCTATTTCATTCCCACCATTATAATATCTATGTGATAATGGTTCTGTTAAAATATTAATATTTTTGGAGTTCATTTAATCTCA
Organism: Viscum album; assembly: GCA_963277665.1. Classification (NCBI taxonomy): domain Eukaryota; kingdom Viridiplantae; phylum Streptophyta; class Magnoliopsida; order Santalales; family Viscaceae; genus Viscum; species Viscum album. The sequence continues at coordinate 1,163,419,613 of OY728153.1, read as the reverse complement.
GTGTTTTGTACAAGTTTAGTTATTGAAGAGATTACATTTATTTAAAAAAGACATATCATATAATCTTTAGGTGTTACAGAGAAAGAGGAGGAGAACTATATCATGAACATCTCTATGAAATGAATGTAAAATAGGGAAAAGTGGTTAATGAAAAGAAGGGTAAAATAGTAAAATCCATGTTTTTAAAGGGGAACATGGTTTGGCCACACTATTGGCCAAGCTCTGTGCTAACCGTGTGATGCCCACTGCACATTATCCCACATCTCACATGGTCTAGGCACACAGTTAGACAATCCATGTGAAAAACATGTGTTCTGGACCTATAATAAATTATAGGTTTTTCATTGTTGTGCATCCCCTATTGCACAATTTGACAAACCATGATTCACCCTATTAGGGTTTCATGGTTGAGGTACATGATTAGTGATAACCATGAACTAACCATGAACCTCGTTCTGTTTATTTAAAAACTGGTAATTTATGTTCTGAATCAATCTCAAACGATCCTAAAACCTCTATGACCCCATTGGTCCCTTTAATTTATATGAAATAATGCGTTTTGACTAAAAATTAAAGGATCCATACCTTGAAGGAAAACTAGGATCTTAAAACCTACCCTCCTTAAGAAAACTCATCTATAAGTTTCCCTTGTAATGGTGGCTGAGTTGTATATGAGGATTATGACCACCAGGCATGTATATCAGACTCTTATTATCATGTCTCATCCTTTAAATGATCTTTCTTCAACATCACCCAAACCAAATGAAAATTCATTCCTTGAAGAGATTATGTGCTCCGATTAATGGTACCAACTGGATACACATTGAAAGAACCATTAGCCTTGAACTCAACTTCATCATAATCGAGGATATGATATGGGTGGTAATAGTAATGGTGAATCTCAAAAACATAAAATACATCAGGAAAACCTTCTACCATAGAATAATATCTATCAGATATGTTTCATGCCCAACCACCTGTAAGATATCAAATAGTCAGACGAATATATGTGATAACTTACCATGCCTATAAATTCATCAATGACCCAATCTTGTAAAAATGTGACATAAGTATGAATCCTTTACCTAAAACTCTAAATGTTGGTGATGGTGATTAGAATATGACTTCACCCTAGACTGATCCATACCCATACATTTCCTAACTAGTTTTACATGTTTTGATGTATCATAAAAGAGATGAGTACCAAATAGAGGTTCCTCCCCACCTCTTAACAAAACACTGATAAATGTAAAGGCACAATTTAGATTACTTCATACAGATATATCTATATATTTTCTCGTAATCTATGACTATAACAAAACATAGCAAGAGACAAAAAAAATTCAAGAGAGTCTAAAATGGGGGATACATGCTCAAATAATGACCCTCAATTCATGTATAGTGCACTTGGACTGACCATCGGTATGAGTGTGATAAGTTTATCTTAGAATCACTTGTGAACAAAGTGCCATCTGCAACCCCCTTTAGAACCAAGAAGTGAATCAGTAATCCCTATCCGATATAATGGTATGTGGAACCACATGAAGTCATATGATCTATTCGACATAAAATCCCCCAGGTTCATCCATTGAGATACTCTCCCTAATAGGAAATAAGTGGCTGACCTTTTTCATACTGTCATTGATCACCCATAAAGTGTCAATTCATTAAGGTGATTTTGGAAATCCCGTCATGAAATTTATAGTGGAATCATCCCATTTATATTCTAGAATGTGAAATTTATACAAGAAACCTAAAGGTAATTGGTGTTCTACCTTCACTAGTTGATAGGTGGAACAATAAATAACAAATCCTACAATTTACTTTTTCATCCTAGTCCACCAATACTTGTAATGTAAATCATGGTACATCTTAGTGATTTTGGGATACATTGCCCACTTGGAACCATAATATTCTCATTTTAACTCCTCTCGCATGTCTACAGATAACCATACATTCCCATAGATATATATTTTCTTATCTTCATCAAAAACCAAACCAGGTGGTGTTTCCTCTCATTAAACACTTCCCATAGGACTAATACTTCAGGATCCTAAATTTTCCTCCTCTTTACTTGATCCAGAAGAAAATAATTTAACACCAATTCTATGTGAAAAGGTTTTTCATGACACCACTAAAATTCTAGATACAATTCATAAAAAATATTCATCATCATTTATTCACTACTATCTTCCTAAAAAAGTTGAGTATGATTCTTCTAGATCAAGTCATTAGTAACTACATTTCCCTTACCTAGTATATAAGAAATCTCAAAAACAATCTGAAGATGTTTAACATATTTTTTTAAAGGTTTAAAGTTTCACAAAGATAATATGTATTTGAGACCTTTATGGCCCATGTATACCATGAAAAATTCCCCTAACAAGTAATTTATATAGAAATATAAATCATGACCCACTGATACTAACTCAAGGTCAAGTGTTAGGTAATTATACACAGTTTTACTCAACCGATAAGACCTATAATTTATGACTCATTACCCTTTCATCAAAACATCTCCCAGCCTGATTCCTCATTCATCAAAATAAATTATGTATCCTCTCCTAGGATAAGGTAATATCGATATGGACACTATGTTCAGTCATTATCTCAACTCCTAAAATGCCTTCTCACAACCTTCACACCATGTAAACATTACACCTTTCTTAGTAAAGGTTATAAGTTGTACTGAAAAGCATGATGAGTTTTCAATGAAACTCTACTAGTAATCTGATAGCCCCAAGAAACTCAGCATATCAAAGACATTCTTGGGATGCTCCTTAGTAACAATAGATCTCACCATATCTAGATATGGATTTACCCCTTCTTCTAATAAAATGTCACCCAATAAGTGAAATTTATCAATCTGAAAGTTTAATTTTATTATATTGGTATATAACCTTTTCTCTCTTAGTGTAATCAATATGATGTGTAGGTGTTTAGCCTAATCTTTTCTGGTCAAAGAATATACTAAGATGTTATAAATGAAAAATACCATAAAGTAATCCAAGTGTTGGTCGAAAAACTGATTCTCCATGTCCAAAACAGTAGAAGACATGTTTTTTAGATCCAAAACATCACAAAATATTTGTTAAGGTCGGGCCTACTTCAGAAATTTGAATGTGATATATCTGAGGGCTTAACTACCACCTAATGAAATCTCTATCTAAAAACAATTATAGATAAATCCCTAAATCCTTGATGCTATATAAAGATGATTTATATACAATAAAGTTGGAATAGGTTCTTAAAGATGAGTTGACTCGACTACTGGTAATCTAAACAAAACTTAAGGTTCCATCTTCATTATAAAAAACATATCCGAACACCAAGGACAAGTAAAGGATCATATAAACCCTTTGGAATATAGGTCCTTAGACTACCTATTGAATTATTGGATATCATTAAGTGCTAATATGTATAACGTTATAGAATTCTACTCCTAGAACAATCTCGATAGTGAAATCCACCTCTCTCTTGGGAGGTATACCAGAAAGTTCATCAGAAAACACATCTCAAAATTGGTCTTCCACTGGAGGGAAAATAACATGACATAATCCTCAATCATTAAGAAAAATAATATTAATATGTTCCAACACTCCACTCATCCCATGTGATTTAAGTCAAACTCAACTTTCTTAGACATTCCATTCTCTTTTATGAACATATATACCAACCTCATGTGAAATAAAAGACACCCTTTGACGATAAGAATCAATATAGACTCGATGAGGCACTAACTAGTTCATATCAAGAATTATGTAAAAACCTATCATCTCAAATATAAAAATTGTAACACCTTCAGATTTTTTGAAATTTTTATTTTCCAAAAACAAATCTTTGATATCTTGAGTCATACGCAACACCAAGTTTTAAGGAATGGTGATATGTTATTAAAATTATTAATTAAACATAATTATTATAACTTCACGGTTAAATTTGGAGATATGAATAGGAATAACCATATTTTTAAAAAAATTATTTTTTTTATAAATAAAATATATTTTTAAAATAATTATTAATTTTTAGTAAAGTACTTATAAGATTTGAAAATACATTTCTCTCAGAAAACATGATTCTCATTCCTTTTTGTGAAAAAAAATAATAAAATTAATTTCTACACATTAAGAAATTTTATTTTATAAAATTAATTTCATTTTTTTTAATAAACTTATTGAAATTATCTTATATTTATGTTTTGATAATTTTTCGAAACGATTAATTTTCTCATAAATAATGAAAAATATTGATTTTTATTGAAAATAGCCTTTTTGTTCAAAGAATTTACAAAGTAAAATATTGTTTATAAATGTATTAAAAGTTAAATTAGTTAAATTATTTCATTATAAACCCAATTTCTATCATTTTAATCAAATTCATGTTGACTTTTGATAGTAAAATTTTCTATACTTTTGAAACATTTCTCTTTGGAAAACATCTTTTCATCACATTTTCGAGTTTAATTTTAAATTATAATTTTCCAATTATGTGATTTTTTTTGGAAAAATGGATTAAAATTTTTAAATCCTCATAATTAATGTTATATAATAAGTTTAAATTACTTTTTGCTCAAAATGAATAGTAAAAACAATAAAAATTAATTATTGCGGTTAAGGTTAAAATGGGTTTACTGAGGGTTAATATAAATATATAAGGATTATAGTGGCCTACAAAATTGTCCAATTATTATTTTTTTGGAAGTATATAGACCTTATATATTATAATTTTCAATAATGTTCCATTTTGGATCCTTTTGTAATGTTTTAAATGTGTTTACACTTTTTATTTTTAAAACTTCCAAGTGTGTCCTTGCCCCAACTTAAAAAAAGGCATCCCCTTTCCTCTCCCCTTAATGCATACAAAACCATTTGTTTCAGTACATAACTTCATAAATAAATTCCTTAATTACATATCCATATCTAAGACAAATATTTTATAATGAAACCATCTTAATAAGGCTTTTGGTTCCAACCTAAGGAGGTTGTTTGAAATTTAGGTATAGTTCTCAGCCCAGCATTTTTATATTTCTTCTTCTCCCACCTCCTACAAATATTATCCAACTATACTGATATAATATGATACATATATAAAATATAATATTATTTTATCACTTTAACTCAATAACCTATATCCATATCCTCCACTATGAAATGGAAAATGGAAGAATCGATCATGTGTATGGTGGATTACAGCCTTCTGAACCGATATAATTCATTTTCCATAACCACCTCTCACAGTTGGAGATAATTATATATTTAACGTTTATATATTTTATTTATGATATATTTATACTGATTTAATTATAATATAGCATCTTCCTTCTTAACTTCCAATCCATTGGAAAATGAAAACGTCACTCGGGCGTCCGTGTAGACTACCACCTCAACGAGGTGATGTGAAATGTTATTCATTTTATTCTTAAATGGATGGTAAATAGTATATATTGTAATAATATAAATTATTTATATTATAAAATAATTATTCATTAAGGGTGTGTTAATATTTATTTTTCTTTTATTCTGTTCTTATGGAAATGAAAAAAAGTGTTCACATGCACTTACGACCTACCGTCTCCTTGAACTGTGTAATTCGTTTTCTATATCTAAAAATTATATATGATTGTAAATTAATATATAATGAACACATATTATATTTATATTCTTTTTAATATCTTGGAGATGATTTAAGAATAATCATTGAAAAAAGATTTAAATTACCAAACCAAAACATACTTGAAAAATGAATTAGTTATTACCTATGACATGATTTTAACTAGAAATTACTAAAAAAAATGTAATAAAAGGTCTTAAGTAAATAATATATGGTATCATATATATTATTATTTTTATATTATAGATTTATAAAAATACTATATTTATTATATAGGTGGATCGAATGTGAATGAAGAAACAGAGACATAAGGTAATGCATTTTCATCTCACTTTTATTTTCATGGGAAAAAATCCATATTCACCACTTATTTCTTTTATGTAGTGTATATACTTACCAGGAATGTATTTTATTATTATTATCCTGAAATTATGTTATATATATATCCATATAATTTTCTTTCATTCATGGGGCTTACGAATCAAAAGCTACCAAAGTGGTAAAGGTTGCATGTAACAATCTCATCATTTATCGAGATTATTTTTTATTAAGTTTTTTATGATGAAATATTATAATATATACCAAAATAAAATCATTAATTTTTTTATCCACTAGTTATTTCATGAAAATAAATTTTTTTTTTCATTTTACTCTCCTTATGTTTTCAACAGTCTAAAATAATTTTTTTAATGAAAACAAACTTTGTAACGCCCCGACCCCAGCTACCCAGAGTCGGTGCATTAATTACATAACATTGGCATGATCACAAGAAAGATCAAATCCCGAAAGACCGATTGGTTTAGTAGCCTTGGAAACACTAGATATAATCATAAAGTTTTACATTACATTTCAAAGTGAAAAACTACTACAACAACAAAGTCTTCATATCCACACTATTAACCCCTCATAATATCCCTGCAAGTCATTCATAATTTACTTCTTCACTACCTGGGAAAAATAAAACATAGAAAAGGGGTGAGCTCAAATGCCCAGTAAGGATAACAATATAGCGGAACATTCAAAATAAGCATAAACATTTAAGGCAATGAATTACTAAAACAAAAGCCTTTTAAAATTGAACTTCAACATAGTATGGAAAAAGTAAAATGAAATAATGTCATTTACTTGTTCACATGGATATTCTACTAATCGAATAATAACATGCAATATCAATAACCACTTTCATAATTATGGAATGCATAATGCCAGACTATCATAACCACATAGCCAAGGCCTCGTGCCAAGACTACAAATAAGATTTTTGTCAAGGCCTTGTGCCAAGACACTAGTTTGCCTCATGAGACCTACCGATGCATCGAGGAGCTATAGCGGGCTCCACCCGTCACTTATTAAGTCCAATGCATTCCCATATGAAAAGGTTTAAACATAACATAAACATTCGTATTAAAACTAGCATACGAAATGTCAATAATTTCACCATAAACTATGAATGGTATAAAAATAGCACATCCACAGTCAAACATATCACAAAACCTTCAATACAATATAGAAGTTTTGTATCATAATAAATCAACTTCAAATAATCTTAAAATCCATCAAAGGATGTTGACATAGATGAAATCAAAATTCTTTTTAAAGAAGTATCTCCTTTTATTTTGAAATCATTTAAGATCCATATAAAATAAAACATTTTCTTTGAAAATATTCTTATAAGCTTGTATGGAAAGCTTCGATGATTTTATAATGGCGGAAAATAACCGCACCCGCCGTATAAGTTAAAAAAAACATTCTTACCTCAATTCTGTCGAAAAGGTTAAAAAGGACATTGTTTTGAAAACGACGGAAAGATTCCTTTATAAACCTCTTATAAAAAGTCAAACAAGGGTATAAATGACTTTAACCCATATTCTTGTAAATAGTAAAAATGTTTTGAAATACATTTCAAAGAAACATGGATGTGGATGATAAAGAGATCCCAGTAGATTATTACGTATAATACAACCTCGGATAATGAAGAGATTGTGAAATAACCCTTACCTTGTACTTTTCCTTGGTTGGGGTAGGTTAACCTCCTATATAATGGTGAAATAATTTTTATTAAATTATACAAGAATCATATATATTAATATGATATCATATATGATCTTTTAACATTGATTTGTTAATAATATCTTAGAATTATCGTCGTTTCGGGTGTTAACTTACTCATTTTCTTTTATATGTTTTGTTACATAAGTCATGTTTGTTGTATCTTATTCATATCCAGAATGATATCAAGTCCTTAAACATAATTTTGAAATCATTAAATGATAATTATACTTGAATGGATACGATGGAGAATGAATCTCATCGCGTTCGTGGAGACGGTAGTCCGTACGTACGCACGAACGCTACTTCCATTTAATTTTTATTTTAAAAGAATCGAATCCAAATGATACATAGGTATATTACTATTCCAGTATAATATAATATTTTATATATGTTACTTAAGTTCATTAACACCATCCTTTATACGTTCCATGTGTGGTATGAACGAGTCATATCATTTTAAGGGGGCGGTAGTCCGCACTTCCTCAAATGAAATTATCGTATGTATATACAACATGAAACGAATAATGGTATGAAATAAAATGGAATTACAGAAGCTTATATATAAAATATATATCATTAATATCATATTTAATTACAGTTCCATTATAATGGCCACCATGAGAGGCGGTAAGATGTATTTGAACAATCATCGTTTCGTGAGGCGTTAATTTGCCATCCACAGAAACATTATGTTCATCATCCATTAGATGGAGTTGTGTGTATGTGTAGTTTGAATACTTCTTATAACAACATCCTAGTATATTGAGGATACTGGTGTTGTTACAAAAGAAGGGAAATAAAAAGAGTTTGGGGGTTGGAGAAGCAAAATAAATGAAAATAATTTAAGAGAAATCGTTACCTTTAATTTAGGTAACTCACTTTGGTTGGAACCAAAGGACTTCTTTAAATGCTTTCTGCCTAAGGGTAAGCTTCAAGGAGGAGGAGAGGGATGTGGGGAGCTTAGTTGAGCAGAGTTTGGACGAGCCAAGTGGCTTGAGAGGTGTGAGGAATGAGTAGAAGTGGTCTCCTTTTATAAGGGAGAGGAGGGGCTCTTTAGGAAAGTGTGAAAGTATTACTTTATAATATATTTGTATTCGGTTTATAATGGTCCAAAAATCATTGAGGTAGAAGATAAGATGACTCATATTCTAAATAACATCAACCAATAAGAATTGGACAGGTTTTAGATAATATTGTAATCATTATAATCTTATTTATTTAAATGATTTATTAATGAGGTAAACATTGCATCATTATTGTGTCATTAATAATTTAACTTATTTGATGTCTAAAAATTATAAATAAAATATCATCATGTAGGAAATCTTTTTAGATTTCTAATGAATATTTATAATCGAAAATCCAACATGTATAACCCTATGTAAAAATTGTTCTTCTAAAAGATGTAAGCTTATGCCATTTTTATTTTTATTTTAACTTTATTAATATAATGTGTCATTATCACTTACAAGTGGATCCATGGGGTCCCAAAATAGACCCAAAGCTGCCCATGGTCGACCATGTATAAACCAATAGGGTTAAGACACGTTTTAGGGTAATTTAGTATTATTATAATATTATTTTTTTTAACCCTTATTTACCGGATTTACCCTTTAACCATGGTAAATAAAATATTTACCACAGTAACTATTCAAAATGTCTAAAAATAAAAGTTACCTATTTACACAATTTGAACATCCTGATTCCAAATATGGAATCCATTTTCCTAAATTCAAAACACAGAAGTGGCAGAAATTAATTTAAAATTAATTCCCGCTGTCAAAACAAAAAGCGTGTTTTTAAGAGATAATAACTATCAAAAGATTGACACTTGTTTATGTTCGGTTTAATTGTAAAATTATGTCCAATGACCAACATTATATTAAAATGTAAAAATATATTCTAAATATACTTTAAAACCACTAAAATTCATAATTTATCACTATTAATTATTTTTATTAAAAAAGTTGTTTTTAATTAAAATTTAGTAATTTTCACTATTCATCAAAATATGAAAGTTATCCGAAAAGTACCAAAATTTCACCTTAGGCTAAATTCGATATTCCGAGTCCAAAAATGAAGTCCATTTTCAAATATAAAATATATATAATTTCAAAAATTAGGTATTACTATTCACAACGGCTAGTTTAATTAGTTGTGGTGTGTGTTAGAACTCGAGGTTGCGTACAACACACGCTATCGCATTATTCGAAGGGAAACGTACCGTAGAAGATTGGGGTGTTACATTCTCCCCTCCTTCAAATAATTGCGTCCTCGCAATTTCTAGGGTATTACTGCATAAAAAGACTCGGGTGGTTCTTCATCATAAGTTCCTCGGGTTCCCACGTTGCCTCTTCCATCTTATGGTTTCTCCACAAAACTTTTACCAGACGCGTCGTCCGGTTTCTCAGTACTTGTTCTCTCGTATCAAGAATCCTGATGCTCTCTTCACAATAGGAAAGATCAGGTTCCAGTTCTAATTCCTCATAGGTGAGTACATGCGTTGGATCAGACATGTATTTCCTCAATAGAGATATGTGGAACACATCGTGAACTTTGGAGAGACTTGGCGGCATTGCCAATCGGTAAGCTACAACCCCAATTCGTTCTAGAATTTCAAAAGGTCCGATGTACCTGGGACTCAATTTACCTTTCTTACCAAAACGTATGACTCCATTCCATGGAGATACCTTCAGGAAAACATGATCACCGACTTGAAATTCCAAATCCTTCCTTCGATTATCGGCATAGCTCTTCTGCCTACTTTGAGCTGCTTTGATGTGATTTTGGATTACTTTCACCTTTTCCACCGTTTCCTCCACCAGTTCTGGGCCTACAAGTTTTCTTTCACCAACGTCATCCCAACAGGTTGGTGTACGACATCTCTTTCCGTATAACGCTTCATATGGTTCCATCTGAATACTCGAATGGAAGCTATTGTTATAGGAAAATTCTACCAGTGGTAAATATTGATCCCACATACCCTGAAAATCAAGTGAGCAAGATCTCAACATGTCTTCTAAGGTCTGAATAGTCCGTTCTGATTGTCCGTCTGTCTGAGGGTGGTAAGCAGTGCTCAAATGAAGTTCAGTATCCAGGGATTTCTGAAGACTTTTCCAAAATCTTGAAGTAAAACGGGGATCACGATCAGAAACAATCGATAGGGGTACTCCATTAAGTCTCACAACTTCATTAATGTATAGTCTTGCTAGACGTTCCAGGGGTAGATCTTCTCTTATAGCAAGAAAATGTGCTGACTTGGTAAGATGATCAACAATAACCCATATTGCATCGTTCCTTCTAGGAGTCTTTGGTAGCCCCATGACAAAGTCCATCGTAATATTGTCCCATTTCCACTCTTGTATGGGAAGAGGTTGCATGACTCCTCCAGGCTGTTGCCTTCCAGCTTTCACTTGTTGACAAACCATACATCTTGACACAAAATCAGCAATCTCCCTCTTCATGTTGTCCCACCAAAAATGTTCCTTCAAATCTTTATACATTTTGGTGCTCCCAGGGTGTATAGAGAAATTGGAACTATGAGCATCATCCAGCAATTCCCTTTTTAGATCAGGTAAATCGGGAACACAAAGTCTCTTCCCGAATTTCAAAATTCCATCTTCATACACAAAGTCTCTCAATCTCCCATCATTCACAGCTTTAATCTTCTTCTGAAATTTTTCATCATCGGCCTGAGAACTCTTAATCCTTTCTAGTAAAGATGGTTTGGCAACCATTTGAAAAAGAATTGATGTTTCACCTTCCCTGGTTATTCCCATGTCCATCTTCACTAGATCCATAAAAATTGGATCCCTTTCAATTCTCATATTGTTCAAAACTCCATGGTCTTTTCTGCTCAAAGCATCTGCCACCTTGTTTGCCTTCCCTGGGTGGCAGTGTATCGTACAATCATAATCCTTGAGTAATTCAAGCCATCTCCTTTGCCTCATGTTGAGTTCTTTTTGTGAGAAAATATACTTCAAACTCTTGTGATCAGTATAAATCTCACATTTTTCGCCATAGAGGTAGTGCCTCCATATCTTCAAAGCAAAGATCACAGCTGCTAACTCAAGATCATGAGTAGGATAGTTTTGTTCATGAATTTTCAACTGTCGTGACGCATAGGCAATAACTCTATCATTCTGCATAAGGACACAGCCAAGTCCTTTCTTCGATGCATCACTATAAATAACGAACCCATCATTCCCCGATGGTAGAGTCAATATAGGAGCATTGACTAATCTTCTCTTCAGTTCTTCGAAACATTCTTCACACTCTTTTGTCCAAACAAATTTAACCCCTTTACGTGTGAGCTTCGTTAATGGGTTAGCCAATCGGGCAAAATTCTGGACGAAACGTCGATAATAACCTGCCAAACCAATAAAACTACGTACCTCAGTTATACTCGTAGGTGCTGGCCATTCTTGGATTGCCTTGGTCTTAGAAGGATCAACAGAGATTCCATCTTTAGAGACAATATGGCCAAGAAAAGAAATCTCATGAAGCCAGAATTCACACTTGCTAAACTTTCCATATAATTCATGCCTCCTCAGAGTCTTCAAGATAATGCGCAAGTGATTTTCATGATCTTCGTAGGTTTTGGAGTATACCAAGATATCATCAATAAATACCACCACAAATTCATCGAGATACTCCTTGAAAACTCTATTCATCAGATCCATGAATACAGATGGTGCATTAGTCAATCCAAACGGCATTACAGTAAACTCGTAATGCCCGTACCTGGTTCGAAATGCTGTCTTCGGAATGTCTTCCTTCTTTACACACAACTGATGGTATCCAGATCGAAGGTCAATCTTTGAAAAGTATTGAGCTCCATGCAGTTGGTCAAATAAATCATCAATACGAGGTAGGGGATACTTGTTCTTTATCGTTATAGCATTGATCTCCCTGTAGTCAATACATAACCTCATAGATCCATCTTTCTTTTTAACAAAAAGAACAGGGGCTCCCCATGGAGAAACACTAGGGCGAATAAATCCCTTATTACTCAATTCCTCTAGTTGTTTCTTTAGTTCAACTAATTCTACAGTGGCCATTCTATAATGGGTCTTCGATATAGGCCTTGATCCAGGAATTAAATCAATGGAAAACTCAACTTCTCGTTCTGGAGGATGTCCAGGTAAATCTTCCGGAAATACATCTACAAATTCTTTCACAACAGGTACATACTCTATTTGAACATTCATTTCCTCTCCGATAGTTATTTCATTCTCTTCCTCCCCAATAATTGAATTAAGTTGAGCTACTGGGGGTGGATCTAAATAAGAATTAGGTGGTGACGATTCTGCTCTAAAAATAAGGTGTTCCTTATCATTATCATCAAGAATCGTAACCTCTTTATTCTTACAATAAATATTCGCATCATAGTCCGAAAGCCAGTCCATACCGAGGATTATATCAAACTCAATCATAGGTATGACGATGAGATCAGTAGATAAAGAAAATTTATGTGCTCTAATGGGGACTGATTCACAAAACTTTGTTGCAACGATACTTCCCTTAGGAGTTTTAACTGACAACTCCCTTATTAAATCAAATTGGAAATATCTAATTTTCTTAGCAAACTGGGAAGATATGAAACAATGCGATGATCCAGAATCAAATAATGCATTTGCTAAACTTGAGGAAACCATTAAATTACCTGCCACCACGTCTTTCGGAGCTTCTACCTCAGCAGTAGTGATAGCATAAGCCTGGCCTTGATCCCTTGGCCTTTTCTGAGGTAAGTCCTCCTGACGCTTAGGACATGCATTTGCATAATTCCCCATCTCCCTGCAATTGTAGCACTGAACGTTGGTAGCTTCCTTCTTCCCCTTGCAATCATGAGCTTGGTGGCCTTTTTCACCACACTTGTAACAGACTCCCATTCCCTTCAAGCAAGTACCAGGATGTTTCTTCCCGCATTTACCACAAGATGGATATTCAACCTTTCCTTTCTTCCCCTTATTTTTATTCCCAGATTGATCAGCAGGTCTCTTCTTCTCTTGCTTTGCTTTAAAGTCATAAGACTTAGAGAATTCCTTTTCGGTCTTGATAGCACATGAGACAATGTCTTCGTACGATGAAAAGGATTGTGAGACTAATGCTCGACGGAGAAATGTTTTTAACCCATCAAAGAAACGATCAATCTTACTTCTTGGGTTGCGAATATAATCTCCAGCATACCTCGCTAACCTTGTAAAGTTAGCCTCATACTTTGTGACATTCTCATCCTCCTTTTGTCTCAGACTCAAAAATTGCCTTTCCATATCCGCTCGATGGTCGCGAGGAAAGTATTTTTCTAAAAACAGATCTTTGAACTCCCTACATTCCATGTTTGATACTTAATCATCTTCCTTCATGTTTTGAATCAATGACCACCATTGATCAGCATCTCCAGTGAGGCGGTAAACTGCCATGATAACTTTTTCCCTTTCACTGCTCCCCAAAGCCTGAAATATTTTCTCTAGTGAATTTATCCATTGCTCAGCTACTAAGGGATTTGTACTCCCATTGAACGTTGGTGGTTATTGCCTCATGAATCGATCTAACATTGATCCTCCACGCTGCGGATCAGGGTGCTCTATACGGGTAAGGTTATTATTCATAACCTGAGTAAGTTGTCCCAGTATGGTGATTAGCTGATCGGCACCAGTTGCATCACCAGCCCCACTATAATTATCTTGAGCAGGAGGGCAATCCCTACATGGAGTGCGTGCATTGATACGGTTTCCATTTCTTCCACTAGGCGCCATTTCTAAACAATGGCATAAACTAGATCAGTTTATGAATCAAAATACATAATCCCATACTTATAAAACACTTAACATAAATTGAACTATTTATGGATATAATCCATAATCATAAAAATGTTTTCTTTGAGGAAGTATATACTCATAAACCCTTCATAATGATTTGTAAAGAAAATGAGAGTTATCCTAAGCATATCCCCCGGGAGTGTCGTAACCAAGAGTGCAGCAAGGCACGTTGTCGTGCACCAGTTCCCGTTCGAGTCTAGCTCAAAGCGGTGTTTTCGGGTTTTACCCCTAGGTACATCTGTGCCAGAGCCGCCTCTACCTTCTCGTATCCAGGAAGGGATGTATTGCTCGGAAAACTCACAAAATCTCTACAATACCAAAATTCTAGGAAGTTCTTCTATACTAATCCTCAAAGTTCATCTTAGGTCTACGTGCTCTAATCAGAGTTTATCTAAATCTAGCTTCCAAGGTTTGTACTAAACTTCCTCTGATACCAACTGTAACGCCCCGACCCCAGCTACCCAGAGTCGGTGCATTAATTACATAACATTGGCATGATCACAAGAAAGATCAAATCCCAAAAGACCGATTGGTTTAGTAGCCTTTGAAACACTAGATATAATCATAAAGTTTTACATTACATTTGAAAGTGAAAAACTACTACAACAACAAAGTCTTCATATCCACACTATTAACCCCTCATAATATCCCTGCAAGTCATTCATACTTTACTTCTTCACTACCTGGGAAAAATAAAACATAGAAAAGGGGTGAGCTCAAATGCCCAGTAAGGATAACAATATAGCGGAACATTCAAAATAAGCATAAACATTTAAGGCAATGAATTACTAAAACAAAAGCCTTTTAAAATTGAACTTCAACATAGTATGGCAAAAGTAAAATGAAATAATGCCATTTACTTGTTCACATGGATATTCTACTAATCGAATAATCACATGCAATATCAATAACCACTTTCATAATTATGGAATGCATAATGCCAGACTATCATAACCACATAGCCAAGGCCTCGTGCCAAGACTACAAATAAGATTTTGTCAAGGCCTTGTGCCAAGACACTAGTTTGCCTCATGAGACCTACCGATGCATCGAGGAGCTATAGCGGGCTCCACCCGTCACTTATTAAGTCCAATGCATTCCCATATGAAAAGGTTTAAACATAACATAAACATTCGTATTAAAACTAGCATACGAAATGTCAATAATTTCACCATAAACTATGAATGGTATAAAAATAGCACATCCACAGTCAAACATATCACAAAACCTTCAATACAATATAGAAGTTTTGTATCATAATAAATCAACTTCAAATAATCTTAAAATCCATCAAAGGATGTTGACATAGATGAAATCAAAATTCTTTTTAAAGAAGTATCTCCTTTTATTTAGAAATCATTTAAGATCCATATAAAATAAAACATTTTCTTTGAAAATATTCTTATAAGCTTGTATGGAAAGCTTCGACGATTTTATAACGGCGGAAAATAACCGCACCCGCCGTATAAGTTAAAAAAACAATCTTACCTCAATTCTGTCGAAAAGGTTAAAAAGGACATTGTTTTGAAAACGACGGAAAGATTCCTTTATAAACCTCTTATAAAAAGTCAAACAAGGGTATAAATGACTTTAACCCATATTCTTGTAAATAGTAAAAATGTTTTGAAATACATTTCGAAGAAACATGGATGTGGATGATAAAGAGATCCCAGTAGATTATTACGTATAATACAACCTCGGATAATGAAGAGATTGTGAAATAACCCTTACCTTGTACTTTTCCTTGGTTGGGGTAGGTTAACCTCCTGTATAATGGTGAAATAATTGTTATTAAATTATACAAGAATCATATATATTAATATGATATCATATATGATCTTTTAACATTGATTTGTTAATAATATCTTAGAATTATCGTCGTTTCGGGTGTTAACTTACTCATTTTCTTTTATATGTTTTGTTACATAAGTCATGTTTGTTGTATCTTATTCATATCCAGAATGATATCAAGTCCTTAAACATCATTTTTAAATCATTAAATGATAATTATACTTGAATGGATACGATGGATAATGAATCTCATCGCGTTCGTGGAGACGGTAGTCCGTACGTATGCACGAACGCTAATTCCATTTAATTTTTATTTTAAAAGAATTGAATCCAAATGATACATAGGTATATTACTATTCCAGTATAATATAATATTTTATATATGTTACTTAAGTTCATTAACACCATCCTTTATACGTTCCATGTGTGGTATGAACGAGTCATATCATTTTAAGGGGGCGGTAGTCCGCACTTCCTCAAATGAAATTATCGTATGTATATACAACATGAAACGAATAATGGTATGAAATAAAATGGAATTACAGAAGCTTATATATAAAATATATATCATTAATATCATATTTAATTACAGCGCCATCATAATGGCCACCATGAGAGGCGGTAAGATGTATTTGAACAATCATCGTTTCGTGAGGCGTTAATTTGCCATCCACAGAAACATTATGTTCATCATCCATTAGATGGAGTTGTGTGTATGTGTAGTTTGAATACTTCTTATAACAACATCCTAGTATATTGAGGATACTGGTGTTGTTACAAAAGAAGGGAAATAAAAAGAGTTTGGGGGTTGGAGAAGCAAAATAAATGAAAATAATTTAAGAGAAATCGTTACCTTTAATTTAGGTAACTCACTTTGGTTGGAACCAAAGGACTTCTTTAAATGCTTTCTGCCTAAGGGTAAGCTTCAAGGAGGAGGAGAGGGATGTGGGGAGCTTAGTTGAGCAGAGTTTGGATGAGCCAAGTGGCTTGAGAGGTGTGAGGAATGAGTAGAAGTGGTCTCCTTTTATAAGGGAGAGGAGGGGCTCTTTAGGAAAGTGTGAAAGTATTACTTTATAATATATTTGTATTCGGTTTATAATGGTCCAAAAATCATTGAGGTAGAAGATAAGATGACTCATATTCTAAATAACATCAACCAATAAGAATTGGACAGGTTTTAGATAATATTGTAATCATTATAATCTTATTTATTTAAATGATTTATTAATGAGGTAAACATTGCATCATTATTGTGTCATTAATAATTTAACTTATTTGATGTCTAAAAATTATAAATAAAATATCATCATGTAGGAAATCGTTTTAGATTTCTAATGAATATTTATAATCGAAAATCCAACATGTATAACCCTATGTAAAAATTGTTCTTCTAAAAGATGTAAGCTTATGCCATTTTTATTTTTATTTTAACTTTATTAATATAATGTGCCATTATCACTTACAAGTGGATCCATGGGGTCCCAAAATAGACCCAAAGATGCCCATGGTCGACCATGTATCAACCAATAGGGTTAAGACACGTTTTAGGGTAATTTAGTATTATTATAATATTATTCTTTTTAACCCTTATTTACCGGATTTACCCTTTAACCATGGTAAATAAAATATTTACCACAGTAACTATTCAAAATGTCTAAAAATAAAAGTTACCTATTTACACAATTTGAACATCTTGATTCCAAATATGGAATCCATTTTCCTAAATTCCAAACACAGAAGTGGCAGAAATTAATTTAAAATTAATTCCCGCTGTCAAAACAAAAAGCGTGTTTTTAAGAGATAATAACTATCAAAAGATTGACACTTGTTTATGTTCGGTTTAATTGTAAAATTATGTCCAATGACCAACATTATATTAAAATGTAAAAATATATTCTAAATATACTTTAAAACCACTAAAATTCATAATTTATCACTATTAATTATTTTTATTAAAAAAGTTGTTTTTAATTAAAATTTAGTAATTTTCACTATTCATCAAAATATGAAAGTTATCCGAAAAGTACCAAAATTTCACCTTAGGCTAAATTCGATATTCCGAGTCCAAAAATGAAGTCCATTTTCAAATATAAAATATATATAATTTCAATAATTAGGTATTACTATTCACAACGGCTAGTTTAATTAGTTGTGGTGTGTGTTAGAACTCGAGGTTGCGTACAACACACGCTATCGCATTATTCGAAGGGAAACGTACCGTAGAAGCTTGGGGTGTTACAAACTTTCTATATCTATTTGGTCGAAAATCCTCTTTATTTCATGTCCATGTATTCTAAATATCTTATAAATTTTTTACTAATATACAATGATTTATCAAATAAATTGTTACCAATATTTTAGTTTTATAAAATGGTTTAAAATGAATCTTCTTTTTATCTTCTGAATAATGTACTTTTTTTATTTTTAATCGAAAATATAAAAGGAATCTTTGTTTTAAGGTGTACGACACGAACGGTATTTTACATCATCAGGAACACTCAACGTTTTAAATATTATTTTTTAAGTCGGAAATATTATTTTCAAAGAAAATGATTTTAACAATTTTTTGTAAACTTTTTGTTTTAATAAATTTATTTTCAATGTGGAAAAGTTATTTTCATAAAGAAATTTTATAAGTGGTCTTTCCAAATCATTTTCCTTCTAAGATGAAATACTTTGATGTTACTTATGTTTTACTGGGGAAATTATTCAGGGATACCATCCTTATTCATTCTCTATTTGGTTTATGTTTATGATGAAAATATGTTTATTAAACTCATTCATTTTTTAACCAGTTATTATATGATGAAATGATAAAATGTTTATGAAACTTGTTTATTTTCCATGCGGTATGCTACAATGAAAGCCAACGTGCCCATACCTGAGTGGTATGGGCTCCTACTTGGCATCCAATAGACCTAGGTTCAAAACCGGGTGGAGGTTAATTTTCAGGGTACTGTAGTAGTATTGTAGCATGTACTATTTGGTATTGTAGCAGCCAGAACTATTCACCCAATTTGGGCCTTCGGGCCATCGGTTTGGGCCTACGGGTCTATAGGGCCTTCGGGTCATCAATGTTCTTCAGGCCTCAGGGTCTTTGGGCCACAAAGACCATGGAGTATCCCAATTCACACACAGCAAGCCCCAGAAGAGGATCAGAGGAACAAGACTAGCAGTCACTAGATATAGAGCTACCGGATTGGAAGAATGAGAGGGTATGGAAACCGCCGTCGGGACCAGGCACCGTGCAGCTTTGTACGGGGCAATTCTAGCCGATCAGTAATACAAGGTGGTGAGCTAGGTGATCAATGATGCAGAAGCTAGGGGAGGGGAAGTTTCTATGGATTGGGCCTATGGGTCATGTATTGGGCATAGTTTACCTCTAGGCCTTCAGGTCATGTATTGTGAGTCGTGTTAGGCCTTGGGACTTGGGCCTATGGGTCATGTACGGGTTCCCCTTCATCCCTTTAAACAGGGATTATCTACAATAAAATAAAACAAGAAGGCCTTCGGGCTATTCGGGCTACAATGAAATGTTTATCAAACCCATTTATTTTAATATGATATAATTTTATGACTATTTTATGATATTATGGAACATATATGTATGGTTTTTATTATTTCATGATGGTTAAATTATAACCAATTATGGTGTTTATTCCATAACCAAAGATGGTGGATAAATTATAACTAATTAATTTTTTTATGT
Organism: Viscum album; assembly: GCA_963277665.1. NCBI lineage: Eukaryota > Viridiplantae > Streptophyta > Magnoliopsida > Santalales > Viscaceae > Viscum > Viscum album. The sequence continues at coordinate 1,163,399,630 of OY728153.1, read as the reverse complement.
TATAACCAAGTACAGGTAGGACCTATATCTCCCTCAAATACATTTGGTAAATATTAATATCTCTTCAGGTAAAGAGGACTATAATGGGAAGTGAACCAAGATTGATAAGAGACTTTTTCCACTATGACAGTCTTAGGAGTAAACCTCAACTACTAATATGGTTTTGAGAATGAACTCAATCCACTATGATATCCATTGGAAATGATCCTTGACGACTAAGAAAATTATTTTTCTATACCTATTTACAAAAATTTATATCTTATACCAAATTTATTCTCTCATGGATTATGTTATTTGATTCCTTTATGATCCATTTCTTATTAATTTCAAACAATTATGCCATGAATTAGATTTATGATCTATAATTTTCAAGGTTTGATTTTTAAAATATTATTATAATGTTCGCATACCCTTATGTTCATGTTATGTTGATATCTCCCTTTCTTACCTTTACTAAACATCTGAGCACACCCTTTCTTATTTTTCATTTCCCCAAGTTATGAACAAAGGTATTATATATGAAATTTATAATAAGGATTATTTTTTTGAGTAACTAAGTGGGAGAATATTTAGTTCACTTATGAACCAGTAGTTTATGTATCCATGTTTCCAAAAGAACTAGACCAATATGATTCCAGTGTGGATCATTATGTTAAATATTTAATTTTTATCTATTAATATGTAATATCTATATCTGAAAATAGTGTGTCTCTAAAATTGGTATTAGGGGAAGGTTTTTCGAGAAATTAGAAATTAGGAAGAGAAAACTTGAGTGAGAACCCATAGTATAACCCTAAGTACAAGAGAATGTTCTCAGTTATGGTAAAGAAAGGAGTGTGTTTTCCCAAGAATTTATATCCATATATGGATACTAAAAGTGGGTATGGTTTTTTTATAGATTAACCTGAGGTTAATAACATCAAAAAGGTCACATCGATATAGACATGATCGTCACCTGGTGCACAACAATAGTCTTTTATACACACCTAGATTGAAACTCCTAGGGGATATTATTAAGTTAGTTCAATTTTACTTAACAAACCATTATTAAGAACTTGAATAGGTAATCATCATGAATGGACTATGTTAAACCTAATATTTTATTGATTGAGAATAAGGTTTCAGGATTTATACATAGTATGACTAATGTTTTTTGATTGATCACTCTGATAAAGTATGCTTGATAGTCAGGCAAACCATTTTCATTTTAGTAAGGGATTATAGATATAAATATAAAAATGAGGTGGTAATATGTATGCTCAGATATTGAAATACACTATTTGAGACTAGTTATATAAATTCTTTTATATCATGAAAACTTTCTAGGAATGTTAATTCCTACACTCAATGATTAGATTATGAATGAGCAGTGAAAACCCCTAATGGTATGATGATCACATCTAAAGTTTATGATTCTTATATAGTTGAATTATGTAGGAATATAATTCCTAAAAATTTCATTATTATACCTCTATTTGAATTTGATATTATGTTATGCATGGATTGTATTTGTCTACATAAATCCCACATAAATTTTCAAGGAAGGGAAGTCATGAATGGTATTCCACAAAAAACTATGATCTTCTATCACTGTGATGATAAATATGAAATTTATATGGAAATAACATCCATTTTTCATCTTGATTACTATTAAAAAGGGGGTTTATCCTATATGGTTGGGTAAAATTCAACATTGATGACATGCCTATTTTACAAGAGTATGTTGATGTCTTCTAGGAATATTTTTCTAGGATTCCACTAAATCGTGAAGTTGAGTAATCAATTGAACTTATACCTTGATCAACACCTATTTTAAAAAATCCCTATAGAATGGACCTGATTGAGTTGCAAGAATTGAAGAAGAAACTTTAGGAGAATATTGACAATGGATTTAGTCAACCAATTTTTGTCACCATAGAGTGTACCTATTATTTCTGTCAAGAAGAAATATGGATTGATATGAATATGAATGTATTATTGAGATCTAAACAAGATCACTTTATAGAACAAGTATCCCCTACCCTATATTGATGAATTGTTTGATCAACTATGCAGAGCTGAATACTTTTCTAATGTTTACATTTGTATTAGATATCATCATTTTAGGGTTAAGAAGGAGGATATAACCAAGATAGTATTTCACATATGGTATGAATACAATAAATATATAGTAATGTGATTTATTCTTACTAATATCCCTATTTTATTCATGGATTTAATGATTAGTGCTTTTTAAGATTATCTTGACTAGTTTTTGGAATTATTTGTAGATTATATTCTTATTTATTCAAAGAGTAAGGAAGAGAATGAAGAAAACTTGGGAATTATACTAAAAACCACAAGTATGAAGAAACTAAATGAAAAATTTACAAATTGAAAATTTTGGAAGAAAAATATTTCATTTCTGGGTCAGATAATCTCAAACGAGGGTATATCGGTGGATCCATCAAAGATAGAGGCTATTGAACATTGTTCTAGAGAAACCATACAAACTGATATCCAACTTTTTCTTGGTTTGGATAAATATTATTGGTGTTTTTTATATAATTTTACATGACTATATAATATACTCACCAATTTAACTTAAAATGTAGAAAAGTTCCTATGGACAGATGAATTGAGAAAAATTTAGAGAAAATGAAGAGAAGATTAATTAGACCCCTTATTCTTACATTACCCTATAGTAGTGATCTGTTTTTAATCTATAGTGATGCATCCAAAAAGGAATTGGGATGAATTATCATGCATAATTACATGGTTATAGATTATACTTCCTGATAGTTGAGTGTTCATGAGAATAATTACCCAACTCAAGATTTGGAGTTAGTTGTGGTAATTTTTTGATTAAAGATATGGATATATTATCTTTATGAAGAAAAATTGGATATATATACTGATCAAAAAAGTTTAAAGTATATATTTAAATAAAATAATATGAACATGCACCACATAATATGGTTGTATCAGATTAAAAATTACGACTGCTCAATACATTACCACCCAGAGAAATTAATCAATGCAGAAGATGTTTTGAGTTAAAAATTTCATGACAGATTTTCCCTGATTAAGATACAAAAAAGATCCAATATTTATATATTTTCAAATTGTTGATATAGAAATCCTGAATAAAGGTGAGAAACCTTATCTTTATCAAATCAGTGTTCAACCATCTATCCATATGAAGATTAAATAGACACATAAGGATTATGTGGAGCTACAAAAGAAGGTGAGAAATATTTCTAAGTTTAATCTTAATTTTGACAGAGTATTGAGTTTAAATAACCATGTTTGTGTCCCATAAATAAAAGCTTTAAAGGAGATATTAAAGGAGTCTCATAGTTATTAATTATCTATTTATCCTAAAAGTGTGAAGATTTATAGATATTTAGTTGAGTATTTATTATGGGACAATATGAAGAGATATATTTTAAAGATTTTATAGGGATGATTTGTATTTCATCAAGTTATGGATGAGAGACAAAATTATAAGGTGATGTTACAACCATTAATGATACTAGAATGGAAATGGGAAAAATCCCTTGGGGTTTTTTCATCGCACTCCCCAAAATATCTATAGGGCGCAATGTTATATAGGTTTTAGTTGATTTTCTTAAAAATTCAACTCACTTAATCACTATCGAAGAAAATTCATATTCATATAATCTTTCTAGTATATACATTAAGTAAGTGGTAATGTTTCATGGTGAACCACATTCTATTGTATTTTATTTGGATCTAAATCTTACCTCAATGTTTTTGGAAAGTCTTCAACAAGTTCCAAATAAAAATTTCAGTTTAAGCATTTCATATCATCCTCAAAATGATGTTCAATATAAGAGAATAATTCAAACTCTATATTATATGTTCATATCTTAATATGTGAATTTTAAAGGTGGTTTTTATCTACGCGTTCTTATAGTATAGTTTCCTAACAATAATAGATTTCACATGAGCATTCAGAGGTCTCCTTATGAAGCCCTCTATAAAAATAAGTATAGAACTCCAATGTGATGGGATTAAATTGGAGAAAGAAATATATTGGTACTAGAGTTATAATAGGAAATTGTAGATAATGTTAGATCCATTCAATACCATACAGGAACCACACAAAGTTGATAAAACTTTATTCTGATAATCATCAATGTGATTGGAATTTTAAATTGGTAAGAAGGTGTTTCTATGAATTTCTCCATGGAAGAAGGGTATGATATTTAGAAATAATTGAAAACTAATCCCTAGGTTTATCGATCCCTTTGAAATTATTGATCATATTATGATTATAGATTATCATTTTGACATTCCATAGAACATATCTCAGGTTCATGATGTGTTCCATGTATGTCTCTAATGGAAGTACATACCAGATACATCACATGTAACGAACTCAGAATTCATACTTATGGATCATGTTCTTTCCTATGAGGAACAACTAGTTTCGATTATAGATCTAACATAGAAATTTCTATGAAACAAGACCACTAACCTAGCCAAATTCTTATAGTGAAACCACTATCTTGAGGAAGCTATGTGGGAACCTAAGGATTTAATGAGGAAGAAGTATCCTCAGTTTTTTGAAACAAAGTGATCGAATTTATAGGGAAAAATAATGTTTAGGGTTGTAAAATGTAGCACCATTAGATTTTATGAAATATTGTTTTTCAAATAAATTTAATTTCTTTGATAGCTTGTGTTACATGTCGCACCAAGTTTTAATAAATCATGATATACTATTAATATAATTAATTAAACATGATCGTTATAACCTTGCTCATAAATTTGGTGATATGAATAGGAATAATCAAATTTTTAATGTTATAGGTTTTAAAAAAATAAAATAAATTTATAAATAAGTACTTAATTTTCATTAAAGTCTTTATATGCTTTGAAAATAATTTTTCACAAAAAAAATGATTTTTTGTGATTTTTTTGAAGAGATAATAAAAATAATAAATGAAACTTTAAGAAAATATATTTTAAAAAATTAAATTTAGTTTTTTAATTAACATTCAAAATTTTCTTAGGGTAAAATTTTTATAATCTTTTGAAAAGATTAATTTATTAGTGAATAGTGAAAATACTGACTTTTATTAAAAACTATCTTTTTATTTAAATAATTTTGAAAGTTACATATTGTTTAAAAAATATACTACGTAAAATTAGTTCAATTAATTTTTATTAAAAAAATAGGTTATTCGATTCAAATTGATATTGAATTTTGATATTAAAACTTTATATACTTACGAAAATATTCTCTTCAGAAAGCTATTTTTTCACAAAATCTCTATGTTTAATTTTAAATTATGTTGTTAAACATCTATTAACTATATTTAAAAATATTTATTTCATATTTATAATCATAATAATTAATTTTATATAACAATTTTGACTTAATTTTTTGTCAAAATGAATAGTAAAAAAGTAAACAACTATTATTATGGTTAATGTTAAAATGAGTTTACCAAAGTTTAAACGAAGAATATATGGATTAAAATGAACTAAAGACATATATAATTCCTATTTTATAAAAATATTTATTTATTATATCATCTAAAGTTTGATAATTATCCATTTTTTTATCCATGTTCTATGTTGAAAATGTGGGTATACCTTTTCTTTTCAAAAAAATCTAAATGTGTCCTCTGCCCTACTTATAAAAGGTCACCCCCTATCATATCTTCTTAATAATTACAAAACCATTATATTATAAAAATAATTATAAAACATTACTTAAAACAACACCCACATCCTATAAGACTTATTTCCATTATTAAACCTTCCAAAGAAGGTTTCTAGTACTAACCAAAGGAGGTTGTCTGGAGAAGAGGAATCATTCCTAACCGAGTATTTTATTATATTTCATCACCGAAATCTTTCTAATATTATTTAACTATGATGAAATAATAACATCAGTATATCACATTTACTAATATTTAATAATGTTAACTTAATAACCTATCTCCATATCCTCCAACATTAAATTGGAATCGAAACCATTGATCGTGTGTACAGCGAATTATCACCCTGCGAACTAATGTAATTCTTTTTCTATCATTAACTCTCACGGCTAGAGAAAAAAATGAAAAACAAATATTTGGTATTTAGGAAATATTTATTCTCCTAGAATAATAATATCACATCTACCAATTTACCTTCAAATTCATTGGAAAATGATAACATTTCTCATCTGTATGTGTGGACAACCACCTCTACACAAAATGTGATTTTAACAAAGAATTATTTATAAATTTGTGGTAAATGTTCATAAGAAAATAATATATGGTATTATATATATGATTTTTTTCTTTAATAAATTTATAATACACCTATATTTATTATACATGAGGTGTTACAGGTATAAATAAACCTGATACTTATGGTAATGGATCTTCATATCACTTTTATTTTTCATGGGACACATTCCATATTCACTGAGTGTTTCTTTTGTGTGGTGTATATACTAAATAAGGATGTAATTTATCATTTTTACTAGGAAATTATAGTATATTCATGTCCATATAATTCTATTTCATTCACAGGGCTTATGATTTAAAAGGTACCAACATGGTAAAGGTTGTTTGTTACAAACTCATTGTTTATCAGGATTGCTTATGATTAAGTTTGTCAGGATGAAATATTAAATTTATATCTTTTAATAAACTTATGAATTTTATTCTACTTTTTTTATTTCCTAGTAATAAATTTTTTTTCATTCATTTTCCCCTCTTCATATAGTCAAGGGTCCAAAACATAATTTTTATAGAAAACTAATATTATTTATCCCTTTGATCGAAAACCCTTTTTCTTCCACGTCCATGATATCTGTAAATGTTTTAAATAAAGTGTTAACTAATATCAAATTAATTAATATATAAATTCTTTCCCATGTTTTTCTTTTTTAAAATTTTTTTAAAATGAATCTTGTTGTCATTTTCCAAATAATTTTCTTTTTAAATTTTTTTTGAAAATATGAAAGGAATTTTTATTTTAACATGTTTAACATAAACATTATATTCTAACATCATGACAACCCAATGTTTTAAATATTAATTTTTATGTCTTAAATATTATTTTAAAATAAAACTATTTTCAAAGTTTTTTGTGAAATATTAGTTTTAAAAGCGTGGTCTTTCAAAATCATTTTCAATATAATATAACATCCTTGTATGTTACTTAAGATTTTATGGGGAAATTATCCAATGATATCATCCCTATTCTTTTTCTATATGGTTTATGCTTATGATGATAATATTTTTATGAATCTTGTTCCTTTTTTCATAGGTTATGCTATGACGAAATGATGGAATATTTATGAAACCTATTTCTTTTTCATGGGTTATACTATGGTGAAATTTTTATGAAATTTAATTCTTTTGGTCACGACCCGTCCTCGGGGCCCGTGTCGTGACTACCCCAAGCCCGCCTTCCATAGGCCAGGGGCTGGCGAGTAGCACCAAGGCGTAAATCCCGGTAAAGGGAAGGCATTGCCTTTGTAAAGTAAATAAGCACCACAGAGTAAGAAAGCGGAAAAAAGTAAACACTAAGTAAAAACAACTGGTACAACAGTAAGTGCGGAAAAGTAAAGGGGGCCGGAAATACAAGCTCAACTATAAAGTACAACTGAAAGGGGAAAAACAGCAACTGAAAGGAAAAGCCGCAGCGTCGAGCCATCCTCTGGAAGTCCCACCTAAAGAGTGAGTACAGATAGCCTCCATAGCTCCTTGGTCCAGCCGTCCGCTCTGAGTACACCCCGCCCAGTGGTCCACCTCCAGGTACCGTCCTGCTCCGCAAGCCTCCACCACGATCAGCGTTGTCCGTCGTCTGCAACCAACACAACGTAGTGCGGGCATAGCCCGTGCAGGGGTGAGTATAAGCTACTCAGTAGGGACCCCGAGACCCCCGAAGGTCTCCCAGAATCCACAAAGGATAAACCACAAAGGAAAGATTCAATCACGAAGTAACAAGCGACACTTCTTAGGTATATTCCCATACATATACCTAAGTCATCAATTCTCACTCGGCTTCAACATCCAAGCTCAAGTACAACCCATTCCACACAGGAAAGCAAAACATAAACCCACACAGGATAGCACAATGCAATCCACAGAGGAAAGTAAACGTAAATCCACACAGGATAGCACAACACAATCCACAAAGGAAAGTAAACGTAAATCCACACAGGATAGCACAACACAATCCACACAGGAATGTAAAACAGGATTCAACTCACACAGGTATACTTCTTCAAATGACGATAGAGATGATCACTAATCCATCTAAGTCATCGGACCCACAAAGGATCGATAGGTACTAACCCCCGCAATGACCCACAAAGTATCTGACTCACAAAGGATCGATAGGTAACTAACCCCTGCAAAGACCCACATAGGATCGGGCCCACACAGGACCTGTAGGCGCCGGCCCACACAGGACCGCTGAGCGGTGACCCACACAGGATCAGACCCACACAGGATCGGTAGCACTGACCCACAAAGGATCGCTGAGTGCTGTAGTCGTCGCCGTCGAATCCACTGAGGATCTCTGCACAGTCGCCGTCGTCACAGTAGCAGTCGCAGCCAGCTCTAGGGTTCTCGCACACAGCAAGCTCATTCGGGAGGGTCTGCTCCACGAGCTGAGAGCCTGATACATCAACTGACACATAGTCCAGAGTTGATGTATCCAAAAGTTCCGTATTTCCAACATGAACTCAACGTCGCAGACGGCGCGTCAATCGGACGCTCGGTCTGAGAGTTATTAGCTTTTTCGTCCCAAGGGCCCGGTTGGTTTTTAAGGAAAAACCAACCCGACCGTACTCCACCTGTGTCCAAACCTCGGGCGGAGTAATCCAAAAGATCCATCTCACTTAGAGGAAAAACAAAAAAATCAACAGTACGTCAATCGGACGTCCGAAGATCAAGATATGAGCATTTCCGCTCCGAGGGCCTGTTTTGGTTTCGTGTATGAACCAACCCGGACGAACTCAAAGTAATCCAAAACCTTGAGTGTGATATACCGAAACGACCGTCTCGATCCAAGGATCGCATCGCCACTAATGGTGCATCATTCGGAGGGTCGTATCTCAAGTTATGAGAAAACGACCGAAAAGGTCCGGAAACGGGGGGTCCGGGCCTGGACCGACCCGGCCCAACCCCCCCCCCCTGGGTCGGCCCAAACCGGGTCGACCCGATTCGGGTCCGGGTCCGACCCGGTTGGGCGTGACCCGGCCGGTCGGGTCGGCTCGACTCGGCTCGGCCGAGCGGAGGAAGCCGCGGGGCGCTGCCCCCGTGGAATTGAAGTGTCACGGCCCCGCGTGGGGCCGTGCTGGGTGGCTTTGCCGCGTCCCGTGAGTCGCCGGACCCGCGTGGTCGCGGGTCTGGCTAGCCGCCGGCGGTGCGCCGGGGCACCACCGCCTCCGGCCGCCGGTGGATTCCGCGGGCCACCGGAGTTGCTCCGGTGGTCCGAATCCACTTCCGTATGCGCCGTAGTTCCTCCTGGGTCCCATGCTTCACTGCATGGCCCTCAAAACGCCATTGCGGCCCCATTTTTCATGGTCTTCTAATCCGCGCATCAACGGAAAACTGCGGAGGGTTGTCAGGCCGTGTTTGTTTGGACCGCACCCTCCGCGTTATGTGATAACAATCGGGAATAAATATCCAACACATGAATAACAAGCAAGGCACATTTTTAATAAATTAAAATTGCACTTTGATCCCGAGCTCTTTGTTTTAGAAGGAAACTACTACGGGAATGAAATATCATTTTCAAATAAAAAATCCCTACCTCGCCATAGTCGTCGAACGTGCGTTCTTCACGGAATTGATCGTCGTGGAAGGAGGGGATCGTCGCGTCGCGGAAGGGCGTCGCGTCGTCGCGGTATACGGCGTTCCGTCGACGAACTTCGAGGATCAAGAACATACAGATTTAATTATAACAATTAAATCCAGGTTGTTGTTATAAACCACAAAGAGTTAAAAAAAAGTTCCGCAATATCTCACCTCAACGGATGATCGAAGATTTGTCACGGATGAAGGAACGTCACGGGAGAAGAATCGTCGGCATCGCGGTACTTGGCGTCGTGTCATTGATCTCCGAGGGCACGGCGTTCTTCGTCGCCTTTCGTCGAAGGCCGGTGTTCTTCAGGTTCTTCGTGTTCTTCGCATTCTTCACGTTCTTTGCGTTCTTCGCGAAGGAGGATGAAGGACTTAAGGTTCTGTCAAATCCTCTCAATGAACAACACACAAGAATAAAAGTGTTGGCCTTATTTTATTAACATGCCAACAAACGAAAAAAGAAAAGTTAAGTAACGACCCATTAATTCATAGAATTAATTCAACGAATAAACCGCCCAATTAATAGGAGCATTTATTTGTTTATGGAAACACCTCAGTTGACTTTCATTTAATAGGGGTTTTCGCGGGTGCGTTACTTAGCGGAAAAGAAATGGTGGGGCTCGTGCGGGCCCCACCCCACAAATATCCTACCAAGAGGGTAGGATATTTTGAATTGCACCCTATCTGCTTGAACTCAGCTTTAGTAGCTTTAAGTGGCTTTTAAATGGCTTAAGTGAAATAAAATAAAGTTTGTCGCACCACATTATTTTATTTCTTAACTTAAAGCCCAAAAATTAAAAACCACACCCGAGCAAACGCAACTCCGAAAGAGGCGTTTCTAAGCAAATATCGGCGCTGCGATTCCATCGGTGCCCTCGGAATTCGATTCCGAGCACCGGTTTAAAAGTTAGAAAAAACCTGCTCGTTCGTTCACTGAACGTACCATAGCCAAACTTCTGAAAATGATTCTGGGCACACCGGGCCTCGGAATCAGGTGTCGTCAGAAACTGCGTTCTTGTAAAATTCCAAAGAAAATTAAGAAAAAAATTTCCTTGAAATTTACAGGTCTTTACATCACTCCCACTTCAGGGCTTTACGTCCCCGTAAAGATACATTATAAACTAGGGAAACAAAAGTGGGTACTGAGCATGCTTCTGAGCCTCCCGCTCCCAAGTGCTCTCCTGGAGGTTCCCGTGCTGCCATCTGATGCGTACAAGAGGAATAGATCATCCAGGTAGGACCCTCTCCTATCGATCCTTGATCTCCACCGGTACCTTCGCAAAAGTCGCCCCATCATCAACGTCCAGCTCCCCATGGTCAATGATATGCATCGGGTCGTGCACGTATCTCCTCAGCTGAGATACGTGGAAGACGTCGTGCACCCGGTGCAACTGAGGTGGTAGAGCCAGGCGATAAACCACCTCACCAATCCTGCTGAGGACCGGGAAGGTTCCGATGAAGCGTGTAGAAATCTTGTCACCTCATCCAAATCTCTGTAAACCTTGTCGAGGTGAGACCCGCAAGAAGACGTGGTCACCATCCTCGAACTCTAATGGCCTCCGCCTCCTATCAGCATAAGACTTCTGCCGGCTCTGAGCTGTCCTCATCCGCTCCTAGATGACCTGGACCTTCTCTGTCATGGAATGGACCATCTATGGTCCCACAAGTGTTGACTCCCCAGGGTTTGTCCAGCACAAAGGAGATCTGCAAGGTATTCCATAAAACGCCTCATATGGTGCCATCCCGATGGTGGAGTGGTAGCTGTTGTTGTACGCGAACTCCACCAAGGGTAGGTGGTCCTCCCAACTACGACCAAAGTCGAGGACACATGCGCGGAGCATGTCCTCGAGAGTCGGAATGGCCCTCTCCATCTGACCATCCGTCTGAGGGTGAAAGGCGGTGCTCAGACGTAGCTGTGTCTCGAACGCCTCCTGCAACCCCTTACAAAGCCGGGAAGTAAAGAGAGCATCTCGATCGGAGACGATAGATGATGGAACACCGTGAAGCCGTACAATCTCCTGAACGTAGAGACGCCCAAAGTTCTCCACCGAGCCCTACTCTCTGATGGGTAAGAAGTGTGCTGACTTGGTGAGTCGGTCAAAAATCACCCAAATGGAGTCGTGACCTCTGGAAGTGCGTGGAAGTCCAGTCACGAAGTCCATAGATATCCCGTCCCACTTCCACTCCGGGACCTCCAAGGGAAGTACCAAGCCTGCTGGTACCTGATGCTCTGCCTTCACCTGCTGGCAGGTGAGGCATCGTGAAACGAACTCTGCCACAGCCTTCTTCATGCCTGGACACCAGTGCTGTTGTCTGAGATCCTGGTACATCTTTGCCACTCCAGGATGTACCGCCAAAGGAGAAGTGTGAAACTCTCTCAGCACTTCCTCTCGTAAATCGACTGGTACCAAGGTACGTCCTCTGAAAAGGATGTCGTGCTCTGCTCCAAAGGAGAAGCCATCAGGTGCCTGTCCTGAGGATAACTACGCACGTCGCGTCTCACAGTCGGCGTCCCCACGTTGTGCCTCTCTGACCCGTTGTAGTAGTGGGAGAGTGACTGTGAGAGACTAGAGGAAGGCTGCTCTATCTCTATCCATGAAGGATATCTGCAAAGCGTCTAGCTGCTCTGTCGCCTCCTCAAGTAGCTGAATGCCCTTCCTCCTGCTGAGAGCATCGGCTACCACGTTCCCCTTCGCAAGAGTATAGACTATCTCAAAGTCATAGTCCTGGAGGAACTCGAGCCATCTCCGCTGTCTTAGGTTCAGGTCCTTCTGAGAGAAGATGTACCTGAGACTCTGATGGTCAGAAAAGACTATAAAGCGCTCGCCTATTAGATAGTGTTGCCATGTCTTCAGAGCGAAGACCACTACTGCCAACTCCAAGTCATGGGTAGCGTAGTTCTGCTCATGCGGCCTTATCTGACGTGATCCATAGGCGATCACTGCCCACTCCTACATCAGGACACATCCGAGTCCGGTCTATGATGCATCGCAGTAGACTACGTACCCTACTCCCTCCTTAGGCAACCTCAAGATAGGTGCGTTGGTCAATCTCTGTCTCAGCTCCTGGAAGCTCTGTTGAAATCTATCTGACCACACAATGGGTTTCCCCTTCTTCGTCAAAGCTGAGAGTGGTGCTGCAACTCTGGAGAAGTCTGGCACAAATCTCTGATAGTATCCAGCTAGTCCCAAGAAACTCCGCACCTCCGTCACGCTCTTGGGTGGCTCCCAAGCTAGCACTGCCTCAATCTTCGCAGGATCCACTGCAACTCCCGCCTCAGAGATGACGTGTCCCAAGAAGTGGACCTCACATATCCAGAACTGAAACTTCAAGAGCTTGCCATAAATCTGGTGCTCTTAGAGTGTGTCCAGTACAACTCGCAAGTGATAGGTGTGCTCCTCCTCAGTCGTCGAGTAAATCAAAATGTCGTCGATGAAGACTATGACAAATCGATCGAGGTATGGCTGAAAGATACTGTTCATGAGGCCCATGAACACAACTGGAGAATTGGTTACACCGAAAGGCATAACCAAGAACTCATAGTGGCCATACCGACATCTGAAGGTCGTCTTCTGCACGTCCTCGTCTCGAACTCTGAGCTGATGATAGCCTGACCTGAGGTCTATCTTCGAGAACCACCGTGCTCCCTTGTGATGATCGAAGAGGTCATCAATCCTTGGTAGAGGATACTTGTTCCTCACTTTCACCCGGTTCAGGCGACAATAGTCGGCACACAGTCGCAAGATCCCGTCCGCCTTCTTGGCAAACAATATCGGGGAAGCCCAGGGTGAAACATTGGGTCGGATGAATCCCTTTCCCTGCAAGTCCTCCAACTTTACCCGTAGCTCTCGAAGCTCAGCGGGGGCCATCCGATATGCTGGAGTCGATATCGTGGATGTCCTGGGGTATAGGTCAATATGAAAGTCTACCTCTCTACGAGAAGGTATCCCTGGAACGTCATCGGGAAAGACGTCTGCATACTGATCCACCACTGCAGGAAAACTAGGACTCTACACGTCAACTGCTCCAAGGATGAGGCTAGCCAACTGATGAGTGATGGGTTGTCCTCTCCTCTGTGGAAGTCCATCATGTGCTGCGAAGGGTCCCTTCTCGCCGGTGAAGGTGAACCTGCTCCCGTCGGTGCGTACACACCGCACCTTTCGCCTAATACAGTCAATCTGTGCATGGACTGTAGATAACCAATCCATGCCCAAGATGACATCGTAAGGCCTCGAAGCCGCTACAAGAAGATCCTAGCCAAAGCTCTCGCCCCCTAGAGTAAGGTCACACTTCCGGAACCAGTGCGTAATCGTCGAGTCTTCTCCTGTATGAGTCTCTAGCCGTAAGGATCGAGCCAACGGCTCTGTCGGAATATCCAAGCTCCGAACAAGGGCAACAGCTATGAAAGAGTGACTCTCTCCTATGTCTATAAGAACTACAGTAAGGGTAGAATAGACACAGATAGTACCTCAAATCATCTCAAGCGTGCCGTGGTCGTAGGCCTCCGCTGCCTGGAGTTGTGCTTGTCTCTGCCCGCCAGCTCCCTGTGGCCAGGGTGGACCTCCTGGTGGTGGTGGTGGTAGAGCCTCAAAGCGTCGCCCACCACCTGCTACTCGGCCAACTCCTCTGCCTCGTCTGCATCCTCCCTACGGACTGCCATGGTTGACCCTCTACCTCTGCCTGGGTGGCCCCTCAACTGTCTGCTACTCCTCGGCATGGTGGGTTGGGCAGTCACGAGCCATGTGACCATGCCCACCGCAAGTGTAGCACTGCCTGCCTCTCGAAAGTCTGGCTCCACGCTCTGTGCCCCGCACTGCTGAGCCAGTGTCCTGAGGTCGTCTGCGTGAGGGTCTGGTCTACCTGGACCCCTGAGTCATCCGTCGACTGCCTGCTGCGGAAGACTCTGCTACGTGCCGCCCCGCGGTAGGTCTCGCCGCTGGAGAAGCCTCAGCAAGAAAGCTCTCGATCAAAAGGGCTCGCTCCAGTACTCCTGCCTGAGTCAGAATGCTGAGGGAGATTAGTGATGCCCTGATCTCATGGCTTAATCCCTGTTCAAAGGTCTGGGCCCGGAAGAATGGGTCCCGTACCATGTCGGTCGAGTAGCATGAGAGATCAGTAAATCTCGCCGAGTACTGGGCGACCGTCAAGCTGTCCTGTCGCAGCTGAAGAAGCTCCTGCATGTGCACCACACGGAGGGTGGCTGGGACGAACTCCAAACGGAAGAGTCTCTCAAATTCTGTCCAGATAAGAGATGCCTCATCGTGCACCTGGAGCATCAAGATCCACCATCAGCCCGCTGCTGCGTGCAGTACGCTCGCTGCGAGGATCACCGTGAGGTCTGCTGGTGTCCTCACTAACCGGAAAACTTGTACCACTGCCTCCAGCCAGTCCTCAGCTGCCTGGGGGTCCATCTCCCCACAGAACCTGGGTGGTCGCTGGCGCTGGAGCTCATGCAGTGCACTAAGGCGACGTGCATCGTCAGCAGCTGGTGCTAGAAGCATCGGTGGCTCGGAGGGTAGAGTTACTGTCGGTGCCTCTGCTGTCAAAGGGCCCTACACCGAGGCCTCATCGCTCGGCGGGCTATCGTCATGTACGACTCTCGGAACCCTAGCTGGCTGCCGTCATGGGGGAATCCTGAAAAGGAAACAAGTGTGCCATGGTCAGAATAGTATACCTGGTCAGCTGATACAATGTAATCACAAAGAAAACTTGAAACACACATGCAATAAATGTTTTCGTGCATTAAGTCGGAAATCAGAAGTCAGGGTCCTGGTGTACGGATACGTCGGCCGCCGCACCAACACTGGACTCCCTGGACTGATAACCACAACCAATACGCTAAACACTATTACTTCACATAGAAGAAAGATCAGAGTGGTGCAGCGGAATCGTGGTGGGCCCATAACCCACAGTTCGGAGGATAGAAACCTCCCTTTGATACCAATTTGTCACGACCCATCCTTGGGGCCCGTGTCGTGACTACCACAAGCCCGCCTTCCATAGGCCAGGGGCTCACGACTACCACCAAGGCGTAAATCCCGGTAAAGGGAAGGAATTGCCTTTGTAAAGTAAACAGGCACCACAGAGTAAGCAAGAGGAAAAAAGTAAACACTAAGTAAAAACAACTGGTACAACAGTAAGTGCGGAAAAGTAAAGGGGGCCGGAAATACAAGCCCAACTGTAAAGTACAACTGAAAGGGGAAAAACAGTAACTGAAAGGAAAAGCCGCAGCGTCGAGCCGTCCTATGGAAGTCCCACCTGAAGAGTGAGTACAGATAGCCTCCACAGCTCCTTGGTCCAGCCGTCCGCTCCGAGTACACCCCACCCAGTGGTCCACCTCCAGGTACCATCCTGCTCCACAAGCCTCCACCACGATCAGTGTTGTCCGTCATCTGCAACCAACACAACGTAGTGCGGGCATATCCCGTGCAGGGGTGAGTATAAGCTACTCAGTAGGGACCCCGAGACCCTCGAAGGTCTACCATAATCCACAAAGGATAAACCACAAAGGAAAGATACAATCACGAAGTAACAACCGACACTGCTTAGGTATATGCCCATACATATACCTAAGTCATCAATTCTCGCTCGGCTCCGACATCTCAGCTCAAGTACAACCCAGACCACACAGGAAAGCAAAACGTAAACCCACACAGGATAACAAAACACAATCCATAAAGGAAAGTTAAGGTAAATCCACACAGGATAGCATAACACAATCCACAAAGGAAAGTAAACGTAAATCCACACAGGATAGCACAACACAATCCACACAGGAAAGTAAAACAGGATTCATCTCACACAGGTATATTTCCTCAAATGACGATAGAGATGATCACTGATCCATCTATGTCGTCGGACCCATAAAGGATCGATAGGTATTAACCCCCGCAATGACCCACAAAGGATCGATAGATAATTAACCCCCACAAAGACCCACACAGGATCGGGCCCACACAGGACCTGTAGGAGTCGGCCCACACAGGACCGATAAGCACTGACCCACACAGGATCGGACCTACACAGTATCGGTAGCACTGACCCACAAAGGATCGATGAGTGTTGTAGTCATCGCCGTCGAATCCACTGAGGATCTCTGCACAGTCGTCGTCGTCACAGTAGCAGTCGCAGCCAGCTCTAGGGTTCCCGCACACAGCAAGCTCGTTCGGGAGGGTCCGCTCCACGAGCCGAGAGGCTGATACATCAACTGACACATAGTCCAGACTTGATGTATCAAAAAGTTCAGTATTGCCAACATGAACTCAACGTCACAGACGGCGCGTCAATCGGACGCCCGGTCTGAGAGTTATTGGCTTTTTCGTCCCAGGGTCCCGGTTGGTTTTTAAGGTAAAACCAACCCGACCGTACTCCACCTGCGTCCAAACCTCTATCGGAGTAAGCCAAAAGATCCGTCTCACTTAGAGGAAAAACAAAAAAATTGACGGCACGTCAATCGGACGTTCGAAGCTCAAGTTATGAGCATTTCCGCTTCGAGGGCCCAGTTGGTTTTGTGTACGAACCAACCCGGCCGAACTCAAAGTAATTCAAAACCTTGAGTGTGATATACTGAAACGACTGTCTCGGTCCAAGGATCGCATTTCCACTGACTGCGCATGATTCGGAGGCCCGTAGCTTATGTTATGAGCAAAAGAATGAAAAGGTCCGGAAAAGGGGGTCTGGGCCCAGACCGACCCGGCCCAACCCCCTGGGTCGGCCCGAACCGGGTCAACCCAATTCGGGTCTGGGTCCGACCCGGTTGGGCGCGACCCGGCCCGGCCCGGCCGGTCGGGTCGGCCCGGCTCGGCTCGGCTGAGCGGAGGAAGCCGCGGGGCGCTGCCCCCGCGGAATTGAAGTGTCGCGGCCCCGCGTGGGGCCGCACTGGGTAAGCGGACACGGCTTTGCCGCGTCCCGTGAGTCACCAGACCCGCACGGTCGTGGGTCTGGCTGGCCGCCGCCGTCGCGGCGGCTCCATCTGGCGGCGCGCCGGGGTGCCGCCGGTGGATTCCGCGGGCAACCGGAGTTGCTCCGGTGGTCCGAATCCACTTCCGTCTGCGCCATAGTTCCTCCCGGTCCCATGCTTCACTGCCTGGCCCTCAAAACGCCATTGTGGCCCCATTTGTCATCGTCCTCCAATCCGCGCATCAACGGAAAACTGCGGAGGGTTGTCGGGCCGTGTTTGTTTGGCCCACACCCTCCGTGTTAGGTGATAAAAATCGGGAATAAATATCCAACACATGAATAACAAGCAAGGGACAATATTAATAAATTAAAATCGCACTTTGATCCCGGGCTCTTTGTTTTAGAAGGAAACAACTATGAGAATAAAATATCATTTTCAAATAAAAAATCCCTACCTCGCCGTAGTCGTCGAACATGCATTCCTCACGGAATTGATCGTCGCGGAAGGAGGGGATCACCGCGTCGCGAAAGGGCGTCTCGTCATCGTGGTATACGGCGTTGCGTCGACGAACTCCTAGGATCAAGAACATACAGATTTAATTATAACAATTAAATCCATGTTGTTTTTATAAACCACAAATAATTAAAAAAAAGGTCCGCAATCTCTCACCTCAACGGATGATCAAAGATTTGTCGCGGATAAAGGAACGTCGCAGAAGAACGTTGCGGGAGAAGAATCGTCGGCGTCGCGGTACTTGGCGTCATGTCGTCGATCTCCGAGGGCTCGACGTTCTTCGTCGCCTTTCGTCGAAGGTCGGCGTTCTTCGTGTTCTTTGCGTTCTTCGCGTTCTTCGCGTTCTTCACATTCTTCGCGAAGGAGGATGAAGGACTTAAGGTTCTGTCAAATCCTCTCAACAAACAACACACAAGAATAAAAGTGTTGGTCTTATTTTATTAACATGCCAACCAATGAAAAAATAAAAGTTAAGTAACGACCCATTAATTCATAGAATTAATTCAACGAATAAACCACCCAATTAATAGGAGCGTTTAATTGTTTATAGAAACGCCTCAGTTGACTTTCATTTAATGGGGGTTTTCGCTGGTGCGCTACTTAGCGGAAAAGAAATGGTGGGGCTCGTGCGGGCCCCACCCCACAAATATCTTACCAAGAGGGTAGGATATTTTTTAATTGCACCCTATCCGCTTGAACTCAGCTTAAGCAGCTTTAAGTGGCTTTTAAGTGTCTTAAGTGAAATAAAATAAAGTTTGTCACACCACATTATTTTATTTCTTAACTTAAAGCCCAAAAATTAAAAACCGCACCCGAGAAAATGCAACTTCGGAAGAGGAATTTCTAAGAAAATACCAGCGCTGTGATTCTATCGGTGCCCTCAAAATTTGATTCCGAGCACCAGTTTAAAAGTTAGAAAAACCCGCTCGTTCGTTCACTGAACGTACCCAAGCCAAACTTCCGAAAATGATTCCCAGCACACCGGGCCTCGGAATCAGGTGCCGTCAGAAACTGCGTTCTTATAAAATTCTAAAGAAAATTAAGAAAAAAATTTCCTTGAAATTTACGGGTCTTTACACTTTTCAAGTGTTCTGATATAATGAATGTTTTATGATCTTTTTTGACACCTATGTATGGTTTTCATTATTTTATAGTAGTTATGTCCTAAAAAATGATAGTGATTATGTTATAACCAAAGATATTGGACACATTATAACCAGAGATGGTGTTCATATTATAACCAATGTTGGGTGGGACCTATATCCCCCTCTAATACATTTCGTAAAGATTAATTTCATAAGAGGTAAACAATAATAAAATTTGGAGTGAAACAATTAATTAATGTAATTTTCCATTATGGTATTCTTGGGAAACCTTGACTACTATGATGGTTTTGGGAGTAAAACTCAATGCACTAAGATATCCTTGGTAATGATCTGTGACTATTAAGGAAATGATTCTTCTATTATTATATGTATTCCAAAAATCTATGTCTTATTCCAACATTAGGATCTCATGACTTATGTTCTTTGATTACTTTAAGATTCATGTCATATGAAGGTCCATAATATATTCCAAGACTAAATTTTAGGATCTATAATATATAGGGTATGGTTTTTCAAATGTTATTCTCATGTTCACATAACATTATGCTCATGTTCTATTGATCTCTCCATTTCTTACCTTTGCTGAGCATTTATGGTCACATATTCTTATTTTTCTTTTCCATGGGTTGTGATGAAAGATATCATGTATCATTTTTCTATGGAGGGAGATATTTTTTACGAACTAAGTGGGAGATGATGTAATTAAATTATGAACTACTTATTTATATATCAATATTTCCAAAGGAAATCAACCTATATGATTATGGAATGAATAATTATATTAAATAATGAATTTTTATCTATTAAGATGTTAAATATATGTATGAAAATAGTGGGTCTCTATAAAAAGGATTTAAAAGAAATTATAGTCATTGACCTAGAGGGGACACTTCTGGCATTGGAAAACACTTTCTATCCATACACCCAATGAAGTGTGACATACATTACCCCAAAAAAGATCTCAAACTCAAGTCTAAGAATCTATATTAAAGAAGAAGATAAGAATGTGTATGAAGATCATGTATAAAATAATGGGGATAATAAATTCAAGGATATTAATATCATACATTTTAATGTAGATATCTTGTAACTCTCCTCTTTAGGCTTAGGTGGAAATGCATGTAGAAATGCTGATCTATAACTCAAAACCACAATCTGAATACCTTCAGCTTGTCCACTCTATTGGCATTGCACATCAAGAGTCTGGATTCCCTGACTATGAATTCTACCTCAACCTGATCATCTAATGGTACTCCAAATTCCTTCCTGGTGTGGAGATATTGTGATGAAATTGGGTGCCCTAGACCCAACTTGAAATGTACTTTGATTACCACTAAATGTATGTAGTTTGTTATAATACATGTGTTTATCTTTCCATAATAGTGTAGATACTTCTGTATCCACTTTTTATGGCAATTTCCTTAGATTACATGTCGTATCATGGGGTTATAGAAGATACCAAGCTATAATGAGAACCCCAAGATGCCACGACAATAATATTAAACTAATTTCCAATGGTCTAGATACATCATTCTGAAATGACACAGATGATGTGTGACCGTCAGGTGATGGGGGCTCATAAGAATTGAGGCTTCTTCTCATTAATTCCGAACATGATGATATCTAGTAGTTTAGATCATGAGAACAGACCTCCATAATATGAACCCCATATGTTTCAGGTTTTATTAGTCGTTCCTATCTATGGACATGTGTAATGTTATCCAGACTTGAGATCATTATCAATTAATTTCATTTAATTGTGTACTTTAATGTAAGTTGAAAACCATGATGATAAATTCATAGAGAGGTAGTTTCTGTTGGGTACATCATTAGTGGCATTGAATTTATTGAGTGATCATGATAGATTTTATCGCTTACAAGTTTCAGAAGAGATATCTCGGGCCTGGTTTATTTAGATGGTTTCACCTTCATTAAATCAATAGTCATGGTAGTGGAAGCTAAGACCATCCAGACAAATCAATAAATAAAATAAAGCAAGATAAAGTATGATGACACTAGTGTGCATTATGATCTATTGAGATATCAATGATGAAGATATTATATTAAAAAGACCATGTTCGTAGGAAGGTATTCATTGCTCTGAATTTACATTATCTCTATAAGGGCCTAGAGGGTCACATATAATTGACCATTGAGAATCTTCCCTATTATGGGAATAGGAATATAGAACTTGGTGGGCCCCACCAAAGGGTCCGAGTACTATCCAAGTTCTATGAATCACCAAGTAATAAATAAATTCTTTAATTATTCAATCTTGGAAAACTATATTGAATTTATTTATAAAATGAATTTACAAGTGATCAGTAAATACAAAAAAATAAAATATTATTCGAACGGATATAAATATATAGGTTTTGTTTAATATTTTCAGGAGAAGTGAGTTGAGTTATAGACTCAAGTTTATCATGAAATATATATTTAATATATATTGCAGTTAGTGATATAATTATAAATATTATTTATGGAATAATGTTATTTGACATAAATTACTATTTATAATACTTATACAGAGGATATTTATTAAACAGGGTTCGGGAACCTATAATGGGTATTCTAGATATCCCCTATATAAGTAAGAGAGAGGATATCCCCTTAAAACTATTCTTGTGTCAAATTTGAGAGCCTCTCTCTCCTCCTGGATTCCAGAGAGAGATCCTCTCAAGCAAGGATGAACTTAAAGATCTTGCTTTGTGGATCGAAGTTACTTAATTTGGGGTGATCACTACTGCGTCGAGGATATCATTGGTGTGCTGCGCTAGCACCCGGATTCCAACAAACGACACGCATGCAGATTCAAGAAGCATGTGTGGACGATCTAGAGGACTTGGACATCATATTCTTCAAGTGATGGTCGCTGGAAACTTGTGACACACTTGTGCACGTCAGATCCGAACAAGGTACTTGTTTATTTTATATTTTATGCTCTATCAAATCCACGCGTGGTCCTCAGACCGTACTGGGATAGATCACCAGAAATGAAGTCCTAGCATTGCTCTAGTGATGCAAACTTTTTTAATTTCCTGGCCCATCGGCTTCAACTGCCCATCCTAGTACATAATAGTGGTATCATAGGGAAATGTGATTTATTAGAGTCAAATGAAAAAAAATAAATTTCATAAAATTTAAGTACAGAGGATTAAATCAGTTCCAACGAAATCGACTTCACGTCGATCCATTTTCAAATGGCCAATTTATGGCCATTAGAAAAATTTAATTGGGTCGACTCATCGGTTTAAATTTTCTTTAGATTAAATTTTTGAGAAGAATGCGTTTTAATTTTATTAATTTGTTCTTTAAAAATACCGAAATCCGGCCACGCTATGGCTGGAATCCCATCGCCGAAATTTTTCCAATGGTTTTTTATTTTGAGTTAAATAAAATATTGTGAAATAATATTATTTTATTTTACTTAAATTTAAAAAAAGGTGGGAGTCTTTGAAGACTTAGAGTCTTGTCTTGCTTTTAAATTTTAAAAAAAAATTAGACCAAGACCCCATTTTGTGGTATTCTTCCTTTTTAAATTGAAAAAAGGGAAAGGGGTGTTTATTTTGTCAAAAGACAAATTAAAAAAGGATAGAAGACCCAAGTGGGTCTTCTTCTTCACATAGTGCACCTCCCCCTTGAGGACGAAACCCTAGCCGCATCTAGGTCACGTTGTTAAGCCCCATGTCGCGGCCTCCTCCATGTTGTCGGAGCACTTGAGCACCACCCACCGTCGTCTGCCTCCTATTCGTGGACTCCCCTACAACCGCACCCACACCGCCCCGCTCACCATACCTCCGACTCGCCTTGCTGAACACCTCCCTGTCACTGGACCGCGTTGCCCTGCCTGCTGCGCGCCATCTTGGAAGGTTGTTCCAGACCTGGCAGTCCCCGGTCTAGGCAGCGCCAGACCAGGCAGCATCGGACCAGGCCGCACCAGACCTGGCCACGTTGGACCTGGCCGCGCCAGACCACACTGTCGCTCTTCCAATTAGTGTCAGACCAGGCCGCTACGAGCCCATGTCAGGCCGGACCAGGCCGCCGCCCCTGTGGCTGGCCGAAGCAGCGGGCTTCTACCCTTACGGCTAGTCGAAGCGGTGTCATGCCACCTCTCGCTCCCTTCGCACCTTGCTGGAAGTCACTGCAGTCATGGGAGTTTCTGGAGCCAGCAGTTACGTCGCAGTCTGGCTATTGTCACACCATAGTCACGCCGCGGTCATGTTGTGGTTACACCTTGAATCGGCTCTAGTAACAGTCCCTTGTGGCAGTTTGCGGTCATGCCAGAGTCCCTACCTGGCTAGAGGTAACCTTGTTTATTTAATTTTAATTAATTTACTTTTTTCAATAAAATTAATTAAAATTAGATAGGGGTTTAAATTAAATTTAATCTGAAACATTAATTTAATTATAATTAAAATTAAATTAATAGTTTAATTTAATTTTATAATTAAAATTAAATTAATAGTTTAATTTAATTTTATAATAAAATTAAATTAATAGTATTAATTGATTTTATAGTTAAAATTAAATTGATGGTTTAATTTAATTTTGGAAGCGAAATTAAATTAAATAGTTGGAATTGATAAAAATAAATTAATTCAATTTATTAAAATTCAATTAATTTATAAGAGCACCTCATACTGTTTAAATTTCATTACAGTTTAATTTTAATCGCACTTTATTTATACCGACTGGTCTTGAGTAAGCAACCAAATCGTGCATGTCTAGAGTTTTTTTTTATTTATTTAATTATTTATTCAATGTGTGCAATGATTGTAATGGTTAATTAGACAAATGGCAGTCTATGAATCGTATTTTAATTCAAATATGAATAAGGGTCTGTGTGTCCAATGCATGAGCTATATTTTGTACCCCTAGACCCCCTCGCCTGTGTGCGAGTATATTTGTAATTAATCAATGATGATCTGAGACGCAGAACCCACCAAGTCTTGGTGGTAAGCTAGACGTGAGTCGAGCACGTTTCACTGGGGATGGTTGCGACATGAGTCAGGTGTTGACTCAGGTATGGATTCCCCTAGGTCAAGATTAATCTGTTGTGGATCGATCTTCAAAGAATACTCAAGACCATTCGGATTGCATGATTTACCTTTATGCATTGTTTATTATTTTATGTGAGTGTGTGGTCATTGATTGATCGCATAGAATAGTAAAAAAGATCAAAATGTATAAAGAAGTGATGGATATATATATATTTATATAAATTTCATGTTCAATTGTAAGTGTGACAATATAGTTTGAACATATAAATAGAAAAGTATTATTCTTCAATAAATATTAAAACCCCTCAAAGACATATTAAGTCTAAATGCCTTCCATTTCTCACATCTAAACAAAACCGACTGTTTGGGGTGTCCGTCGGCCTTAGTTGAGAGTTCCTCTAACTACTGGGGAATTTTCATGAGAGAACTGGGTCGACTTAACTAAATTGAGTGGTCAAGGTTTATCTATAGCTAACATTCAATCACTTTGGAGGCAAGATGTTGAGGGAATCATGTTTGGATCCCAAAATCTTGGAATTTACTCAACAACACAAGGAACCACAAGTCAAGTGGTTGGCCAGCCTAGAGCCTACCTTGAAACCCTCCAAGTAGTGGCATAGCCATAGCTTGTAGACTATAAGGGAGGTTTTAAGGATCCTTTGCACTAGAATACTCAAGTGACTGAGTATTCCGAATCTAATAGTGAGGGATTTTAAGGTTCACTAAAATAGTGGGAGATATTAAAATGATATAATAATTTATTAATCATAAATTTCAAAAGGGTAATCAACACAAAGTACTAACTTCTAAATGTTTATCTGATGTATATTTAAATGGAAATCACCAACAACACAAGTACTTTTTCACTGCAATCAATTTTTGATAAAGAGAATACCATGACCGTCAATCTAGGAGTGGTTTAGGTGCTTGCGCATAGTACTACACCAAGAAAAGATGTTATATGTGCTGGAATCCCCAATTCTTGCTGATCCTCCTTAGGGACCAAGCGAGGCGGAAAAAGATAAATGGAGAAAGCATGAAGATGATGCACTTGATGTACAATTCATCATGTTTTCATCCATGTCTATCCAATTGCAAAAAAATGCATGAGGATGAGGACACCTACAAGACGCTTTCACATATCCCAAAATTGTATCAGGAGAGGGCCATGCAAGAAAGGTATGAGATCTCAAGTGCTCTTTACCAGTGAAGGCTACCAGAAGGGAACCAATCTAGTACTCACATACTCAAGATGATTGGGTATATTGAGAGGCTTCAATACCTTGGATTCAAATTGAACCAAGAATTAGCAGTGGATCTCATTGTTTCCGCTTTACCATCAATATTCTTGAATTTTATTGTCAATTATAACATGAATGATATGAAAAAGTCTCTCCTAGACCTTTTGGATTTAGTTCACCAAGCTGATAAGGATATGAAAAAAACCAATTCATCTATCCTTATGGTGAACAAGGAAAACAAGGGCAAGGAAAGGGTGTCTAAGTCCAAGTCAAGGCCAAAGACACCAATGCATCGTTCTACAAAGAAGACAAAGATTCAGAGGAAAAGTAATGAGTAGGAAGCTTTCTGCTTTGGATGTGGCAAGAAAGGTCACTGGAAGAAGAATTTCAGAGCTGGGAAGAAGAAGAAAATCGATGCTTCTATTTCAGGTATTTTTTTCATTGAATTCAATCTATCTTTATCTAAAATTTGGGTATGAGATACGACATTTGGCTCACACATTTGTATTCATATAAAGGTACCAAGTAGGTTCAAAAAGATTGCAAAATGTCAAGTTTATCTCTGAGCTACAAATTGTGAAA
Organism: Viscum album; assembly: GCA_963277665.1. Taxonomy (NCBI): domain Eukaryota; kingdom Viridiplantae; phylum Streptophyta; class Magnoliopsida; order Santalales; family Viscaceae; genus Viscum; species Viscum album. The sequence goes on along the minus strand of OY728153.1, from coordinate 1,163,373,458 downwards.
GTCTGGCAGCCTTGGCAGTGAGAGACTATCACTTAACCTTGCCAACTGGTTTGGTTCTAGTTTTGAAAATTTTCTATTATGTACCTTCTATTACCAGAAACATTATCTATCTGTTGAGCTTAGACACTATGGGTTTTATTTCAAGTTTGGAAATAATTATTGTCCCATTTATACGGATAACATATGTTATGGTATTGCACATCTTATTAATGGTTCATACACGCTGGAACTCGAGAACCATGTAATGTAAATCAATGACAAAAAAGCCAACATGACTCATATGTCACCCACCAATGGAATTTCAGGATTGGTCATGTAAATGAGAAGTGATTACGAATATTACATCAAGAATGGTATTTAGACATGGTACGGTTAGAACCCTTGGATGTATGTCAAGCTTATTTACAAGGAAAGATGACCAAAGAACCTTTCTTAGGAATGGGAGAAAGAGAAAAATAATTACTAGAATTAATACATACTGATGTATGTGGTCCATTTCTAGTAGAGGTAAGGGGTGGGTTTTCATAAATTATTACGTTTAATAATGACAAAAGTTGGTATGGAAATATCTACTAAATACAGTATAAGTTGGATTCCTTTCAGTTTTTTAAGGAATACCAAAACGAAGTAGAAAACCAACTTGTTAAAAAGATAAAATCACTCCGCTCAGACTGAGGTGGATAATATCTTAACCAATCTTTCATTGATCACTTGAAGGAGTGTGGGATAATATCCTAAATCACTCCTCCCTATACACCATAATGGAATCATGTTAGTGAAAGGAGGAATGGGGCCTTTCTTCACAGGGTCAGATCAATGATGAGTCACGAAACTCTTCCATTATTCTTTTGGGGATACGCTTTGTAGACAGTGGCATATACCTTTAACTGAGTACCAACTAAAGATACAGATGGGATTCCATATGAGTTATGTTATGGAAATAAACACAGTCTGACACACATATGTGTATGGAGGAGCGAGGTATATTTCAAGACTTTACCAAGTGAAAAATTGGCATCCAGAAGCACTAAGTGAATCTTTATAAGTTATCCGAGGAAAATATAGCATATTACCAATATAACCCTTTATATTGAAAAGTTATTGTGGAAAGATAAACCATATTTCTAGAAAGGGAACACATTTATATTAGAAATAGTGAGATCAAGATTGACTTCAATGAAGTTAATTCTCTATATGCGTAAGAGTTGGTAGAGGAACAATCTCCACAAGAACAATTGGAATAAGAAGTTGTTCCTAAGACCCAAATACTATGTAGGTCTACACGAGAGGTTAAAGAACTAGAGCGTCATGGTTTTCTTGTCACTGATTAAGGTTACACATTAGTCCTTGGGGACGATGAACCTCTAACCTAAAAAAAGGTAGTAGAAGGAAAAGAAGTTTCTAAATGGCAAGAATCCCTAAATTTGGAGATGGAGTCCATGTACCAAAATCAAGTTTGGATTTTGGTAGACCCTCTAGTTGATGTAAATCCCATTGGATGCAGATGGGTATTCAAGAAGAAGATAGACATGGATGGTGATGTAAGTACCTTTAAACCAATACTGGTTGCAAAGGGTTTTAGGAAATGTAAAGGCATTGACTATGATGAAACCTACTCAACAGTAGCAATGCTTAAATCCATCAAAATATTGCTTGCAATAGCAGCCTTTCATGATTATGAAATTTGGAAAATTAATTTCAAAACTACATTTCTAAATGAGAATTTGGTTAAAGACGTCTATATGAATCATCCCCAAGGGTTTGTCACGTCAAAGAATATCGATAAAGTATGCGAGTTATAGAGATCCATTTATGGGCTGAATCAAACATCAGGGTCATGGAATGTTCATTTTGATGAGGCCATACGAGATTTTGGTTTTTTCAAAAATGAAGGAAATCCTTGTGTCTATAAAAATGTTGAAGGGAATTCCATCATTTTCCTAGTGTTGTATGTTAATGAAATATTAATTATGGGAAATGAGGTGCAAGTCTTACAGTAAGTTAAGACTTGGTTAAATGAATGCATCTCCATGAATGACTTAAGTGAAGCAGCCTACATTCTAGGGATCAAGATCTATCGAGATAGATCTCGAAGGCTTTTTTGGCTAAGTCAAATTAAATATATTGACAAGGTAATTAAAAGGCACAATTTGGAACAATCCAAGAGTGGATTGTTACCTATGTCACATGGTATAAATCTCTCCAAGAAAATGTGCCCTCAATCACATGAGAAGATTGACAGAATGAGTAGAATCCCTTATTCCTCGGCAGTGGGTTCTATCATGTATGATATGCTATGTACTACGTTTGATGTCATCTTTACTTTAAGCATGGTTGGTATATATCAAGCCAATACAGGATAGATGCATTAGAAAATTGTTCAAACTATCCTAAAGTAATTGAGGTGTACTAAGGATATGTTCATGGTGTATGGAGGAGATGAGGAACTTGTAGTGAGTGGATACACTGATGCTAGTTTCTAGACAGATCATAATGATCTGAAATCAGAGTCAGGATACATCTTTTGATTGAATGGTGGTGCAGTAAGCTAGAGAAGCTCTAAGCAAGTAGTGGTTACTGATTCTACAGTAGTGTTAGAATATTTTTCAGCTTCCGATGCAGAAAAGGAAGATGTCCAAATATGAATCTTTATCTCAAATATTGGTTTTGTGCCTAGAAGTGCAGACCTAGTTCCAGTATATTGTAATAATACTGATGTAGTGGTGCTTTCCAAGGAGCCCAGGTCTCACTAGAGGACAAAGAATATTCTTTAAAAGTTTCATCTCTTGAGGGATTTTACTTAAAGAGGTTATGTCACAGTTATCAGATTTTCCAAATAGGAAAACGTGGAAGACCGCCTAACTAAAGCAATTTCTTAGTAGAATCATGATTCTCGTATGAGAGCTAGCATATTGAGAACGGTTAGCAGTTGGCTCTAGTGCAAGTGGGAGTGTTGAATGTGGATTCCCTAGACCCAACTTGTATTGTACTTTGATTACCAATACATGTATGAAGTTTTTTATAATACATGTGTTTATCTTTCCATAATAGTATAGATACTTTTGCATCCACTTTTTTATGGCAGTTTCCTTAGATTACACGGCCTATCAAAGGGTTGTAGCAGATCCCATGCTATAATGTGAACCCCGAGATGCCATGACTGTAATCTTAAACTAATTTCCAATGGTCCAGTTATATCATTCTAAAAGGACACAGATGATGTGTGACCATCAGGTGTTGGGGCCTCATAAGCATTGAGACTTATTCTCATGAAGTTCTCACTTGATGATCTCTAGTAGTTGAGATCATGAGGACAGACCCACATTATAGGAACACCACATGTTTCAGATGTCATTGGTCGTTCCTATCTATGGGAATGTGTAATGGTCTCTATACTTGAGATCATTATCAATGAATATCATTTAATTGTGTACTTTTATTCAAGGTGAAAACCATGTCCAAAAATTTGTGGCATGGTAGTTTGTGTTGGGTACATCATTAATGGCATGGCATTGATTGAATGATCAAGATAGTATTTGTCGCTTCCAAGTTCAAGAAGAGATATCATGGGCCAGGTAGATTAGGATGGTTGCACCTTCATTAAATCCATATCCATGGTAGTGGAAGGTAAGACCATCCAGACAAAAAAACAAATAAAAGAAACCAATATAAAAGATTATGACACTAGTGTGTATTCTACTCTATTGATATATCAATAATGCAGAGATTATATTACACAGACCATGTTCGTATAAAGGTATTCATTGATCTAACTTTACCCATGTCTCTATAGGGGTCTCGATGGGTTGTAAGACCCTGCTCTTGGTCTATGGATATTATTCACTTCTTCTGAGATAAGGGCCTAGAGGGTCACACAAAATAGTGTATTGATAATCTACCATATACTGGGAATAGAAATATAGAACTTGGTGGACCCCAAAAAAGGGTCCGAGTACTATCCAAGTTCTATGGAACACCATGTAATAAATAAATTCTTTAATTATTCAATCTTGGAATAATATGTTGAATTTATTTATAACATGTATTCACAAGTGATCTGTAAATACAAAAAATAAAATATTATTCGAACGGATTTAAATATCCAGGGTTCATTTAATATTTTCAAGAGATGTGAGTCGAGATATAGACTCAAGTTTATAACGTAGTAAATATTTAATATATATAGAAGTTTGTGATAAAATTATAAATATTATTTATGGCATAATTTTATTTGAAATAAATAAATATTTATAATACTTATACAGAGGATATTTATTACACGGGGGTCGGGAACCCATACCTAGTATTTTAGATATCCCCTATATAATTAAGAGAGAGTCGCTCCCTTTAAAACTATTCATGTGTCAAATTTGAGAGCCTCTCTCTCCTCTTAGATTCTAGAGAGATATCCTCTCCAACAAGTAAGAACTTAAAGATCTTCCTTTGTGGATCGAAGATCCTTTCTTTTCGGTGATCACTACTATGTCGAGGAGATCGTTGGTGTGCTGCCCTAGCACACAGATTTCAACGAACGATGCGTGTGTAGATTCAAAAGGCCTGTGTGGACGATCTATAGTACTTCGACGTCAGAGTCTTCGAGTGATGGTCACCGGCAACTGGTGAACCACTTACAAACTTTAGATCCGAGCAACATACTTGTTCGTTTTATATTTTGTGCTCTGTCAAATCCATGCATGGTCCTCGGACCGTACCGGGATATCTCACCCGAGACGACATCCTAGAATTGCTCCGGTGATGTGAAATTTTTTAATTTCCCATCCCATCAGCTTATTCTACACATATCAGTACCTAACATATTGATCCCTCTCTACATTCTAAAGAAGGTGTAGATCATATATCTATATGTATTGTTGTAAAGTTTATATAGAATCTCTAAATATGGCACATTCTATTGCAAGATCAGTACTGTATAAGGTCCCTATCACACTATGTATTTAAATGACCTTTCCTTACACACTGATGAAAAACCATATAACTAACAATGTCGATATTTTGACTACTACTTCACTAATAAGAAACCTCAAGATAGATTTTTTTCACTGGACAAACTACTTCCCTACCCAACTCCAAATAAACCATTCCCATAAACTTTATATTCTATTGTATTACACTCAAATATTAGGTCTTGGGTTTCCATTTTAGATATGGTAGATATATGGAAAACATTCGCCAAATATTGGATAGTATCACTACTGGAAAATCAGGCTATAGCCACGGTCAAAAACAATGGCTATAGGGGTCCAAACTGTGGCTATAACCTATAGCCATGGTTCCAGCTAGCCGTGGAACCTATTGGCATGGCTATAGCTAAAAGCTCTAGCCATAGTTTTATTGGGATATAGCCACGGTTTTAAACAGTGGATATAGCCCTATTGCCATGGTTTCACTAAACCGTGGCAATAACCCCATATCTGTCCACCATGGCAGTTGGGCTATAGCCATGGTTGTCCCCCGTGGCAACAGGGCTATGGCCATGGTTTATAACCGTGGCTATAGCCTAATAAAACCGTGTCTATAGCCCAAAATTAATTTTCGTCCATCCAGATTCGATCTATGTACCTTCGCAATGTAGACTAAACACTTTTCCACTACTCCGCAGACATCTTTGCGAATATATATATATATATATATATATATATATATATATTGTTAAATATAATATTAAAAACGGTGGCTGTAACATGTAAATCGTGGATATAAACCTTCCCTCCATTTTTTCGCGGGTTAATTTTTTTCCCACGCAAGGGCGTGAGATCTATAGCCACCGTTTTGATGAACTGTGGCTATAGTTCATGAAAAAAAAACATCCTATAGCCACGTTTTTGGTAAAACTGTGGCTATAGACCAACCCTACAACCACGGTTTGGTTAAACCATGGTTATAACCCTTTGAAAAATACCCTATAGCCACGGTTTCACCCAAACCGTGGCTATAACCCTTGGAAAAAGACCCTATAGCCACGGTTTCACCCAAATAATGTCTATAGATTTCGCAAAAAATCATATAGCCACGGTTTCACTAAACTGTGGCTATAGCCTTTGAAATTAAACCTTATATCCACGGTTTTGTTGAAAACTGTGGCTATAGACACATTTTCTAGTAGTGTATATTTGAACCCATCCTCAAAATTTCTTGCTCTGGACATCTCATTACCAAAAAGAGTGGGTGCAAAGAACTAGACCTTAGTAAATCAGGCAAATTATTCCATAACAAACAGAGTAACCAAAACCAAATGCATCAAATCCTTATAAATATTATCTCTTAGTGTCTCTTGGAAAAACATTTCATAGAAACAAGTCTAGAAATCTTCCATAACATACCCCAGTGTTGATCTTTATAGGTAAGAACTTCCTACGCTCTCTTGGATGATTCGTGTATCATGTAGGCTATTATATTAATCCTCATCATCATAAGAGTCTTTAGGTGATAAATGATAAAATGAATGTCCTCATTCCATGTTTCTATTACTTGGGTATCACCTTCCCCCTAGAAAATTGGTGGGTGTTGCTATTGAAACTATCTCATCGACTCAGACATAGTTGGTGCAGCACATGGAACTCCCTTTAGGAACTATAACATGCATAAGAAACCTGCTTGAAGCTAGGAAATTGTGCACTTCCTATGAATTATAGGTGGAATAATTAGAGGTACCACCAATGGAAAAATATGTGGAAACACAGTTGGTTTTGTTCCCACTACCTAAGGTACATGCTCATCACCACCTTCCCGAAACTCAACCCAAGGTCATCATGGAGTAATAAACCTACAATGCTAAAAAAATCCCCAAATAAGAAACAAGGTATAAAGTATTATAATTGGTAAAGCAAGGATAGAATTAAGTCCCACATACTATAGATATTCTATCCAACTACGTTCTTTTAGGGTCTGTTTATAAGGCAAAATTCCATGTTTTAAGAAAAAGGTTTAGAAATATGTGGTGTTAATTCCAAGTTATAGATTAAAATTATCTTGAGGTTTTAATCGGAATCCCCATTTAATGGTATTAATTTCATATAAAAGTTATAATTTAATATGTTTATAATTATACAATGGTTCAGCTAGATTTATTTCCATTCCTAAGTTATAAATATATATTCTTTATAAGTCCTAACTGGAATTCTATGTAACTATAACCAGACACTTATATCCAGTCCTAGGATGTAAAAAGTCCATATATAATGGATTAACTATATGGGTTATCATTCCCAATTTACAGAGCCAAAAACGTTATAAATTAAAATTATCATCCAGTTAACTGTAACCAACTAAAATTTCTAATTCATATAGCCACGGTTTCATGACTTAACTATGTCATAATTGGTTAGTCAATGTACCACCATCAAGATCATTGGGAAAAACACCATTTAAGATGATGAATATATTTTAAGTAAACAATTATTTTTCTCATTTTTCTAGCAAGAAACATTAAAAAAATTACAATGGAAATCAAGGCACATGCGATAAGAAACAAGTAATGAAATAAACATGGCATGGCCTTTATAAGACATATATACATACATATGTGCCTATTATGATGCATGAGTAAATTCTCATTATCTACACCATCACAAGGGTAAAAAATCAATAACATAGCATCATTAAACATCTGTATCACCCAATGGATAAAAATAGTAAAACTGTAATAGGAAAAATCTGGAATAATAAATTCCATCCCTAGAAACTTGTCTTTTCCCCTAAACGTAGGTTAGATACACCTAAGAAAGTTCTATTAACAAGTTTTAACACACCCTAATTACTTTTATAACAACCCAAATAAAATGGAAATTAAAAAAAAACTTTGATACCACTTTGTGACATCTCAGTCCTTGCTTACTCATGTATAAAAAAACATGAGGGACACATGGCCTTAAGAGGGTCTCCCCATACACTAGAGGCTACCGACTAGTAGTGAGGGTGTATAGTGGTATGGTGTGGAGACTATACCCTCATTATCAGATTACATCATAGTAGTAAATAATAAATAAATCAATAAAAACACTAAGTCAATAGAATATAATGACATAGCAGCAAAAATAAACCATCCAAATAATAATAATAGATAAAAGGCAGTAAACAATATCATTTATAGATTATGTCATATCAATAGGAAAATTAGAAGTGGGAAAAGCATGTAAGTGATCATGTTAAAGTAAATGTCACAAAAAAATATAAACAAATACCAAAAGATATAAAATAAATGAAAATCCTAAGAATTGGATCAGTCCTCTACTTCATTACCTCGATCTAGAACAATATCAAGTGTCAAAATTTAGGTGCTTTCCTTTTTTCTTTTCTGTATACAAAAGTTATTTTTGGGAACCAAACGGCGGCCCGAACATGCTATGAGTAAAATTCAGTTGGCCACCATGAATGGTAACTAATGAAAATCTAGTCTATGAGTAGAAACTATAATGGTGTAAAATTATGATTAAAAATGAAATGATAAATAAAATAGAAACCATGTGGAACTCAAGATCCTATGGGATTGTAAGACCAGAATACTTGCTTCAACCTAAGTCAGGTGTCTTTGAACATGTAACCTATAATTAGTTAATGGGCCCAAGGAATATATAAGAAGTTTCTATATGACAATAACTCTAGAGAATCCAATTAATAGGTCCAACAATCCCTACACAACACACTTATTTTGAATCCAAGGAATAACCATGTAATTATGACATTTAGAAGTCAAGCCAGCTCATAGTAATTAGGATACGAGGTGATCTATTTGCATGTCACTCCTAATAGTTTATAAAAAACCAAGGAAAACTATCACTGAGAGTTCAGTAGGCCTTGATTGGAATCCAAAGGGTTGACCTGATGCATTTTGTGTCTAATGAAATTGGCCAAACCTAGGTAGATAATACCTAGAATTATAAGTTTTTTAGAAAATCCACACAAATCCAATAACATCAAGAAAAGGAATTCATGAATTAATAAAAATAATAAATACAAGTGGGCAAACCATTTTGTATTCACATAAATGAATCGGGTGGAATCCTATGAGTTATCTCAACGCATTTTCTCTCATAAATCCAAGGATTCATCATGGTGTTACACACCTATAATGGTGTGAACAATTCATAAAACCAATAACCAAAGAATAATTAATAATATAATGACAAGGTCCAAGTAAGAAGTTAAATCCATCTAATAATTTGTGAGATCCAGCCATTTCTTTATGTGAAAACTTATCACACCTGAGGGGTTTCATTTTTAAATTAAATAAGGTTTGTCAAGGGAATTTAGTCAAACACACCAAAAGGGGAGGTTTAAGTTAATTTTTTCAACATCCAATGGTGTCCAATGGTCTTGTAACACCTCCTGATCAATGCCTAGGTAGCTTGTTAAAGGAATATAATTTTTATACTAAATGCGTGGTAATTTTTTCAGTAAACACAATGGAAAAATTTATAAAAGGTGAGACCTTAAAGGAAAATTCATATACCAAATACCTTATCCATGTGGTAGACTCCATATCCAGAATCTTCTTAAGATTTATTCTGGAATGATATAAAACATAAAATCATACAAACACCTTGAAAATATGAAATATTTTTTCACATAGAGATAACACCAAATATGTATAAGAAAACACAGAAAAGAAAAAATGGAAGTATTATAACTTTTAGGGATGTTCAATGTGAAAAATGGCAGTTGAATCGAAGTTCATGTGGAGGATATTGACCAAATCCTATATGAGAGGGATATGGGGAGCTATGGTGGGAGTGGCTACTATGAAATGATGGGAATGAAAAAGAAAAAAAATGTTTAAAGTAAAGAGGATAAAAATAGTAAAACCTATCTTTTAAAAGTGGTTAACAGTTTGGCTACATGGTTGGCCAAACCATGCACCAACCATGTGATTCCCACAATCCGTGACCTCGTGTCTTACATGGTCTAAGTGTGTAGTTAGAAAAAATATGCACAAACTATGTGTGTTTCACTTAAAATAAATTTTAGGTTTTAAATAGATGTTTATCCCTAGTTGTATGGTTTGAAAAACTATGCTTCACCTTATTAGGGATACACAGTTGAGGTGAATGGTTAGTGATAACAATGCTATAACCATCTGCCTCTAGATATTTATTTAAAAACCCTTACTTTAGGATCTAAAAAATATTTAATGCTACCAAAACCTATATGAACTCATTGGTCACTTCAGTTTGGATGAAATAAAATATTTAGAGTAAAAATTAAAGGAAACATACCTTAAAGGAAAACCATGATCTTACATAATTAAGCTAGTTTCTCTGATCTTTTTATTGAAGATACAGAGACACTATCTCTATGGTGAGTGGTGTATATATATACCGATCACTAAAGTTTAAAGTAATTATTCACTCAAAAAGATATCAACCCTAGGCAAAGAATATTACTATAATTTATCAAATATTATGACTGATTAATGTATTACCACCCTGGTAAGGAAAATAAGGTGGTAGATTCCTTGAGTTTAAAGGATCATAGAATGCTATGCAAGATACAAATGGGCAGCGACCCGATATTCTTAGACACGGTAAAAATATATATGAAATTTATTATGGAAGGGAAAAAATCACACCTTTTCCATGTAACTACCTAAATATTTTTACTATAAAGGATAAATAAATCTCAACATGATGACATGTATATACAAAAGAAAATCAAATCCCTGAAAATGGGAAATCGGCATGCTTTATCTATAGATATGGTGTGTTGATGTTTGGGAGGATATTATCTATACTATCGATACCTGGTGTGAGAAGGGAATATCTAGATGAATATCATAGTTTTAATATCACTATGAATCTTGATAGAACTAAGATATATAGGTTTCTAAGGTGTCAGTTCTACTGGGAAAACATGAAGCAAGAAATGGTCAACTATGTGTATAGATGTTGTGTATTGCAATAGGTAAAGGCTAAAAGGAAATATCCAAAGTGTGTCATGAAACCCCTCCCCATACCTATGTGAAAGTGGGATGATGTCATAGTATAGTTTCTCACTAGGCTGCCTAAAAATAAAATAAAAATTATTTTATAAGGTTCATTATTGGTCACCAAATGAAATCTACACATTTCCTAGAAATATGGGAGGATTTACCCCTTAAAAGTCTTACTCAAAATTATATCAATGAAGTTATGAGACTTCATGGTGCACCATTATCAATTTTTTTATAATCCTGCTCAGGTATTCACATCTAAATTATATATGGGTATTCAAAATTCATTGAATGATGATATACATTTGAGCACTACATATCATATTTAAATTGTTGGGTAGTCTGAAAGGATAATCTAAACCTTATAGGAAATGCTAAGGTCAGGTTCACTTAACTTATAGGGAATGTGAGACATATAATTTCCTTTTTGGTATTTAGATATAATAATATATTCCTTTCAAGCATACAAATTGAACTATATGACGCCATTAATGGGAAAATAAGTCTTACTCTAACCTGTTGGGATGAAGTTGGAGAGAGGCCTCTTGTCGGTCCATAACTTGTTAAGGTGACAACTGAGAAGGTGCGATTTATTCATAATCATATCAAGATATCTCAGATTTGATAGATAATATATAATGATAACTAAAGGAATGACTTTGAATTCTAAGTTGTTGATCATGTCTTTTTAAATGTATTATCATGGAAATGGGTTATAAGACTTGGGAAGTTGGGGAAGTTAAGTCCAAGGTACGTTGGTCCATTTGATATCCTAGAGAGAATTAGGGTGGTGGCTTATCTTTTAGCTTTCCCAACCAACCTATATAAATTTCATGGAGTCTTCCATGTCTCTATTCTAAGTAAATACATTCCATACTAAACTAATGTACTCATCATACATGGGAGAGCACAGACATTATTTTTCATATAAGGAGTATCCTATCATGATTCTTGAAATTGGAGAGAAATTCATGGGGAACAAGAAAACCCACCTCATGAAAGTGTTTTGGAGAAATTATATGGTAAAAGTGGAAAAATAAAGATGTGAATAAGTAAAAATGTGTAAGTATCCTATTTATTCTCATAATATCTTATGAAATTGACTTATAATGGAGAAATTTCATAAGGGTGGAAGAATGTAATGTCCAAAAAATTATTTATTCTATATATATTCTTGTGTAATTATTAGTAAATGTAGTATAATAGAAGACACATACTATAAAACAATATCACTTTATTTCATTATTTGATAATGTTTCATTTATTCTACAATAATACCCAATAAAATACCCACCATTACAATAGAAAGACTACCACATTTTGTACACATTATGTGTTAATATTAATTACAATAATTAGGAAGAGTAAATAGATTTAAAAACTATATAATAGTATAATCACTAAATGTTACTCCGTATGAGTTAAATCCCCCATGAAGTTCATTAATACCATAATAACTATAAAAAGGAGAAGTGTTGGGAAAACAACAGACATTACCAAATGATGAGAAAGAGCCTTTGGGGTCAATTTAGTAAATGATGAAGTTAGAATTATAGTTCATTGATAGGGAAATACTTTCATTTTCTATTTTTACTATCATCCAATATGGTTTATTAGAATTATTAACATTGGTCAATTATCTATTTAGTTGTTATTTTGACAAGATAAAGTGGTCGTTGAGGTTATTTTATGAAACCAAGATTCTATATTTGGATAAATATATATAAATTATGTTAAAGCTATATTTTTTGGAAAATTAAAAGTTTTAAATATAATTAATTTTCATTATATAACCCTATAAAACACTTACTAAATGATGATATAATTTAATAAAATTATAAGTAATTTTTAAAGTGTTTAGAAAGTTTATTATGTCTATTGGGAAAAAATCTTTCAATGTAACATTACAGTGTTTTTGGGTTGGTTATGTTTATTAAAAAAGTATCTTTTCATGGTGAATTTTAATGTTCCATAGATGTTTTTAACAATCCATGTTGACAAAGAAAAGTGACTAAGGAAAGGAATATTTAGAGGCGGTACAAAAGAACATACACAAGGTGGTTCCATTTTTCAGTGTTTTCCAAATTTTTGGGGTCTAAAATTTGGATTTTGGTGAGCATAATGAAAAGTTTATTTCCTTTAAGATCACATCAAAATATGGAAAAGGATTAATTTTCGTAGATATGGGATTTATGAAGAGTGAATCACAGAGAAGAAAATATTTGGATGGTGAGCTCTATGATTATGATGAGCATTGAGAACAGCATAGGTGAAGAGAATTGTGAGGGAGTATTGTAATGGAGGCACAAAGGAATTTATGGAATGCTCTATGATTACAATGAGCTCTATGATCTGAAAATTTCCATAGTTCTTTGCAATATAAAGAGAAGTTCGGGAGGAATATCATAGATTTGTGATTTGAGATTATGTGGTTCTGACATTTCACGGAAGGTTCTTGAGTCACTGGAATCACCTATAAATAAGCCTCAACCCCCTTGATAAGATTAAAGAGTTTTTTAAGAAAAAATTGTAGCTCTTGAATTGAAAAGGATATTCATGGAGGTAGTGTGCTTCGTAAAAGGTTGGAGCTTCATGGTGGCTAATCTAACTCCATGAAAGAGTTTTGGTCTATGTTGGATTAATGATATTCACAAAGGAAGTATCTTTGCAATGGATTGAGCTCTGCGATGGCCTAATCTCTACAAAGGTGTGTTGTTTGCGAAGAAGAAGGGACTTCGCAAAGGCTTGTTTTAGCTTTGAGAAATTGTGTGATTTGCAGAGTAGGGATATTTTTAAAGGTATTTACAAAGGTTGTTTCCCTCTGATCAGTGGAAAAGGGGTATTCATCAGTGGATGAAATTTGGACTTCAACAGAGCATCTACATATAGTGAAGGATACTCTCATTAGAGATATTGAAAGGACCTACAAGTCTTTAAAATGTTATTGGATCTTATGAAGAATCAGTGATCTCACTTTTGTTGAGAGAGAAATTATTTCTCAAATTGTGAATGGTTGTAAACCAGGAGGGATAGTGAGTTCTCTTTGAACTTGTAAACAACATTTCACTTAGAGTGGATTTGGTACATCGGCACATCGTTGGTGTCTTCTCCTTGGATGTAGCCTAGTGAGGGTAAACCAAGTAAAATTAATGTGTAATGTTCATGCCTTAATATTTTTCCATACTCTACAATAGGAATAAGATAGAAGAGAGTTTTTTTTAATAATGAAACAAGATCAAAGGGGCATGTTTTTTAATTTGTCATACCCTGATTCACCCCCCCCCCCTCAAGATATCTAGCATAGTGGACTAAATAATATCATATAAACTATTAACTTTCAATAAATAAGTATTTTTATTTAAAAGATAAAATTCTCGTATTAATAATATTATTTTGATAAAATAAATTTAATTTTTTGACTCATCGGATAAAAATTAGTTTAAGGGGTATTTTTAGCAGATTTGTTTTTGAAAAAGTTTATTTTTTGGTGAAAAAGTGAAAATAACCATTTTAGAGTACCATGATTTAAATATATCATTATTATTTAATAGTTATTAAAAAAAATTAAAAAATTTCTTTAAATAAAAATTTATTTAAATAAATAAATAAATTATAATAAAAAATATTAATTTGAATTTTTAAATTCATACTTTACATTTTGGAATCAAAAATTCGATTTTTGAGATAAAAAATATTTTTCGATTCTTTATATTAAATACATTTTATGTAATGTTATTTTGTAATTGTACATGATTTTAATTTCAAATAACTCTCATTAACAAATTAGTAATTTATAAAATTATTTATAATTCATTTCACCCACAACTGGTTGGCTTATATAATAAAACAACCAATATTTTTACCCTAAAATGTATCCATAAAAAAGTATAAATATCCACTATTTCTCCATATCCTCTCTAATCATTGTCATATTTGGATTTTTTTAATGATATGAGAAGAGATGTATGGTGGGTTTGGGGGTTTCAAACCAGTTTTGTTGGTGTTTTCATGTCATTCTTCATTTTCTACATAATTCCTAATGTAGGTGGATCCCCTCTCGAATCCTCTTTAATGAACTAGAAGGGTTGATTTGAAATTGATTGTTTTTCTTGATATTGATTGTGAAATTGTTCTGAATTTCGTTATGGAAACCTCCTTTGGTGGAAGTTTATGGAATTGTGAAAATTGGGTGTTTGGTGGAAAGTGAAAATGGTAACTAGATTTTAAAATGATGATTTTAAAATGGTTATTTGGTTTTGAGTATGGAAAAGTGTTTCCAATAAAATTTTGGTTTTACTGGAATTGTTTGTTGGAAAAAAATCAATAAAGGGTTGTTTTTATTGAAATGGTTTATTGGTATGGTTTTTAATAAAACTATGGTTTCATTGAAATGATTAAATTGGTTTGTAAATGGTTTTTTTGAAATGTGGTTGTCTTAAATGCTTATGCATTGATCTAATGTGATGGATAATGGTAGTGAAGTACCACCATCAAAAGTACATGTTATGGATGTGAATTCCCACCATCAATGGTAACCCCATGCTGGGGTGGTTTTGTGGTTGAATGTGTGAGTGTGGTTATGTGAAAATGGAATGGATTATGCTAATGTGAAATTGAGGGTGGTTAAATAACTTGTGTGGTTTATTCCTTGGAAAATGGATTTAGTTTTGTAAAACTATTTTGTTATGGAAAATGTTTTATATTATAATATAAATTATTTTTAATTGTTTAACATAAATGTTTTTGTATGAATGTGAAAACTTGTTCTATACTAGTGAATTGAGTAGGGTCATCATTTGGGGAAAGCCTACTTAGTTTCATTACTCACCCCTACTTTGGATTTTTGGTGATTTTTCATATATTGTTCATCGAGACATAGGTAAAGGTAAATTATCACATTTCTTTAGTGTTGTATCCTGATACTTGGGCTTTAATGTGGAGTCGGAGCGTGGGGAATGTTTGGATCTATGGATTGATGACTTTGGTGTCCTTCAGTTTTTTTGGTTTTTTCTTCCACTATGTACTTATTGTTTAATTATCTTCCACTTTAATGCTTTTTTAGTTTTTTTTATATCAACGGTATTACCTTGATTTATTTTACATTTTTATCATGTGTCATGTAGTTGTTATTTTTTTATGGCATGTTTGGTTGGGTTCATTTATTTTCGATGGGAAAATAAACCCCCATCTGTTAATGAAGCCCTTGGAATTTATTTATATCCTTTAGAATCTTGGGGATATCATATAAGGCGAAGTAGAAATTTCACCTCAACTCAATCCAATTAGTATGGTTGGGATGTTACATGTGTGATAGTTACTGGTGCACTATGGGGTAATTGGAAAGACGATCTCTCGTGTGCTGGTGGAGGTATTGGCATTAGGTATGATGGGTGGTAATGATATATTAAGGGACTGGTGATTATTTGTTGATATCAGGTACATGTGGAATTCAATATGATGGTCGGGTATGATACCATTTTTTGTGTTAGGTATTTTGGTTTAGATTTTACTATATATGTGACTTCTATGGTGGGAAGTACCTGTGGTTGGAATCAATTTCCTTTCCTTGGTTTTTTTAGATGATTATGTATAGATAAATTCATTTGATATCACATCAGTATTTATGTAGTGTGGTGAGTGGGATGCTCTGGTTTCAATCAGGTTGGTTAGTGTTATGGTTAAAGACAACTCAAGGGATAACTATTCTATAGTATGGAGGTTACAATGTCATTAGTTTTGGTTGAGTGATTTTAGGTCTATTTTTAGTATGATATTCTATATTTTAGAATATTTTAGGTGTGTAGAATGTTAATAGAGTTCATGAAGTTTTGTTTTTTACTTTATCTAGGTTTTATGATGAAATATTTTTCTTTGGGTTAAGAATCAGTATGAATCATATGGAATTGTGGCATGATGAGGGTTTTATAAGATTAAAATTTTAGGGATAGTGGTGGTTCATATCACAACCTACTCTATTTTACAATTATATCCTTATGTAATATTAGCCTTTTGATTGTTAGGGGAAGTCATTTTATAATAGATTTGGTTGTTCCGTCAAGCCCAGTATTAATGAGGGAATTATGAAATAAGCTAAGAGGGCCATGAAACAACATGGGTAGTCAAGTTCATTGGTTCTATCTAGGGGAAACATTCTATAATGAAACCTAATGGGTAACAATGCATGGAGGGTTCTAGTCAGTTTTTTATATATTAATTAATTTAGATTAAATTTTATAATATTAGAAAAAATGAGGGGATTCATCACTTTCCAAGGGTATAAAATGGTCATCCCTTCGCTTTAGTCTCTTCCATTTGGTGGTATCTCATCTGTATTTCATCCACTCCTTCATATATCTATCTTAGGGAGTCTCCATGAGAAAAGATCATTATCCTATGTCATTTTTTCTAGTTTTACCACTATTAGAAAAAAAATACTAAAATATCCATTTTTGGGTCTTTTCCCTTGTTTCATCATTTCTCCAAATCAAAGAAAAATCAGTTAATGATATTACCCATGAATGATCTTACATGTATCATGTGTGTGGTTCCTTTATATTTCTGTGGTTATATGTGTGTTAACGTGATGTGTGATTTTCAGTCATGGGTAGGGCCATATGTGTAAATTAAAATGGAACCACTTTTCATTTATTTTGTCAATCTGATATACGTAGGGGTGGTATCATATGGGTAATTATAAGATATTTCATATATGGGTTATTATAGGTTATAGTCTTTGAGGCTTTTTTATAAAGTTATTGAGTGGTATGAAGAGATAGATTATGGAGTTGTTTATTCTTTATAATTCATTGGGAACATGATGGTGGGGATTATGTGGTCATGGAAAGATTTGATTTTGAAGTTATAGGACAACCATTTTATTTTTAAATAATATACAGGTTTTATTTTTATTTAATATTTATCCCTTTTTTATTTATTCAAGAAAAATTTATTTCAATTTTTATATATGATTCTTCCATATATGATAAATGCATGAAAAGATATTTCTTATACATTTAAAATTATTATTGCATAATGGATGTTTTATATAATGTTTTAATAAATACCCTAAACAAAACTTCCTATTTTGATCAATTTAAAAAATTATTTAATCATTAGGTATATTATAAATTGATGGGACCAATTTGGGTATAACTTAATAATATTAGTGGGGTAAATCTGTGTTAATGACTTTTAATTTGTTTATATAATTTTAATCCATTTATTATTGTACCTCTAGAACTATCCAAAATTAAGTAATTATAGGTTATCTCTTATAACATTTATTTTCACAAGAAACAAAAACAAACAAACCCACACACACACATAGAGTATATCAATTTACAAGTTTTACCTTTCAATATGAAAGGTTAATACTTGGTGTGAATTGCTAAAACCTATGATCACATATCCCATTAGTAAAACCATATGAGGATTACACTATAGTATCCTAGTAGTGTAGATTGTGCATGTTTAACACTTTTTTGGTGCATCCTTCACTTAGGTACATCTCACACCTCTATAATTTTTTATAGATGAAAATAAGATAGTCAACCACTAATCGATATCTCTATAAGTTATTGGTGTGTTGCATATTTCTTCTTCTTCCTTGCAAAGTAGGATGTCACTTCTTCATTTTGTACGCACAACACTACATACAATAGATTTTATATTATTATTCACATTAATAATACAAATTATTTCCTTCCTTACTTACTAAAAAGGATTCTTCTTCTCATAGCATGTACAGTGCATGCACTTCCTCTATTCAATACCTTATATGAAAAAATAAATTTTCATATCCTTCTTATATAAACATACTCAGATTTTTTTATTTCTCTTATCTCTTCTTCTTCCTCTTATTTAATGTAGAAAAAAATCACTAGATCTCCCCCATATTTTTTCTCAAACCCACAGCGTTTCTTTGAGATATAAAAATGTTGGGTCTTTAATACGTAAATGTGTATTTCAAGATAGAATAGTATTTATTCTTGCTAACTTTTATCATGTCATGAAAAATTCTTATTACATGAATAATAGTATTCAACAATGAAAATATTCTTTGACATATAATACTATATATATATATATATATGATAATATCCAACAATGTCGACTATATGTTCTTCCTCATTTCTCATTCTCTGTATTCACAACCACATGAATAGTGGATTTCAATTATAATTATTTTGAATATTTAAAATTATCATGATTATTTTACAATTTCCTTAGACTAAATTAATAATTATTGGCCTTGTTTTTTTAGAGACCTGGTTTTTTTCTTGTAAGAATTTGAAATTTATCTATATATTTTTATAGACCTAGGCATTGAGACAAAATGAAATTCCGAGAACCAGTGTGCCTAGAATAAATTTTATAAAACTATTAAATATATTTTATACTGTGTGTGCGTGATTAGTTAAAAAAAATGGATAAATATTAAATTTTTGATTGGATCAGAAATCTGAGACTACAGTTCGCTCCAGAATGTAGTGATTTCCCTAGGTGCGAAATAAAATGATTCAGAAAAGGATGTTCGGGACCCTCTCCTGTTGTTGGTCCATTAAGTGGATTAATTTAGTCAAATTAATTAATTAATTAAATTCATTTGACCTAAAATGATGTCTATAAATATACAATTAAAGGAAATTTTCCATAGTTGGCTTCACAATTTCTAGAATCTGCCAGAGAGGGATCCTCTATCCTCCCTTTGGTGAATCGAGACGAATGGAAATGGAACATCAAATCATATCGGATCAAAATGAAACAAACACATAAGCTTCTTCCAATCATTGTGCAGACACATAAGTCCTGAATGATCTATACCAAATAGAGGTAGTACTCATCTTTTGGTTTTTTTTATGCCTTTGGATTAAAATATTGGGTAGATCATTATAACTTATCCGATCTGAATCTTTTGATGGCCTTTATATGATCCCAAGTACTATATTTAATATTGTTTAATCAATTTCTAACCTCGGTAAACCATTATTGATCTCCGTCCAAGAATTTTTGGCAATCAATGTTTAAAAATTTGGTTCATGGTTCTTTTCTCCCTCAATTCTTCACATTCTTTTACAGTTGGATCCCCATGGTCCTAGATCAACATTTCTGGGAAACACTGAGCTTGATCAAGCCCACAGATTCATGGAGGATTGACAATGTGACAATGGTTTGTAGAGTGGAGCATAGATCTAGAATCGTTGTGGTATAGGGATGCTCGATCAGTTTGTAGGAGATATAAGATATAATATATAATATATGAGATATGAGATATAAGATATAAGATACATTATATGAGATATAAGATATGAGATATGAGATATAATATATGAGATATAATATATTAGATATAAGATATATGATATAAGATATATGATATAAGATACAAGATATGAGATATGATATGTGTGATATAAATCTTGGTTAAATAATTTTATATTGGGTATACATTTTAACAAAGGTGTTAGTTTGAAGAAATTCCAGTGACAACGTGATATTAGAATTGAGACATTAATTTTAAGACCAATGTTGGATACCTTTTTCTAACTCATTCCTCAGGTCAACAAAATACTCAATATTATTATTATTATTATTATCATCATCATCATCATCATTATTGTGGAATATTTTATTTGACAGATCTCTCTCATACAGTGTTGGAATAATGAACCTTCTATAGTGCTACCACCCAAAAATTTAGGTGAACATTCAAGACCAATATCTGGTATTTAATTTGGACTTGTGGCTTGGGCCCCTGAGGCGCCATTCGAGCATGATGCAGTGAAATGAAATTTATTTACTAGGTGTCTGATTAAGGCAAGTGAATAACCTATCTCAAGTTTTTTTCCACATAGAATGTGATGGTTCCCTCCGTTGTGGATTTTGAGTTATGATATGAGATGTTCTGATCATGAATCTTCTTGAGGTGATACTAGATAATGGCAGCGATCATGCAGGATCACTAGAGATTTTCAAGTGTTACTATCCAATAGGGCTGGGTAGTGGAGTTCTCCAAGGACCATTTCTAGGAATTACACTCCATCTGGGCTGGGTAGTGGAGTTCCTCGATGATATTTCTGAGTTACCATCTATTAGGGCTAGGAAGTGGAGTTCATTGACGTTTCGGTCTTACCATCCAGCAGGGCTGGTTAGTGGTTTTCCCTAATGATTTTTCTTAGTTACCCTCTAGTAGGAATGGCCACTAGATTTCCTCAACTTTCCAAGAATAGCCTATAGTAGGGTTATGCAGTGGAGTTCCTCGATGACTTTACCGGTCTTAACCTCTAGTAGGAATGGGCAGTGGAGTTCTCCAATGACCATCCCAAGTGGTACCCTCCAGTAAGAATAGACATTTGAGTTCCTCGGTGACTATCAGAGTATGACCCTCATGTCATACTAGGACATGGGATCCTTACCTAGAATTTATTGTCCCTCTACTATGAGGCACAGTGAATATAATAGGCTTGATATTGCTTTGGACTCACAAGAAAGAGGGATGTGGTCCTTACAGAGGTGTGTTCTTGTAATGTGACCTAAAAGCATGTGGGTGAGTCAATTCTAAACCAAGTAGATAGTATCAATGTTTGGTGATTGAGTCCCATAGACTTGTGTGTTTGTGGCAAACACGTGAGATGTTGGTAATTGTTAACAGACTTATTTTGGAACTCTTGGTGACTCATCTTCATGGGTTGAGCTGTAAGATGGAGATCCCCTTACTCTCTCATTTAGGATTGTTTTAATGAGGATATATATATATATCTAATTTCTTTTGGATTCACAATTTTGCATTGGATACTCCTCTTATAGGAGAGAAGAATACATGTGGGTATGCCACATACTTTATGTGTCTAGCTTATCATGGTGGGATGAGTCTAATCTTCTACTATAAGTGACAAGACCTTGAAAGGTAGTTAATCAACTCACCATGTTTAGCCCCCTGTGCTTTGATGAGTATACTTTCACTCTACTGTTTGGTTGAGATATACTATTTCATTGTACCTTGTTATATATCCTGATTCAATATTCATTTGTATCTCTTACTACTCCCCCTTCACCCCTTTTTGGTAATTCGAATAGGTATGTATATACTCTCCCCTATTTGTGCTTTTCTCGCACATGTCATGTCTTTTGGAGACAATGGACAGGTTGACCGTGACTTTAGAGGACCTTAGGGATACTGGGTTGTTAGACCATATATGATGGTCCTGGATTGGGAAATAAGTGATGGTCTCTCTCATTTGTTTAATCATTTCCAGTTTTTCAAGGATGGGACATATTTCTAGTTGGGCATGTATCTTTTCCCTTTAATTTTAGTTTACACAAACATAATTTAGTACTGTCTAGAGGTGCATCCATGCCTAGTTAATTTTATAATAGTATTGCATCTTTTTTCATTTCCCTCTATACCTTTTCATTGAGTTGTATATGTGTGTTCATACAGGTACTTAGGAAAAGTAATCCCTGAGTTTAGTTTTGCCTTCAGCACTTTTCACCACCCCTTGGCCAATGGAGTCGGGCTATGGGTAGTTGTGGCTCCAGCCCCAGCATGGGTCAGGTCATGACAGATTGGTATGAGAGAAAGTTCATTCCTGGGGATGTTGTTCAGATGTATACCCTTAAAGTGGATTGGTTGGGTTTAGGGAAATAGTTTCAAATTTTCTTGAGTGTGGATATCAGGTCAGAGAGTCCGGTGATGGTACGAGCGGCTGACGTATCTATTCCTAGGACATTGATTACCTTCCAATCAACACAGCATGCTGAGACATTTGTTGCAGAGATTAATATTACATGCATCATATAGGATTAAGTCTTTGAATATCTTATTAAGTCAAAACCCCATTGTTATATATATATATATATATATATATATATATTCTCATTTGACTATGGTACTCCTTAATAACATTTAGAATGCCTCCACAATGACATCCATCTAGGATACAAGATCTGATTCGTGATGATGAACCTATGAGTGATGAGGCCTCAGTTCAGGTTCCATTATGTGATCCCTAACCCCCAGGTGGGAAAGTATTAGTACCTCCAACTTTTGAGCAGTATATCATCCCAAAAGAGTAGGATGAGGATGCATGTAGTCTTAACATGCTCCACAAGTTCCAACATCAAATACCATTGAGGTACCATGGAAAGCAAAATCCTCAAGAATCAGAGGATTGTCTAGAGCCGGTGGTCTGCATATTCGGGATTTTTTAGACCCTGAAGGCTCATTTGGTGGATTTTGAAGCCATCCTTTTCCACAGAGAAGTTGTATATTGGTGGAGCCTGGTTACATAGATGCATGATGAATCGAAACTCTAATGGGATGAATTCTAGCATCTATTTCTTGAGGAGTACTACCCAACCTTGTTATGCCCGGTTTGGATCCAAGAGATTCTATAACTGTAGAAGGGAGGGATGATGTAGGTTGAGTACATGGAAATTTTCACAGAACTTACACGCTACTATCTTTACATGATTCGAGACAATTACTTCAGAGAAAAAAAGTGTGAGTAGGGACTCTGTTGAGAGATCTTTGCTAGTATAATTCCCTTCTGAATCCACATATATGTTTGGATGATAGAGGGGGTGTTGGTGATAGATATATTTATGTAATATGGATTCCACATGGATGGAGTTGGGAGTGGGTGTCGTGGAGCTTATTCCATCGCAGCATCTAGCAGGCACCATTCTAAGGGATCTCGGCATAGGATACCCTTTCAGGAGCAGGCTCGGGGATGTGGTTGTATAGTGCATAGGAATCACAGAGCACTAGGGAAGCCCAGGGAGGGTGTGTTATGCTTGTGATGAGTAGGGTCACATGGAATGAGACTTCCTAACTAGACGTGCTGAACATCCCAAGAAGATAGCTGATGGACCGCCACGGAAGAGGCATCACTATGATCAGGGATCTCCAAGGCATAGACAGGGTGGTCCAAAAAGATTTGGAGATGGAAGAGGAGAATGAGGAGTTGTAGGTGGAGAAAGATGTTACGAGTTCCTTTTACCACCACCATCAGGCTGCTCACATCATACTCAAGGAGCTAGTATCCAGGGATGCAGAAAGCTGCATTCTTTTTGGATGTCTACGATCCCACAACACATGAGATGATCTGAGGTATGAAATTTTTTTATTATACTCTTGCCTCATTATTTATATAAATGGGTTCAAATCATTATTTTATCTTGACACTCTATGTTTGGGATCTGAAGCTCTCGGTAGAGGTGCTAGCACAGCAGCTTTGACTTGAGGTTCCTATTGTGATTTCTTCTTCTGTATCATTCATCTTCCCACAATGTCATCTATTTCTTGGATAATAGAGGTTCATGTGGGACCTTTTGGTCATAAAAATGGAACCCCATGACATCATATTGGGTATGGATTGTCTTTCCATGGTCTGAGACCAGATTAATTTTCACGGTAGATAAGTCAGATTCCTATGCACTGATGGGATGAGACTATCCTTCTCTGCAAAGAGAGATCTCATGGCATGGAATGTGGGTTCAGCAAGTAGGAGGCCAAATCCCATCACCTATAAGTTTACAAGTTTAGACCTTGGTGTAGTGGGATATTCAATAATATACAGTTTTTATTGGGGGGTTTATATGGACGTCTACCTAGAAGATGTTCTGAGACTACCTCTGAGGTGGGAGATGGAGTTTTACGTTGACTTGTATCCTAGGACTATCCTGATTTCATCTGAGGCATATAGGTTGGAATCAACAGAGATCTGATAGCTACGACTATACTTGGAGGACATTCATGAGTAAGATTTTATTGGACCTAGTGTGTCCCCCAAGGAACCTCGAGTGTTGTTTGTGAAAAAGGTCGACGAAAGCTTATGGATTTATGTAAATTATCATCAGCTGAATCAATCCACGATAAAGAACAAGTATCCCTTGCGGAGAATTTAAAACCTGTTTGATCAGTTTCATGGTGTGAGATGGTTCTTGAAGATCAATCTTAGATCTGGCTACCACCAGTTTAGGGTTTGTGAGGTTGACATTCCAATGTTTTTATTCTGATGTCGCTACGAACTCTATGAGCTTATAGTGATTCCCTTTGGTGTGATTAATGACCCTATCATGTTTACAGCTTTCATGAACCAAGTCATCCAACCATACTTGGACAAGTTTGTTGTTATCTTCATTGATGACATACACATCTATTCTGCAACATAGGAGGAACATGAAAAGCACTTGAGGATAGTCCTAGAATTACATTGAGAGAACAAACATAATGGAAAGTTATCAGAGTTTAAATTCTGGATACATGAGGTTTTCTTTCTAGGGTATGTCATTTATAAACATGATTTAGTAATGCATATAGTAAAGATATAAATAGTGCTTTATTGGGATCCACCCAAGAATTTATCGGATGTATGGAGGTTCCTTGGGTTGGTAGGGTACTACAGGAGATTTGTAACAAACTTAAATGGAATCGCAGCCCCTTTGACCACCCTGATGCAGAAACGATAGCTATTTACCTAGTCTATGTAGTGCCAGAGGGACTTTTAGGAGTTGATACTGAGTATGACAAGTGCTTCATTATTGATACTACTAGTGGAGGGTATAAAGTTTGTCATGTGTTGTGATGCCTCATGAGTAGGGCTTGATTATGTGTAGATGTAGAAATAGCCAGTTATCGCATATAGGTTGAGGCAGTTGAGGCCCCATGAGAAGAACTATATAACTCACAATCTAGATCTAGAAGTGGTAGTATTCTCCCTGAGGATGTGGAGACACTGTCTTATGGGAGATCACTTTGTGGTTCACATAGTCCACTAGAGTCTCAGGTATGTCTTAGCTCAAAGAGACATGAACCTAAGACAGTAATGCTGGTTGGAGTTCATGCAAGACTATGACTTTGAAATAGTCCACAATAGGGAAGGGAACATTTTGGAAGACTCCCTTCGTAAGAAGTCACATGATTTCTTAGTTTGGGAATCTTCAAAGTAGTTATCTTCCCTACATCTGACCCTGGTGGAGCATGAGGGTATAGCTTTTCATCAGTCGATGGTTATGACTCCTTCTCTCCTTGTGTGTGTGAGAGAGTCCCAACTGGGAGACATCAACCTCAAGGTATTATGTGATCATATTTCCACAAGTGATGCACCATATGGATATTCTTAAAGAGGGAATCATGTTATCTTGTTACAAGGGAAAAAAATTTGTTCTAGTCACGATGTAGGGGGAGGTGATGTAGGAGTTCCATACCTATCCCCTATTTGTACATATCGGTGTGGGTAAGATGTATAGAGACCTTCATTGGATGTTTTTGTTGTCCGGTATGAGACAAATCATAGCTGAGTACATCTCTCAGTGCCTTATCTACCAGAAGGTGATTGTTGAGTACCATGTTTTGGAAGGTTTGTTGCATCCCCTTGAGAACTGGGAGTGGAAGTGGGATGGAATATCCAAAGTCTTGTTCACAAGACTTCCATACATAGTTAAGGGCCATGAATCCATCTAGTTGATAGTTGATCAACTCATAATGTAACGCCCCGACCCCAGTTACCTAGAGTCAGTGCATTATTGCGTAACATTGGCATGATCACAAAAGATCAAGTCTCGAAAGACCGATTAGTTTAGTAGCCTTGGAAACACTAGATACATTCATAAGTCTTACATTACATCAAAAAGTAAAACAAAACTACAACAAAATCTTGTCTTCATATCCCCTCATACTATCCCTATAGGTCATTTATAATATACTTCTTCACATCCTGGAAAAATTAAAACATTGAAAGGGGTGAGCTCAGATGCTCAGTAAGGAAAACAATATAGCGGAAGCTTTCATAAACAAACATAAACATTTAAGATAATGTATAACTAAATCAAAAGCCTTTTAAACTTTAACTTCAACATAATTTGGCAAATGTAAAATGAGATAATTCCATTTACTTATTCACATGGATATTCTACTGGTCGAATTACCACATGCAATATCAATAACCACTTTCAAAATGATGGAATGCATAATGCTAGACTATCATAACCACGTAGCCAAGGCCTCGTGTCAAGACTACAAATAATATTTTGTCAGGGCCTCGTTCCAAGACACTAGTTTGTCTCATGAGACCTGTCGATGCATCGAGGAGCTATAGTGGGCTCCACCCGTCACTTATTAAGTCCAATACATTCCTCATATGAACGGGTTTAAACATACCATAAACCATAACATAATCATATCATATAAAACATGAATAAAGGAAACATAACATTTCCACATTTCAATCACAAGATATCAATACAACACATTGATATAATAAAACCATTTTCAATACCAAAATAAAATAAAAGTAAAAGTTGGCATTTATTTTTCATTTAAAAAAATTATGGCTTTTAGAGGAAGCCGAAAATCAAATAATGGTCACGGCGGTGGAGAAGTCGTTGTCGCCACATACATAAGAAAAAACATTCCTTTTGTCGTTTAGTAAAAATTCTTCGTATAAAAAGATTCCTTTTGAATAAAAGTAAAAGTCAAAGGGGTTTATACACCGTATAAAATAAAGTTGTGTATAAAACAAAATATGCCTCAATGAAAGGAGATTTGAGACGAAGTCCCTTACAAAGATCATTTTTTAAATAAAATAGATCTATTATGTGTATTCACTATAAGTACAAATAAATAAAGTAAAAATACAATATTTGATATAATAATATCATGACATAATTTGAAAGTAGGAGATTAACCCAAAGAATGGAAATTGGGTTCAGAAGTTCCCTTACCTCATGTCTGACTTGACTCGATCGTTCTTCAACCTCCTGAACAATAACCTGGAGTTAATATCTTTTTTCTTAAGAACCTTTTACATGCTCATTATTCCTTTTATATCACTTATTACCATGTTATGAACATTATGTAATTATTTAATTTAATAACGGTCATTTTGTCGATCTTTGGTACTTGAGTCAAAAATAACCTTCTTATAATTACAAGTTGTTCATGTGGTGAAATATCCATTATATCCAGAATTATATTCATAATGTAGATATTATATATATCATATATATCCAGTATATACATGCATTTATAATATTCATAACATTTAGAGGTAAGAAATGAAATGCACCATTCATGGAGACGGTAAGTCGTACGTATGCATGAACGCTACTTTAATTTCTATTTCGTATTTAATGAAATGAAATTATAATTATATAAAGGTATACTATAATTCCAGTATAATATAATATATAATACCATTTACTCCATCCTTTATACATCCCACATATGGCATTAATGATTCAAATCACTTTGAGGGGGCGGTAGTCCGCACTTCCTAAAATGAAAATATCGTGTTTACCCATAATGGATACCATAAATGTATTCCATAAATGAAAAATACAGAAGCTTAAGTAAAACATAAACATATTATATATCATATATAAATATAGTGATATCTTAATGGCCACCTTTGAAGGTGTTATATGAGTGTTGAACAATCATCATTTCGTGAGGCAGAAATTCACCATCCATAGAAACAGTATGTTCTTTAACCGTTAGATGTAGGTGTGTGTAAGTGTAGCCCGAATACTTCTTATCAAAACATCCTAGTATATTGAAGATACTGGTTTTGTTACAAAATAAAGGAATAAAAAGAGTTTAAGGGGTTGGAGAAGAAAAATAAAACAAAATAACATAAGAGAAGACATTACCTTAAAATCGGGTAACTCTTTTTTGATTTGAGCCAAAGGATTCCTTGGGAAGAATTATGCCCAATGTGAGGCTTCTAGGAGTAAGAGAGGGAAGTTGATAGAGTATTTGGGTATATTTTGGCCGAGCCAAAAGGCTTTGAAGGTGTGAATAAGGTGGTAGTGGTGGGGGCCTTTTATAAGAGGAGAGGAGGGGCACTCTTGGAAAGTCTTGAAATGTTACTTTAATTTATAATGAGTTCCGGATTTTAAAGGTACCACACTTATATATTGTGATGATAAGGTGATAGGGGTATTAAATATACTTATCTAATAGGTTTTTGACATGTTTAAGTCTTAGATTTTACATTATCGTTTCATTTTAATTAAATCGTTAATTAATGAGGTAATCGTTGCATCATCATGGTGTCATAAACAATTCAATTTATAAAATGTCTAAAAATTAAAAAAAAATATCATGATATAGGAAATCTTTTTAGCTTTCCAATTAATATTTATAGTCTAAAATTTAACTTATATAACCCCATGTAATAATTGTTTTAGTAAAACAACACATGTTTGTGACAATTTTATTTTTACTTTAAATAAAAAGTTATTATTGTCATTTTCTTACCCAAGTGGCTCTATGGGGTCCCCAAGTTGAATCATGGATTGTCTTGGTCTACCATGACTTATCCAATAATGGTAGGACAAGTGTAAGGGTATTTTCATATTTTTATAATATCATTTTTACCTTAAATATCACTAATTACCTTTAATCGCAATTAATTAAACTTAAAAGTTACTATTCACCAAAAAAATTATTTTAATCCCATTGAACCACATTTTACTTCCTAATAACAACCATGTATGTCGGATTTTTTAAATTCAATTCATATAAGCGGTAAAGTTTCATTTAAACGAAAAATCAGTTTTTTAACTACCACTTAGTGGTTTCACTATTCATCAAAAATTGAAGTTTTTCAGAAAAATGCCAAAATTTCACCCTAAGCTATAATTGATATTCCGAATTCAAAAATGATGTCTATTTTAAAAAATTCCAAACATATAAGTTTCATTAATTAATTTTATAATTAATTCCCACTGTCACACCAAATAACATGTTTTTAAGAAACAATATATATCAAAAGATTGACAATTGTTTATGTCCAATTTCAAAGTGAAATTAATTATAATGACCACGATTGGATAAAATGGTAAAAATATATTCTAATTATACTTTAAAACCACTCAATAGTATAATTTATCACTCTAAATTATTTTTATTAAAAAAGTTGTTTTTAAGTATTTTTCACTATTCATAAAAAAATGGAAGTTCTCATAAAATTACGAAAAATTAAACTTAGGATAATTTCGATATTCCGAATCCAAAAATGAAGTCCATTTTGAAATATAAAATATATATAATTTAAAAAGGGGGTATTACTATTCATAATGGCTATTTTGATTGGTCACGGTGTGTTAGAATCTCGAACTTGCGTACAATGCAAGCTATTACATTATTGAAAGAGAAGCGTATCGCGGAAGCTCGGGGTGTTACACATAAAGTCGGTGCACTTCCTTATGATTAGGTATAAAAGTTCAGTGGAGATTTTGGGGTAGTTTTATGAATGGGAGATTATTCTCCTTCATGGGTTACCCTCTATAATTGTCTCCAATTGTGATGTGTAGTTTATATCATGGTTGTGGAGAGGCCTAGAGGAGGAATTTGGGACCCAGGTGAGGATGAGTACTTCCTTTCATCCCTAGACCTATGGGAAGATCGAGAACACATTATAGGTGCCAGAGGATATGTTGAGGGCATACCTATTAGAATTTGGCTGGATCTAAGAGGATCTCCAGCCCTTAGTAGTGTTTCTATACAATAAAATCTATCACTGAACTATCAGAATGACACATTTTGAGGCCTTTTATAGGGGACCCTACATGTCACAATTGTTTTGGATAGAGGTTGATGAGACATATCTTGTGGGCCTAGAGTTTTTACAGGTGATAATAAAGAAATTCCAGGTCATCTGGGAGCAAATGAGGATGGCCTAGGCCAGACATAAATCCTACCCAAACCACCATCATAGGCCCTTGGAGCTTGAGAAGGGAGACCATGTTTTATTGTGAGTCTCTCCATGCTGAGATTGTCGAGGTTCATCCGATAAGTTAATCTATCCCCGAGATTTGTTCGGTTATTTGAGATCACATAGAGAGTTGATGAGGTTGCCTATCACCTCACCCTACCCCCACATCTAGAGAGGGTGCACAAAGTCTTCCATGTGTCACAGTAGAGGAGATACATGCATAACCCTTAGCAGATCATCAACTAGGGTAAGAAAGACATTTAGAATAGATACACCTTTTTAAAGAACCTGGTGGTGATTGAGGATCAGTGGGAGAGGACCCAGTGCGATGAACCATCCCATTGTTTCATGTGTTGTGGCTACATGAAAACGTGTAGCGGAGTTCTTTGGAGCGGGATAGCTAAGTGTGTGCTCATTATCCCAGGTTGTTTTCCTAGTTTTCTATTTTTTGAGATGAAACTCCTAAATAAGGGAATGATGTAGATGCCCTTTTTTCCCTTGTAAGACTTTGAAATATTTACATATATATTTTTAGAGATAGTTGATAATACGGAGTGCAATTCCAAGGCCCAGTGTGCTTGCAATTAGTTTTATAAAAATATTAAATATATTTTATACTTTGTGCATGCATTTTTTTAAATAAAATAGGATAAATCTTAAATGGTTGAACAGATCGTAAATCTAATACCACGGTTGGAACCAAAACATGGTTTTTTCACTAAGTGCAACATAAAATGATTTGTAACGAGACGTTTGGACACCTCTATCATTGGTTGTACATTAAGTGGTTTCATTTAATTTAATAAAAAAATTAAATAACTTTATTTGACCTAAAATGATGTCTATAAATATGTTGTTAAAGGAAATTTTCCAACGATGGCCTCATAATTTTTGGAATCCATCGGTGAGAGCTCCTCTCTCCTCTCTTTGGAGTGAAGAGACGAATATCAACGGAACATTGGATCAGATCCAATAAATATGAAACGAATGCATTAGCTTCTACCAATAATTATTTTGGCACTTTCTTCACCAACAATTGATCCAAAATAGTGGTTTCACTCGTCTTTTGGTGTTTTTATTCCTTTTGATTAAAAGATTGAGTATATCGTTATTCCTCATTCGATCTATTTTTTATGTCCTTATCATGAGTCCAAGTACTGGATTTCATATTTTTTAATCAATGTTCTAAACCTGGTGCCCTATTCTTGATTGTCGGCCAAAAATGCTTGGCTAGTGATGTTTAAAATGCTGGTTTACAGTTCTTTTTTCCTTCAATTCTTCACATTTTTCACCGGTATGATCCCTATGGTCTCAGATCGACATTTTCGGGTGGCACTGAGCTCAATTGGGCCCCCAGATTCATGGAAGATTGACAATATGGAAATTTTTTTGCGAGTAAAGCAAATATCTAGAATCATTGTGGTATAAGGAAACTCTATTTGTTGGTATGATCTATAAGATATAATATATGAGATATGAGATATGAGATATAAGATATAAGATAAAAGATATGAGATATAATATATGAGATATGAGATATGAGATATAAGATATAAGATATGATATATGATATATAATATATAAGATATAAGATATAAGATATGAGATATAAATCTTGGTTAAATAATCTTATATCAGTTATATCTTTTAATTGTGGCGTCCGTTTGAAGAACCGTTAGTCACAACGTGATCCTAGAATTAAGACATCCATTTTAAGACTGATGTTGGATACCTTTTTTAGATTCGTAACTCAGGTCAACGAATCACCAAATAATATAATTATTATTATTATTGTAGAATCTTGTATCTGATATATCTCCCTCATACTGTGTCAGAATGATGAACCATCTGAGATGCCGGAACCCTTAAATTTAGGATAATGTTTCAAGACCAATATCAGTTATTTAATTTGGACTCATGGCTTGGTCCCATGAGACGCCATTCGAGTATGATGTGGTGAAATGTGAATTTTTCACCGGGTGTCTAATTGAGGCAAGTAAATAGCCTTTCTTGAGAATTTTTTCATGTATAATGTCATGGTTTTCACTATTTTGGATTTTGAGATATGATGTAAGATGTTCTAATCATGATTCTTCTTGAGGCAACACTCGATGATGCCAGAGATCGTGTAGGATCACCATAGATTTATAGTCATTACCCTCCAATAAGGATGGGTATTACTGTTCCCTGAGGTGCCTCTATGGGTGTTACCCTTCAGTAGGTCTGGGTATTGGATTTCCCTGATGATCATTTTGAGTTACCCTCTTGTAGGGATAGGGAGTGGAGTTCCTTGACATTTTGGGCTTACAATCCAGCACGGCTGGGCTTGACATTCCCCGATTATCTACCCAAGTTACCCTCAAGTAGGGCTAGGTAGTAGAACTCCTCAACCTTTTGAGATTACCCTCCATCAAGGCTGGGAAGTGGATTTCCTTGATAACCTTACTTAGCTTACCCACCAGTAGGACTGGGTAGTGGAGTTACCTAATGACCTTCTGAGTTGTACCCTCTAGTAGGACTGGGCAGTGGAGTTCCTTAGTGACTATCAGTGTATGGCCCTCTTGTCCTACCGTGTCATGGTATCCTTACCTATAATTTTTGGTCCCTCGACTATGTGACATAGTGAAGAGACATAGTTTTACATGGATTTAGACCCACGATGAAGAGGGATGATTTCCCCACTGAGATGTATTCTTGTAATGCGGCCTAAAACCATGTAGGTGAGTCGGTGATACCCAAAGTGGATATTACCAAGGTATAGTGATTGAGTCCCTTAGATGTGTGTGTTCGGGGCAGATTCATGACATGTTGGGTATCATTGATTGAATTCTTTTGGAACTCTTGGAAAATATATTTTTGGGCTAAGATATAATATGGAGATCCTCATACTCTCTCATTTGGGATTCTTTGAATGAGGATATATATAAATTCTTTCCTTTGGATTTACACTTTGGCTTTTGATACTCTTTTTCCAGGAGAGGTAAAGTTGAACAGGGTATTCCATGTTCTTTCTGTGTCTAGATTCTTTTGGTTCGATGAGTCTACTCTTGTGATATCGGTGGAGAAGGCTCAACGTTTATTTTATCTACTCACTGTGTTTATCCTCTTGTGTTTGGATGAGCTTACATTCACTCTTTTGTTGGGTTGATCAGTACTATTTCACTATACCTTGTACTATCTACTACTTCCCTCTTAATTTGCATCTCTTACTGCTCCACCTTCACCAATTTTGGGGTGTTCTACTGGGTATGTATATAATCACCCTTGCATGATATTTTTCCACATGTGTCATGTCTTTTACAGATGATTGACAATTTCATCATGACTTCATAGGATATTAGGTATACCGGTCTCTTTGACTGCATACGATGATCGTATCTTGGGATATAGAAGTTGGGCTCTCTCAGTTATTTAATATTTTCTAGTTTTTTCAGGTTGTGAAATATTTTAGTTCGGGTGTGTATTTTTTTCCCATTGATTTCAATTTATACTATAGTACTTTTGTACTCTCTAGAGGTTCATTCTTTCCTAGTTTATTTTATAGCAGTATTACATCTTTTCTTCTATCCCTATGAACTTTTGTATTGAGTTGGCTATGTGTGTGCATATAAGTACTTAGGAAAAGGCCTCCCCAATTTTAGTTGTTCCTTCTACACTTGTTGCCATCCCCAATTCTATAAAGGCCTACTTGGGTAGTTATGGCTCAATCCCCATCATGGGTTAGGTTTTGACAATTTTCTTTTCATAAAAAATACATGAAAAACTATATCCATGTATGCATGAGATCATGATTTTATAGTTTCCACTATGGATCCTCATATGAATAAGGTCAATATTGTCTTCACCTTCCCCTTTTATCCATAATAATCTAAATTCATTAAATATAAATATAAATATATGAATGAATCATGCATGAGATAGATATAGTCATGGATTACTCTATTACAGTGCAAAGAATGCAATTATTCATCCTTATTTTTCATTAAAATAGAATGAATCATGATAATAATTTTCCTGATTTTTGTTTTCATTTAATAACTCCTCACCTATAATAGACTAAATTTATAATTTCTTTGGGAAAATAACTCTAAAATCTACCAGAAATAATTAACATATCTTAAGATTCTGAAGTCTCATGAACATCCCATCTTCAATTTTGAATGTAACAATATTTATACACTACAAAAAAAGTATTACAATGCTCCAATGGCTTACACTATGAAATCTAAAGTCATATGATATCTGAAGGCTTGAAATCAATTCATATAAAAACCTAAACTAAACGACCTTTACACAAGTAACTAAAGGACCTTTATACAACTTTATGAATACCATTATGTAGCTCTAATTAAGTTTTTATTACCTATACAAAAATGAATTATACCTATAAATTAATCTAAAATAACCTTACACATATAATGAGAATTCTAAATAATGTTTATATAGTTCATAAACTACCTTTATATAGGTAGTGAAAAACTTATAATACCATTAAACAACATCCAATACATATTACCTTTAAATAGATAGGTTATCTTTATGTATCTCATGATCTTCAATATTACACTTTCATAAAAATCCAAAGTACAAAGTTAACTTTACATAAAAGGAATAATCCTTGAATTACCCTTACACATCTCATGGATCCTCAGTAATTCCTTTATATAGGTCCTTTTAAATGTCAATATTTAACTCAACATTCCATAACTCTTTAAAATACTTCCATATTTGTTTCAATGACTTCAAAGAATGATTTCAACCATTCTTAAAAAAATAAAAACTACTAAAATAATTCCAAATCCATTATATACAATTTGAAAATCTTACAGCATGAAAAATATTTTATTTATAATATGTCAATGATCCTTACATCCATAAAATTCTAGTTTTACCTCATCCTTTTCAAAACCTGTATCTTCAAAAAAACCTACATCATTAATATTGAAGAGTACTCATAATAAATTCAATTCAGAATAGAAATCCATTATTCAATTACTTTCACCATCAACATAAATGAATAATAAAAACCATGAAAAGGAAACAAATCCTCCTTTTTATTATGATTTATGATAAGAAACTTAAAACAAATATTATAGTATTATTTTCTAAACTTTATATAACTAATACAAAGTTACATAGTACTTAGGATATTAAACTTCAACTGAATGCTTGGATTCTTCATAATCTAACTGTAGATCTCTTTTTCTTTAAAAACATATTTACATCAAGCCATCAAGATTCATGGATACTCTAGGGTCCTTGACACATTATACCAGACACCCAAAATGGGCTCAAATAACAACCCCTTTGTATTTTTTATTAATACCCATATGAAATTATGTATCGATATGTACCCATAAAATTCTCTACCTCTATGATAAATAATTCATTCAATTTAACTATTTTCCAATTATTGACAATAAATAAAAATTATTTAGAGGGGACGATGGTATAAGTTCATACTAAAGAAATGCTACTTCAAACATTCCACTCTAAGTAAAAATGAGTTATGTTCGATGTAGAAAACAATCATTTTTTATTTTGATAATAGATTTCTCCATTATCAAATGAGTATAATACTAATTAAAATGAAAAAAAATAAAAACTATATTCAAGTATTTTCCTACTATTTCCTACAATGATATGATTATATGAGACTAATTGAGATAGATATTTCTCTTAAAATATATCAAATTGAATTTCGTGTACCAATTTGAATATATAGATTATAAAATTCAAACATAGAAGGTTTTATAATAACAATCGAACTTCTTCAAAATTTCTTATTTATATCAATGATTAAAATTAATATATACCCTTACTATAATGATTTATTTTTTATTTCAAATAATGTGAGATAAATTAAAATAGATTTTCAATGAAATCTTCTTCACTTATCTCCCCCTTGAAAATAACTTCAAAACCATCATCAAAATGGTTGATATATTTAAAATATTAATAACATAGTGTTTCATATTAATAATGCACCAAAATGGATGTTTTTTATATAGAAATATGTATTTTAAAAATTTCTCATATTCATTACGAATTATTTATTTATTAAATTTACTTTAGGATAAAAATTTAGAAATAATCACAGGATGCGTGTGTATTCATATTTGATGTCTAGTTTTTATAGAAAACTCGCCTTCTCTTATTCTCCCCATGATTCCATGATTCACATTAAATTACCTACATTATAAATACACATATAATACATATAAAGTTATGGGAATAATATGGATCTTCTTTCTTCTTAATGTGAATAGAAAGTTCAGAGGATTTTCTTAACCAAGTTTCTCCATTTATTCTATCTATCATTCTTACACATCTGAATTTCAAATCTTATTTTTTTAGTTAAATTGTGTATCTAATAAATTATTAAATTTTATTATGTATGAAATTTATCTTCCCAATATACATTAAGGCATATGTATCCCATGGTGCAGCCTTAATCTTATTTAGGAATTCTTCTTGTACTATGATTATTGTAAAGTAATATCTATGAGTATATTATGAAAATTTTCACCTCAAACATAGTTTTTATTTAACACCATGGTTTTATTTTGTTGAAAACATATCATAAAATTTAATATCTTTATTTGGACCATTTTATTCTCCTTTAGAAAAAGCTCTTGATTTTTATGCCCCTATCTTCTTTTACTTTCCAAAATCATCTAGCTAGTTAACTAAACAGACTTGGGTATATTGGAATCATGTTTGATCCCTCCAAATGGATTTTAAATTGTTTATTTCTTATCATTATTTCATTTAGATTCATCAAAAATTTTAAAATTATTGGGTTTGTTTACAAATAATGGGTAATAAACCTTCTTTGTAATCTTATTAGGAGTATTCAAATTTGTAACTCCATTCAACTTATTTACCATAGTATGCCATTCTATCTTCATAATATCTTGTAGTATTCCTTTACATTGCTTAAAACTAAATGATTATATGTTTATAAATCATTTTTATAACCACACCCATTAAAAAATCATAGATTCTATCAAGATTTTTAAATCCTTCTATGGTAAATGTAATCACATTAATCTGTGGGTGTTTCTAATTCCCTATCATTATCTACCATAAGATGAGAATCATATGAACTTCAAGATTTGATGAATTTTACCAAAAATAAAATTCAAAATTCCCAAAATTATTTCACCACCATTATTTCCAAATAAATATTCATCTCCTTTTATCCACAACATGATGTCAAGAATTTTCAAATACCTAAGAAAGCTATTTTTCGGCCTTCTTTATTCTTGATTGAGCTCTTAATGGGGAAAAATCACTCATAATATTACTTTTAATCACTATAGACATAGTGGTAGGATTATGATATACTCTCTTCACCCATACATATATAATCTAATTTTAAACTTGAGCTGTTTATAAATACTGATTTTTCATATTCATTAGAATTACAGATGAGTGGTACCTTTTTTCTTGAGACTATATGATAAGTATCATTAGATTATTTTTTTATTGTCATTACACATAAATATTTATTCCAACACAAGATTACTCCATTGAATAGCCTATGGTGGTTTCATTTTTTGTCTTCAGTAGTAAAGACTCAACATGTGTCGTCTCATAGTTTTCTTGTTTTACTTAAAATTATAAAAATATTATATAGAGAGAATTACTCTTATATTAAATTAATTTCAAATTACCATCATAATATTTCAACATCTTTCAAACTTCATCATCAAGAATTTTGACCTTTTCTTGAAACAATGTTTCAATCTCCTTAATCCTCTAGTATTTTATCTCTAGTTATAAATACTTGACAACAAATATTTTTTCATGATTAATCTCCTATGCATAGATCTTCCCTTCAAATTACTTGGTGCCCTCGTACTTTTCTCAAATTTTGTCCAATTCACATCAAAAATGGATCACATTTCATCAAGCTCAAAATTTACATATTATATGCCTTCAATAATTTTAGATATATTTATAACATAAACAAAGATTTCACGGTTTTCTCCATATTTTCATATTCTACATCAAGCTATGTGATTTCTTCTTGAATTCTTTTAAATATCCCAAAAATTATAAAACAAAATTCCTAAAGAAAACCATACACCATATCCTTTAATGTATCGACAAAAACATTTTTTCACTTATGATCACCTCTGCTTGGTTATTTTTATTATGGATAGTTTTCACAAGAATGTTCTCATATCTTATGATCACTTGAATACCATAGACCATTTTGAATAGAGATAATATCCCGTATCTTAGAAGTTTTCTCGACTAATATTTCTTCAACTTCCAATATAGATCTTTATTTTTAGTATTCTATCATGGAGAAACTGAAACTTATTATTCTTTTAACAACAAGGATAACTTATTCAAACTTATCTTCTACTTAATTTTCCTATTAAATAAGGTCTTTGTAAAAATAGAATTCTGATTATAAATAGATATATCTTCACCAAAACTATACTTAATTATAAATAAGGAAATAAAATTCAAAACACAATAAGAGAAACACATTAAAAATAGATATTTCAATCAGAGATTAATGTGGCCCAGATACCAATTGAGAGGACTGGTTAAGTATTAACTCAACACATAAAGTGGTGAATCAGTATTGGTGAATTTTAATCCTTTTCTACCCTTTATTATTTTACCTCTATCACTAGTTAAGATAAATGGATATCAGGCTCTCTCTTCTCATATTAGTCTTCACATGTAACACAAAAAAATATAGATACACACACATAATGATCATGAAAATTTACATGGTTCACATTTCAAGATGAAGGGATAATCCATTATGTGAAATAGTAAAAACTAGGATCACACAACCCACTAGTAAAAACCTATGATTTTTTTACAATATTATCTTTATAGTGTTTAGTGTTCATCGCACAATCTTTTTAGTATATCCTATACTCAGGTACATCACATAAATTTATAATGATTTAAGGATAATAA
The DNA here is from genome assembly GCA_963277665.1 of Viscum album. Taxonomy (NCBI): domain Eukaryota; kingdom Viridiplantae; phylum Streptophyta; class Magnoliopsida; order Santalales; family Viscaceae; genus Viscum; species Viscum album. The sequence goes on along the minus strand of OY728153.1, from coordinate 1,163,333,840 downwards.
TAAGAGAGTATATTAAAAAATTAGATCTTTAAAATTTATTGGTGTAATTCATCTTTATAAAATTTCTTCCATTGAATAGTTGCAAGTCGCTTCTTATTTTATTATACGCGGGATCGTATACAATATCTATAACACTTTATAACATAAATAACCCTTAATTACATGATATATAACAAGGGTTTAACTTTCTTATATTTAGAGTATCTATTCAGTTTACAGCTTTAAATAATTATTACATATACATAAATATTAAACCTTTACAATAAAAAGTATACGCATCCACACAATTTCCATTTTTTATGAGAAAGGGATACCGAAATTTAACCTCTCATTTCATTAAAAAAAATGTTCTCTTCCTTGAAGTTGAGTATCTATAGAATAAAGTTAGATTTATAAATCTCCCACTCCAACTTTGGCTATATGAAAAACATTTTGAATACATTCTATGATCAAAAAATCAGTAAGGAATTCAAGAAAAAAGAAACTGTCTATTCTATTTTAAAAATCAATTAATCCAATAATAAATTCTTTACATTTTATATAATAAACTTTGAGTTCAAATATTTTTCTAACTTTTCATGAAATAAGATTCATTTCCCAAAGAAATTCATAACAAAATATCATAATAGAACTTAAAGGAAAAAACATAATCATGATGTTTTATTATAAAACATGGGTCCTCGTGGAATAATTTTATTTAAATACACACTTTTCATCCTTAAAAGCGATAAAAACTTTCCTTTAAACGTCATCTAATTAGCAAAAATTATGAAGAAAAAATACTTCTAGGAAAAATAACTTGAAAGCATATAAATATTATGTAGGTACCTTAGAAAATAATCTTTATATAACTATTACAATCACTCTTATAATCACTCTCACGAAATTAATAGTACACTTGGTTAATTCAAACATAATTCCCCAAAGAACAGAATCACTACCAAATGCATTGAAAAGAAATATAAAACTCTCAATTCACTATGTACAATGTCCAAACACCATAAAATACATAAAAAATATAAATTATTCCATTTAAATCATAAAATCTCATAAATTATTTCATTTAACACATATACGAAAACACTTTCGAGCATCGGATAAAAATAAGAATAAAATCATTTTTCTTTCAAAACTATTTAAAAAAATACCATAAGAATGGTAATTAGTATATTATTTTTAAAAACCATGAAAATTTATATAATAATATTCTTAAATAATAACTTTCTTGATGGAGGGAAATTGTTCTCATGTCGTAGTTGTTAAAAAAAGATTCATTTAACAATTTTTGTAATAATGTCAAAAATAAACCATTTGGAAAATGTTAAAAAGCATCTTAAAAAAATCATAATGAAAAGAAAGAATGATTTCAAATTAAACTGAACATATATTTAAGTATATTAATAACATACTTGAAATATTTTAATTAAAATTAATACAAAGGAAAAATATAATAAATACTTTAAACTTTTAAAATAATATTTTAAATAAAATAATCCTACTTCAAGTTTGACTCGCCACAAACTTTAAATCCTATATAACAAAATTATATAGTTTTTAAAATTGGTTAATAATATTTCTAATGTTTATATCCTTATTTTATCCCTTTCATTCCATTTATTACTATGTCTTAAAAAAATTACTAAATCAATTAAATTCATGTCATTAGTTTTGAGGATGTTCAATTCGTAATCAAAAAATAACTTTTGTAAGTTGGCCATGGTAAAAGGGGACATGGTTAAATAATATAAAAAATATTAATCAGGAAATAATAATAATTTTATACAATAATTACAATTTTAAAACCAGTCATGAAAGGTGGACATTAAAAACAAATCATATCGCTTTGAGGCGGTGGCAATCCACACGTGCGCACAGGTTACTTTATCATTTTTCAACAAATGGAAGGGTAATAGGGTAAGTAATATATTGTATTTATAGAATCATAATTATTAAAATAATATAATATATATTCAATAAATACATTACAATAACTATCCTTGTGAGGTGGCTATGAAAAATGAAACACGTCACTTTGTAGAGGTGGTAGTCCAAATATACACAGGAGCAATCCATTAATTTCCCATAAGATGAAAATGATATTAAAAATGGGGTTTTGATAATCATAATAACATTTTATTTTATCTAATATAATTATGTTATCATTTAATCATGGTTAAATAAAATTTTAAGGATTTATAAGAAGAGGTAAACACAAAACACTCAGTTAATAATTATAATTATTTTTTGTAAAACCTCCCTTGGCTTAAACCATAATACTTATTAGGTTAGTATATTGGTGATATAAATACATCTATAGAGTGGAAAGTGATTTTTGGAAGGTAATTCTTTAGGTCTCGGTCTAGATAAAGCGGTCACATAGTGTTTAAGTGAGGAGAGTAGTCTCCCTATTATACATGAAGGGGGTGCCACACTTGTAATTTTTCAATGTTTTAAACTAACATAAAGTCTTAATCATGGAAACATGGATCTAAAACTATAAAATTTTAAAAATAAGGTGATAAGGGTCAAAATTAAATAACTCAATACTAATTAACATAGCATTTTTTGGCCTTATCACTTAGTTCTTACCTTAATTAACCTGTTTTTCCCTTTAAGGTAGTAACTAATTTTTACCATGGAAACTATTCATAATGACCAAAAATGAAATTGAAATTATTACCAAATTTTAAAATAATTATCAAAAAAAAATCCATATTTCAATTTTTAATTTTAATAATTTTAAAATTTTAATTTTAACATAAATACACAAGCCACAATTAAAATATTTTTTTGAAAAATGAAATTTTTAAGAATAAAATGATTTTATGCCAAAATCAAGTATAATGTTGACTAATTTTAAATAAATTGGACTATTTTTTTGAAAAATTGGTCTAAATTAAATTTTAAAACAATCAAAGATATAATGGGACTTTTTAAAACACTTGAAAAGAAAGGACAATTTTATTAAAAAATAGCATTTTTCACTATTCACGTAAAAAAATATTTTTAGAAAAAATATCAAAAAATTATATAAAGATTATTTTGACATGATAATTTAAAAAAACAAGACCACTTTATAAAATAAAATTTCTAAAATTAAATTAAATTAATCATAATATTTATTCCCAAAATATAATAAAACACATTTTTAAAGAAAATTTATTTTTGAAGAATAAGATGACAATATCCCCATTATATTCTTAATAACCACATTAAAATTAATGTTAATTAATTTTATTGGATATATAATCTAAATATTTCATTAGAAAAATTTATCAATTTTAATTAATTTAATCTATTAAGGAAAAAATACATTGCACACATAAAAATACTTTTACGAAAAATATATCTTTTACTATCAAAATATTTTTTATTTATTTATAGACAATTTATAATCAATTTATGATTTATTATCATTTTTATTAATGAAAAAAAATTCTATCTATATTTTATGATATAGTTATTCATATTCATAACCACCAAACCAATGGTTGGGTTAAAACAATCTTATCCTTATAGTAATAATTCTATAGTATATTGTCATACATTTAGGATCAGTGTTGTGTATATCATATACTATTAAACATACTATTATATAAATAAAATATACTCTAGAATATTGGGTTGTTACATTCTACCCATATAAATAAATTGTGTCCTCTCAATTCTATAATGTGTCTAATAAAGGGGGTTAAGAAAAATTAAAAATCAATTCCAAGGAGTGGAATATAATATAAATACATGGAAAGAAATATCTTTTAATAAACATAAATAACAATCCCATTTTAAAGTTAATTCTATTTATATGTAAACACTATGAAACTTTTCATTTCTGAAATATTTATTAATCTATTTATTTATCATTATCAGACTTGTACTTTACATAGAATTTCTAATAGAATACATAGATAGTTTAGTGGTGAAACCCGATAGATTTCTCTTCCTCTTTCTTTAGTTGGGAAATTATTTTACCATTAACAAAAAAAATCTGTGAAAATATACTTGCTTTTTTTATTTCCATTCCATAAGAATAAATTCATAATTTGGTTGTTCTTTGAGTAGTTTCCACTTCTGTGTCATCTCTCACTAAAAACAATGAATTTTCAAGATGAATTTTTCATGCCAAGAGCACTAAAATAAACTTTCAAGTGGTCATAATATCCATAATGGAATGACAAGTTATTTCTATTTTTTATATTCATTAACCAAAACCAAAAATGGTTACAACAATATAAGAAGTTATCTAATATGAATAATCATTCATATTTATAACTACTTCATTAATCTCAAATGCATCATCAATAACACCCAAAGTTCAAATTAGATCATTCCATAAATAACCAACCATAAAAACCATAAAAATTTTACTAAGTTTAAAATAAAAAAAATATAAATATTTTATCAAATATTCTTCTGAGCTAAACCAAAAAATATTCTTCTGAGTTTAAATTTACCATTTATTTATAAACCAAATTAATGCCTCATTAATCCATATACAAAAAATATAAATACCATAATCATATAATCTAAAAAATATGAAGTTATTTTCCATAAATAACCAGAATCAATATATATCTGCAATAATAATCATATATAAATCCAAAATATAACTTAGAATTTATTACGAAAATAAAATCTCATCTTAGATGAAAATATTACCATTAAAATTAATCAAATAATTTTACCAATATAGTGTAATTAATAAAAAATAACATTAATCAAACAATCACCAAATAAGTTTTCAATCCCATGGTTATCTATACAATAAAAAAAATTAAAATAATTTAATAACCCAGTTATCCCAATTAACTATAATTACCTCAACATCCATGATCATATTAACCATAAATTTTATCAATAACTTTGAACATATATCCACATAATTTAAATTCATTCTTCTAGAAATAACATTTTCATTAAAACACAAGTTAATATTAAGGGTTACATATACCTAAAACTCAATAAATGTCTCCCCATCACATAAAACTTTATAGATGTATTTATTATAGTCCTTAAATTTATAAATCCTTAAATTAAATACAAATACATCATAACTCTTGAAACCCTATATATAAAAACTTTAATCCTTTAATATTCTTCATAATCCTTTAACCAAGATTTACCATCTCATTACTTAATACTTCCTTCCAACCATCAAAAATATGAATCATGTAATAAGATTCAAAAATCTAAAAATGTAATCCAGAATATAATTCATACATTTTTTACATTCATAATTTCCACATCTTTTATTTAATGAAATTATAAATTTTTAAACCTATATCTATATAGTTCTTGTAAATCCCTTTCTTGAGATTTCCCCCTAGGAAATTTATTTTGAAAATGCCCATACTCCCAATATTTAGAGAATATTAATTTTCCTTGGAGGATTTTACTTGGATACTTCTTCCAATATTCTAGACATATAGGAAAGTGAGTCATTTTTTCATCATGTTCTTTATCACCTGAACATCCTTGAAACTCCATTTCTATTATTTGGTGTGTCAGGAAAATCACCCAGGTTTAGGTTGTTAATCGTATACTGATATTTATAGTTAGGAATAACCACAATCATTTTAACTATATATCCTATATCATCTAATTAGTTATTTATAAAACTACCAAAAATTTCCTTCACAACCATTGTTAACTTGGTTCCTACTAGTTCCATCCATTTACAAAAACCAAAATAGATAGTGTGAGTATACCAAATAAAATCATCATAAACTATCTTATGAATATGTTAACACTAATTTGTACATAAACATAATATAAACCCCTTAGTGTTTATCATAAAACAAAATCCTAACCTCTAAATTTATCTAAACCCTACCTATGATACCAAATATAACACATTGTAACTTAAACAACCCATAATTACATGATTTATTACAAGGGTTTCACTTTCATAAATTTCAAGAATTTTTTTTTTAGAGTTTTAGAGAATTAGAAAATAAAATTTCATATCATTCTCTTATAATACAATGTAGACACTTCCACTCAATATCCATTTTTTCCACACAAAAAAACATACCAAAATGTAAACTCATGTTACACTAAAAACATGTTTGGTTCATTAAATTTGAACCCCCGTAGAGAAACGTTTGACCTTTATATAGTTCCTAACCATCCTTATTCCCTATAAAAAACATTTGGAAACTTTTTATGGGTATAATAATATCATTAAGGGATACCAAAAATAAATAAACCCATTAGTCCATTTTGAAAATCTTGTAATCCCATGATAAATTTATACATTTTTATATAAAAAACCTTGAGATAAAATATTTTTTTTCTTACTCATTAAATAATCTTCATTAAAAAAATATTTTCATAAAACATATAACAAGAAATATTAAATTAAAAAATAATAATCATGAGTTTTTATTTTAAATTAGGTTTACATATGAAATCATTTCCATAAAAACATACTTTTCACCCTTAAAGGGGCCATAAACTTTCTTTTAAACGTAAGATAATTTTCTTACATTATCAAATAAAAAGGATTAAATGGAAACTAATTTCAACATATAACAAAAATTATTTTAACCTTGGGATATCATCCCCATATCACTCTTATAACAACTCTTACAAATGGAATAACCTACACAGTTAATTCAAACATTATTTCACAGAGAATAAAATCAGTACCCAATGATTTAGAGAGAAATATTAGGATTTTCCATAACCATAAACAATATATAAGGACCATAAAATACATAAAAAAATCAATATCTAATTTAAAGCATAAAATCTCATAAATTATTCTATTTAAGACATGTGTAGAAACACTTCTAGGCTTCACATGAAGACAATGGTAAAAATAATTTTTATTTGAAAACTCTTTAAATAAAAATTCCTAGATTAATGAGAAATAAGATATTAGTTTTAAAAACCATGAAATATTATATAGTACTATTCTTAAATAATAAAATTCAATAATTTGGTAAATTTTGCTAATTTTTTTTATGTTTAAAAAAATTATTTTCACACTTTTATTAAAATATCAAAAATAACCCGGTTGGAAAATGCTAAAAATGATTCTTTTAAAACCTTAATAAATAAAATCAAACATGGTTTGAAATTAATTTGAAAAAAATAAGTATATTAATAAAATAATTGAATCATTTTAAATAATATGGATATGGAGGACTAATAGAAAAAAACTTTTTAACTTTTATAATAATATTTTAAAGAAAAATCTCTTACCCTGAGTCTGACTTGCCACGTACTTTAACTAATGTATAATAAACTTATATTTATTTATAATTTCTTAATAAAATGTTTCATGTTTATTACTTTATTATTAAACATTTTATTTCATTTTTTATCATGTGTTATATAATTTCTAAATTAGTTAATTTTATGTTACGTGTTTTGAGGATGTTCGGTTCGTAATCTCAAGACAACTTCAGTAAGTTGAAAATGATCAAAGTTTACATGGTTAAATAATATACTGAATATTAATCATGAAATAATTATAATTATTATATATTAAATACAATTTTATAACAATTCAGGAAAGATTCACATGAAAACTGAATCGCATCGCTTCATAGAGGTCGTGATCCACACGTACGCCCGAGCGATGTTGTCATTCTTTAGTGGATAGAATAGTGAGAGGGTAAGAAATATATCATCTTTTAATAATAAATATTATGAAATTAATATCATATATATTCATTAAATCAAACATAATAAGTAGTATTGTGAGGTGGTCATGAAAAATTAAACACATCACTTTGTAGAGGTGGTAGTCCACACGTACGAATGGGTGATATTTTCATCACCCATATGATGGAAAAGGAGATGAAAAGGAATTTAAAATAATCATAATAACATTTAGTCATATTGAAGATACAGATTTTTTTATTTCATGATGTTTATATAAAATTTTAATGATTTAGAAGAAGAAATAAATATGAAATACTTTGTTAAAAAGTATACCTCTTTTTTGGAAAACCTATCTTGGATTTGAAATTATGCCTTCATAGGTTGGTATTTTAGAAAAAATACTCTTTGTATGAATACAAATGACTTTATACCAAAATAATATATAATTTTTAATACTATGGATTTAGTTTTATTATGTTTTGTAAAAGTTGAATAATTTAACTTTAAAAAATATCCAATAAATAATGGAATTTTGTAAAAATCTTGAAAAGAAATGACAATATTTTTTAAATCTGTATTTTTCACTCTTCTCCCAAAAATCAATATTTTAAAAACAATCCCGAAAATTTGTGTTAAGAATATTTTTAAATGATAATTCTAAAATTTATTTCCATTATATATAATAAAATATCAAAAATGAGTTAAAATTAATCATAATATCCATTCAGAAAATAAAATAAAAACCCATTTTTAAAGAAAATGTATTTTGGAAGAATAAAATGACTTTATCCACGTTCTTTTCCTAATAACCATCATTAAATTGATGTTAAGTAATGTTATTGGATATATAATCTACACATTTCATTAGAATCATTTATAAATATTAATTAATTTAATATATTAAAATATAAATTCTTTTCCCACGTAAAAACAATTTTATAAAAAATATATGTTTTACATTCAAAAGATATTTTCTTCATTTATAAACAATCAATAATAAATTTATTATTCATTATAAATTTTATTAAGCACTAAATTACTATATAAATTTCATAATAAATTTATTCATATTGATTCCCAACAAAAAAATTAGTTATAATAGAATTATTAAAATAATATTATTTATATTGTATATCATTATTCGTTTAAGCTCAGTATTTTGTATACCACATGCTATAAAATGTAATATTATTTAACATATATATATTATAAAAACTTGGTGAATTACAATAAATTTATTCTTCTTTTTCCTAGTAGCAATACAATGCTTTTCCATTCAATCTTATAAGAAAGTCTTATTCTTCTCACAGTATGTACAACACTTTCACTTGTTATTTCCTATTTCCTATGTAAAAATAGGAATGAAAAATGTATTATTATTATTAATTCATGGAAAACATGTATTCATCCTCTTTTACTTCTCTCTTCTTAGTCATCTTCATCAATGTAGCATAAACAGCATCGGGTCTCCAACTTATTTTCTTCTTCAAAACATAGTGGTTCTTTGGGATATAAATTATGTTGGGTCTTATGTCTTTGATGCTCAAATATGTTTTAAAATATATATTAGTATCGGGTCTCACTGTCTTTTATCAGGTCATAAAAAATTATTATTAGTTGAATAATAGTGTCGAATAACACAAATATTTTTAGACATATAATAATATATACGTATAATATTCACCACCAGATCAGTTATTCTTTCTTACAAATTTTTTTTTGTATTCACAAAATTGAATGAATGGAAAATTTATATTACAATGATATTTTATAATTCAAATTCTTATTATTCTTCTACTATTTCCATTGAATTGATCTATAATTATCAACCTCGTCATTTTCTCTTAAAAACCACTTCAAAAACTATATCCATATATGCATAAGACCATGAATTTAAAGATTCAGTAATTTTTATTCCATTTAATTATGTTAGTATTATCTACACCACCATCTTTTATGCATGATAATAAAAAAATTAATTATTCATATTGATATATACATAAATCATGCATGAGATAGTTAAGGTCTTGTATTCCTCTATTATGGAACAAATCACAGAGTTATTCTCCCTCCTTATTCATTAAAATAGATTTAGTCATGATTATAATTATCATGATATTTTTTACATTTAATAACTCTTCACTTGGAAGTAAATAAATTTATAATTTCATGAGGAAATTAATTCTTTAATCTACTTGCAATGAATACCATTCCATAATGAATTGAAGTTCCATGAATATACCATATTCAAATTTATATGAAACCAAAGTCATATTATTCTGACATAAGTCTTATAAGTGATTGAGTATCTACCATGTATATACAGAGTTGAAAATTCATGGTGTAATAGTTAGTGTCAAATGATAATTTTGATAAATTTTGAGATTAAGATGTTATTAATTGAGGATAATTTAAGAGTTAAATTTATTATCATGTTTTAATAAAATTAAGGGTGATCATATATGAAAAGTCATAGATAACACTCGGAGGTCCTATGTGATTATATTTTAAGGTGATTAATGATATTTTTAAAGATTTTTATTTTGTTTAGGAGGAATACACAAATAGAGTATAGATAACCTTTAGGGTTGGAATATGATTTGATGTAGATAAAATTATGGTAACAAAGACAAAGGTATATTTAATTATGAGATTATAAGTTTAGTAGTGTAGATAACCTTGGAGATTGAATAGTTATTTAGTGTCAAGGTGATTAAATTTATTTTTTGGAAAAACATTCTCTATTTTTTTAGGATTACATGATAAATTTATTTATAGAAAATCATTCGCTGGTATCTGATTTATGAAAATTAAGTTGATATTATTTATGTGATAAGTTTTTGATTAATTTTTTAAACCATATAATTTTATTATTATATTTCAAGAAATTTTATTAAATGGGTTACATATTTTGGTTTAGAAAATTTTAATGAAGATTTTTTGTGATATTTGAAGTTTAAATATTTTTTGGATAAAGGTTACGATGATAATTGTGGAACAAGTAATATAGGTGTATTATATTTTTGGGTTTAATTTTTTTTAGATACTATAAAATTATTAATTAATATATAAAACATATAATAATCATGGATGAACTAGTGTTATTATTTATAAATAAGGTTTTGAAGGTTAAAGTACTATAGAATTCATAGTGGTATTCTCTTTACTTACATGACCCATTTTGTATTTTAGTAAATGTATTAAAACAGGAAGAATAATTTTTCATGAAACCTAGATATCATGAAAAACACAACCCTTAAAAGGATATCATGATCCATTAATAATTTATTTTTATAATTTAGGATTTAAAAAAATCATCTTTTCCATTCACCATTTGAAATATTCAGTGAATCGGGGGTGGTATCCGATTATAATTCCAAACCAAACGATGAAATTATATATATAGAATATGTAAAAATCAAGTAAGTATATTTTCACATACTCTCTATCTTGATGTTAAAACAGTTTCTCATACTCAAGAAAAATGGAGATAAATCATCTATTAAGTTTTATGTGTAAAACATAACTCGGCTATCAAGGTACACCATTGAAAACTAATACCAAAGAATGCATATTATAAAGTTATATACAATGATTCTAAATTATTTATTTTAGAAAATATCAATTTTATAATCATAACTTAAAAATTTAGTGTCCTTAAAAAAATTAGATATTATCTAAATGTTAAGATACACTATTTTTATTGAGAAAAAATTGGAAATTTAGATGAAGAAATTTCTATAAGGGGAAAATGTGATAACCCCTGTATTTTAAAATAAAATAGAAAATTTATGTTTAATTAATATTTATGTTTTGAATTTGAATTTATTCTAGACATTTATATTTAAATTTTTATATATGATAATTTCAAAGATGATAAGATTTTAATTATATATTTATGGTACATTTAAAATTATTATCTCATAAGGGGTGTTTAATTCAGAGTATAATAAATTTATTTGAAATAATTTATCATTTTGATCTATTTAAAGAATTATTTAATTATTAAATATGTTATAAATGAATATTAATTTTAATTATATAAATTACTTTTTATATTTTTCACTATAAACTTGTAAATAATTTTATCAATATATGAATTAAAAATAAGGTTTTTGATTTAAGAAAAGAATAGTTTTTATTATAAATAAATTGTTTTCCCCTATACTATATAGTTTTATTTAAAATTTATATTTCTAAATATTAGTTTCAAAAACTGAAAAAAATTAATATATTACTGTTATCATCTTGGATAAATTATTTTAAAGTTAATTTTTGGATTTTCCTCAATAAGTTTATTTTTGGTAAATAGTTAAAAAATATAGTATTTATGAATACAATATTTTTCGTACATCCTCATTATATAAATCTAACATAAAATATTATAAATATTGTAATTATTCTTACATGATAATATAATCTATATTTCATAAAATTTTAATGAATATATATAAATTAATTTTTATGTTAATATAGATATGAAAATAATAATTAGTGTCGACGCGGTGCTTGCGCAACATAGGAAAAGCTAGGATTGATGTCTTTTTAATAATATTTTGAAAGGATGACTATATGATAAAATTTAATAGATCTATATGTTTAATAATAAATTATTTTCATTTTTATTTATGAATTATAAAATTATATAACAATTTAATTATCTAGATTCTTATGTAAAGATTTCATATTGTGAGAAAAGTAAAAAAAAAATATCATAAATATGTTGTGATAATAAGAATGATAATAAAAATATATTATTAACAGATACATAGTAAAATAATTGTGAATAATTAAATTTATTTATGTTATTAATTTATTTTTAATTTTAAATAATAGGATTCTTTTCCAAAACAATTATGTTTCATCGGTGTAGTACTTGTGCAAGTAAGAAAAACATCAAAATAAATGGATGTAAAAATATTTAAAATGGAAATATTAGGATGAATTATATTGTTTCATAATTTTTTGGCATAAAAATTATAGTTAATAAATTATTAAAAATTTTAAATATAAATTCCATATTAATCAAGATATTCATAAAGTGAAATTACAAAAATAAATCTAAATATGACTTCAAAGGGTATTTCTACTGAAATTGATTTATAAATTGATATAAAATAATCAAATATTATTCTAAGACTAGTGGGGCTGGTTAATGGTAAAAAATATCATATATTATCCATTTATAAAACACTTGACTTTTTAAAATTATATTCTTGATCTGAAAATTTTTAGCATTTGTTAAAATGCGAATAAATTTTTTTATAAATGGGGACTCATTCTAATCTTTCTAGAAATAAATATCAAATTTAGTTTTATTAACATATTATACTTAATTAATTATATAAAAAATCCATTTTCATATTTATAAGTCTTCGGTATTTTTATAAGTACTTTCTAAGAAGTCTTTCTACTCTATCTAAAGGAGGTGGTTTGAGGAACATGGTGAGGGTTTCTAGTCCTCTTTATCTTTTCTTAATAATGACTAATTTTATTAAAACTATTTAAAATTACACTTATATATCTAGAATCAATTAATTATTATGTTATTTGAAACCATTTATCCTTAAATTTTTATATATTGTCCATTACCTCTCACTGAACACTTTTCTTAAGTTGTTAATACAACAAAATATGAGTTTGTTAAAAATTATGTTTTTTGTTTTAGTTTTCCTCTAACACATTTCAATAACATGATTATTATTTAAAATTAACCCCAAAATAGTATCTTATTTTTAATATAATATTTTTATAAATCTCAAATATTTAGTTTTTGTCCCTTCTATCTAACAATTTTGAAAAACATCACCTGTCATTATGGTTTCATGCTACCTAAGAGAATGATAATGTTTTTATACACTTATGTATTTCATTAATATTCTTAAAAATTTATTTCATGATTTAATAAAGAATTAATATTCAATTAATTTCATGATTAGGATTCTGTATTGGAAATGCCTCCATTAGAATAATAAAATTAAAATTGAATGACTATAGTCACTTTTAACCGTAAAAATTAGCCTTATCGAGGAAGACTCTCTAAAAGGTAACTATTTTATGGCTTACTAAACTTTATTACTAATGGAATTATTTAAAATTTATATCTTGAAACATATTGGTATTATGAAACCGTTTTAAAATGATCTTTGACCATTATAATTATACCACTACAATTTTGGAGATTATGAACTTAACAACCTCAAAAACATATCACATCAACTATACTAATTTAGTAAATGAATGAAACTTGATAATAAATGAAATGAAAGAAATACTAATAAGGAAATAAACATAATAATTTATTGATAAAGTACAAATGTAATATAATTTAATTATTCATGAGGTTGGATAACATATGAGGAATGTCAGGACTCGAGGTAATGAGATTCTTAACTCAATTTTCTTTCATTGATTATATTCATTCTTAACTAGCAATGGTATTTTAAGATTATGTGGATTACTACATCTGATTTTTTTTTCACTTGTTTAATGTGTTTTTATATATATATATCACATAATATTTTCCTTAATATATTCTTACATTAAATGTTATGATCATTGTAAGGGTTACTTTTCCTATACCACATATCGAGATTATCTAGGATTATGTTTTCATTGACATAGATTGTATTTTATTTATCTATGAAACCCAATATGTTTTATTATCCTATGGTTATTTCTAGGTTTTACAATTCCAATAACAATTTCACATTCATTATTTTTTTTTAATTCAAACAAAAACATTCTTCTAAGTGTATCTGACCTTATCTCCTCTTTCAAATAGATAATTTTTATCCACTATGTATATATTATTTATTTTATTTTATGAATGGAATTATCTATAATTATAATATTTATAAAGTTTATTTTTGATTGATTTTTAAATTAATTACAAAAATGTAAAAGGAACCTCTATTTTTTATTTTCTATAATGTTAATTTTCAATTAAGTTTCTTTATAAGTTGTTATAAAGGAATGTATTTTAACACTTTCCATATGAACTCATTTTCCCACATTTTTCATTAGTTTTCTTTATGAATATTCCTGTAAGAACCTAGATCTTTGTTTTAGGTATGGATATTTATTTCAGGTTGTTTTGGGGGGAAAGGAAGAAAAGGCAATTTTCTAAGTACATGTTGTGTACTTATGAGTACACACCGTGTACCCAGTTGTCACATACAACTATGTACTAGTTGTGTAATGGCAGAGTATATGGCCATGTGTGACCTAGATAACTCGCTTATGTTGGGGACCGGTTGAGGATAATACACGACACGTACACTTAATGAACACACCATATAATTTTCTTTTTATTTAATATATCGGATCAGGGTCACCTTTTATGTTCATATATATATTCTTCTCCCCATGGCTCATACTGAAGAGTGACAAAAAGGCCGAAGAACTTTGAACCCCTCCCAAATCTTTTCCCAAGTTCTGATTGATATGGCTTCAAGTGTGTTGGAATTCCACTGATGATTTCTCAAAAACCTTGGATCCTTTCTTCCTGATTCTTCATCTCTTTTGAGTTATTCAAAGTTGGTATTTTTTTCACCATTTTGTAGATCTATGCAGATATAGGCCAATTCAAGGGCTGATGTTCAAGTATATCGATTGTGCGAGATCGAGGTTGGTGGTTGGTGCCTTTTTTGTTCATGGATTATATGTGCTAAAATTTCCACATACCCAAATTTGGGGTATTACATGCTTTGGAATTTAACACTTTTTATTACCTATTGTGTTTTGGTTGATTGATAAAGGGAAGTTACATATGCGTAAGATTAGATACCTTATTTCTTAGACACCCTGTCGGTGTGTTTCCCTTGATTGATTATTTATGGCTATTGGGTCTAGAATTTATGTTAGACTTTCCTTATTTTTCAAGCCTTGTTCTGTTTTTATAGAGTTATTGATTATATGAGATTCATGTGATATGCATTGTGGAAGTTTGACCAAGGGGAATTTTTCTATGAGATCTTCCCAAGGTAGGTTCATTTATGTATGTTTTACTGTTATATTGATTAAGGGGTATTGACTGCGAGAGATTCCAAGTGGTCATTGAATCAAGGGTTTAGACCTTGAGAGCATCCCAGATGTTCATTTATAATTTATTAATGTGATGTTGACCAAGGGTTATTGACCATGAGACCAAACCAGGTGGTCATTTGAAAATGATTAGTGCTAAGTTGGACCAAAGGGGTTAGACCGTGAGATCTTCCCAGAGGGTTGTTATTAAATGAATTATTATATGGTAGACCAGGGGGGATTAGACTTTGAGAACATTCCCTAAGGGTTTTTATCGAATAATTAAATGATTATGACGAGTCTTTCAAGCCAAAGCACAAACTTGGACTCAATCTTACATGTTTTGTTTAGATGGTCTTCTGAGACGTTTGATTTTTTACTTACACATGGGACATAGAGATGAGGCTAGATACCAAGGTTTACATGATAGAACGTATTGAATAATTAATGTTAATGAATGAAATTTAAAATTGTATAATGGTTTACTTTTGATTACTTCTTAGTTTATTGCTTTATTTTTTCTTATTACCTACTATATATATTCAATGACAGTTAGGCATATATATTTTGGTGGTTGCCTACTGGGATTCGTCTCACACCCTATTTGGGTCATTTTTTGGACCCAAACAGATTATATGGTCTTAGATATAGAAAATGGAAAGTTCCCTTTCTCATCGGGTACTTGATTGTTGTAACAGATAGAGAGCGTGGGACTAACCTGAGGCTTACAGTGCTGCTAGAGTTTACTATTTCTTTTATAGTTTGGTTTTTGTATTTCTTTCCATCATTTTGACTTGTTCAGTTGTTTTTTTAGATACATATTCCATTCATTTTATATATATATATATATATTGTAACACCTGAGAATTTTATGTTATATAAATCATCAAAGGAATCTTTTTCTACACAACACTTGCTTGGCTTGATTTACACGAAATCGTGACCTTCCTCGATAGCTTGCGTCGTACGCAATACTGAGTTTCACTAAACAACGATATGCTTTTAAAATATTATTAAAACTAGCCGTTATGAATAGTAATAACCACTTTTTGAAATTTTATAAATTTTATTTTTCAAAATGGGCTTCATTTTTGGATTCGGAATATTGAAATTAGCCTAGGGTGAAATTTTGGTATTTTTCTGAAAACTTTTAATTTTTGATGAATAGTGAAACCACTAAGTGGTAGTTAAAAAACTGAATCTTTCATAAAACATAATTTTACCGCTTCTGTGAGTGGAATTTCAAAAATCCGAGATACACGGTTGATGTCAGTAAATAAAATGTGGTTCAATGACATAAAAATAATTTTTTGGTGAATAGTAACTTTTTACTTTTTTTTACCACGGTAAAAAGTAAATAGGGTAATTAAGGGTAAAGATGATATTATTATTACCCTAACACATGTCCTAATTCTATTGGATAAGTTTAATTCGACCAAAAACAAACTTAGGAATAAAATATGATCATTTAGGCCCACTTGGATTAGATTAGGACACTTATTATTAATTTATTTAAAAAAGGGTTAAAATAGTTAAAATCAAAGTTTAATAAGTAAATAATTTTTAATATGGGGTTATACATAAGATAAATTCGACTATAAATATTCATTATAAAGATAAAACGATTTAATACATAATGGTATTTTATTTTTAATTTTTAGACATTAAATAATTTAATTTATTTATGACACAATGATGATGCAGTAATTATCTTATTAATGAAATATTGACATAATTGATGTTATAAACACCAAAATAAATGTAATTTTAGACTTTTTATAAATCCCACTAATTTTCTAGGTTAATATTACATGTTAGTATTGATTTAATTAACTTGGTTAGAATTAATAATTCTGTTATGATTTTCACAAAAATCAATTACTAAATAGTGTCAAAATTCACATAAAATAGTTTTTAAAACAAATATTATATTGTTAATTGTTATTTTATTCCAAAAAATCTAAGGTTAGGCCACATTACTTAGATAAGATTATATATATTAATAATAAACAACTTGGGGTTCGTTTGGCTGCTTATAGTAAGTTTATTAACCTTATAGTATAAGAACACAAGAAGACACGGTAAAAGTAAACTTATTTAACTTAATGTTAAATCTAAATGATAAGGTTAAAATAGGAACCTAAACTTGTCTAAATTCTATTGGATGAGATTATTTTGACCCATACCCACCTTAGCTTTGAAATATATCAATTTGGAGCTATTTAAAACCGAACTTGACTTTATAATAAAATAATAGTTTTAGTTATTCTAAAGGTGCCCCTCTCCTCCCTTATAAAAGGACACCTCCTCCCCCTCTTCCTCACACCACTTTGAGCCTTCTAGCTAGGCCAACCCCTGCCACTATCTCCTCTCCACTTCCCTAGAGACATCCTAGAGGTTCTGGTCTTCTTCAAAGACCAATTTTAGTGCCCTAAAAGAAGGTCTCAAAGAAGCACTTCAAAGAAGAGGTAATGTCCGTTACCGATTCTTTCATCTTTATTTATTCTTCCACTTCTTCTTATTTAGTTGTTTCATTATGAAGTAATAACATCAGTATCACTCATATACTGATATGTTATTATAATTTTGAAACAACCATATTTCACCATCTATCCATCCTACGGAAAAAGAAATCATCGCGCGTGCATACGTACGGAATACCGTCTCCACGCCGTGGTGTAATCTATTTTCCACCACCACCTTACTTGGATGGGTATAATGGTATAAATAATGACAATATATGAATATTATAAAGTGATATTGATTATTAAAGAGTATACATACACTCCAATACAATTCCACTATCATAGGAACGATATCATCACTCGTGTGTATGTACGGAATACCGTCTCCACGATGTGATGAGACTCGTTCTACATGATCTTCATTTCATAATGATTATAAAAATGAATTGAATGAATGAATATGATATATATTTCACTAATACCATTCTGGATATGAGTTATCTATAACCTAAATATAAGAATAAGAATTTATTCAACAAAACACGCATAAGAACAAAAAGTTATAAACACCCGAATAACAAGTAGCAATGAAATATTACTACTAAGAAGATAAGAATATGACCATACATGATATCATAAAAATAAGTATGATTCTGTAATAAGTAATAACATTATTTAAATCATTATACAGGAGGTTCGGACACTTACAAAGCAAGTCGGACCTAAGGTAAGGGAAATATCACAATCTCATTTTTATCTGAGATTGTTTATACTTTGAAATTATTGGGGTGTATTTTATCGTCCACATCCATGTTTCCTCGATATGTAATATTATTTCCATCCTCCAAAAATTGTTTAAATCCAATTTTACCCTTCGGTGAGTTTTTAGTAAAAGATATGAAAGGAATCTTTTGTCATTTTTCGTACGAGGTACTTTTTGACTTTTCCGACAAAAGAATGAGAAGAATGTTTTTTTTAACTTATACGGCATGAATGGATTTTTAAAACATTATTTCCAAGAATATTCCTTTGAAAGTTTTCAAGTTTATTTTTAATCAACTTCTTTTAGTTATAATTTTATGACATGTTAAGAAATGAAAAGTGTTTTTGAAGTAGAAAGGATATTTTCCTCAAGAATGGAGTTCAAGTGTTTTATCAAAATTATTTTCTATCTAAGATAATAAAGGGTTCTATTTCTATCCCTATTATTACATGGATTTGATTATGTTGTGATGGAAATATTTTTTATGAATTCCTTTATCTTATATGAATTGTTTTATGATGTCACGATGTTTAAGATTCCCATTTTTATTACATGGGTTATGCAATGATGTATGTTTTAAGATTTTGTGGCACACATAAGAATGGTATCATTATGAGATGGGTGGGACCTATATCCCCCTCCAATTCATTGGGTAAATATTTTATATCTCATGAGATAGACATGGCTGGATTGGTAGGTTATACCGGTTCAGTGAAACAGGACTGAAACGAGGGTGACTCGGTTCAAAAATGGACTTTGTCCACTAAGATAGTCTTGGAAATGAGTCTTGACTAACAAGAAATGATTCTCTATGATTATGTGTGTATGCCACAAAGTTTCATGTTTTAAGTTATGATTATTGTGATTACATTTCACTACCATTATTTATTCCATGTTATAATATTATGATCTCTTTTGCAGGATAAGATTCTAAAAGTTATGTTCTTATGTATATGATGTGATTGATATTTATTTTGAGCATTTGAGCTCACCATTTTGTATTTTTTATTTCTCCAGGTCAGGAAGAAGGTTATTAAGTAGAATATTCCAAAAAGGGGCTCTAGATATGATGAAATAAATGGGAGGCAAAGTAGATGCTTTATGAACCAGTTGTTTATGTTTCCCAGTTTCTAAAGACACTATACCTATACAGTCCTTTATTGGTTTTGTT
This sequence comes from Viscum album, assembly GCA_963277665.1. Lineage (NCBI taxonomy): Eukaryota > Viridiplantae > Streptophyta > Magnoliopsida > Santalales > Viscaceae > Viscum > Viscum album. The sequence goes on along the minus strand of OY728153.1, from coordinate 1,163,313,802 downwards.
ATATGTTGTAATAAGTGTGCTTCAATTCTGAAGTAATAAAAATGTATGTAAAGTATGGGTCGTTATAGTTGGTATCAGAGGAAATGTATAGTCAACCTTTGGAAACTAGGATGTAAAAGCCTTAGTAAGAACCCTAAGGATAAGTCTAAGCATAGAACACAATATTAGTGTTTTAGAAATGGCCATGAATAACCTAGGATAAGACCTTAAGTGTGAAATTTTATTCTTAATTATGTGGTTTTCCTATTATAATTAGTGTTGCTCACACTATTCTTCTTGGTTTTAGTCAATGGCTGGAACCCGAAGGAATCGTGTTAATGCGGAATGCGACGGGCAATGCAATGATTGTCCCCCTGAGCAACCAAACGTTATGGGAGCTGGAATGCAAAATCTTGTATCCATGCTCACACAACTTTCTCAAGCTATGAATCATGAAGGACTTCCAAATGAGCAAAAAAAGGAGCAACATTCTGTTGAATCCTTCATGAGACAGCGTCCACCTTCTTTCAGCGGGTCTACTGATCCATTAGTTGCTGAACAATGGATTAGTACTACTGAAAAGATATTTTCAGTTCTTCAATGTTCTGAACATGATAAAGTCATCCTAGCAGTGTATCGTTTGGAAGGAGATGCTGATCAATGGTGGAATCTTATTAAGAATACAAGGCAAAGGGATGAAATTGAGTCCATGGAATGGGACGAGTTCAAGAACTTATTTTTCAATAAGTACTTCCCTCGTATTCTTTGAACAAAGATGGAGAAAGAGTTTCTTGAACTGAAGCAAAAGGATGATGAATCTGTTGGTACCTATGAAGCAAATTTTACAAGACTTGCAAGGTACGCTTCTGGTATTATTATCCAACCTGAGAGTAAGATCGATCGATTCTTTATTGGCCTAAAACCAAGTCTTCGAAGGGCGTTAGCCATAAGGTACTTCAATAGCTACGAGGAAATCATTTGATGTTCTCTCAAAGTCGAGATGGAGATTGGAGTAACCCATCAGTCATATGGGTTTGATAAGAAGAGGAAAATGGAATTCAAAGGAAAATCTAAAGAGCACACTGAAAAGAAGATGAGCTTTCCCTTATGCTCAAAGTGTGGAAAGAAACATGGAGGGAGTTGTCTTAAAGGGACAAGTAAATGTTTCAAATGTGGAAAGGAAGGTCATCAGGCATTTGAATGCCGCGATGATGGGAAGAAGATGTCTAATGATGCAAACAAAGGAAGGGATACATAGAATGAACCTACAACACTTCAATGTTTCAAGTGAAAGGAGATGGTACATTATGCCAATAAATGCCCTAATCCAAGGATTGATGATTACGGTCGATGTCAACAAACTCTTAAGGCTAAAGACAAAGGAAAGTCACATGTAATTTCTATCAGCGATGTGGAGTACGATAACGATGTGGTGAAAGGTACACTTACCATCCACTCTAAAGTAGCAAATGTTTTATTTGATTCTGGATCCACCCACTCTTTTATTTCTGAAGAATTTTCTAAGGGTATCACCGTATTACCTCAACAATTAGATGTTGAGTTAGCTGTGACAACACCTAATGGCACAATAGTCGCATCAAAAGTTTATAATTCTTCTCCGATCGAAGTTTGTGGGAAAGTGCTTCCTGCAAATCTTGTGATCCTTCCTATAGTGGAATTTGATGTGATTCTTGGCATGGATTGGATTTCTTTATATCGAGATCATATCAATTGCCAAAGAAGGGAAGTCATATTTCATATTACAGATCAATCTATGATCGTCTATCAATGCAAGGATGAACATAACCTTCCAGTGGAAATTTCTTCCATTTTATGGGTATTGATTCCACTAAATGAAGGTAATTTATCTCAAATGGTTGGTTAGAAACTCACAATTAAGAATATGCCCATTGTACGGGAGTTTTATGATGTCTTTCTGGAGGAATTACCGGGACTTCCACCAAATCGTGAAGTTGAGTTCTCAATAGAACTCGTACCGGGTGCTTTGCCTATTTCAAAGACACCTTATAGAATGTCCCCAATTGAGTTGCAGGAATTGAAGAAGCAACTCCAAGAGAATCTTGATAAGGGATTCATACGCCCTAGTGTGTCACCTTGGGGAGAACCTGTTCTATTTGTTAAGAAGAAAGATGGATCAATGAGACTCTGCATTGATTATCGAGAACTTAACAAGATCACTATCAAGAAAAAATATCCTCTCCCGTGCATTGATGACCTATTTGACCAACTACGTGGAGCTCAATACTTTTCCAAGATTGATCTTCATTCAGGGTATCATCAATTAAGGTTCAAAAGGGAGGATATACCAAAGACGGCTTTCCGTACAAGGTATGGACACTATGAATTTATAGTGATGCCATTTGGTCTTACTAATGCCCCTGATATCTTCATGGATCTAATGAATGGAGTCTTTAGAGACTATCTTGATCAATTTGTGGTAGTCTTTATAGATGATATTCTTGTCTATTCAAAGATCCAGGAAGAACATGAAGATCACTTGAGAATTATATTGAAGACCCTGAGAAAGGAGAAGCTTTATGCCAAATTTACCAAGTGTGAATTTTGGCTTCAAAAAGTTGCATTTTTGGGTCACATAATCTCAAAAGAGGGGATATCTATGGATCCAGCAAAAACAGAGTTTATCGAAAGATGGTCGAGACCAACAACAGTAATTGAGATCCGAAGTTTTCTTGGTTTGGCTGGATATTATCGATGTTTTGTGAAAGATTTTTCATGATTATCTAATCCACTCACCAAGTTGACTCGGAAAGGAGTTAAGTTTGTCTGGACGGAGGAATGTGAAGAGAATTTCAAGGAGTTGAAAAGAAGGTTATCCAGTGCACCTGTGCTCACACTGCCTTGTAGTGGAGAAAGGTTTGTGATCTATAGTGATGCATCCAGGAAGGGATTGGGGTGTGTTCTTATGCAAAATGATATGGTGATAGCTTATGCCTCACGAAAGTTGAAAATCCATGAGCAAAATTACCCAACACATGATTTGGAGTTAGCTGCGGTAATCTTTGCATTAAAGATTTGGAGGCATTACCTTTATGGTGAAAGGTGTGATATTTATACTGATCATAAAAGTTTAAATTATATTTTCACACAAAAGGAGCTGAATATGCGTCAAAGAAGATGGTTGGAGCTGATTAAGGATTACGACTACTCAATCCATTACCACCCTGGGAAAGCAAACAAGGTGGCAGATGCATTAAGTCGACAAGACCATGCTAGTTTATCCATGATGAGGATCACAAAAGATCCAATATTTATGGATTTACAAAGGATGGATCTTGGAATTATAATGTAAGGGGAAAAATCTAATCTTTCTCAAATGAATGTTCAACCATCTATACATGTGAAGATTAAAGAGGCACAGAAAGAAAATGTCAAGTTACAAAAGAAGGTGAGAAATGTTCCTGAGTTCAACCTTGATTTTGATGGGATAATAAAGTTCAGGAATCGGGTTTGTGTTCCTCCCATCCCCGAATTAAAGAAGGAGCTGCTAGATGAGGCTCATAGTTCTTCATTCTCTATTCATCCTGGAAGCACGAAGATGTATAGGGACCTGAAAGAGTACTTCTGGTGGGATGGCATGAAAAGAGATGTTGCTGAATATGTCTCTCGATGCTTGTTTTGTCAACAAGTTAAAGCTGAGAGACAGAAGTCTAAGGGGATGTTACAACCATTACCCATACCCGAATGGAAATGGGAAAACATTACTATGGACTTTGTCACAGGACTTCCTAAAACATCCAAAGGCAATAATGCTATATGGGTCATAGTTGATCGTCTTACAAAGTCTGCACACTTCATTTCTATTAGAGAGGATTTCTCTCTGGATCAGCTTGCCAGGATATATGTAAAGGAAGTGGTAAGGTTGCATGGAGTACCACTTTCTATTATATCTGATCGGGATCCGAGATTTACCTCGAAGTTCTGGCGAAGTCTTCAGCATACTCTGGATACAGAGTTGAGTTTCAGCACTGCTTATCATCCTCAGACAGATGGTCAGTCTGAGAGAACAATTCAAACCCTAGAAGATATGCTGAGAGCTTGCTCTATGGATTTCAAAGGAGGTTGGGATCAACACCTACCTTTGGTGGAATTTTCTTATAATAATAACTTTCACTGCAGTATTCAGATGGCTCCTTATGAAGCTCTCTATGGAAAGAAATGCAGGACTCCAACTTGTTGGGATGAAGTTGGGGAAAGAAAGCTATTAGGACCTGATCTCGTTGATGAAATGGAAAAAAAGGTTAGATCTATTCAACAACACATAAGAGCAGCTCAGAGTCGATAGAAAAGTTATGCCGACAACCAAAGAAAAGACCTAGAGTTTGAAGTGGGTGATAAAGTGTTCTTACGAATATCTCCCTGGAAGAGGGTTATGAGATTTGGAAAGAAGGTGAAGTTGAGCCCTAGATATATCGGTCCTTTCGAAATATTGGATCGTGTTGGGAAGGTAGCTTACCGATTGGCGCTTCCACCGAATCTCTCTCAAGTTCACGATGTGTTCCATGTATCTCTCGTGAGAAAGTACATACCTGATCCTTCACATGTACTCAGCTCAGAAGTTGTACCACTGGAGCAAGATCTTTCTTATGAAGAAAAACCTATAGAGATTCTGGATCGTAGCGAAAAAGTCCTACGAAACAAGACCACTCGATTAGTGAAAGTTTTATGGAGGAACCACCAATTAGAAGAAGCTACATGGGAGCTTGAGTATATGATGAGGCAGAGGTATCCTCATTTGTTTGTTACAAAGTGACGAATTTCGAGGGCGAAATTCATTTTAAGGGGGGTATAATGTAACACCTGAGACTTTTATGTTATATAAATCATCAAAGGAATCTTTTCCTACACAATACTTGCTTGGCTTGCTTTACACGAAATCGTGACCTTCCTCGATAGCTTGCGTCGTATGCAATACTGAGTTTCACTAAACAACGATATGCTTTTAAAATATTATTAAAACTAGCCGTTATGAATAGTAATAACCACTTTTTGAAATTTTATAAATTTTATTTTTCAAAATGGACTTCATTTTTAGATTCAGAATATCGAAATTAGCCTAGGGTGAAATTTTGGTATTTTTCTGAAAACTTTCAATTTTTGATGAATAGTGAAACCACTAAGTGGTAGTTAAAAAACTGAATTTTTCATAAAACTTAATTTTACCGCTTCTGTGATTGGAATTTCAAAAATCCGAGAGACACGGTTGATTTCAGTAAGTAAAATTTGGTTCAATGAGATGAAAATAATTTTTTGGTGAATAGTAACTTTTTACTTTTTTTACCACGGTAAAAAGTAAATAGGGTAATTAAGGGTAAAGATGATATTATTATTACCCTAACACATATCCTAATTCTATTGGATAAGTGTAATTCGACCAAAAACAAACTTAGGAATAAAATATGACCATTTAGGCCCACTTGGATTAGATTAGGACATTTATTATTAATTTATTTAAAGAAGGGTTAAAATAGTTAAAATCAAAGTTTAATAAGTAAATAATTTTTAATATGGGGTTATAAATAAGAAAAATTAGACTATAAATATTCATTATAAAGATAAAAAATATTTCCTACATAATGGTATTTTATTTTTAATTTTTAGACATTAAATAATTTAATTTATTTATGACACAATGATGATGCAGTAATTATCTTATTAATGAAATATTGACATAATTGATGTTATAAACACAAAAATAAATGTAATTTGAGACTTTTTATGAATCCCACAAATTTTCTAGGTTAATATGACATGTTATTATTTATTTAATTAACTTGGTTTGAACTAATAATTCTGTTATGATTTTCACAAAACTCAATTACTAAATAGTGTCAAAATTGACATAAAATAGTTTTTAAAAAAAATATTATATTGGTAATTGTTATTTTATTCCTAAAAATCTAAGGTTCATCCACATGACTTAGATAAGGTTATATATATTAATAATAAACAACTTGGGATTCGTTTGGCTGCTTATAGTAAGTTTATTAACCTTATACTATAAGAACACAAGAAGACACGGTAAAAGTAAACTTATTTAACTTAATGTTAAATCTAAATGATAAGGTTAAAATAGGAACCTAAACATGTCTAAATTCTATTGGATGAGAGGATTTCGACCCATCCCCACCTTAGCTTCTAAATATATCAATTTGGAGCTATTTAAAACCGAACTTGACTTTATAAAAAAATAATAGTTTTAGTTATTCCAAAGGTGCCCCTCTCCTCCCTTATAAAAGGACACCTCCTCCCCCTCTTCCTCACACCACTTTGAGCCTTCATGCTCGGCAAACCCCTGCCAATTTCTCCTCTCCACTTCCCTAGAGACATCCTAGAGGTCCTGGTCTTCTTCAAAGACCAATTTTAGTGCCCTAAAAGAAGGTCTCAAATAAGCACTTCAAAGAAGAGGTAATGTCCGTTACCGATTCTTTCATCTTTATTTCTTCTTCCACTTCTTCTTCTTTAGTTGTTTCATTATGAAGTAATAACATAAGTATCACTCATATAATGATATGTTATTATAAGTATGAAACAACCCTATTTCACCATCTATCCATCCTACAGAAAAAGAAATCACCGCGCGTGCGTACGTACGGAATACCGTCTCCACGCCGTGGTGTAATCTATTTTCCACCACCACCTTACTTGGATGGGTATAATGGTATAAATAATGACTATATATGCCTATTATAAAGTTATATTTATTCTGAAATAGTATACATACACTCCAATACAATTCCACGATCATAGGAACGATATCATCACTCGTGCGTACGTACGGAATACCGTCTCCACGATGTGATGTGACTCGTTCTACATGATCTTCATTTCATAATGATTATATAAATGAATTGAATGAATGAATATGATATATATTACACTAATACCATTCTGGAAATGAGGTATCTATAACCTAAATATAAGAATAAGAATTTATTCGACAAAACACGCATAAGAACAAAAAGTTATAAACACCCGAATAACAAGTAGCAATGAAATATTACTACTAAGAATCTAAGAATATGACCATATATGATATCATAAAAATAAGTATGATTCTGTAATAAGTCAATAACATTATTTAAATCATTATATAGGAGGTTCGGACACTTACAAAGCAAGTCGGGCCTAAGGTAAGGGAAATATCACAATCTCATTTTTATCTGAGATTGTTTATACTTTGAAATTACTGGGGTGTATTTTATCATCCACATCCATGTTTCCTAGATATGTAATAGTATTTCCATCCTCCAACAATTTTTTAAATCCAATTTTACGCTTCGGTGAGTTTTTAGTAGAAGATATGAAAGGAATCTTTTGTCGTTTTTCGTACGAGGTACTTTTTGAATTTTCCGACAAAAGTACGAGAAGAATGTTTTTTTTAACTTATACGACATGAATGGATTTTTAAAAAATTATTTCCAAGAAGATTCCTTTACAAGTTTTCAAGTTTATTTTTAATCAACTTCTTTTAGTTATAATTTTATGACATGTTAAGAAATGAAAAGTGTTTTTGAAGTAGAAAAGATGTTTTCCTCAAGAATGGAGTTCAAGTGTTTTATCAAAATTATTTTCTATCTAAGATAATAAAGGGTTCTGTTTATATCCCTATTATTACATGGATTTGATTATGTTGTGATGGAAATATTTTTTATGAATTCCTTTATCTTATATTAATTGTTTTATGATGTCACGATGTTTAAGATTCCCATTTTTATTACATGGGTTATGTAATGATGTATGTTTTAAGATTTTGTGGCACACATAAGAATGGTATCATTATGAGATGGGTGGTACCTATATCTCCCTCCAATGCATTGGGTAAAGATTTTATATCTCATGAGATAGACATGGCTGGAACGGTAGGTTATACCTGTTCAGTGAAATAGGACTGAAACGAGGGTGACTCGGTTCAGAAATGGACTTTGTCCACTAAGATAGTCTTGGAAATGAGTCTTGACTAACAAGAAATAATTCTCTATGATTATGTGTGTATGGCACAAAGCTTCATGTTTTAAGTTATGATTATTGTGATTACATTTCACTGTCATGGTTTATTCCATGTTATAATATTATGATCTCTTTTGCAGGATAAGATTACAAAAGTTATGTTCTTATGTATATGATGTGATTGATATTTATTTTGAGCATTTGAGCTCACCCTTTTGTATGTTTTATTTCCCCAGGTCAGGAAGAAGGTTATTAAGTAGAATATTCCAAAAAGGGGCTCTAGATATGATGAAATAAATGGGAGGCAAAGTAGATGCTTTATGAACTAGTTGTTTATGTTTCCCAGTTTCTAAAGACACTATACCTATACGGTCTTTTCTTGGTTTTGTTATATGTTGTAATAATTTTTCTTCAATTCTGAAGTAATAACAATGTATGTAAAGTATGGGTCGTTATATATATATATATATATATATATATATATATATATTGTGGCTTCTATTGGATTTACTTTCAGTCTTTTCTTTTTTATTTATGATTTATGGTATTACTACTTCCGCTATTGTTACTATTTGTTTTCTACTATATTTACTCTTCCAATGAGGGAATAGTTCCCCACTCTCACACCATAGTCCCTCACTGCTAGTTGGAAGACTCTAGAATTTGGTGAAATGTTCTTGAGGACATGGGGCCAACCGGGTATGGGGCACCTTTGGGAAGTACCCGGATCTGGGACATTAAAAAGTGGTAACAAAGGAGGTTTTCATTTCTCCTTTGCCTTAATATTTGGAGCCTATAGACTAGGATAGGGAAGAATAGATTTTTGGTAATAATCTTTTCTCTGGATTAGATAACTCGTGTATAGGGAAAAAGCCAAGTTGCCTTGAATACTTCATTTTTTATATTTTTGTAATTATTACAGTTGATTTGAATTCACCATTGGGTGATTCACTTATTTGGTTCTATTATGATTGATGTCATTGTGGTTCTATTTCTGTTTCAACCTAATGAGAGGAGGGTATTCCATCTCATGAATCATATAGGCAGTTGTTAGAAATCACATGCATGCATTTTTACCATGCCATTTAGAGAGTATTACTGATTGCATGATGTGTTGATAGATTTTGTTCTAGATATGTATGTTGTTGTGGTAGATGTCATGATAGAAATACGTGTGATTTTGATAGGGTATTGTGATATGTAAAGTTTCATTTGTATGGATACCAAACTTTGGTCCCTAAGGTGTTATCTCCCTCTTGGATCGTGATTTGGTGGACCATGTTTGAACTTTAATTGAATTATTTTAAGATCTGATATGAATAAGGATGTAAAACTTCTACTAAAGGGAGTATGGGCCCTCGCAGATTGGAAATTGGCATGTCTTTTCCAAATTTTAAGATTTTGGGGTTTTGTAGAATTTTTAGAGGCTTACTGTCTAGAAAACCCAGAAAACACAACATGTGATGTTATAAACAGACGATATGTGTTCTTCTATTCTGAAATAAATGAATTTTCTTAAGTACAAGTCTAGTACCATATGTACACGTTGTATAGTAGTTGACCGTGTGATTGAATGTGTCAGCAGAGACACAGGGTTGGTAAACTTTTGGTAGAACACATCGTGTATTGGGAGTACACGTTGTGTTGTAGTCAACCGTGTATCCGGTCGTGTGACTAACGACATAGGTGGATGTAACTTTTGTTGTACACATTATGTCTATATTTTTCATGTTAAGTAATATTATACCACCAGAACCATATAGTTCTATCCATGTAGAAGTACCCTTGTAGTAGGGAATATTCAGCTACATGCCATGTCTCAGGAGGAACACACTGGGGGTATGGGGTATTACATGACTAGGTTGGAAGAGGTACATGCCCATGTTAAGTCTTAAGGGAACATGTCATGTAGTGTTTCTACAAGTCGTGTAACCCTCTTTTGAAAAATATTAATGTTTTCCTTCACTTGTTTTATTCTTTCAATTTTGAGTTGTAGTTCCATTAATCTTGTTTTGAGGTGTGCACTTGACCTAGCATAGTCATTCCACCAAGATGTCAACGGGTTGTACGCTAGGTATTGGGTGATGATCGGACACCAGAAATTGTATATCAGGGACTTCTAGAAGATCCTCCCATAATTACTTTCTTAGAACCAGTTTTTATACTATATGTTGGTGTTGATTGACAGTTCCGTGAAGGATTTTTTAGGATGATACAGACTTTTCAAGGAGAACCACATCTTTCCCCGAAAATGGAAGAGTTGATGCAGGTGTTCTACCAGCGGCATCCTCCCACTTTCTCTAGGGATGAAGAACCACAAGTTGTATAGTCCTGGTTGGTGGCCATTATTTCTATCTACTAGACACACCTTTTGGTAGGAGTTTTAATCTCTCCACGTACATGCTATGTGATTCCTCCAAGAGATGGTGGGATGTAATCTTATAGGGGGGATGTCAACGAGATATGGCTTGGGAATAGTTTCAGAGGAACTTATATGATTACTTCTACCCAAATATGTTAAGGGTTGATCGGGCCCAGGAGTTCTTGTATTTGGAGAAGGTTGATCTTTCAGTGATGGATAACTCTTCTTGTTTTACAGAGCTTCAGCGCTTCGCACCATTCTTTGGGAGGTGATGAGTTATCACTAGCTAGGAAGCTTGAGGATGGTCTTTGGTATGAAATTCAATCATAGGTGAATGTTTTAGGATAACTTGTGTGACTACTATAGTAAACTAAGTGCTAATTACTGAGTGAAATATGAGGGAGTTTAGAGCTTCGATCATGGGTTGTTCAACATCCAGGGCTGGTACTCCTTTTGGATGATAATAGAAAGCGTCGCAGGGAGCCTTCACACAGTGATTCCAATAGCAGGTACGTATATTTAGGTAGCCAGGTGAAGTGTTACCAGTGCGGGAAGAGTGGGAACATGAGACTGTAGTGCTCGAGAGACGCATTTGAGTGTCGATATTGAGGCAATATGGGTCATCTTGAGCATTTTTGTAGGACGTTCTCACCAATAGCTAGTGAGAGGGTATCTTTTATGACTCCACATACAGGATAGGGGCCACCAGTTTCTCATCAGTAGGGGAATTGGGGTTCATTAGTTCATTCAGGCCAAGGAGATGGTCATGGTCGTGGTATCCAGACAATAGGTTTTCAGTGAAAATAGGGTGTATCAACTCAGGGTAGCCAGAAAGGGTCGTAGGACCATGGTACATGTCAAAATTTTGTAATGGAACAGACACAGTAGGAGAAGGATCCTAGACCCTCTATGGTTAGAGTTACAATTCCATTTGCCTTAGTTTTATCTTATTCTCTTTTTGATGTAGGGGATTCCCATATTTTTATATTGGCTCTCATTGTCGAGATCATTTAGCTTTGTATCTTTCCTTTTTGTAATGTTATGAAGCTAGAAACTCCATTGGAGATTATGACGATTAGTGTACATTAGTGAAAGGGGCACCCACTTGATGTTGGTTGGTATCACTTCTTTTGGGACCTCTATGCCTTAGAGATGATAGGTTTTGATGACATTTTCGGAATGGACTGGTTGGTTTCCTTCTAGGCCTTTGTTGAGTTCTATCTTTGTAGGGTGAGTTTCAAATCACCATACGGCGGAGCTTTTTTACACAAGGGAAAATGGAATGTCCAGGCGAGGAGAGAAGGACACATATATCATGGTTTGGTTGGATCAAATCCCAGATTGCTAGTTTATATCTAGATGATTAGGGACTTCAAATATGAGCTTTCCTCTAGTGGTGGATCATTTTAGAGATGTATTTCCAAAAAACTTTTCAGGTTGAACTCCAGAACGAGAGGTGAACTTCTCTATTGATCTTGTTCCAGGAGTGACATCGGTGTCCATTCCTCTATACAGTATGGATACACCAAAATTAAAGGATATCAAGAAGATGTTCGAGGAATTATAGGCAAGGGGTTTCATCTGACCTGGTACTTCTCCATAGGATTTTCTTGTCCTTTTTTCGAAGAAGACAAATGGTACCCTCAGACTTTCTGTGTATTATCGGAAGTCAAACCAGTTTATCATCAAGAATCGATATCCCTTGACGATGATTGATGATCTATTTTATCATCTTCGAGGAGCCTAGGTGTTCTTGAAGATTTACTTGAGATCTGGTTATCATCATTTTCGTGTTAGACCATTAGATATACCACTTATAGCCTTTTGAAGTAGGTATGGTCTATAAAAATATTTGGTTATACCGTTTGGTATCACGAATACACTAGCAGTTTTAATAGAACTGATGAACCAAGTGTTCCATCCTTGGATTCTTTTGTTGCAGTATTTGTGGAAAATATCTTGGTGTACACTCACACTTGACACGACTATGCCATTCATCTTCAGATCATATTGAGTACACTGAGAGAGCATCAGTTATATGCATAGCTCTCAAAATTCCACTTTTAGATGGATCATATTCATTTCTTGGGTCATGTTATCTTAGAGATAGGAGTATCAGTAGACCCAGAGAAAGTGAGAGTGGTAGTTTCTTGGGATAATCTGAAGAACGTCTTCGAGTTATGGAGTTTTATAGGGCTGTCTGGTTACTAAAGACATTTTAAATATGACTATTCATGCTTAGGAGTGCCACTAAAGGGCATGATTAAGAAGGGTGCAAAGTACTTGTGAATAGATTCTTGTGATTCATCCTTTCAATAGATAAAAGGTTGATTGAATTTAGCACTGATACTGATTTTTTTTATCCGGGAAATAGTTACACAATTTACTACGACGCATCATGAATTGGGCTGGGAGCAGTGCTTATACAGGGGGAAGGAGTAGTTGCGTATGGGTTTCAATTGTTGAGTCCACATGAGAGGAACTATCAGATGCACGATATCGAGTTAGTTTTAGTTTTGAATGCTTTGCACTGTTGGAGACATTATCTTTTGGGAGAGAATTTTTTTGTATGCACTGACCAAAAAATCCTCAAGTATATCTTTACTAAGAATGGTGTTCCTTTGAGACAGTGAAGGCGGGTTGAGTACCTTCAATCTTTTGACTTTGAGATTTCCTAAATGCATGGGAAAGGAAATGAAGTAGCTGATTCATTGAGCAGGAGGACTTAGATACAATTAGTTCATGAGTCCAGTAGTGAGTGGCATCTTATGGCTCTATTCTCTAAGATGTATTTGGAGTATCGCGACAAATAGGGGTAAATGTTTCTTTCTTTGGTAGTTGTTAACTCTACTCTACCGTATCTATTTCTAATGAGGTAGCTATTAGATTCTGAAGGCCTAGTCCTATGGGAGAGTGTGTTTTGAGAGGACCCTACTCCAGGATAGACCATAGGTGAGGATGAGGTCTTGTGTTTTCATGGATGTGTATGGGTTTCAGAAGGAATACATGAGGATCTATTGTGAGATTTTCATTAATCTGTTTAGGCAGTTCATCCTGGTTTCATCAAGGTTTATAGAGACCTACATCACTAGTATTGGTGGCTAGGTATGAAGAGTGATGTAGCTAGTTTTGTTATGATGTTCCACCTATCAGTAGGTGAAGGTGAAGCATCAACAACCGGAGGGGATTTTATAGTAGTTACCCATTTCTGAGTGGAAGTGGAATGATTTTATGATTGATTTTGTGACAGGTTTACCAAGTTCGCCCAGAGGAAATGAGGTTGTGTGGATTTTTGTTGACAAACTCATGAAGGTTTCACATTTCCTGCTGATCAAGGAAACCTTCAGGGTTGATGAGCTAGGAAAGTTGTATATCCAAGATATTGCCCGTTTACATTGGGTTCCACACTCTATAGTTTCAGACAGGTATGCCAGGTTTACTTGTCATGTTTGGTAGGGACTGTAGAGGGATTTTTGTACATAGGTACTTTGGAATACAGCTTACCATCCCTAGATAGATGGTCAGTCCGAGAGTACAATTCTGGTTTTGGAGTACAAGTTTTGGGCATGCATCCAGGATTTCAGGGGCTCCTGGGAGACACACATACCCCAAGTAAAGTTTTCTTACAATAACAGTTTCCAGGAAATGATTCATATGGAACCATATGAGGCTTTATATGGTAGACCATGCCGATCACCCCTATAATGGATGGAGGCATGAGAGGCAGCTATACTAGGACCTCATCTTGTCCAAGAGACAACTGAGCTGGTGGATTTGATTCATAAAATGATGGATACTAAAAAATCACACCAAAAATATTATGCTGATCGACAGAGACAACCTATAGAGATCGAGGTTGGAGATCATGTTTTCTTATGTGTCACACTGAGGATGGGACACAGGAGGATTAGGGGATAGGGGAAGCTTTAATTGAGATACATCGATCTGTTTGAAGTTTTGAAGTGATTCAGGTCGGTTGCCTATAGGTTTCAGTGACCTTAAAGGCACTGGTCTATGCATGACGTCTTTCTTGTTTCTCAGCTACGACATTACTTTTTAGACTCATCTCATTTTTTTCAACCAGATAAGGTTGAGTTGGAGGTAGATGCATCCTTCTAAGATCACCCTATTTAAATTTTGGATCACAACAAGAAGGTTCTCTGTGGCCGGTCTATTCCTCTACTATAGGTGTTATGGATGCATGAGCGAGTACAAGATGGGACTTGGGATAGGGAGGCTGACATACGATCATAATGGCCAGGGTTGTTTGAAGTTTCTTCTTCACCACCCTTGGAAGGGAAATTTGTGGACGAATTGCTTTAAGGGGGGAAGTTTGTAAGAACCTGGATCTTCTTTTCAGGTATAGATCTTTATTTCACGTTGTTTTTTAGGAAAATGTAGAAAATATGATTTTCTAGGTACACATTGTTTACTTATGAGTACATGCCATGTACCTGGTTTCTGCGTAAATCTGTTTAATTGTCATGTAATGGCCCAGAAAATATTCATACGGTGACATGGATGACCCACTTAAGTCGGGGGCCTGATGAGGATAATAAATGGCGTGTACACTTAATGAACATGTCATGAACATTTCTTTTTATTTGATATATTAGATTGGGGTCGCGTCTTATGTCTGTATATGTCTTCTTCTCCCCATGGTTCATATAGGACAGTGACAGAAGGGCCAATGAACTTTGAACCCCTCCCAATTCTCCATCTGAGCTAAAATTGAGATTTTGTCGAATGCATTGGAATTCCATCGGTGAGTTCTCAAAACCCCTAGAGCCTTTCTTCCTAATTCTTCCTCTCTCGTGAGTTATTCAAGGTTGGGAGTTTTTCACCTTTTTCTAATTCTATGTTGATATAGGCTAATTAAAGGGTCTATGTTCAAATATATTGATCATGCGACATTGAGGTAGGTGGTTTGTTCCTTTCATTGTTCATCTTTGGATTATATGTGCTAAAAGTGCATCATACCCAAGTATGGGGTATTGCGTGTTTTGGAATTAAACCTTGTTTATAACCTATTATGGTTTGGTTTATTGATAAAGGGTAGTTTCATATATGTAAGGTTAGATACCTTCTTTGTGGGACACCTCGTGGGTGCGTTTCTCTTGATTGACTGCTTATGGTTGTTGGGGCAAGAATTCATGTTAGGCTTGCCTTGTTTTCCATTCCTTGCTCTATTAGGATGGAGTTATTGATTATAAAAGATGCATGTGATATGAATTGTGGAATTTTGACCAAGGGGAATTTTACTGTGAGATCTTTTGAAGGTAGGGTCATTTATGTATGTTTTGTGGTTATGTTAACCTAGGGGTATTGACTGTGAGAGCAACTAGGTGTCATCGACCCGGGGGTTTAGACAGTGAGAGCTGCCCAGGTGGTTATTTATTATTTATTGATGTAATTTTGACCAAGGGTTAATGATAGTGAGAGCTTCCCAGGTGGTAATTTGTAAATTGTTAGTGCTAATTTGGACCAACGGGGTTAGACTGTGAGAGATTTCCATAGGGTCGTTATTAAATGAATTGTTGTTTGGTAGACTAGGGGGATTATACTATGAGAACTTTACCTAAGAGTTTTTATTGATTAATTGAATGATTCTGACGAGTATTCCAAGCCAAAGCACAAACATGGACTTGATCTTACTTGATTTTTTAGGTGGTCTTATGAGACATCTGTTTTGATCATTACATAGGGGAAACTGAGCTTAAAATTGATCCCACAGTTTACATGATTCAACGGATTGATTAATTAATGTGAATGAATGAAATTGAAAACTGTAGGATGGTTTACTTTTGAGTACTTCCTATTTTATTACATTATTTCTACATATTTCCTTCTATATATATTCAATGATAGCTAGGCATAAGTATTTTGGTGGTTGCCTACTAGGATTCGTCTCACACTCTTTTTGGGTCATGTTTTGGACCCAAATAGATTATATGATTGCGGGTATAGATAAGGGAAAGCGCCCTTCCTCATCAGGTACTTGTTAGTTGTAAGAGATTGAGAGAATGGGGCTAAGATGAGGCTTGCGATGCTGTTAGAGTTTACTGTTTATTTTTTACTTTGGTTTCTATATTTCTTTCTAGCATTGTGAATTGTTTGGATATTTTATTAAATACATATTCCATGCATTATATATATATAAATATATATTGTGTCTTTTATTTGATTTATTTTCATTCTTATGTTGTTTATTTATGTTTTATGGTATTACAGCTTGCGTTATTGTAACTATTTGTTTTCCACTGTGTTTACTCTACCAATGAGGGAATAGTTTCCCCACTTTCACATCCTAGGCCCTCACTACTAGTATGCAGCCTCTGGAGTTTGGGGAAATGTGCTTGAGGCCATGTGGCCAACTAGGTATAGAGCACCACTGGGTATAGGGAACCTTTTGGAGGATCGAAACATCCCTTTCATACAACTATGAAACATCCCAGATCTGGGTCCCGCCCAAAGGTGCCCCCTACCCGATTTTCCACATGGCCTCAAATTCATTTCCTCAAATGCTAGAGGCTACCAACTAGCAGTGAGGGCCTAGGGTGTGATAGTTGGGAAACTATGCCCTTATTGGCAGAGTAAACACAGAGGAAAACAAATAGTAACAGTAACAGAAGCATTAATACCATACAACAGAAATAAACAGAAGAATATAGGAAGTAAATCCAACAAAATCCACAATATATATATATATAATGAATGGAATATGTATCTTAGAAAAAATCCAAAAAAGTCACAATGCTGGAAAGCAATATAGAAACCAAAGTACCAAATAAACAGTAAAATCCAGTAGAAATGCAAGCCTCACCTTGGTCCCATTCTCTCTAGCTCTTACAATAATAAATTACCTGATGAGGAAGGGTGCTTTCCCTTATCTATACCTACCACCATATAATCTTTTTGGGTCCAAAACATAACCCAAACAGGGTGTGAGAGGAATACCAGAAGGAAACCACCAAAAGACTTGTGCCTACCTGTTAGTGAATATATATATAGCAGGTAATATGAAGAAATGAAGAAATAAACTAGATATTACTCAAAATTATACCATCCTATAGTTTCCAATTTCATTCATTCACATTAATTATTTAATCCATTGAATAATGTAAACCTTAGGATCTATCCTCAACTCAATATCCCCTATATAAGTAAAAAAACAAATGTATAGAAATAAAATCCAAAAAACAAGTAAGATCGAGTCTAAGTTTGTGATTTGTATTGGAAAACTTGTCACAATCGTTCAATTATTCAATAAAATCCCTTAGGGAAAGTTCTCACAATCTAATCCCCTCGGTCTACCAAACCATAATTCATTTAATAACAACCCTCGTGGAAGCTCTCATAGTATAACCTTATTGGTCCAACTTAACACTAATCATTCACAAACAACGACTTTGGTAGCTCTCACGGTCAATAACCCTTAGTCAACATCGCATCAATAAATTATAAATAACCACCTAGGAAGCTCTCATGGTCTAAACCCTCGGTTCGATGACCACCTAGAAACTCTCATAGTCAATACCCCTGGGTCAAAATAATAGTAAAACATAAGTAAATGACCCTACCTTGGGAAGCTCTCACAGTCAAATTCCCCTTGGTAAAACTTCCACAATGCATATCACAGGCATCTCATATAATCAGTAACTTCATCCCAACATAACAAGCCAAGGAAAACATGGCAATTCTAAAAGGAATTCTATACCCAATGGCCATAAATAATCAATGAAGGGAAACACACCCACAGGGTGTCCCCCAAATAGGGTATCTAACCTTATGCAGATGAAACTACCCTTTATCAATCAACCCAAACATAACAGGTAATAATCAGAGTTTAATTCCAAAACACACAATACCCCAAATGTGAGAATGTGGTACTTTTAGCACATATAATCCAAAGAAAAACAACAAAAGGCAAAAACCACCTACCTCGATGTCGCATAATCGATATACTTGAACTTAATCCCTTGAATCGTCCTAGATCGGTGTTGATTTACAAAAAGGTGAAACATTCCCAACCTTGAAGAACTCGTGAGAGAGGAATAATCATGAAGAAAGTCTTCAGGGGTTTTGAGAACTCACCGATGTAATTCCAAAACACCCGGTGGTGTCTCAATTGGATCTCAGATGGAGAATCAGGAGGGGTTCGTAGTTCTTCGGCTATTCCATTTCTCTCATGTACGAAACACGAGGAGAAAAAGACTTCTATGGACATAAGAATCTACCTCGCTAAAATATATCAAATTAAAAATAAAATTACACAGAGTGGTCATTAAGTGTGCACTCTGTATATTATCCTCAACCGGCCCCCGACTTAAGTGGGTTATCCAGGTCACCACACAGCCAGTACAGGGCTATATGTGGCAACCACATACACAGCATTTACTCACAAGTAAATGGAATGTACTTAGAAAATCCCTTTTTCTTTCTTTTCCTCAAAAACAACCCAAAATCTCGATCCATACCTGAAAAGAAGATCTAGGTTCTTTCAATTCCTTTCAAATTTTTCAAGGTTTCCGAATGTAATTTCTATTCCCATTATTTTATAAAATATTTCTATTGAAATAAATGTTATTAAAAATATAAAGAGTACTAATTCAAATTTTCAAATTAATTTCCTAATGATTTTGTAAATATTTTTCATATTTGTTAAAATCCATTAATATTTAATATGATTCACTAGGGATATTATCTAATGAAATAATCAACCTTATTCTCAAGATGGATTATGATCTTTTTTTCTGAAATATTCATGAAATTTGGTTCTTTTATTCGCATTATATATGATAATGAGTGATCCTTGGATATAATTCCATTTATTGACTAGGGAAATATTGACAAGCCCTATATTTTTTATTTTAATATGGAACAATATTGGTGACTAGGGAACTATTATTATGTATTGTATTTTCATACATTTGTTTCATATGATAGATACATTAAAATAATTTAGTGATGGGTTGGTCTTTGAATTATATATCCCCTCAATGAATTGGTGGGTCCCATTAGACATTCTAGTTTGGGAATTTGGTGAATGCCAGCCTATTTATTTTTAATGACTTGAATGAGGCCTTGATAGTCTGATTAGGTGATAGGAGGGGCCTGGAATTATATAACCCCTCATTATATTGATGGGTATTATGGGAGAAAATATTTTTGGGGCTTTGAATATTTCTTGACTATTTATGTATGATGACTTCCAATAAGGCTTAACATTATGATTGAGATGTTTGATATTATGAATTCTTTCAATATAAAATCATTTACCATTGTACTTTTGAATATTGATTTTGTTATATTATCCATGCATATATTTCATGCTCATGTTATCAGTGATGGGTAATTATTTTTTATTACTTATTCCTACTAAATTATTCAGGCCTTGTTTATTCTATGATATCTTCTGATGTACCTTTCCCCATAGATATCATTCAATATTAACATTTTTTATATTTCCCTGAGGAACCAAGAACAGTATTATTAATGCTTCAAGGATATAATAGGAATAATAATAAATCTAAAGAACCCATTCTTATTGGTAAAATGTACATTTAATGGAAATTGTATATTTTTAATGTAATAAGATTCCTAAATTCTTTAAAACTCTAAACCTAAAATGTATTAGGTATGTAATTGATGTAATATTTTCCATAAATCATTTATTTTTATGTTTTTTAATATAATTTCATAACAAGTATGATGAAAGTGGTGATGACCACTACCATTGGTGGTGATTTAGTTCATTGTATGAGTTGGGGCCCAAGGATGTTGATGATTTTGTTCACCATGGGGTTGGGACTATAAGGGTTATGTGTACAATAGGAATGGATTATAATGTTTCGTTGACCAATGGATGTTTATTAGTATCCTCCATAGATGAGTGTCCTAGGGTGATAGTGTTATCTATCGAACCAGAGGACACATACACTGTTGGTGTCTATGATAATTGTAGGGTGATTAAGATCATTGGACGGGTAAGATATGATTTCATTATATGGAAATATTAGGGGTGGTTGAGATTTGAATTATAATTAAGGTTTATGGGTCATTGTTTGGTGATGCCAATTTACTAGGATTCCATGAGAATAAGGATGATGTGTTTCTTGTCTATGGGATGAGAGAATATGCATCATTCTTCCTTGGTGTATGTATAAATCATTGGTGTATTTCCCCACTCCAACATTGATTGAATCAAGTAGGGTTATCATTAATGGACAGTTTAGTATCAAGTTGAATTATTTTAATTTATGGTATTAGTTTTAAAACATTTCAATTTTTATACAAGAGTATACATATAGATATTATTTAAGGAATCTTTTGGTGGTGGCCTACTGAGTTAATACTCACAAACTATAATGGACCTTTAGGAAACGTGTAAATTTTATGGTTCATGGAATAATAAAGGTTAAGGGATATTAAACTATAGTATACCTAGATAATGGTCCAATAGACAAACGGTTGGGACATCATTGGATTTGGGATAGTACCAGGTGGATCCATGATGTCATACTAGTGTTGTTTCTAGGATTTTTTAATTATCTATATATGATCAGTCTATGATTGATCTAGTTTAATTTTATATATCTCCAATGAAATTTTAGATAGTAATTTTGTATAATACATGATATATATATATATATATATTTTAATATTATTTCATGATAACTATTTATGCATTTTGTTTTTGATATTTTTGTGGTATTTATATCAACATGTATAGTCTCCCCACAATCACTATTAGAACCAAGCCACCATTTAGAAACCTCTATAATAATTAGTTTTGTACATTATTTTAGTGGATATCAGGTTCAATTATCATTCGGTTGATTCACGTTGGAGATGCTATAATATACATGATCAAAAATATATAATAACCTAACTAGGATACTTGTATAGTACCTAATTCATGTCACCAAATAACCACAAGTTCCCTTTTGAATCACTCGGGTCTAGTGTAAACATCGAGGAATATTAGAAATTATTAGGATGGGATTTTACCACTTAAATTAATAAATTTTTTATTCATCACAAAGTATATATAAAATAAACATAAGGAAAAAAATAAACATGTTCACTAATGGAAATTTGAATGCCAGATGTACCTATTTTGTATGAATAAATTCATATATATTTTTACACATATATTTGTATAAAACATGGAATAGACTTCATGTTCATAATACATATAAGTAAATATTTCAAGAGACTACTTAATATAGATATAAAACTTTATAATGAGTAAAAACTTCACTAAACAAAAAGGTGTAGTGTCTTAAGTCATGCCATCAAAAGGTGCATCAAAAGTATCCTAAAGCTATATTTGAAAAAGATGGTCAACATCTAATCCAAATGTTTAAGAATAATATCCCCTATATATGTAAAAAATCATGAATAGTTTCTTTAACTTTACATGTTTCATGTAAAATAAATTATATAGAAATTCAAAATAAATGTGTGTGGAGTGTGAGTAAATTATTCCTAATTGAGGTCACTGCCTAACACCTATCAATCTTTCATATAACCAAGTATACAAATTAGTAATATAAAGTATTTAAATAGAAAACCAATCATGTAACACTTCAATAATTAATGTTTTTTAAATTTAATTTTATTACTTTCTCATATCATGTTAATGTTGTCATTAGAAGGAATCAACCAAAACTCCTTTGATCCATGCTAAGAATCCAAAATGTGGTACCTACCCACCAAAAGGAACTTGTCCATCATAGATTCATATTAAGTGTCATACACTAAAAAATATATAATTCATACATACATATATACATATACACATATATACATATATATGTATGTATGTATGTATTAAGGGAGAAATTGATTCTCGTGAAAGATCTCATCCTGATCTTATTCCCCCTAATCGTGTTTATCTCAATAAAATGCCTCCTTATAACCATATTATTCATAATTATAAGTATATCTATCTTTATGGTAATAATTGTTTTTACTCACCCTCTTAAGGATGGATTTGGAGAATAGCATTCCTTAGCCTCTATTTCAAAGTATCCTCCCTTTATGTTTAAAGATATCCAACTATTTGATCCACTAATGATTAAATTAAAGCTTTGTCTATTAGCTTTCAATAAACTCTCATTTTATATTTCAATGGATTTCAAATTAATCATGTTACTATCATCAAGATGAAGTAATTTATCAGATTTCATTGGGTTGAAATTAGTCTCTTAGATTATTTTCACATTGTTCACTATTTTTGTGACATTTATGATTTTATAGGGACTAGAATCATGGGTCATGTAAGATTTCAAGTAGTAGAATTGTTATTTCCAAATGGTCTCTATTTCTTCTCAATGGGTGTGAATCATTAGTTTTTCTAATCTAAGTAATTTTTTTCATCCTCCTTCTTTATCTATTTAAACCTGACATACTCCTTTCAATTGCTAAGCTGCTGGGAAATCCAAACAGGATAGACTCTTCTACTGTTAGCCTATTGAGGTCCTTGGTTTCATGGGTGTGTATCAAGTTATATGTGTCTCAATATATTTCTTATGGTGTTTGGATCATGAATGGATCAGAACGATTATATCATCCAGTTCATTATAAATATATTCCGCTATATTATATATTGAGTTTCTAATAAGGCCAATGTGAATTTTCTTATTACCAATATCATTTTCTCTGGATTCCAAGGATTGAATCTATTATCCAATCACAATATAGGGGTGTAGCTATGAAAATAATAATAGAATCTTACACAAAATTTATAAAAATAGAAACCTCCAAACTCTCTACATAAGAGAATAGAGTTGAATGATGCAAGAAAGAAAATTAAATTAGTTATCCTTAGATAATGAAAAGACCTTCCTATTGTAGTTATTTTTATCATTAATTATAATAATATAGAAGATATTTTAGTGTTTTGTTTAGTTAATGAATCAAATGGAAGGTCTCATGTAGTTAAGGGAAAGATTCTAGATTCGTGTATAATACGACACTCCTCCTTAGGGTCATTCTTTAGAGATCATCCACATAATTTTCAAGTATCCCTTAGCTCTATTAATAAAGTGGGGTTAAACTATTCCAGATTTAATTATTACATCTCAAGATTTTACCATAGTTGGACTTATCTCGGTTTCGAGTTTTAAATTATCGAGACCTTATTAGGGGTAAAACTATCATTTTACCCTAGTTTGTTTACCCTATAAAAACTTTGTTAGTGTTTTTTTAGTTTTAGAATTTGGGATTTACCCCTCAGTAAATATAGCATGTGAAATAGAATATTATGGGGCTTTATAAATAATATAATAAAAATATTAAATTATTTTTAGGTGTTCATGGTCCTTTTTAACAAAACACATATACCTTTTGAATTGGACCTTGAATGGGAAAACTGAGACCATCATTCATTTCAAAATTGGGTGATTTCTCAAGGCATGACATTAGTTTGGTTTGCATAAGGTTTTGTATTGTTTTGAATCCACTAAAAATTGTAAATGGTTAAGTGAGTTTAATTAATTAACTAGATTAATTTAATATTTCACCTAGAGACTATCTTTTTAATCCTTATTTTTTATCCTCTTTATGGTTAGTCACATTTTACATTAAAACCCCCTATAGATAAGAGAGGGGTTAATGCAATAGTGGTGACAAAAATATCAAGGAGTGGGATTGGATTGGTTGCAATGTGTATAGATGGATTCTAATAGAGATAATGAATAGATATATGGTCTCAAAAAAGGATTGGGTATTGATGATTTTCATTTGAGGTTGGGATTTTTTGTTTTTGAAATTATCCTCATTTGAATAAATCGTGAACATGGATTTAATATTCCTAAATTAAATCCATGATCACATGTTATCATGTTCCTCCATCAATTTTGATTTTAATTTTTTCTTGTGTAATTTTAATTTTGATCTTGAAAATTATGATAAATTCTTCTTCCATTTAAATTTTATCACTATAGAAAAAGTACGATTGTGCATGGTATTCATCATCACAAGCTCATGAGTTTCTAGGATTTCCCCTATTTTCTTTATGGGTTCATCATCATCCATTTGTTTGGGTTAGTGATTTGACCTTTTCCATGGAACAATTCTAATGCAGATTCAGTTATTAATATCATGTATCATTTCTAGTGATTCAATGTTAAGAGGATTGTTTCCAGTTTTTGATAAATAGTGGTGGGTAAATAGACCTAAGGTTTTTTCTAAATTTTTATGTGTGAAGTTATGGAATCATGATGAGATCTCAATCCCTGATGAATGGTTGATGGAATAAGATCTTTATCAAGGTGATCCAATCATATTATTATATTATTGGATGAATGGGATTATAATCACCATGTTTGGCTTCACATATGAAAATGGGATAGCAATTATTTCCATTTTCTGAGGGGGTGGCCAGAATCTGATATATGGAAATTCATTGATAATGGTCACCAAGATTTTTGGAATTTTTTACATGATTGGAATCTAAATTCGTGGTTGAGGAATGAAGATCGGGTTAAGTGTTGAGTGGGAAGACTTTTTAAAAAAATTGTAACAACGTGGTGTGTAGTTAGGAACAGCACACATCTTGTCTCTCATGATATGGTTCTAGGATTGCATGTTGAAGTTAATATTGCATGGCCATGTGGTTGAGAAATAGGTCATGTGACCCCTAGTTGGCAAGTTTAGCATGTATAGGGTGTACACTATCAAGGAAATATGTAACCCCACATTCTATGTATGTTGGGTCACACCTCGTGTATCTTTATGGGAACATGGTTTTCATAGATTGGTTGAATTCTATGCACCCTTGTAGAAATGACCAATCATGTATCCTCTATACATGATGTGTTGATGAGAATGCACATGACATGTGGAATGATAGAACATGTTCATATTTATGACTTGAGATAACACGTCCTATACCCCTAGGACATGTCGTATAGAAACCTAAACCTTTTAAATATAAATATTAAATATATTTAAATAAAAATTTAATACATTTCATAAAAACATGTCTGATGACTGTAAAGGATTAATGTCTTTTGAGACTAGGTACACAATTTTCTTATTTCATGAAATATGTTCAGCATCTCCAATAATGATCTTCCAAAATAGTACTCTTCAAATATATGGCCTACCTAAACCCTTATTTATAACTTAGGGAAGGAATAATAAGAAAGTGTGAGATCATATGCTCAGTATGGATAAAAAAGGGATATTTTAATGATCACTTATTTACAACATGAGCATAAGTGTTTGAGAACATGAGCTTAAAATTTGAAAATCACAACCTTTATATCATAGATCATAATATTGAGTCATGGTATAAAGATTGGTATTTTATAAGACTTTAATTGAAAAGGAATCAAATAACATTATCTATGGGATAATAACATTGGAATAAGACATAATTTTGTGGCATACACGTAATCATAGAAAATAATTTACTTAGTAGTCAAGGATCACATCCAAGACTATCATAGTAGATTGGGTTAACTCTACATTATATCATATAGTTAGTCAAGGTTCACTCTAAAGACAATCATAGTTTATTAGGCTCACTATCCATTCTATATTCATGGTTCATTCCCAAGACTATCAAAGTAGACAAAGTCCCTTACTGAACTAGGTTCACTCCTCATTCTATTCCTTATTATCTCATAACATATCCATCATTACCAAATGCATTGGAGGGATATATAATTCTAGTCCCACCCATCACATAATAAAAATCATGAATATGTGTCATTTAAGGTCATAAAACATTCATCATATAATAACCCAGGGAATGGAAATTGGTTTTATAAACATTTCATCATTTAATCTTAGCATAACCCTTGGAAAAGAGATGGATTTCATAAAGGTTTCATCATAACTTAATTAATCTATATGAAATAAATATGTTTAATAGAATCAACATTAAATCATTAAAAGATATTAAAATAATGGAATTGTATAGTATCATTGGATAATATCTAGAGTATATCATACGTGATATTTAATAATGTTATCATTGATGAAAAATGCCTTTAAAATCCTATTGGAACATTTCTTGAGGAAAGTACCCTTTTCACTTTGAAAACACTAATTTAAAATCTAATAATTTCCCAAATATTAAGGAAACAAATTCTCTAAAAATAAACATGTAAAATTTTAATGTAATCTTAAAATATTTTAGCATCCATGATGGAGGAAAATTCTATTCATGTTCTGTACATTAAAAATAATGCTTCCTTTCACAATTTTAGTAAGAAGTGAAAAGTACACCATTTGGAAAATGACCAGAAGATTAATTTTAAAACAATTATAAAATAGAAAATGGGTATAAATAAATTTAAAAAAACATTTTATAATATAAAAACATTCTTGAAAATATATTTATAAAACATGGATATAGAAGAAAAAGGATTTTTGACCGAAGAGATAAATGAAGTCAGTTTTCCTTAAAAACATTATTTTGGTATCTTAAGTTACTAAAGATAGTAAAATGAAAATAAAAAATTAATTTTTGTAAATAACTATAGGAGAATAAAATTCATGATTTATTGATAGGTATATCATAAAATTTCATCATCAGAAACTTCATCATAAATAATCCTGACAAACATTAATATTGTACTGTAAATCCCACACCTCAAGTTTTATTTGCTTATAAGGACTCTAAACTCTTGTATAATAAATTTATATTTATTATACTTATATAAAAGGATTATTTACATACTTAAAATATCATATATGATCCTATTATAACATTTAAACTCCCATTTATTAATAATTACTAAATAAAATCCTTATTTTCGGGTGTTAACTGTTTCATTTTTCATGAGAATTTTGGTTTTGTAGTTATAGTAATTATACTTTGATGAGGGTTACATTATATAAAATATATTAATCATGATTTAAATATTACATATATTCATTAAAAACATATTTATATTCATCCATAAATGGTATAGATAGAAAAATGAATTACACAGTTCATGGAGACAGTAAGTCGTGTAAACACATGAACATTGTTTTCACTTTTCGATGGATAGTGTGATAGAAAGGTAAATATTGGTTCACCTTTATAGATTTATTATTATATCATATTTATCATATTTATTCATTAAATCTATCATTTTTACCATTCAAGTAAAATATAATCAAAAAATAATCACACCACTTCATGGAGGATCTAGTCTACATGTAAGCATGAGTAATGCTATTGTTTTCCAACAGATTGGAAGGTAAGAAGTAAGATATGAAATTATAATTAAATAAGAATAATTATTACATAAATATAATATATAAACATTAAATACATCTTAATTACCATCCATGAAAGATGGTTATCTAAAATGAATTGTATCGCTATGTGGAAGTAGAAGTCCACATATATGCACGAGCGATACTTTCTGGGCCCATTTAATGGAAAATAGGGTGGATAATGGTATATACGTAGTAATTATAATATTTCAGTATATTTAGGATACTAAAGTTATTATTTTATGATTAATAACACATATTTATATGAGTTATAAGAATAAACAAATTGAAATAGGTTAGGTAGGAGGATTACCTCTCCTTAAGTTGGTATCCTTTAGATCCTTTCTTTAGGATCCTTGAAATGGTATTTTAAAATTACTAGAACCATTAATTCATGTATAGTGAAGTAAATAAAAGAATTGGGAGGGGTTAGGTCAATCTAGAAGTCTCAAATTGGCGTAAATAAGACAAAGAATAGGTTTCCTTTTATAACTGGAGGAGTGGACACACTTTTGAATTTATTAAAATATTAAAATATAATAAAGTCGTTCTCAGGAAAATTGATTCCAAATTATCATGTACCAACCTAGATAACTCTATAAACAATAAATGGACTAGTTTAAAACATGTCCTTAAGCACACCTCCTCAAATGTAAGAGGCTACCGACTAGCAGTGAGGGCCTAGAGTGTGTTCGTGAGGAGACTATGCCCTCATATCAGAGTAAGAAACTAGCAGAAATAACCTAAAACCATCCAAAATAGTAAATAATTATAGTTTGAAAGTAATAAATCAAAACTGGGCTATAATAAGAAAATTAAATATAGTAATCCCTTAGCATCCATATCATACATACAATACTAATCACCCACTAGGCTAACCACATATATTGGAGTAAAAAATAACAGAAATAAAAATAGTAGCCTCTAATACTAACTCTAAGACAAACCTTGTAACTAGTCTCCAAGACACTACAAATATGATCCAGTGTGATAATAAGAATCCACAAGAGTTTCTCCACTCATTCTTGTAACCCTATGCCTCATCCCAATCTATCGTACATTCGTTCTCAACCTAAAATAAGACATAAGGTCTTCACAAACACCAAGTTACATGTATAGGGGGTGAGAATTAAATTTTAGTAGGCCACACCCAATGGTAAAACTATAATATACTTTCATAATTCCATGCTCATGTAATATAATCAGCCTAGCAGGGTCAAAACTAAATAAATAAAGAAAAACCATTGTCAATACTTTGGTCTGTGATCCTAATTGATCATACCTGATTTATCTTGTTTTAGAAATTTCTCTGATCACTTAACCATAATCGTACATCCCAAGTAACATATGGGTTCCAAATATATGTAATCCCTAACCAAAAATCATCACTTCTCTCATTATTCATTAATTGGTACCTAGACATGTCAGTCTGAAATCCTACCACATGGTATAAATAATATTTCCCGAAACATCAGTCCAACACCTATCTAAGAATCAATATAGATGGTTCTCAGATACATGGTTTGGAACCTAATCCTAATATGTGAAATTTCATGTCCATTAGTCTCATAATATTAGTGGAACTCTAGGTTCACAAACAAAAATCATAACCATGGAACCCCATGTCTGTTGATCATAATTATAAACATGGAACGCTATGTCTGCTGGTCACTTTGGAACTCTATATCCTCTAATCATAACCATATCACTATGGAATACCATGTATAAAAATCATTGAGTAATTCCATTTCCACCAATCATAACCATGGAATGCCATGTCCACCAATCTCAATCATTACCGTGGAACATCATGTCCACCAGTCTCAATTTATAATGAGTAGTTCCATGTCCATTATCTTAATAAAGTAACATTCAATCCGTAAGTCTCAAAATCTAGATCCTAGGAAGTTCCTATAGGAATCCAATTAAATTGATATTCAAAAAAAATAGGCTCATAATCCGGATCCTTGGAAGTACTTCTAGGTATCCCCATCATAGCATCACATCATATCGATCCCCATGGAGAAAGTTCTAGGAAGCAAGTCTTGAACTATGTCTACATCAACAGCAATTGAGTGAAGAGTGATTAAGAGAGTTAATGTATTCAAATGCCTAATCACACCACTACTATCATATCCTCATGTGATTACATGTTTATTATGGGTTATAAGGTCACAACCTCTATCATCTCTACCCAAACCCAACGCACTTTCTTAGGGTTGGTCAGCCACTGGGGAACCCACTATGGTCCCCTAGGTCTAAACACTAGAGAAGAATCCTACATGGGATTATTAGGGTCCACACATACACATAATAATCCCTCTTGGGATCCTATAATTTATCCATTAATCAAATTCATCCCTCTTGGGATCCTCAAAAATAGCAAGTAAGCAGAGGCATCCTATGCGGGATTATCAGTCAAAACTAAGCTCTTGGGGTGAACACATTCCACAACCATGTATTTAATATCACAAGGCCTCCAATCCACAAGGTAACACCTAACAAGGGATAAATACTTAAGAGAAAATGTGTCTAATCAAAGGTTAAGGGAGATAGCTCATGGACCATCTCAATTCAAGGCAACGCCCTAGGTTGGCCCGAATTCCCAACCTATCTTTTCCTCAAGTCACATCACAATCCTTACAAATAGTAAATGTATAAAGATACACTAGTTTAGGAAGATGTATTTATCAATATATATCCACAAATCATTTATCATGACCCTCAACCAGGTCTCACTCCATGTCTCACTTATAAGAGATAGTTGTATTCATTTATTGGAGTAAGAAGCTATACATTGATTCTATTGCCCCAAAACACCTCTAAAAAGTCCTATAACACCTCAAGAGTTTCCCCATAATGATCTATATGGAAAAACATAAACATAGACTAAACATGTGTCCAATTATTACTTTAGGGTGTCAAAACATGAAAAAACCTCAAAAGGGTAGTAAACAAGAAGTAATTGAGGTGTATACCCTAGTGCATGGCGTGTAAACTTAAAGCTCCACCTAGTCATGTACATCATCCATAAATGGCATGTAAAATCCAAGTACACAACATGTAAAATATGTACATATCATGTACCCTACATGTGGTAACTACTTATCTACCTCACATGGTCTAGCCATGTCTCTTTTCCCAGCCGTGTACTTCCACATAGCGTGCAACCCATATGGGGTCTAGTCGTGTACCCTAAAAATCCAAGTTCCCATACATGGGTTTTCAAACCATGTACTAAGATACATGGCTAGGTATGACTACACGGCATGTGTGTAGGGTACACAGCATGTAATTATGAAAATTTCATTTTCCCATGTACTTGACAACATGGCCAAGTACTGGTACACAGTGTGTACTCCAAGTACACAGTGTGTACTCTAAGTACATGGCATGTGTAATGCCCCGACACTAGAATCTCGGATATGATGCATTATTTTATTACATTTGTTTGATTACATGGAATAAAATTCTGAAGGAAAAGATAGTTTAGTAGTTCTGGAAAACAAGATACATATATAAGTTCAACATTAAAACTTTAAATGAAAAAATATGAAGAATTTCTATTGGAAACATCCATAACTCCGAGATTATCCCGACAAGTCATTCATAATATTAATCTTCACAACCTAGGATAAATAAAACATAAGAAAGGGGTGGGCTCATATGCTCAGTAAGGGTAAGAAATATAGTGGAATTAATCATAAACATAAAAACTAGGAATGTTGAGAAGCTAAAAACATTCATTCAAACATATACTTGAGCATAATATGGCAAGAATATAATTTGAATGAATAATTCCATAATAGAACATAATCATGGATATTCTACTAGTTAAATAATCACATAGACTATCAATTACTAGTTTCATAATGAGGGAAATGTGTAACAATGGATATATAAAACATAATTTCAAGGCTTCATACCAAGAATATGTTAAGGATTCATACCAGAATATATTATTGTTATGGATACATGCCAAGAATCTATTATTGTCAAATCTTTATGCTAAGAATCTATTAAATTGGTAAGGCCTCGACCAAAACCATATCTAGTTTGCCTCATGAGACCTACTGATGAATCGAGGGGCTATAGCAGGCCCCAAAAATCATGTAATAAGTCCAATGAATTCCTTATATGGATAGGGATAAACATAAATATACACTCATATTGAAACAAACATATGAAATTTAAATAACATTCCCCAATCATTGAATATGAACACTAACCATTCGAAGTAATATGGTGAATTGTAGCGAGATAGCACATCCACGGTCCAAATAATCATAAACCATTCAATAAAATATGTTAGATGATATAATATAATATTAATCCTAATTAAACATAAGAATCAATAGGAGTTTTTAAATATATAAACATACTCGAATAAAATCATCGAGTAATTCTTAAGATAAATACTCTTTTACTTTGAAAAAAAGAGTTCCTTTGGAAAACTATTTGCATAAAACTAGATGTAAATTAATACAGTCTTTTCATAATAAACTTAGTGATTCTATAAAAATAATGGTGTATAAAAATATATTATATAGTTCATTTAAAAAAAGGTAAGAATTTGAGTAGTTACTTTGAAACGGGCTTGTTTATCGGGAAGAATTTTTGAAAGATACTTTTTAAAACATGTTACTACCCATTAAATAAAGAAGGATTCTATTTGGTAAACATATATAGACCACTAAAACCAAATTCATGAGGAGTAAATAAGAATAATTAAGAGTTTAGTTGATGCATATAGATAATAATAGTAACCCAAAATAAAATAGAGGTTCATGTAGAAAACCCTTACCACTTTGTAATCAATCGAATCATATTCAAAAAAATTAATAATAATCAAATGATACATTGAATTACATTAAATTTAATATATTCATGATATAATACATAATTGGGTAGTATACATACACCACACACAAAAAATATTTGTGAGTAAGGCATATCTCACGAAAATGAAAGTGAGTTGAGAAAACCCTTATCATATTTCTGAATGTGTTCTGTACATGACATTAACATCCAAGATAATCAAATTAAATCGATTAATTAATTAATTTAGAACCTTATCAACGTGATTTTTATTTATTTATCTTTTATTAATTTAATTTATGGCCTTTTGGATGAGTTATAAGATACAAATTTATTGATTGGGATCATTCATTTCATTGGTTTTCATGATCGATATACAAGTATATGAGTATGGAAGTTCATGTGGAATTGATATAATTATATAGAATTGAATTTATATATTATTTATAAACATAAAAAAGTGTAAATTTATATATATATATATATCCTTTATTTACATGGTATGAGGATGAATTTTTATATAAAACATTAATGACATTCGTTTAGATTATTTTGGTGGAATTTCGATTATTAAGAACTATTTGTTTTTGTATGAATTAATATTATCTATATATACTAGTTCAAGAAACTTAAATAGGTTATATTTCATATATTATAGTTTTTTTAAACCATAAAAATGGTTTCGTTTTCAGAATTTAAGGATAAATTTAAGAATGAAGGTTCGAATAGTCCATGAAGGTTGTAAATCGGCATTTCCTAGACAATGGTTTTGTTTTTAAAATAAAGGAGAGTGAGTAAGAAGATTTATGATAAATATTACAATAACATGATATCATTATAGTATATAGGTGATTATGGATTTATCATGATCATTTGGAGGGAGGAGGTTAAGATAATATAAGAAAATGAAACAAATTGAAAATGGAATTAAAAGAAAAAGGAAGAGGGTTTACGTCTTGATATATCCTCCATGAGAACCTCTTATGGGAAGGGATTTTGGTCATTTTTCAAGAGGAAGATCTATTAGAAGTGGGGTGATACTAATGAATAATATTTTTCTGAACTTTTAGAAGCTTCAAGGCTCAAAGGATTGAGTTGAAGAGGGAGTGAGGAGTGGTTTTTATAGTGGAGGAGAGGAGTAATTTTTTAATATCTTATTCATTATTTTATTATTTTGATCAAGACAATTAATATTGTTTGATTATTATGACCCAAAACAGTAATAGGTGAATATTATTTCGAACCAAGTGTGTTTACATCCTAAATGATGTCATTAATAGGGTATTTCACTTATAATGTACATATACGGTAAATTACCATATTTCACTATTCACTAAAAATTCAAATATTTCAGAAAAATCCCAAAAAATCACCATAATCATTTTTTGATGTGTAGAATTAAAAAATGGACTCCATTTTATCAAAATTATTTTCTAAATATTAGAAATTTAATTTTTAATTGAAATCACCATGTACTTGAAAAATATAGTCTTTAAAATTAAAACTGATTTCATAACACCCTAAAAATTAACTAAGGTCTCATTAAATTATCCTAAAATCATAGGAAAAAAATATTTATTTTGGAATAAATTTCATGAAAATAAATTTTCTCTTAAATAAATTTATTAATTATAAAATTTTAATTAAATTCTTATTAATCACAAAAATACAAACACTTAATTATTAATTTTCAAAATATTGTATTTCATTTATAAGGTGCATAGTTTTTTTATACATTCATGGATGAGATTACTATTCATAAGGGTCATGTTACGATTCATAAGGGTACATTACTATTTATAAGGGTAACATTAATATTCATGAGGATATGTTATTATTCACCAAAAATTAAGTTGATCCTATCAGACTCAAAATATCTTACTGAACACGATTGTGTATGTCTCTTTTTTGAAATTCAGCTTATAGAGGTGGAAAAATTAAGTATCTTTTCTAAGTAATAACTATCTTTCTTAGATAATTATAATAACAAAGTGTTGTTTCATAGAGACTCAGTGTTGTGTGCATCACATTTTCTATTAAATTTATTTGTAAATCCTTGGAGTGTTACAACATATACTTCCAAAAACTCATATTCCCTTAACAAGAAGAGTGAATTTCATGTTTTCATAGACCCACATGTCATGTAACCAATATTTTCTAAAGAGAGACCCTAGAAATTGGACCGAATCAGCATTTTTCTCTCAGTTAAGCATAGATCAGCCCATTATGGGTCCTTCGAAATCATAATAGGGCCTTAAAACTAAAAATTACTAAATCTATATGGATTTATGGAAAAAACATAAAAACATCCTTCCTTTGGGTGAAATCTATTGAAGCATTATTTCAATCCATGTTTCACCACTGATGCATGATGATACGGTTCCTCCTAGGCCCCACAGTGGCACTTATCTTCTCCCTTATCTATCTCTCTTTATCCCCTTTTTCTCTCTAAGTTGGGGTAAAGGACAGTCCACATGGGCATACGTGAGAATCCAAAGGGATCATTAGACAGAAAAGAGGAAAATAAAAGGAATAAAAATAAAATACAATGAAAAATGGGCTCAACCCCAGCACCCAACATGATTTTATACCTTTCCTAGGAAAAACCCCCATTTCAACCTCAACAGAGGAGAGAGAATCTCAAACAAACACTCCATTAAAAAAATACATCTAAAAAATATGCATAAATAAATTAATATTTATTTTATTATATTATATATTAATTATTCAATGGAAATTTGAACGGAACAAATTCCTACCAAACATATATACTAGGGAAAAACCAATTTTTAGGACCAACGTATTGGTCGTAAGAATTATCTAAGATCATATTCAAGGTGTAAATCCCATTTTACCACTCACAAGCATCAAAAAGCAAAAAATTCAAATTTATGATGAATTTTCCGTACCATAAAAACAATGTTCTTTACAACCTCCCTAGTATAACCCTTCTCATCCCTGAGAAGCATTGGTGGTCAAATAGAAACCATGATCACATCCCAGTCATCTTCACAACTATACTATGTTGACCATCCAACGAATGGTCTCACAACATCCAAAAATCTCCCATCACAAAAGACATTCAACAATGACTGATCTAATACTCTCCACCATATGAGTACCCTTATCATCTCCTCATAACTAAAATCTAATATCAATGTCCAACACTCCATCCATTACTGAATGTGTTGGTTGGCACAGTCAAAATTTCTAATTCTCATGCACCAACCTACAACGTCAAAACATGGACTATTCCCACTTCCAGAGAATGGTTCCCATAGAAAACGTATAAAATAAGCTCATAATGAGGGTCACTACCCTAAAATTAATAATGGTGTACTCACCGCCATGTTCCTTACCACATACTGCTCCTCAAGTGCAACCTCAAATGTTCCTTCATCAAACCAAAAAATATATTTAAAAATCTCTACATATAGTTGAACTTATCCCATCACACTTAATACAATGTCAAGATATTGGGAATTATTGTATCTAGAATAGAAGTACACTAAGATTACATTGATTGGAATGTATCAATCTCCCCTGGACATGCTCACATCAACCATATTATACATGCCTTTAACCAACCCTTGGCACTAAGTCTCCTGACAGTGTATGTTAAGATCCATATATGGTTCAACTGCCTCATGGAACTTGATTTATTCTCTATGTCTCATCTAACATGGAGATATATTCCTCATTTTATCGTAGTTCTTGAGAAACCATGCCTACAGTATTTCCTTTAACCATCAGTCTTTATCTCACACCCATCCACTCATCGATTAATGATTTTAATGGTACCATGTTTAACTGATGCATACAACTTATATCTCACCTAGAACAATGGGGGTATTATCCCATACCAACTAATTCAAGACCCAACTAATGTCCCCCATGAGTTTTCTATTATAATTCCAACATGACCATGCAATATTACATGTCTATATAATTAATAAAAAATATCTCGTGTAACACCTTTTAAAAATTGAGTACCTCACTTGTGAAATGATTTATTCCATGACTTCTTATCAGACATAATCATTTTGTGAGATTAAAGCATCAACCACACAACCACTAGTCAACAGGGTCGAGCACCCGATTAGTCCTATCTGTGGAATCCAGTCTCAATATACAATCACCCAAGGTGCTTCCTCAAAAATCATAGAAATAATCATTCCTATATCTCAAATCCCAAGAACCTTCCATGAATCAGCCTTTAAATGATTGTATAACCAAGATCACTACCTAGAAATGCAAGAATAAACCCAGTACAACTCCTCTTATCGATCTCCCTCAATTAAACTGTACAATAACTCATAATGGTTCGAGCCAAAAATAAGGGTATCTAGGTATCCCACCAATCCCCATTAATCAAGTCTCGTAATAGGGGCACTAAGTAATACCACCTGGACCAAAATTTGAACCTCTCACCAATGTCACATCTCACTAGACATCATCCATACACCCATCTCAACATAATGCATCTATCATGTCAGACAACATTTGTACAATTATAGATGTTTTAAATTTAAAGTTATAGAGAGAAAACACCCTTTAAGTTTTAATTAGAAATTAATTTAATTTCAACCCATTATTAATTTTTAAGTTAAGGAAATAAAAATTATGGCACTGCCTGCTATGCATTGGCCTATCAGGTCCTGATCCACTCTATGAATGTATATATGAAACTGATCCCTTGAGGGTCATTATATAACTATAGAAAAGGTAATGAACTGAAACTCATTAGGAATATGTATACAGTAATACCCACTCAAGGTCCTCATTCACTAAAAAAAATTAGGTACCTATCAGTATTTCACCAGAGGATCTAACAATATAACCATAAATATAGGTAAATTAAGTGAAATATCATAAAAATATAGATGGGAGACTCCATGTAGGTTGTTACTAATATTTTTTTAACTGGACCTAATTTGGATACACTGACAAAGTTTCTACGAGAAGGGATTAAACTGCCAATGATAACCTATGAGGGTCAATAGTGCATAAATAACATTATCCTAATGATATATTTCATACATCCTTCATGCAGTTCAGTTAAGTAAAATTATATTTTTGGCTATGTGAAAAAAAACCATATAGGTTTCTACTAGTACTTTAAATAAACAAACCTAAGTAACGAAGCCCTGCAAGGGACATAACACTTGGGAATCATGTATTCTATCAAACCACCAGAGTAACTGCACCTCCTATGCATGAGGACTGAGCCATCAGCCTCATGGTAAAACATCTCATTGTAGATTCACATGACCTTCCTTCATAAGGAAATATATGTATATTTTGGTCTAAATGATTATAAATCCATAAAGAACATATATGGTAATGTCCTTTTAAGTTTTTTTTTACACTTTAACCAATTCACCTCATCGTCACTAGTAAAATCATACACTAGCATACCTATAACATGTGGACCCTATGTGTTAAATCTGATGCATGAGATGCCTCTTGACTTTTCCTAGCAATAGTTATAATCAGTCATTGGCCTCTTTAAAATGGGAAAATATCCACAAAACCTTAATAAATCATAAAATCCACACCACAATTTCCTCTAAAAAAGTAAAAAAAACATATAAAAATGTAACATCACATATCAAGAATAGTGATCCCATATCTATAGAAACTAGGAATTCTTACTAGAATAAGTGTTCTCGACACACCAGTACAATATAAATCACAATATCCAACACATTCCTAACACTCTTACATACCATATCCTAGATAGTAATATAATAGGATCCTTGATATCACTTTATCATGTCCCAACCCATATCACTCTATAAATAGTAACTGAACCAGTTGATAGTAAGGTAGCAAGCATGCCTCCCTATATATCATATGCTTCTAACTACCAGTATGGCCCTAAGGTGTGTCCATGAGGAGAAGATACCCTCATATCAGAGTAAGAAACCATAAAAAATAACCCAATATCAGCCATAGTTTTAAATAATCAGAGTGAGAAATCAATAAATGTAAAATAGGTTGTAATAATAAAATGAAATTTAGTAAAGTATTGAATAGATATGTCATAGATACAACACTAATCTCCCATTGGGATGACCACATATATAATAGAAAAAAATAAAATTACAAGGATCAACTACTAACTATGAGCAGAACCACATACCCAGTCTCTAAGAAACTATCGAGATACTCAAGCCTGATAATAAGAATCCATGTGAACGGCTATGGTCATTCATGAAACCTTTGTACTTGGCCCTATCCATAATAAATTTGTGCACAACATAAAATCATACATAATGTCATCACACAAATCGAGGTGCGTGTATTGGGGTAATAATTAAATCTCAGAAGGATACCCCCAATGGTGAACATATAATATGATGTCATAAGTGAATTCTCATGCAATATACTTAGCCAAACCAAGATACAACTGAATAAGTAAAGAAAAACAATTATCAATCCTTGGATCCATGATCTCGACAGACCATACCTACTTCATAGAGTACTAGAAATGCCTTAGATCATGTCACCATGACCATTCATACCAAATAACAAAAAGGGGAAACATCCAAGGAATCCCTAACCCTACCTCATCACTTCTCTCATTATTCAATACTTGGTACCAAGATCTGCCAGTCTGAAATCTAACCACATATTTTAAATTATAATGCATGGAGAATCAGTACATAGAATATCTAAGAATCAATATTGATGATGCCTAATGCATCAGTTTGGAACCTAATCCATATATATATAACGCCATGTCCAATAGTCTCATCATGTCTAAGGAATTTCATGTCCATTAACCATAATAATAACTATGGAACATCATGACCACTTTTTGTAATTATAACTTTGGAACACCATGTACATTGATCACTACAGAATTCCATATCCACCAATCTAAAGTATATCATTATGGAATTTCATGCCCACAAATAATTGTGGAATAACATGCCCAACAATCAAAACTACATCATTGTGGAATTCCCTATCAACAAATCACTATAGAATTATGTATCCACCAATCATAACCATGGAAAACCATGTCCACTAATCTCAATCATAACTATGGAATTTAATTTCCACAAATCTTAATAAATGATGAGGAGCATCATGTCCATCATCTTGATAAACAACATTCAATCAAAAGGCATCAATAGTCAGATCCTAGGAATTACTTCTTGGCATCCCAATTAAGTGATATTCAAAAAAAGTAGGCTCATAAGATAGATCCTAAGAAGTACTTCTGGGAATCCCCATCATAGTATGACATTATATCAGGCCACATGGGCCAAGTTTCGGGAAGCTTGTCTTGAATCATAACAACATAAAAAGTAACATAGAGAAATCATAAATATGAGAGTGAGGGTATAAATTCAGATAAAACCACAACTACAATCATAGGATCATGGGGTTAAATGTTAAGTACAAGTTATAAGGTGACACCCAATAGCACCTATACCCAAACCCAAATCACTAGCTTAAGTTTTTTCAGCCACTAAAGCACCTACAGGGGTACCCTAGTTTGGAACATAAGAGAGGCATCATATGAGGGATCCTTAGGGTCCATATAATAGAGTCATCTATCTTGGGATCCTATAAGTCAGTTCATAAGAAAATGAATACCTCTTGGGATCCTCATAAATAGAAAGTAAGATGAGGAATCCTATGAAAAAACCTCACTCAAAACTCATCTCTCAGGGTAAACACATCCCATAAATCTATCTGTAATATCTGATAGCCACCTAGAAAGAAGGGAACATCTCAAAATGGATACACACTCAAGGGAAAATCAATGTAATCATTGGTAAAGAGAGATAGATCATGGCCCATCTAAGTTCAAGGTCTTACCCAAGGTTAGCCTAAATTCCATACCTATATTTTCCCTAAGTCGAATCAAAATCCCTCTAACCAATGACTATCCAAAGACACACTAGTCAAGGATTTTGTAGATCTCATAGCATATCTACCAATCATTTATCATGACCATCAACTGGGTCTCATTCCATGTATCACATATAGGAGATAGAAGTATTCATTTACTGGAGGAAGAACCTCACCATTGAGTCTATCAACCAAAAACACCAATAAAAAGGCCTAAAAACATCCCAAGGGCTCCACCATCATGACCTATATGGAAAGAGATCAGTATGAACTAATCAAGTATCTAATTCTTACTCCAAGGTGTCAAAATGTGAAAATCCCTAAAAATGATATAAGAGAGAAGTACACATCTTATATACCCTATTGCATGCCACTTACCCTCAAAGCTCCACCTGGGAATGTACTTTAACAATACTTATCATGTAAAACCTAAGTACACAGCATGTAAAACATGTATACATTATGTACCCTATATGGGGTACCGATCTGTGTACCTTACATGTCTTGGCCATGTGTCTTTTCCAATTCATGAACTTTCACATGACTTTTAACACACATGGGATCTATAAATGTTCTCTACATGTTCAGTGTTCCCCTACAAAGATTTCCTTGATATGTACTCGGCTACATGTCCGAGTACAACAACATGGCATATAGACAGGGTTAACGGTGTTCAATACAGAAAATTATATCTTCCCATATACTCGGATACATGGACAAGTACCAATAATCAGAATGTACTCCTAGTACACAGTGTGTACTTACAAAAATTCATCTTCCTTGAATAGGAAGAATTAATTATGTGTTTTCATAGAACCACTTGTCATGTGATCAGGATTTCTTAAACAGAGACCACTACAATCATCCCAAAACACCACCTCCCTTCCAGTTAAGCATAGAACAACCCAATAAGGGTCCACAGAAATCATAACAGGGCCATAAAACTTGAAATTGGTAAATATATGAGTTTTCATGGACAAAACATAAAAACAGACTACCTTTTAGTATAATCCACCAAAACTTCATACTAATCTACATTCCACCACAACCACACGATGATCTGGCTCTTCTCGAGCTCCACGATGGAACCTCTCTTCCTCCCTCTCTCTTTCTATAACTCCCTCTACATTTTCTCTCTTTTTCAAAAAAAAATAAGAGCCCATAGGGGAAAACATCAAAATCTAGGGGGATTAGAAGAAAGAAAAGAGAAAAATAAAGGGAATAAAAATAAAAGAAAAAGAAAAGGAGGCTCGTCACTGGCCCTAAGGCCCAACATGAGTTTATTTATTTCCTAAGAAAAATCTCAATTCATAATAAATGCAGGATAAATAATATCAATGAAACACTATATTAAAATTATATAGCTAAAAAACATGTGTGAATAATTTAATATTTAATTCATTATATTTTATATTAATTATTTCATGAAAATTCGAATAGATCCGATTTCCACAAAAATACTTTAATTAGGTAAAAAATCATCTCTATGACCAACATAGTTGTAATAAGAATTATATTAGAACTTATTCTAGGTTAGAAAGAACATTTTACCCCTCAAACGCATCTAAAAGTAGAAATTCAAATTTCTATTGAATTTCACAGTCTGGAAAAACATGGGTTTCTACACAAATAGTCAGAGATTTGAAGGTGGAATAGGATGAATTATAAATATGGCTTGGAAATTAGGATCTAAATAAGTTTTATTGGTAATATTACCCTTATCTTTTGGTTTAACCCCCCTGGTAAACCTATAATAACCATAACCATAGTGAATTTTTTTTATAGTTTTTACTATTCATTGTGAAAAAAATGAAAGTAACCTCATTTAAAAAATTGTAAATTATTATTAAAAATATGGATTACATTTTATAAAATTCAATTTATAAAAGTAGATAATTTAAAATTAAAATTAAAATCACAATACCTGACAAAAATCAGTTTTCTGAAAAAATGTTTTCTTAATTATAAAAGGTTTTTATACAAAAATAAAACATAAAATTAATTTCAGTGACATTAATTTGATTACTCATAATATATATGAACTAATTTTAATTTTAAAACAATTTTAAAAAAAATAAAATTTGTAAATGATTCAAATAAGAAACATTTTTCAATAAAATTAGTATTTTTCACTATTTAATGAAAAATCAGACTTTTCAAAAAATTCTCAAAAAATCACTCCAAGTTAATTTTTACATGACAATTTCAAAATGTAAGTTCCTTTTTTCAAATATATTTTCTAAAATTAGAAAAAAAAAATATATTATTTTCTCAAAAAAAATAAATGAAAACCATTTTGATGAAAAATGTATATTTGAAGCATATAAAAACATTACTAAAAATTGAGTACTTATTTCTCAATATATTTTTATTTATTTAAAATATGTATACCAAATATTAAAAATTTATTTATTATTATTCACTTTTCCAATTTAACAACTAGTTTATGATGGTATACTATATTATAGTTCATTTAGACTCAGGGTTGTGTGTATCACAAGATATCAAAGAAAATGAATTTATTTGAAAATAAACATATCATAAAATATAGAGGTGTTGAATTATACCCCCTTAAAATGAATTTTTCCCTAAAAATTATACCACTTAGATA
Source organism: Viscum album (assembly GCA_963277665.1). NCBI lineage: Eukaryota > Viridiplantae > Streptophyta > Magnoliopsida > Santalales > Viscaceae > Viscum > Viscum album. The sequence goes on along the minus strand of OY728153.1, from coordinate 1,163,270,948 downwards.
AAAATAAATTTGGTTATTTTTCTTTCATCACATCCTCAGGTTCCAAAATATCTTCTTCGACTTTCAAGTTCTTCCAGATAATATTAACTAGATGAGTAGTTTTATTCCATATAACTTTATGTCTATAATCCAATATTTATACTAGTTATTATTCTTAGGAATGATCAGGATCTAATGGTAAAATGTAAAAGTTTGGTACATGTGAAGGATGAGGTATATACTTTCTCAAGAGACATACATGGAGCACATTGTAAAGTTAAGAGAGGTCTGGTGGATGCACCAAGAGATAAGATACCATCCCTACCTAATCAAGAGTATTAAAGGGGAAAATATACACAGGCTCAGCTTTCCATTATTTCTGAATATCATAAATTTATTGTATGTATAAATTATCTTAGATAACCTTCTCACCAAATTTTAATTCTATATTTCACCGATGATTGTTAGAATAACAATTTTTCAACTCTTAGCTTCCTTGATGTGCTACTGAATGGATCTAACTTTCAATGTCAACACATCTTTGTACTACCAGGATGAATAGATTATGATGAACTATGAGCTTCATCTAATAGATCATTTTTTAAATATGGTACGGATGGGAAACATGAATGATTCCTGAACCTTATCATTCCATCAAAATCAAGGTTAAACTCAGGAACATTTCTTACCTTCTTTTTCAACTCTACATATTCCTTTTGTGTATTTCAAATCGTCATTGCAATATATGATTAAACCCTCATTTGAGAAATTTAATATTTCTCCCCTTCCAAAAGTATTTCTAGATCCATCATTTGAAAATTCAAAAATATTATAACATTTTTGATCTCCCATAAAGATAATCTTTCAAGATACTTTTGACTTAGAGTGTATTCCTCCTTATTCTCTTTCCGAGGGTGGTAATGTACTGAGCAGTCATAATATTAATTAAACTCCAACCATATTCTCTAGTTAATATTCAGTTATTTTTTAGTGAATATATACTTTAAACTTGTATGCTCTATGTATATATCACACCTTTCTCTATAAAGATAATACCTTCATATCTTTAATGTTGAAATTACAACAGCTAACTCTAAATCCAGAGTTGGGAAATTTTTTTAATTATCCTTTAATTATCATGAGGCATAATCTATAACCATATAATCTTGTTTAAGGATTCATTATATTCCATTCTTTAATGAATCACTATATATCAAAAACCCTTCTCTGATGTAGGGTAGTGTAAGTACAGGTGTACTGAATAACCTTATCTTCAGTTCCATGAAAATTTTGTCATATTAATCTATCCAAAGGAACTTGTATCCCTTCCAAGTTTACTTTGTGAGTGTATTATATATCCCTGAGAAATTATCCATATACAAATGATAATATCAATCAAAAACCAATAAAACTACAGATCTTAGGCACAGTGGTTAGTTTGGGCCAATTTTCAATAATGTATTTTTTTGATGGATCCAAAAATATACCAACACTTGAGGTTATGAAACACAAAAATGAAACTTTTTATAGTGAAAATTCACATTTAGTGAATTTTTCATACAAATTATTCTTCCTTAGGTTCTTCAGTACAGTCAAAAAGTGATCTTATTTATCTTCCTTTCTCTTTAAATATATAATAATATCATCTTTAAAGACTATCACAAACTATTCATAGTAATATTTAAAGATTCTATTCATTAAATCTATGAAGATAGAATGGTCATGAGTTAGACCAAATGTCATCACTATAAATCTTTGAGAAATTCTCCATAGACAAATGATAATATCCATCAATGTATATTCGCCTTGATCCATATTTTTTCTTAATAAAAAAATTTCACCCCATGATGATACACTTGTTTAAATGAATCTCATATCAAGATTCTCTTGGAATTTCTTCATCAATTCTTGTAACTCAATCCGGGTTATTTTATATTAAGTCTTTCAAATAGGAGTATCGCCATGTATGAGTTATATTGAAAACTCAAGTTCATTATTTTGGGGAAGACTTGAAAAATCTTCTAGAAATACATCAATAAACTCTTGAAAATAGGCATATCTTCAATTTTAAGTTTCTCTCCAACCATCTGAGATAAAAGTCCATTTTTAATAGAAATCAAGACCTATACAATATATGAAATTTTCATTGGAATTTAATATTTTTCATCACACTAGTATATGATCATATTTTCATTCAGAATATCAACCATGTCTTCCTTTCATCATTAATTAATGTGGAATTTATGTTAATAAATCCAATCCATTCCCAAAATAGCATCGAATTTAATTAGGGTGATAATAATGAAAATTTGAAGAATCACATTCCCATAAACTTCATTTGGATAATAATCATAGGTTTAAGATATGATCATCATAACATTAAGGGTTTTCACTAATAATTCAACATCTAATAATTGAGGTAGTATCATGATACCCTTGGAAAATTATTCAAAATATACAAGATTGGGTAGATCCATAATCAAAATAAGAAATTATCATTTCTAGAGTAGATGGTAAGTGTAACTTTCACCACTTTGTTATTATACCCCACAACAAAAATAGTGATCTCATGGGATTTCCCTTTGTCTCTAGGATTAATATTTATCTAACATAGATCATCATCATTAACCTTATTATTTGAGAACTAGTTAGAATATTCCCTATACTCCTAGGATTTGAAACACGAGTGTGTGGTTGGGGCATTCTATAGTGATTTCTATCTATAATTATATAAATTATTCTTCCCATCACTTTGACATTTGAATTTATGATAACCTTCATTTACAGATATATAAAATTTACTAGTTCCTTTAAGACAATTATCTTTATGATTCCTTCCACACCTCAAGCATAATAGAAACATCCCCTTTTTTCTCTGTGATTTTTAGAATTTCAATTGATTTCCATAATTCTTTTCGAATCAAAACTATGATATTTATGGGAAACTCTAATCTCCATATCTACCTAGATATTACATAAAATAATTTCTTTATATCTTCTAAAATATCTATGTCTAATTCTATTTGAAGACTTAGTTTTAATCTATTGAAGACTTAATAAATGTTACTTTCAAGTTTGTTGATAATACCATAAGTTTACCTCGCAAGTCTTGTGAAATTTTCCTCATACATACAAATAGATTCATTATCCTTCTTCTTTAGCTCAAAGAATTCGTAATCCATTTTCAAAGGAAGAATGTGAGGAAATTTCTTATTGAAAAACAATCTATAAAACTCATCCCACTCCATGAAGTCTATTTTTTCCTATTGCATCATGTTCTTGATAAGAGTCCACCATTGATAAGCTTCGTGTTCCAAAAGATAAATAGCTAAAACAAACATTTCATGTTCTGAACACTAGATAATGGAAAATATCTCTTCAGTGGTAATGATCTATCTCTCAGTAACTAGTGGGTCAATAGACCCACTAAAATAATTTGGATTCTTCCTCATGAAGGTCTCAATATAATGTTGTTTTCTACTTTTCCTATTTGAAATATGAATACGATTCATATCTTGTGAATGTTTCGTAATTATAAAAATTATAATTTTCATTCCATATCCCATGACATTTGGTTTCTTATAAGGAAAATCATTTCATTTTCCATCAATTTTTGAATTAAAATTTTTCGTATAGGCTCAATCCATTAACTAAAACAAAAAAAACGAGTGTGAGAAATAGTAATCATAGTGGGAAACCACATAATAATGAAAAGTAATTTATAGGATATCTAAATCATGAAGAATTATTCTCAATATATGACATATTTGGATTAACCTAGGACACTCATTTTCCTCATATTTTCAACTCATTCATAATGGTTCATAAGTGTGAATTAACCCAATCATATACTCTAGGAGTGTCAAACTAGGTGCATAGTACGGGAACACTCAATGTGCACAAGAATGATGGTTTATATATACTTGAACAATTTTTTTTGGGTTATCAACCCTAGATTCATCTGTTCTAAAACCACATCCACTTAAAATATCTATAAATGGATATATCCCTAGGAAAACACATAATCTATTCCTAACCAAAACATTATGATGTTATCTTATAATTATACATATCCCTGTGGATTTCATTAAGGTTATTGAATGTTAATATATAAATATTGACTATATATATCATATTATACTAACTATAGAGACCCATACATTTCATACATAAATATTATATCTTTTTATATAAATATTCAATATATTTCACAAATACACACCCAAGGACCATGAAGTTTTAGTGTCTTTGGAGACTAGATATGAAATATTATTATTTCCTAAAAGGTTTTCAACATCTCTCATAAATATCTCCCCATATAGTATTCTTAATAGAAATACCCTATATAATACTTTATTTATAACTAAGGGAAAGGAAATATATGAAAAGATCATAAGGGAATGAGAACATGAGCTTAACATTTGAAACCCATTCTCTATGTATCGTAGATCATAATATTGAGTCATGTAAAAATGCTTGTTAGTTCATAAGACATGAATCACAAAGGAATCAAATAACATGATCCATGATATCATAACATTAGAATAATTCATAAGTCTATGGCATGCACATAAGAAAGAAAATCATTTCTTTAGGGGTCAAGGATTACAACCAAGACTATCATAGAGGATTTTGTCCACTCCCCATTATAAAATATCCTTGGTCAAGGTTTATTCCCAATACTATCATAATGGATTGGTTTCACATCCCATTCCATAGTCAAGGTTTATTCCCAAGACTATTATAGTATACAGAGTCCCATACTGAACTGGGTTCATTCCTCATTCATATCCTTATTATCTCCTGAGATATCCATCATTACCCAATACATTAAAGGGATATATAATTATGAGACCACACATCACATGATAAAAATAATACATATGTGTTCCAAAATGTTATAAAACATTCATATTAGAATAATACATGGAAATAAAATTATTTTCATAAACATTTAATCATTTTATCTTAGCATAACTGGAATAGATATGGGTTTCATATAGGTTCCATCATAACTCAATTTACTCATTTTAAAGAAACATGTTTCATATAATCATCCTTAAATAATAATAATACATAAATAGAAACAAATTGGATGGTATCATTGCAACATAACCATAGAAAAAAATAAGTAACTTTAAAGGGTGTTATCATAGATGAAAAATTCCTTTAAAAGATTACTAGAACATTTCTTGAGGAAAATACCCTTTCACATTGAAAAAACATATTTAAAATATAAACATTTTCTAAATATTAAGGAAAAAATTTCCATGAAAAATGCCATGAAAACTTGTAAATTAAACTTCCATGATTTGAGTGGTTGTGAATATGGGAAATTCTATCCAGGGTGTGAATGTTAAAAACAAATATTCCATTCACCATTTTAGTAAAAATTAAAGAGTAATTTGTTCAAAAAATGACAAGAAGATTCCATTTAAACTATTTTTTAAAAATACAAACATTGGTAAAAATTAATTTAAACAATCATATGATAATATTAAAACATTCTTGAAAACATTTTTTGAAAACATGTATATGGAAGAAAAATTATTTTTGACTGAAGAGAGAGAAAATGTAAGTTTTCAATAAAAACATTCTTTCAGTATCTTCAATTATTAAAGAGAGTAAAATGAAAATAAAAATTGTAATATCATTAGATAACCATATGTGAATAAAATTCAGGAGTTTCTTGATAATTAGATCATAAAAGTTCATCATTGCAAACTTAATCATAAATAATCATGATAAAAAATAAGATTGTAACATAAATCCCTTACCTCAAGTTTGACTTATTTCAAAAAAAATATAATCTCCTATATAATAAATTTAAATTTATTATAAATATATATCATGATCATGTACATACTTATAATATTATATATGATCCTATTGTAGTATATCAACACCCAATTATTAAAATTTCCTTATTAAAATCATTCTTTTTAGGTTTTAATTGTTTCGTTTTTCATGAGAATTTTGATTGATTGTTTATGTTACATATACATTTATCATGGTTATATCATATTTAGAATATTAATCATCATATAAATATCACATATATTCATTACATAAAAATATGGTATCATCTATAAATATTATAAAAATAAAAATGAATTGCATCGTTCATGGAGACGGTATGACATACGTATGCATGAGCATTATTTTCACTTTTTTATGGTTAGAAAAATATATAGGTAAATAATAATTACCTTTAAAAAAATAATTTGGTTAATTTTCATGACATACCACATGTTATAGAGTGGATCGAGTGAGCCTTAGTATATCGGAAATCTAGGTGGAAGAGCACTCTAGTTGTGGGAGCAGGTAGTCTTTTCACTTAAAGATATCTAGATCGGTGTTGTGGGTGGACATTCAATGCCATGGATGGTGGATCTTTTAATTACCTGAACATTTATAAATGAAATTCCATTTTAAATGAGTAAATTCTCAATTAATAAATGAAATTATATAAAACACATGAACTACTTTGGTTTTAGGACCGTTAAAAGTTATATCATGTATAATTTAAAAGTCCATTAAACATCATAAAAATTAATAGTATATAAATTATAAATTGATCATATGATTAGTATATATATATGGTTATGATAAATCTAATTGACACTAAAAAATGAAGTGGGGGCCACAAAAAGTAGGATCATACCATATGAATCCCAATTATTAAAGCTTATGAGAGAGATAGCATCATTGGGATTTTAATTTGACCAAACCCAAGCCAAGATTCAAAAACTAAATCTTGATTAAAACTATTTATAGAATAATTTATTCTCATCAAGATCACATATCAAGCCTTGTTCATTGAAAACCCTAAGAAAATATCAATATTGCATACCTTACCCTTAGAGAATTCACTGGTGTGATAAAGGGATTTATATATAGACCCTAACAGTATGAATTTTTTAAATTTTCATTTTAAAAAAATAATTATTATATTTATCTTTTAATGCATTGTAATTTTTAAATAATAAAGTTAGATAAAAATTAGATTTTGATATGATGAAACACAAAATGTATTATTAGGAAATATATAATTTCAATAAAGATGCCATTTTTTATGAATTCAAGAATTTTTGAAGTAAATTATATTTTAATAAAATATTATTATAAAATAAATTTAATTAAATATAAATTATAATATAATTTTATAAATTTTTATGTAATTTTTTTAAGGGTTGGAAAACTGTTACTGTTAAAAAACTGGTATTTTTCAATAAATGTGGATTTTTTATTTAAAAGTGTAAAATTCTAATATTTTGATAACTATTTTGATAAAATAAATATTCTTTTTGATTTTTTCATGTCAAAGTTATCCAATTGTTAATTTTTCATTATTTTCTAAGAGATTAGAACTTTTGGGAAAAAATTAAATACGGTATAATTATACCATATGTATTATGACATCATAAAAGCCAAAAAGGGATCTAATAAATACAATAAAGACTATCCATGTCCAAAATTAAGTTTTACCTTTAAATATATTTTTTAAATTTATTTTATTAATTTTATAAACCATTAATGAATCCTTTAAAACCAATATTATATTTTAAGGTTTTAAAATCAATTATTTATAAACATGACTCACTTCCATATAACCAATGATATTTTTTTATGTATTTAGGTTCTTACCCATATAAAATATTTAATGCACTCCAATTTTTTAGAAACCATGGTCAAATATGATGAGATGGTTTTTGTTTTGGATTAATTTATCATATCGAGTCTAAAAACAAAGTTTAGAAATTTAAAAAAAACTTGTCTATTTAACTATAAAAAATCACCCAACATCTTATTACTCTTAACTAAAAACCCTTGGATTAATTATTTACTCAACCATTACCACTCTATATACCTCCCAATTTATTCCCAGGCCCTTAACAATCTATTACATATCTTTTAGAAGCACCCTCTTAAGGTAAGGGATCCTCTCCTTCTCCTATTAATTCAAGCACCTTCTTTATATTATGCCTTTGGATTTACAATTTTTCATGTTTTTATATGTTTCTAAACATCCCAATAAAATTCCTTATAATTTAATTGTGCTTATAACCCCTATTCAAACTCATTAAACCCTTCTATGAATCTTTATGTACCATAATTATATTACTGAAATTATCCTATGATTTTCCATTCCAAACATTTGTGTATTGAATACCCATCCCCGTTTATACTAAATGGTACTCTACTAGATGTACCCTTCATTAATTTATTGGTTAATTACATGTATATAACCCAAACTTATTAATCATGGGGTTAAAATTCATGAAATACATCATTATTTTGTATAATCTATGTGGCACACGTATGCATGTACATGATATAAATATGATGGATGGCCTCAGAATTATACAGCTCTCCAATGCATTTGGAAATGTGTTTATCCCATGAGATACCAGTTATGGTTAATGGTAGGTTATCCTAATAAAACTATGATATTATTTCTCAGTGTTTATTCTTGACTTATGATTATGATGTCATGTTTTATGTTGTTGTCACATTCCCATGTTGTCTTTATGTTATCATCTTATATCATGATTATAAGTTTATGTTTGTTATTATAATCCATATTTTGTTACCTAGATAAACATATGGACTAAAATGTATTACTTTTACCAAGTTATTATTTAATTATTCCCTTAATAGGCTTTATATCTCACCCCTTTCTTATGTGTATCCCCATGTTATACCATGGAGTTTGAGAAGGTTAAGGAGATTTAAGGGCATGTTATGGAGTTTTAGTTTATGTATTCACATTTCTATTTCAAGTTTTTGTGTTATGTACCTGATTACCCAAATATACTAGGCCCCGAGATATTTTTTTAGTTGTATTAAGTTTATCTTTATGTAATAAATTAGGAAGTAAAGTGTATAAAAGATATGGGTTGTCATGGTTGGAATCAGAGAAAAATATTATTATCTTGGGAAAATGATTAAAAACCTTAGTGAAAGACTTAGGTATAGGACTAAAAATATTAAAATAACCCTAAATTTTGGTAAAGTATAGATTAAGTGGTTTCCATGAAAATCCATTCATATTTTAGTAATACAAGTGGATGTGGCTCTACAATATTTGTACTTGGGGGTAACAACCCCAAAAAAGATATATTGAGATGGAATTGATTTTCACATGGCTTATTCCAAAGTGTTATTTTTTCACACTTGGTTTGACACTCCCATGGGACACATTTTGGTAAATTCACAGGCTCATTACGAACCATTATTAAGGAGAAAAAATCCCATAATACTTTTTGTTAGGAAATAGATCATGGATTACGTATATTGAAACCTAGAAATTCATAGCTTAAGGATTATATTTCATTTATGAGTTATCCCTTTAATTTTAATTGTTTCCTATTTATGTGTTTAATGGTTCATAAAAATTAATCCCAAATTTTCCTTTATTTTAGTAAATAGCTAGAAATAGGAGGAACCAAGTCAATAACCAATGTGATGAGCAATGTGTTGACTACCCAAATGAGATAACTAACCTGGTGGGAGTAGGATTTGGAAACTTCATGGAAATAATTTCTTAATTAACTCAAGTATTCAATAAAATATTGAAACAAGGGGGGGAATCCACATCTACCTAAGAAGGAGCAAGTTTCAATTGATGCCTTTATATTAAAAAGGCCTCAAAATTTTTCTGGATCTTCTAATCCTTTAATATCAGAACAACGGATCAAAAAAATTGAAAATATATTCTCCCTCATTCAATGATCTGAGAAAGATAAGTTCATGCTAATTGTTTATCGTATATAGGGATAATCTTTTCAATAGTGGATTTTGATCAAAAATAAAAAACATGAGGAATATATCGAAGAGTTGGAGTGAAAGTATTATAGAAAATATTTTTAAATAAATATTTTACTCATGTTATCTAAATTAAAATACAGAGTAATTTCCTTACCCCCAATTCAAAGGATAATAAGTTCATTAGGGAATATAAAGAAAACTACATAAGTATTTCACAATACATCATTAACTTTTTCATTTATCCTGAATATAAATTTTACCACTTCTTTGGTTGGACAAATATGATTCTATGAAAACCATTGGTGATTTGGGAATTAGAAATCGATGAAGAAATTTTTATATGTTCCCTCAAAGTAAAAAATGTGGATCAGTGAATCTCAAGGGTCTCATGGGTCTAAAGATGAGATGTGGATAATAGATCTCAATTCGAGTGGTGCGATGGAAAAGACTCATACATATAGGAAATTTCAATATCCCACTTGTCAAAAGTGTGGGAAGAAGAATCATGTAAATTTACTAAAGGGGAAAAGTAAATGATTTTTGTGCGGGAAGCATGGGAACCTAGTTAGATATTTCTGATAGGAGAAACCAACCAATTTAATGGAAGAAATATGTTCCCTATTCAACCCTTAAGATATTGTCCAATGTTTAAACTATAAGGAATAATAACACCATACAAATAAATTCACTAAGCCAATGGTTATTGATGAAAACAACCTATAAGTCCTAGTGAGTAAGGGTGGGATTATTCCATCACAACTACTAAGGTGGATTCAAAAAATGAATTGGTGATAGGTAAGATGGTTATTAATTCAAGGATAGTGAATATAATATTTGATTCCAATTCAACATATTTTATTATATCTCACAAGTTTAGTAAAACTATTAAAAACCCACTGTAAAACATGGAAGTGGATCTCACATTGAAGATAGAAAATTGGGTGATTATATCATCTCAACCATATAACTCCTCCCCTATCAAAATACGTGGGTTGAATTTCCTAAAAAACCTTGTAATACTCCCTTTATCAAAATTTTATGCTATTCTGGTCAGGGATTTTCTTTCTTCATATAGATCCAACATGTTTTCAGGGAGAATGAAATCACCCTCCATATCGAAAATTACCCTTTGATTTTATACATGTACAAGGAGGAGGATGAATATCCTTCAGTATCACCATCTCAATCTAGTATATTATTACCTTGTGAGAAAGTGAATATAAATAAAATGATTGAGACTAAGGAAACATATCATCCTCAATGACATGCCCATTATAAGGTAATTCATCGATGTGTTTCTTGAAGAATTGACTGGTCTTCCTCCTAGCTAATATATTGAGTTCTCAATTGAACTTATACCTAGATCTTTTCCAATATCAAAGGCTCTTTATATAATGTCAATTTTTGAACTTGAGGATATGAAAAAGAAACTATTATAAAATCTAAATAAAGGTCATATATAGCGAAGTACTTCACTATGGGATGCATCGATCATCTTCATCAATAATGATGGGTCAATTAACCTATTCATTGATTATTATGGTCTCAAAAAATCATGATAAATAACAAGTATACTCTATCACATATTGATAACTTATTCGATCAAATACTTGGATCCCAGTAAGGTGGATCTTTGTTTGGGATATTATGAACTAAAAGAGAAGAAGGAGGATATCCATAAGACTGGTTTTTATACAAGGTATAGGTACAACAATTTTATAATAATTCCATTTGGACACATTAATTCTCCATAAATCTTTATGGAATTAATTAATAAAGTATTTAATGATTACCTGGAAAAATTATGGTATTATTTATAGATGATAATATTATATAATTCAAATGAAATTATAAGCATGAGGATCATTTGGATATTATATCGAAGTTCTTTTAGGAAGAAAACATATATGAAAAGTACAGTAAATGTGAGTTTTCGATGGAGAAAGTAACATTCCTGGGGAATGTTATCACTTGAAAAGGGATGTTTGTGGGTCTTTCAAAAATAAAAGAAATTGAAGGATGTCTTAGAAAAACCTCTTTGACAAAAATATATAGTTTCTTTGCATTAATTGGGTACTATCATAGATTTTTAAGAGACATATCATGATTATCAGTCCCTCTAACCAATATCACTCAAAATGGGGTGATGTTTTTCTAGAATAATGAATGAGAATAAAATTTAAAGAGTTAAAGAGGAAGATAATCATTTCACCAATGATCACATTACCCATGAGTGGGGAAGGATTCATGATTTACAATGATGTGCCGCAAAAATTAATCAATTTTGTACACATGAAAGATGAAAAAGTGATACCTTTTGCCTCCTTCAATTTAAATATACATGAGAATAACTACCAAAAATATTGTCTAGAAATGGATGTAGATATCTTCACATTGAATATTTGGTGAAATTATCTCTATGGGAAGAATTGTAGAAAATATATAGAATATAAAATCCTCAATTATATATTCACAATAAAATTGAGCTTAATATGCACCAATTAAGGTGGTTGGAGTTGATAAAGTATTATGATTGTTCAGTCTATTACTATCCATGGAAGGTGAACAAAGTGGAAAATGATTTGAGTAGAAATAATCTTGGAACCCTATCCATGATGATAATTTCAAGGGATTCAATCTTCTTTGACATAAAAAGGATGGATTTATCAAATAATTACTCAACCTTCCAATCTTGAGGTGGTCAATGAGTCTTAGAAAGGTGATGAGGTGCTATAGAAAAATGTAGTAAATGTTTCTAAGTTCAACTTTTTTAAATATTGGATTATAAGGTTTGTAACCCAGATATATGTCTCATAAAAACCGAAACTGAAGAGTGGACTTATCGATGAGGAAAATATCTCACCCTTCTATATTCATCTAGGTATCACTAAGATGTATAGATATTTAAATAAAAACTTCTAGTGAGATAACATGAAGATAGAGATTTCAAAATTTATATCATGATACTTGGTATGAAAACAAGTCAAGGTTGAATGATATAATTCTAAGGGTATGATGCCACCATTTCTCATAATAATATAAAAATTGTAAAACATAACCATGTATTTCATTGTAGGACTCCCAAGAACCTCTAAATTTAATAACAACACCACGATGGTAGTTGATCGCCTTACAAATTCGGTGTTTTTCATTAATGTCAAGAAAGATTTATCTCTCAAAAAACTCACCAAGATATACATAATAGAAGTTTTAAGACTACATGGAGCTCCACTCTCCATTGTATCAAATTGATATCTGAGTTTTACCTCAAGGTTCTAGAGAATCCTTCAGTAAGAATTGGATACGAAGATGGGTTTTAGTACTTCTTATCACCCAAATAATGACGATTAGTCTGAGAGAACCATCCAAACTCTAGAGGATATGATGAGATCTTTTTCATTAGATTTACAAGGATTTTGGGATAAAAACCTTTCCCTAGTGGAGTTCTCATATAACAATTGTTTCCATTATATCATTAAAATGGAACCTTATGAGGTTTTGTATGTGAAGAGGTGTTAGACTCCAACATACTAGGATGCATTTGAATATTGGAAGCTAATGGAACCTAATCTTATCCAAGATATGACAAAGATGATTCAAACTATTCAACATCATATAAAATTCACACAAATTCGAAAGAAAATCTATATAGAAAATAGTCAATGATACCTATAATATTAGGCTAGATATAAAGTGTTCCATTATATAAAATTATGTAAAAAATTCATTAGGTTTGGGAACAAGGGAAATCTTAGTCCAATATACATCGAACCCCTTTGAGATCCTTGATCACACTGGAGTGGTGGCCTATTGACTATCACTCCCACATAACCTATCATAAGTACATGATCTGATCTACGTATCCTTCTTGAGAAAGTATATACCAGACCCCTCACACGCACTGAATCCATTGGTGGTACTACTAAATAATGATATTTCATATAAGGGGTAGCCAATAAAAATACTAGATCAAAGAGAAAAGGTTCCATGAAATAAGAAAACTCACCTAGTCAAAGTGTTTTGGTGGAACCAAAATTTTGAGGAAGCAACTTGGGAACTAGAAGAGGCGATTAAATAGAAACACTCTCAAATATTGTACTATATAAATGAAATATCGAGTGTGAAATTTCATAAAGGTAGAATAATGTAATGACCCAAACATTTATAAATTAAATTACCTTTTAAATGTGAAAATTCTTTATTAAGAAATGAAATTATAGAAAACAAATGCACTACATAAATTTGAAACCATTATAAGTTATATTATGTTAGATTTAAAAGACCATTAAACATCATAACAGTTGTTGTTATAGATATAACATAGTGATCATATGATTAGTATATATATAGGGTTATAATAAATCTAATTGATAAAAAAAGTGACTGATGGTCTCAACTAGTAAGATCATACCCTAGAAACCCATTTATCATAGATTATATAGAAGATAGAATCACTGGGATTTTCCACTAACCAATACCAATACTAGATTCTATAACTAAATCACGAGAGAAACAGTTTACATGAGAAGTTCAGGCTCATTGACATCACATCCCAAACCATGTTCATTGAACCACCCCAAGAAAATATCACCATGATACACCTTAACCTTATATAATTCACTAGTAAAATAAATAGATATATATCTAGACCTTAACAGTATGATTTTTTATATTTTTATTTTTAATAAAATAATGATAATATTTATCTTTTATTACTTTATAATGGTTAAATAATAAATTTTGATAAAAATTAGACTTTGATATGATGAAACTCAAATTATATTGTTGGTAAATATATAGTTTCAATAAAGACAATATTTTTGATAAATTTGATAATTTTTTAAATAAATTATAATTTAATTAAAATTTATTATTAAAAAAAATTTATTAAATATAAATGATAATGTTATTTTATGATGTCAAATTTAATTTTTATAGGTGTATGAAAACTATTATCATAAAAACACATTATTTTTAAAATAAATGGATTATTTTATTTAAAAGTGTAAATTATCATATTTGATAATTATTTTTATAAAATAATTATTATTTTTGAAATCATCATGCAATAATTATCCAATTGTAAATTTTTTATAATTTTATGAGATAGTCAAATTTTTAGGTGAAAATTAAATACGGTATGTATTATAACTTCATAAAATCCCAAAATTATTGTAATAAATACTATAAAGAGTATCCCTAAAAAATATTTCCACTATTAAATAATGTTTTTTAGAATTTATTTGATTGATTTTATAAACCCTTAATGAATCCTCCAAAACCTATATTACATTTTAAGGTTTTAAAATCAATTCTTTGTAAACATGACTCACTTACACATCACAAAGGGTATTATTTTAAGGATTTAGATACTTAATATTATAAAATAATTAAATAAACTCTTATTTTGTAGAAACCAGGTTTAAAACCCATGGGATGGTTTGTGGTTTGTATTAAATTATCATATAGAATAAAAAACCTATGTTTGGACATTAATTACGAATTCTCCTTTTTTTCTATAAAAACCCACCCAACCTCCCATTAATCTTCACTAAAAACCCTTAGATCACAAATTTACTCTTTTAATCTCTCTCTATATCTCTATAAAGGTGTTATTACGCTCTTTATAATCTCTTACCAAGCTTTTATAATCACCCTCTCATGGTAAGGGATCATCTACTTCTCCTCTTTATTCAAGTACCAACTTTACATTATGCTTTTTAATTTATAATTTTTCATATTTGTATTTTTTATATATATATAAATATTACTATACTTATGATTTCCAAGTTTTTATATACCGCTTTTACTCTCATTAAACCCTTCCATGAATCTTTATGTACCCATGTTATACTGCTGAAATTATCCTGTGATTTTCCATTCCAAAAATTGTGTAGTGAATACTCATCCCCATTTCCACTCAATAGTATTCACCTAGATCTACCAATACTTTAATTATTTTGAACTTATATACATATATATAGCCTACATTTATTAAACATGGGATTAAAATTCATGAAATACATCCTTGTTTTGTATGATCTATATGACGCACTTATACATGTACAAGATATAAATATGATGGGTGGGCCTGGAATTATATAGCCCTCTAATTCATTGGGTAACATTTCTATCTCATGAGATACCATGTATAGTGCATTGGATGTTATCCATAGTACAATATGTTTTCATGTCTCTGTAGTTATCCTTTTCTTATGTTTATGATGTCATGTTTTATATTGTTTCCACATTCCCATGTTGCCTTTATGTTATCATCTTATATCATTATTTGACACTCAAGTTTATGATTCTCACTCATCTTATGTTACATTGATATTCTTACTAAATCACGTATATTAATTTCATCATGTTATTCTATGATTATTCTCATACTAGTATTTATAGCTCAACCCTTTCTTATGTAACTTCCTAGGTTATGCCATAAATTTTTACAAGATTAATGAAATTTAAGGGAATGTTATTGAGTTTTAGTTTATGTATTTATATTTCTGTTTCATGATTTTATGATATTTACCTAATTACTCAAAGACACTAGGCCTCATGATCTTCTGGGATTGTGTTAAGTGTATCTTTATGCAAGAAATCGTGAATTAAAGTGTTAAAAGATATGTGTTATCATAGATATGGGTATCTCCATATTATATACCCAGATATTTTCCAAGATGTTCTTAGTGGAGACTAGAATAGAGTTTTGACATCTTGGGTATTGTATAACATGTTTGGCGGGTACTTATTCTTATACGGATACAAAATTAAACCAAAGTGTGACTCTTTTTCTTTTCCGCATGAACCCTCATGTTGTTTTGTGTAGGCATGCATTGTTCACCTAGTGTTTTATAAAGGGTACTTATATACCACAGTGGAATATTTGGATGGATCTTGTTCATCCAAAAAAACTCCATTAATATCAATAATTATCAACTCATCCTTATAATAGAGTGAGTTTAACTATGTTGTATAAAGATACTTTTTTAGAATTCCTTCATGTCAGGGAGGAGGTGTGATGGTACGCACCTCACTGTGAACTAATAATGATCTATAGTCATCATAAGGTGTTAATTATTGTGTAGATGGTGTAGGATGTTTCTATAGTAGTGGGAAAGACTCCTCATATGTGAAATGAAAATCTAAAACATTGGATGTTGAATTATATTTTCCTCATTTGATGGATGTATATTTATGTGATATGTGTGTGAAAATACATTCCCTATCCATAAATATTGAGGAATGACTAAATTATTTAGAGGGGTGATTTGTGGTCGGACTTTAGTAAGACGTTGGTGTATACATTCACCCACATACTGAAAATTAAGAGGGGAATTATAGAGTTATAATGTATTGGAATAAATATCTCCATGATATGATTCATGGTGGAGACAATCAGGCATTCAGATTCTTGAGGCATGAGACCAGAACTCATAGAGTATCTCAGACCTTCATGAACTAAAAAACTTGAATTCTATTGTTATTTGGGTAGTGTGTTCATGTCATGATGAATTCCTAAGTATAGGACTCTATATCTGAGGAATTATGGGATCATGTGAGCCTTTTTCATTAAGAAGTTGATCCTAGCCTAAATGTGGATATTTTTATCACCTTCTCTTGATGGTGGTTTTATAATGCCTATATTTTGTATGAATGAAATTTTAGTTATGATTTTCTCTAGTACTATGGTGTGATCAAATGTTCTCAAATGAAAAAACCAAAAGGGTTTCCTTAAATAAGGTAAACAGATCATCCACTACCTAAGGAAAAAAATAATCTTCTATGGTATATGTTATGGGATTGGTAATGGAAATTCTAATTAGAGACCTCTATTCTCAAGTATGTTCCTTAGTGAGATATGCCCAGTGTTTTATTTTTGGGTATAACCATCCCTTGGAGAATCTAATTTGTATATATATGGAATTTAACTTGGGATATTGATGATGTTTTTCGCTCATGTAGGTGAATTCCTTAGGTTTAAAGCCAATAGAGTGGGGTTAACCAAATGGTCAGGACCATCAATTTCGGATAGTGGTGGATTAGATCACCTAATGAGTAGTAGAGTGGCATTGATTAGTTAGTATAGGTATTTTTTGTGACTAATTTTCTTATAAATATATTTCACAAATGGGTGAAGAAAACCTTATCAAGATATATTAAACTTAGGATATAGGATTGTTGGATACCATGATGAAAGTATAAAACCTCATAAATATAGGTTTTTTAGTTTGGTTGGGAAGATCATGTTTTCCCTAGACTATAATCCAGATATAATAAAGCATTTTCCTTGTCGGAAGTTTGTGGTAGAGGCAGTTGACATGAATCTTGAAAACCATGTGGCCCTGAATTTTTTCTAAAATCATCATGGACAATTAGTCAAACTCTCGATACAATTGTATGGAAAATATGGGTTATTATCTATAAATACCTTCATTCTTGCTCCTAATAAAGGTGGGGATAATGGATTTACCATTAGGTTTTATCATCTTCATGGTTCATTTGGGGTGATATTTGAAATCTTATGGGATTTATCCCATTCTATGTGTTGGTCCAACTAATGAATGAAATGTAGAGGTTAATTAAATCATTCCTTGGGAAGATTCATGCCTCTATTTATTATTACTTAAAGATAAACTAATACCAGTATCTTTATAGATCAATAAAGTTTTCCTACTTTATAATTAGTGATTTAATGAGTTTTCGTAGAACTTGCATCTTGAAGGTCAAGGTATTTTTTTATGGTGTGTGTGTTCTATGTGAGTTTGAACATGATCCTTATTATTATTCAGACCTAGTTTTTTACTTTTTTAGGATGAAAATATTTAACATGGGGAGAAATTAATGTCTTGGGTTTTAACCCTAGTGAGACTCAGCTCAATTTTGAGTTTTGAAATATTAGGACCTTCCTAAGGGTAAAACGACCATTCTAGCCTAGTTGTTGACCTAGGGAAAAATTTCATAAGGCTATCTTAGTTCCATATTGAGTGGTTTATCCCTGAGAAAATCTGACATGTGAAGTAAAATGTATGAACTATGGAAATAATATAATAAAAATCATTTTGTTTTTAGGTATGACTGTTAATTTTTACTCTATGAGTGAATTTTTTTGGTTCACATTAGGTTCCACTGTGTTGAAAAACCAGTGATTATTGTAAATGGTTAAGTGAATTAAATTAATTAATAGAATTAATTTAATATTTCAAGTATAGAGAGAACAGGGAGGATGAATTTTGTGGTAGTTGAAGTGCTTAAATTAGTGAGAGATCACTGAGAGAGGGAGAGGTGTTGAGTCAATAAGGTTTCCTTATGACTTTTCCATTCCTTCTTATTTTGAAAATCACAAACACTCTATCTTAAGGAAAATTTATTTTCCCCTATATTTTATATTCATAAGGAAAATTTTCCTTCCCTAAGAAAATTTATCCTTACCTTGTTTTCATTGTTCATATCATAATTTCTTTCAACCTACCTCTTTTTATTTCTAAGTGTAAAATTCAGTTTCATATCTAAAACCTCATAATTTTATAAATACTTAGACATAGAGAATTCTGTCTTCAGGATCCAAATTCAGGTTTTGAATTCTCTAGATTCAGACTCCGAACTTTCTGAATTTAGACTCTGAACTATCAAAGTTCAAACTCTGAATTCTCTGAATTCAGACTATGAACTTTCCGAGTTCAGACTACGAATTCTCTGAATTCAGACTCCAAACTTTCTATGTTCAGACTCTAAATTTTCTAAATTCAAACTCCGAAATTTCTGAATTCAGACTCTGAATTCTTATGAATTCAGATTCTAGATTTCCTTGAAATTCAAACTCCGTAATTCTATAGAATTTAGGTTCCGAATTCTTTTGAAGACAGAATCTAAATATTCATGTATTATAGACACCAAATGGTTTTTTGGTTAGACTCTGAACTTTAATTTTTCCTTAGACTCCGAAAATTAAATTTGGTTGAGCAACAATATTTTTCTTACCCTTGTTATAGTTATAAAATGATGTCATACATTCTGTTTCTAACCAACTGTTGTTTGAGTGACATGTGTACAGATCTCTTTGAAATTCAAGGATAAATATGACCATTGGAGGAGGGAGCTGACCCTTGAAGATGTACCTATAAATAGTATCTCATTTGAATGAGCTCAAAAATAGTTGATCAATCGAGAGATTACATGCTGTTGAAGTGATTTCTAGAGAGAGAGACTTTATTTCTTTGTGCGTACTGAACATCTTGTTCAGAATTGCTTTGTGCGACTCTAAATGTTGCTGAGTACATTCGAGGGATTCTGGGGATAGGAAGACAGAGGTTTCGACTACCTTGAAGTCTGAGGGCTTGTGGGGATAGCGATAAAGAATCTGGTATTCATATCGAGGGCTTACCCTGGAGTGGGTAAGACAAACTTTCTTGAAAGTATAAACCAAGGGACCTTTATACAAGGTTGTTGGATACCCTACTCTTTGGGTTAAAATATTTACTACTTGTTACTTTTATTTTTTCAAGTTTTTTGGTGTATTTTGATTGATAAGGAAAGTATAAATATCTTATACTTTCTTACACTTGTACTCTGATTAGTAAGATTCTATACGCTTTAAGGTAGAATCATGGTCCTTGTAAACTTTTCTTAAGTTTCATTTCTAGAACCATATTTATGGAATCAAGCAAGTTTCTAGAACCAAGAGGTCTTGTGAATTTACCTTATTTAACATCGTTAAACAATAGAAGGTTGTATATCAACTTTAATAATTACAAATGAATTTTTAAAGTATGCAATTCACCCCCCCCCCCCCCTCTTGTATATTGAGAATCTACATCATCATTTAAATCCTACAAGAGGGTGAATTAGTGATCCCTTTTTTATTTTTAAGAATTGTTTCTTTTCAATTAAACATATGTTGTTGGTTAAATCACTGATCTAATCTTATTGTGTTTATCAACCTTACCTAAAATAATGTTATAAATTAAATGGCAAAAAATACAAGGATTTAAATGTTTCAATACAAAGAACTACTCTATACTATGTTGGTTATTCTCCCCAACCCGGATTCTCCCCTATAATCTTGTAAATAGTTTTAATGGTCGATATAGAATCACATTATACCTCTCTTAAATCTACATAGGATTTTCTTAATACTAAATTCCACATTGTTACAATAATCCACACTTTCCTATTCCAAAATATACACTAGATACCTCTACTCCTGATTCACACTAGAAACTTATACTCCTAAAATCTGCACAAGAGACCTATCCCTTTCTTCGAGTCTTGATCCACTATAGTTTAATCTATTGATCTTCCTCCATGAACTTTTTTGATCTCACATTCTTGTGTACCTGGTCATGTACCTTTATAAAGCTTGTTGGTTTTTCTCACAAATCACTAATCACATGTATTTGATCGGTTTCCTTGGGGAAAAAAAGGATCAAGATACACTTCCTTCTAATGATGAAGTGTTGAACTCACTTATATGTGTAAAAGTGGTGCACAAAACCTATTAAAGAATATATATATATATGTAAGAAATATCTTGAACAATGTCAACTCAGTATGTTTTATTGAATTCTTAAACACTTTTAAATCAGATATAATCTCTTCTAATATTTTCTCTAGCTTCTGTATCAAATTAAGCACACTTCATGCATGGATTTCATGAAATTATAAACATTAGAACATTTAGGTTTGAAATTTTTTATTATGTTCTTATAAATTATGTTTCGGGTATCTCAACTTCTCTATTGATTATTCATGTGTGCATGTGCTCGAGCACTTTCCACCTTTCATATTTAGTGTCTTGTGCAAATATCCAAATGTGTATGCACTTATCCTTCTATTCTATTGATGTACTACATGAAATGTATTTCATGACTTGCATGAAACCTTTTTATTTCTTCCTTATTCATTTTGTCATGTGAAGCATAAGATCTATCCATGTATATGAGATCTCCTCACAGCCTTCACAAACGTCGAGTAAGGCTTGTGGGTTCACCTCATTCCTTTGCATGAGGTGATCATACGATGTCAAGTGTTCTTTGAAAAATCAAACATGTTCTTTGAAATATCTCAAGAACATTATCTGCAAGTTCCTCCTTCTTTACATCATGTAACCAATATGGTTTTATAGATATTCATCTCTTTTATGTAAGGATTTTCAAGAGCATTATGTGAACCCTTACACCCATCATGTGACTATTTGTGGTTTCTTCTTCTCTCATTTAGGTAAAAAAATATGCTACATGGAAGTTCCTTATTATTGAAACTGAATGGTTCAAGCTAAGATAGACAAATATTTATAGATCTCTTTTTTATGAATGGGACATGTGGTCTCCTCTTCCTTGGTAATAAAGGATCTCATGAGTGCTCTATTTTAACAAGACCTCTCTTGATATATCACAATCCAGTATCCCCTTCACTCGAATGAACCTTGGTTTTTATAGGCAAGGATTACACTGCCTAACTTCATTTTCTAAGGTGAGATTCATCCATATTAAACCTCCCAAGGATATCAGGATATAATAAATGTCGAGTATTTCTGATTCTCACTAGAATGATCACATGATCTTCATAATAGATTCTTATTCATCATGTGATCACTTAATTGATCATGTGATTCCTCAATAGTTTTCTTACAATGGCACAGTGAACATTGGAATTCCTTCACGAAACAACACTTGTGGATTTCCACCATTGGTTCACATGATCTTAAGAACATTATGTGATAGGTTTTTGGATTCATGCAACATCTTCATGTGATTCCACTTTTCTTGAAAAAGATTCAGGAAAATTGAACACATGTAATAATAAGTTTAATACCTTGATTCATATTGTTCGAGCTTTTTCTTGATGTATTTACATTTTTTGATTATTTTGATATTCACACGAGAAATGACCTCAACGAGAGGTTGAAAATGGCAGGATTGTTTAAACCTTTGGGGAATGGGATCCAATGGATGGATCAAATAAATCCATCTCATGGTTAGTGAAATATCTGTATCTTCTATTGATGCAGGAATAGTACCCCGCACATCTCCATCCCACATAGGTTCTTCCCAAAATCAAAACGGTTCTTTATAAATCAAGCGGTGACCACTTCTCATTTGAGGTGTCTTCTAGGGATAAGCAATGGATACACCCACACAAACCACCACAGTCTTTATCCCACAAGAACTCTGGGTGTGTACCATGCACCCATCATCTCTTGCAGTTTAATAAGGCCCAAGAACACCTTATACATGGTAATGTGCATTACATGCCTTACACATGGGACAACTTAGGGATTTTACCATATTACACCATTTGTGTGCCCTCTTATGGAAGGTTCTCCCATGAGGGTTTACCCTCGGTTTCCACTACATTTGGTTTAGGTCTATCATTACGAATACTCATGGGTTGGTCATTTTTTTAATTTGACGCTTAATTATACTTGAAAAAATTTAATTATAATCTTAAATCTAATAATTTCTTCAATAATTAATCCCTCAATCCAAATCTCTAATATTTTCCAAGGCAACCAAACTCTCTATCTTCTTTATAAAATGTGTAAATACATTTTTTCATATATTGCATCAAAAAAATCCACTTTATTTCAAAAGATATTTTTTCAAATTTTATTATCATATTGAATGATATTTTGAATTATCTTCAAAATTCTAATCAAAATATTTCTATTTGAATTACAATCTTCCTTATTTTAAAATGATGAAGAAAATGTGCACTCTCCTAGTGAAATTGAAACTTCTCTTTGACCATAATATTAGTATAGCCAACAATCGGATTTAACATGGAGAATTTTCCAAGAATGATATCCAATTCCATTAGATGAATCCATAACAATCCTCTAAGAATATCCACTTCATACACCAACACATATTGACTTATGGATAAAAAATACAACATAGGCTCGATAATATACCCCTTTTTATTTTGTTCTCATTGTCAGCACATATGATAAGTCAATAAAAAAATTTCCCCCTTATTAAAAATAAATATAAAAAGGGTTAATGGAGTATTCTCCATTCATCATATTTTCCAAAACATGATCATTTCCCTTATATGAAAATTTCATGATCACCTATAAGAGAGGAATGATCTCACATGGTTCTCTGAGAAAAGAGCCTTTAGTTAATAAACTCTATGTCTCTATGGGATGACCTAGTCTATAAAATAAGAGAGACGCAAACAATGAAGTATAAGTTATCCATAAAATACCATTCATGTAAATTTATGCTTAGATATTCTCATTTCCCATTAAAGGGATTAGAAATAATCAGATTGATTAATAAAATGATAAATCATACACATACTTAAACAAATACATTAAAAATTTCATGTTTAAAATATATAGATCCCCCCTTCTCATAATGAAATCAATCAATCTCTCCCCCTTAATTGATATGATAAATACCATTAAGAATATGGGATGAAATTATGATTAGAATACCCTATCATCCAAATTTTATAAATATGTTTGAAAGTTTCACATTCACCAAGTAGTGGAGATTTAACAGCTTCATCTCATCAGTTCCCCCCTCAAGGGATGCTTCCAAATCCTTTGATTCCATTAATGGTAGTACATAAGCATTCATATATAAGTGAATAAGGAGAAACCTCTAAGTTTCTCATAAATAAAATTTATATTGAGATATTCCTCTCAATCTAGACTTATTATTCTAAGATTACTTAAAATGTGTGATTGATATTTCCTCATTAGTTTAAACTTCTTATATAAATTTAATTTAAATTTTTTTATCAGATGAATTTATTTTTTACTCTCCATATCTTATTCATGCTTTCTTACAGGGCTGGTATAATAATCATACAATATCTTATATCATGCCCAGTCTGTCCATACCTTTCACACTTAATGATTTTCAAGTCATCACATGTAGATTAATTATTTTAAACTTTAACTTACTCAACTATCACCACATTATTTCCATTTTCCTAATAAATTTTCTAATATTTCTCCATTTGTTTAGCCTTGTCTTATTGGACAGTCTAGATAACTGGACATTCTTTCTTGAAGTTCTCAAATTGTTTTAGTTTCTCACATAATACATTGGTGGTTGTTTCTTCCTTCACCAACTATCTTATCTTTATATTTATATTTTTTGAAATTTCACTTGGTGAGCTAAATTTTCATTTCTCAACTTTCAGATCTTATTGACCACATCGTCTATAAACATTTGTTTAAGCATGAAAATTTGTTCTATGTTGATAGTTTGGATGGTTTATTGGTCAGAAGCCTCTCTTTATGATGATATAATATCATTTATTCAGTATTGATCCCCCTTGATTCATGCCTAATTACTAGTAAATACATGTTATACCATCATGAATAATCTTTATGAATAAACAATCCACAATACCAGTAGTATCATCTGATCCTTGATCTTCCATACTGATAATAATTATACTCTAAAGATTGTTTCTATATTTTCATAAATTGTGGGTGTTTCTTATTAAGAGGAAACATTCTAATTTTTTTAGTCAAGTCTTCATTTGTGAAAGAAGTTTTATCATTTTCTTCTTTTGGTCCATCCAAATTTAGTCTTGTCTCTTGGGCCTGATTTTTCATTAATAAAAAATTTATATTGAGATTCATTAGGTTTATAAGAAACCATTTTCTATATAACCTTCTTCTCGGTATATTTAAGTGATTCTACCTTAATCTTAATAGTATTGTTGAGATATTCTTTCATCTTATTCAACTTACTTAAAGCTAAAATACATAAAGACTATGTATCTAATAATTTTACCTCTTTCACACTAAGTTTTTATTCAATAACAATCACCATCTTATTAATTTTATCTATATTAAACATTTTTTGTTTGTTCTCTTCAGTCAAATTTGTATCATAATTGTTGAATTATTTTCTTCCATGAGAATTTTATTTATAATCTTGTAGTTTCCTTTCTATCTCAACTACCTTCTTCACTTATACTCTTATCTCATTAATATGTATCTCTTATTTCTGGACATGTTCTTCACTTTACTTTATTAGTTTTATTCTATTAGTTTTTAGATTCAATTTATTATCAAGATTAAATTACATATTATCTTTCAAGTTCCATTATTTATTAGTTCTCTCTTCACCTTGTACACCTTTCAATGTGTATTTAGTTGTTTTGGTTTTTCCCATAAAAAATATGATTTATAGAAGCTCCTTCATCTTCTATCCCATTACTTGATGATAAATATTCATCAATTTCCCTACTTATGAAATTCCTTTTATTTTCATTGATTACTTATTTTTTCCTTTTATATACACCATTTTTTATTTCTTAGACTTGTTTTTAAGTAGTTTTCATCTACATCAAATTCGGTGACACTTAATTTATTTATTGGATAGTCATATGAAAAATTTTCAAACCCATGACAGTTGAATCAAATTAGTGGCTTATTTTCTTTTTATATTTTGTATTTTGAATAAATCCTTGTAAATAAGGCCTTTATTTGAACTTTATCCTCTTCAGATTCCTTATCCTAAAAATTACTTGATTCTAGTTTCTCTTCAACTCCAGTTTTACCTTTTATCATGGATTTAAAATCTATATTATCTTTTTATTTCCCATTAAAATATAGTATTTTCTCCATTTCATAAGATTTGATAATTTTATGGAGTTCATACAATGATAGATATTCTCGGTTTTCTAGTATAGAAACTTTTGAATCAAATATATTTTTAAATTTTCTCATCAGATTATTCACAATGATTGAATTGACCAGCTTCTCACCAAAACTACAGATGATACTAACAATATCATTTACTCTTATAAAGTAGTCATAAACAATTTCATCATCACCCATTTTAATATATTCAAATCTAATTCTCCATATTTGAATCTTAGCTTCTTTGGCTTTAATGTTTCCTTCATAACTGCTTCTTAATTTATCCCATATTTTCTTGGTGGTTTGGAGACCTGTCAATTTAGTGGATACATTTTCTGATAAATCCATCAAGATTTCATTTTGATCCTTTACATCCATATCAAATTTCCTATTATCTTTAAAATTAATAGGATTATTCTCAATATAGGGAGGATATCCCACTGTAAGTGCATCTCTCACTTCTACCCTGAGTGATAGGAGATACTTTATCATCCTATTTTTTCAGAAATGATAGTTATCCCCATTAAATATTGAAATACCCCTAATATTTACTAAATTTATATTATATATCCTCAAAAATATATTGGATATTTTAGAGGTGAACATTCCTCTAATACCAATTTAGGTTCCTAGATTAGTGTGAGATCACTCAAAGGGGGAGGAGTGAATAAGTGACACATTTTTTCTTTTAAAAATTGTTTCTATTTACAAATTGTTTCTCTTCTATTAGAACACTATGTATGGTTAAATATTCAATCCAATCTTGTTCCTTCTCTCAAAGTTTTATCGAATATTTCTATAAATACAAAGGCATAGAACACAAAGATTTACAAGGTTATGTACAAAGCCCTACCCATTATCATGTTAGTTATTCTCCCCAACATGTATCCTCCACTATAATCTTGTTAAAATTTATAATGGTTGACAAATAGTCACATTATATCTCTCCTGAATCCACAAAGTATGTTCTTCATACTATATCCCATAGTGTATGTGAATCCACATTGGCCTACTCTGGATTCTATACTAGAGACTTTGGCTCCTATGTCACACAAGAGACCTATGCTCCTAAATTAATCATGAGAGACTTCCTCATTTCCTCAAGGATTGATACACTATTTGTTGATCTACTGATCTTCCTAGATGATATTTCTATAGCACAATTTTCCATGTACCAGTTCAAGTGTCATTTAAAGGATTATTGATCTTGCTTAAAAATATATGATCACCTATATTTGATCAGTTTCCATGATGCAACAAATTTTTGGGTTATGCTTCCTTCTAATGGTGAAGTATCAGGATCACTTATTTGTTTTCAAGTGGTGCACACAAATTATTCAAGAATATTCTATGAAATAAATATCTTTCCCAATGTTATATTAGTCTATCTTCTTGAATTCGTAAACCCAGTCAACTCGTATATAAGCTCCTCTGATATTCTGTCCATCTTCAGTCTCAAATTAATCATGATTCATGCATGGATTGCATCAAATCAAAAACCCATGAACATTTAGTTATAAAATTTATTATTATGTGATTATCAATTATGTTTTCGGTATATCAACTTCTCAAGGTATTGTTCACATGTACATGTTCCCATGCACTGTCCACCTTTATGATTCAGTGCCTTGTATACAAACCCAAATGGGTATGCACTTTTCTTTATCTTTTATTGACATACTTCATTTAATGTATTTCATGAATTTCATGCAACCTTTTTATTCCTCCATTCTTCACTATGTCAAGTGAAGTGAAATATTTATTCAAATATATGTGATATGATCACTACCTTCATATAATACAAGTGAGGATTGTGGGTTCTCATCCTTACTTCACATGAAGTGATCATGTGATGTCAAGTGTTCTTCACAAAAACAAACAAGAGCTTTTCAAGATCTCAAAAACACTATTCATAGGTTCCTCCTTGCTTTCGTGTAACCATGATGGTTTACAAAATATTTCTCTCCTTCATGTAAGGCTTCATAATAGTGTTACATGAACCCTTATGCCCTTCACATGACTATCTATAGTGTATTATTCTCTCCTTCACATAACAAAATATGATATATGAAAGTTAATTCTTCTCAAAACTGAATGGTTCAAGGAACCTTTCTTCACGATCTAGAAAAATCTTCATGGATCTCCTCCACAAGAGTGGGTCATGTGATATTCTCTTCCTTCATGAGAAAGGATCTCATGAGTCCTTTATTTTAACAAGATATATCTTTACATATCATAGTTCAGTATCCCCTTCACTTGATTGAGCCTTAGTTTTTTTAATAAAGGATTACACCGTATATCTCTATTTTCTAATTTGATTCAATGATATATTCAATATCCTGAGGATATAAGTATATCATTAATACTGAGTCATTTAGCTTAATGCTAGAACAATCACATCACCCACATGATAGATTCTAATTCATCACATTATCACATCGTTGATCATGATATGCCATGGTAGTATTATTATGATGGCACAGTGAACATTGAAAAGCCTCCATGTGATGTATATTATTTATTTTTTCCATGGTGTTTCATGATCTTATAATCATTATAAAATAGGTTGAGGGCTTCATGCAACATATTTGTGTGACGCCACTGTTCTTTTGATAGCTTCATGAAAATAATATGCATATAAGACAAAATTTCATGCCTTACTTTAGTTCATCTGAGATTTGTCTCAATGTATTTTCAGTAGCTGGTTGTTTTTAGCTTCACGCAAGTAGTGACATCATCAAACTGATGAAGATGGTGGTCTCATTTAAATTGGAGGGGCATGGGAATCAATAGATGGCTCAGATCAATCCATCCAATGGATAGAGAAATATTTATATCATTTAATGATGTGGGAAAAGTACCCCATGAATCTTCATCCCACATTAATTATTACTATAGTTGTATTTGTGGTTTATCAATCCAGAAATAACTGATGCTCATTCAAGAAAGGTTCTAGGGATCAACACCAGATACACCCAAACACACCACTATAGGATCATCCCACTGGCACTCCAGACACGCACCATGTTCCCATATGCTCCAATGTGACTACAATGCCCAAGCATGCATTATATATAGGAATGTGCTATTTGGGATTTACACATGGGCCCACTCAGGTATTTTCCCATATTCCACCATGTGTGTGGTCTCTTATGGAAGGTTATTCTATGGGGGTTGACCCTCAGGTCCCCCTAGATGTGGTTGAGGGTTATCCTTAGAAGATTCCCATGGTTTTAGTAATTTTTTTAATATGAGGATTAATTATACTTGAAAATAATATGAGTATAATGTTAAATCCAATCCTTTCTTCAATAATAAATCCCTCAATCCAAATATCCAATATATCCAAATACAACCAAACTCGTCATCTTCTTTATAAAAAGTGTAAACACATTTTTCATAGATTTCATCACAAGAAAATTTTCTTTCTTTACAAAACTCATTTTTATAATTTCATCATAAAGCATAATGATACTTTTGATGTTCTTAAAAATTTACATAAAAATATCAATTTTCTTGACCCTATTCATTCTTTTAAAAAGTTTAATATAATGTGTGCTCTCCTAGTACAATTAACACTTTTATTTGACCATAATATCAGCATAACCAATCATAAAATTCAACAATGAGAATTTTACAATTAGGAAATCCAATGCCATTTGATGAATCCATAACAATTCTATAAGCACTTCAACTTCATACACCAACACATATTGACTTATTGACAACAAATTAAATCTAGTCTCAATAGTATCGATGATGGATCATTAAGAGAAATTTAATTTGTAGAGACGTATATGGAAATATTCCAATGGAAATGATGAGCGGATATATGGTTTTGAATATGGATTAAAGTTTTATCATTCACCTTTGACATAGGGATTTGTAATTATTTTAATTATTCATTTCTTAAAATGCTTCATACATGGATTTAAGCTTCCTAAATTAAATCTATGAGTGTGAGTTTGTATATCCTTTTCAATTTCTGATTTTCATTTTGATTTTTGTTTTTTGGATTTTTACTCTAAAAATATGATTAATTCTACTTACCTATATATTTTATCACCATAAACTAAGATAAATCATGAATGGTATTCATCATCACCTACTTTTGTGTTTATTAGTTGTAACCCACCATCATTCATGCATTCATCACCGACTATTCAATTAGGTTGATGACTCAATCTTTTCTGTAGATCAATCCTCGTGAACATTTAATTATCAGTCCCATAAATCATTTTTTTACTCAACGTTGAGGGTGGAGTAGAGAAGATGGTTTCTGGCTAGTGATAAACCATAGTGGGAATATGGACTTGAAATTTTTTTTGAATGGGGATGTACAGGAAAATATAATTGCGATGAGAGTTTGACCCTTGATGGACGATGGTTGGAATAAGATCTACATAAAGTTCATCTTCTAATGGTATGAGATAATCAAACAAATAGGATGATAATCAAAACATTTGGATTTGTTTATAGAGAAAATATCATGATGGTGATCCATTTTCCAATGGGGGTGACTAGAATCCTATTTCTAGAAAGGCATTGATGATGTTCAGTGAGATTTTAGGTATTTCAAGCCTAATTTGAAGTATAATTGGTGGTTTGAGAATTAATATAGTTTTACTCATTAATTAGGTGGAATTTCGAGAAAATTCATGTATAAACAGCATATAGTTTGAAATAATGCATGTTCTGTATCTTGTGATGTATGTAGATACCCGAAGCTTATCGTACATGGACATTACATTACATTTGCAGAATACTTAGTACATAACAAAAACACACACACAAGGACCGTAATAGTTTAGTGTCTTTGGAAACTCGGAATATAATCTTCTAATCGTGGTGAAAGATCTTCAACATCTCCCATAAAGATCATCTTTTTTTTATACATAAAACCTTTATTTATATCCTGGGGAAAAGAAAACATAAAAGGGTGAGCTCAAATGCTCAGTAAGGGTAAACAAAAGAAATATCAATCACATCATATACATAAGCACATAACTTTTGGAAATCTTAACCTGCAAAAGAGATCATAATTTCATAACATGGGGTAAATCATGGCAGTGAAATGTAATCACAATAATCATAACATAAAACATGAAACTTTGTGGCATTCACACATAATCATAGAGAATCATTTCTTGTTAGTCAAGACTCATTGCCAAGACTATCTTAGTGGACAAAGTCCCTTTCTGAATCGAGTAACCCTCGTTTCAGTCCTGTTTCACTGAACCGGTATAACCTACCGTTCCAGCCCTGTCAATCTCATGAGATATAAAATCTTTACCCAATGCATTGGAGGGAGATATAGGTCCCACCCATCTCATAATGATACCATTCTTATGTGTGCCACAAAATCATAAATCATACATCATTTCATAACCCATGTAATAAAAATGGGACTCTTAAACAACATGACATCATAAAACCATTCATATAAGATAAAGGAATTCATAAACATAATTCCATCACAACATATTAAAATCAATGTAAAAATATGGATAGAAACAGAACCCTTTATTATCTTAGATGGAAAATAATTTTGATAAAACACTTGAATTGAATTCTTGAGGAAAATATCCTTTCTTCTTCAAAATCAATTTCTTTTCACAAAACATCATGCAATTTTAAAAGAAAGAGATTTTATTGAAAATAGTCATGAAATATTTTGGAGGAAGCTTCATGAAAATAAGGCTTTATAAAACCGTAAAAATCCATTCGTGCCATATAAGTTAAAAAAAACATTCTTCGTACTTTTGTCGGAAAAGTCAAAAAGTACCTCGTAAGAAAAACGACAAAAGATTCCTTTCATATATTTTACTAAAAACTCACCGAAGGGTAAAATTGTACTTAAAAAATTGTACGTGGATGGAAATAATATTACATATTGAGGAAACATGGATGTGGATGATAAAATACACTCCAGTAAATTCCAAAGTATAAACAATCTCGGATAAAAATGAGATTGTGATATTTCCCTTACCTTAGATCTGATTTGCTTCGTAAGTGTCCGAACCTCCTGTATAATGATTTAAATAATGTCATTTACTTATTACAGAATCATATTCATTGTTATGATATCATATATGGTTCACTTATGACATTATATTACCCGTTCTTTTGTAAATTCCATGTTAAAGAAGCGTTTTGGGTAAAATCGTTTCATTTATCGTAGGTGTTCTGACTTGTTGTTCTTGACATTATTATTACTTATATCATGATTTACTTACATCCAGAATATAAAATATGATTTATATATCATATATATTCAGTATATATATATATAATAGATAGATAAATGAAATGAAAAACACCGTTCATGGAGACGGTAGTCCGTACGTACGCATGAACGATGTTTTCCTTTCCTTATTGTCTTGAATGGAAGTAAGTAGATGACATACATATATATACATAAATCTAGTAGCTTTATAATGTCATATATTTCATTATTATTTCTTATATATACTTTATAATCATTCTTTAATGGTTAACATGGAGAATGAATCTCATCGCGTCGTGGAGACGGTAGTCCGTACGTACGCACGAGCGATGATATCATTTCCATAAATATTGAATTGAATTGGAGTGGATTATACAATATATCAGAATCAATATGATGTTGTAATAACTATTTATATTTATTCTTTACACCATTATACCCATCCATGTAAGGTGGTGGTGGAAAATAGATTACACCACGGCGTGGAGACGGTATTCCGTACGTACGCACGCGCGGTGATTTCTTTTTCCGTAGGATGGATAGATGGTGAAATAGGGTTGTTTCATACTTATAATAACATATCAGTATATGAGTGATACTGATGTTATTACTTCATAATGAAACAACCTAAGAAGAAGAAGTGGAAGAAGAAATAAAGATGAAAGAATTGGTAACGGTAATTACCTCTTCTTTGAAGCGCCTTTTGGAGACCTCCTCTTAGGGAACTAAAATTGGTCTTTGAGGAAGACCAGAACCTCTAGGATGTTTCTAGGGAAGTGAAGAAGAGATTTTGGCAGGGTTTGGCCGATCTTGAGTGCTCAAATTGGTGTGAGGAGGAGGGGGAGGAGGTGTCCTTTTATAAGGGAGGAGAGGGGCACCTTAGGAATATCTCAAAATATTATTTTATATTAAAGTCAAAATCGGTTTATAATGGTTCCAAAGGGTCTTATTTCGAAGCTAAAGTGGGTATGGGTCGAAATCCTATAAACCAATAAGATTTATACAAGTTTAGGGTATTATTTTAACCTTATCAATTATATTTAACTCTAAGTTAAATAATTTAACTTTTACCGTGTCTTTTTGTTTTCTTTCACTATATGGTTAATACACTTACTATAACATGCCAAACGAACCCCAAATTGTTTATTATTAATATATATATCCTTATCTAAGTCATTTGGCCGAACCTTAGATTTTTAGGAATAAAATAACAATTAATAATATAATATTTGATTTAAAAACTATTTTGTGTCAATTTTGACACTATTTGATATATGATTTTTGTGAAAGTCATAACAGAATTATATGTTCTAACCAAGTTGATTAAATCAACACTAATATATCATAGTAACCTAGAAAATTAGTTTAATTCATAAAAAGTCTCAAATTATATTTAGTTTGGTGTTTATAACATCAATTATGTCAATATTTCATTAATAAGATTATTACTGCATCATCTTTGTGTCATAAATAAATTAACTTATTTGATGTCTAAAAATTACAAATAAAATACCATTATGTGGGAAATCTTTTTATCTTTCTAATGAATATTTATAGTCTAATTTATCTTATGTATAACCCTATATTAAAAATGTTTTAGTAAATAAACTTTTATTTTAACTCTTTTAACTATTCATTAAATAATATAATATTAAATGTCATAATCTAATCCAAGTGGACCTAAATGGTCATATTATATTCATAAGGTTGTTTTTGGTCGAATTACACTTATCCAATAGAATTAGGACATGTGTTAGGGTAATAGTAATATCATATTTACCCTTAGTTACCCTATTTACTATTAACCGTGGTAAAAAAAAGTAAAAAGTTGTTATTCACCAAAAATTATTTTCATCTCATTGAACCACATTTTACTTACTGACATCAACCGTGTCTCTCGGATTTTTGAAATTCCATTCACAGAAGCGGTAAAATTAAGATTTATGAAGAAATTAATTTTTTTAACTACCACTTAGTAGTTTCACTATTCATCAAAAATTGATGTTTTTCAGAACAATGCCAAAATTTCATCCTAAGCTATATTTCATATTCCGAATTCAAAAATGAAGTCTATTTTACCAAATTCATATCATAGAATTTTCATTAATTAATTTTATAATTAAATCCCGCTGTTAAAACAAATAGCGTGTTTTTAAGAAACAATATCTATCAAAAGATTGACACTTGATTATGTCTGGTTTAAATGTGAAATTACATCCAATGACCAACATTGTATTAAATTGTAAAAATATATTCAAAATATACTTTAAAACCACTCAAATTAATAATTTATCACTATTAATTATTTCGATTAAAAAAGTTGTTTTTAATTATAATTTAGTAATTTTCACTATTCATCAGAATATGAAAGTTATCCGAAAAGTACCAAAATTTCACCTTAGGCTAAATTCGATAATCCGAATCCAAAAATGAAGTTCATTTTGAAAAATAAGATTTACAGAGTTTTAAAAAGTGGTTATTACTATTCATAACGGCTAGTTTTAATAATATTTTAATAGCATATCGTTGTTTAGTGAAACTCGGTATTGCGCATTACACACGCAATCGAGGAAGGTCGTGATTGCGTGTAATGCAAGGCAAGTCAAGGATGCGTGTTGTGAAAGCTCCTTTTGGTGTAGCGTACAACACAAGAATTTAATAAAATTAAAAAGAATATTTTTTTTATAAAATCTTGGGCTGTTACAATGTAGTTATAGGGTTTTGAGTTGAAGTTAAATATCACACAGTTATGTGGTTAAGCCACAAGCCCTATGACCCCTATCTGGCTTGTTTTTTATGTGCATGCCATACACACCCAGGTATCCATGTGAAGCCACATTCCTTATGTGTTGGGACACACACCATATTTCTTCAGGGTAATAAGGTTCTGTAAGATAGGGAACAAGCAAGTTACCCTCGTGCACATGACACATACTGTGTCCTATATATATTTCCTTTCAATGGAAATAGGGATTCCATGTTGAGGGATAGAAAATTGCCAGGTGGATGACTTGGGATAACATGTTGTGTGCCCCTATGACACACCATATAATTCCTCTTGAAATTGTATACTTTTTTCAATAGTGGATTTCCCCCTTATAATTCTCAAGTGGAGTTTTAATCTCACCCATTAGGATATGGATCCTTTTAGAGAGTGTAATTTCACATATATAAGTATAGAGTCGGGATCCTTCACCTATAGAATCAGATATAGTCAGTTATTTCACCCATATTTATAGGTTAGGGATCCTCTATCTATGTATTATGGTTTATTCAATCCATATAGAATATATGAGATAGTTATCCTCCACTGAAGTAGAATTTCACCAATCCATAGAGCTTATATGGGAAATGGATCCTCTATTAGAGTTAGGTATTTCACCCATAGTCATGGAGAAAGGATCCTCCAAGATCATATCAGGGAATGATCATTTAATTTTCATGATACATTCAACTCAATAGATAAGAATGAAGAGATCTATTGATTGTATATACACTATGGGCCTTACTGTATGTCATATGACCCCGGGTACCCGAGCGGTTTCCAATAAGATATGATGATGTGGATAGATATCGAATTCAATCACCATGGATTATTTTCTGTTATGAGAACCACTGGATACCCATATATGGTATATTTTGAGAATTTTATATTTTATGACCAATACTTCTTGGCATCCTTGATTTCTCTAGTGTTTGAGCATATCTGGATTGTTCTTTTGGACTTCCTTTCAACTAATCAATAGTTCCAGGATCCCTAAGAAGACTTATTATCTAGATATCTTTATTTTACTACTCCTAGACACCTCTAGTGCCATAATTTGAGTTTATTATTCTTTTATTCTCCCTTTATAGTATTTGGGGAATCCTATTGAGTATGTTTATACTCACACCTACATGGGCCTTGGGCCTATACATGTTGTGTTAGTGTATATGATGAACATTTTAGTGATAGAATTGTGAGATTAGATAGTATAGTTGTTAAGATTTAACACCTAGAGACCCTTATAGATGTAGTTTTGGCCTATTATTTGTGGTACCTTTAGCTGATGGTGGAAAGAGCAGTTTTTGTTTGGATCCTCCTTACTTTGAGTGCCTTCTTTTCTTAGAGGGATGTTAGTTTCACTTTCTATTTGTTCGGTATGTATTTTCCAATTTTTATTCTATGTTATTCATAAAATTTATCTTGTGGATATGAGTAGACATCTTATCAAAGTTTCATATTCAATATATTTAATCCCATTTATATATATCATGTTGATTTCATTACATACTTATCACTTTGGAAATATTATTTTTTAGAGGTTATGATAGGATAATTTCTCCCATGTGTGTGATAAGCTGACTTGGTGCTAGTTACCAACCATTTCCCTATTATAGGTGGGCCTCATGTGTCACTTTTAACATGCCTCTATCCTGGGTGGGACCCCAGTAGGTCGATATGTGACACTAATCACCAAGATATTATTAATGGTTTAGAATATTGTGAGATTCTTTTGTTTTATTTTGGTTCATTGGTATCTATGGTTTTAAATGTATATGGGACTGATAACAAGGATTTAATTTACTCCAAATATAATTTTGTGTCTATGACTCAAGATATTGACAAGAAGGCTTCTCTTAAAATAAGGGTAGGGGAAGTGGAATCGGATGATGGGAAGTAGATATTTGAAATTATATTTGATGATTTGGATGAAGAAATTGATGGGATGATTTTTGTAGTTGAATCTACTATAGGAAAGAAATATTAAGTTTGTTCTAGAGAGTAAGTTCAGGATTATTCATCATATTTAGGAAAATTAGATATTCCTCATTCCTCTATGTTAGAAACTATTAAATCATCTAAGACTAATAATCCCCAAGGTAAAAAAATATACAGTTAATAAAGGTAAATAATCTAATATTTATAGTGAGGGATTAAAATATATTAAAGAGAAGAAATGTAATTCTCAAAGGGATTACCTTAATACTCTATGAACTATTAAAATATGTTCTAATAGAAGATCCAAATATTTAATAATGGTGATCCATGTAAATAATGAAAATGAGATCCTCATTAAAAGATTCACTAGTGATGATAACTCTTGGAAATATTAGAGTGATTATTCCTACATTTTAAAGAATTTTCCTAAGGTAAATATAGACCTAGTAAACTCCTTGGGAATAATATATATAACTACATTAATAATAAAAATAATCAAAATTAAAAAATCATACAGATGAAGATCTTCATGATAAAATACCAAAAATACTTGTTCCTCTTTTATCCTCTAAAAATCTAATTGTATCAAGTAAGAACCAACAGAAAAAGTTTTAAAACACATGATTATGAAATATATAGAAAACCCAAGGTTCTACATATGTAATTATATGATTGGATGCTTCTAAAACTAATATATATAAAAATGTGATAGTATGTACACAAATTTACCAAATCTAAAACCTATATAGGATACATCAATAAATAATTCTTAAATAATTCATATATCCAAGATTAGGTTTGTAATCATCAAGACAAGTCATAATGTCACTATATTTGAAACAATACCTAAAACATGTTCCAAATATCACTAAACATGTTCACAAACTTTTAATATGGAACAATATCATGAAAAATACATGGCATCCACTAAAAATACATGATGTAAATAATTCATATGTAAACATGTAAATATATCCTAAATATTATATTTATGTACGGTGTATCCTTTTCATGTTATAATTAGAACTAAACATTTATGATAGCAACTAATATAAATTACTTATCCCAAAGTGATAGGCCTATAATTCAAAAATAAATTCCTAATATATTTTAAATCAGGGAAACATGTTAACGTTACAAAAAAATATGAATAAAATTTCTGTCATTAGCCACACATAATTTAATCAATATTTAACAATTAAGGTTTCTCAGGTAATGGTTTATATATCACTAATAGGTATGAAAATCATCATAGAATCATAATTTAAGAATGATGGTTTATAAACCATGAGGGGGAATCTAATTATCAAGTGTATGATTAAGGAAAACATTTTATAAAACTAATTTTTTAAGGGAAATTGGTCATTTAGTTATTTATCACTTAAACCCATGCAGAAAAAAAACATAACAATCTGAAAGTTTGAGAGAAAAATAGGGGCTACCCATCATACCCTATGATGAACTAAACTTTTATGCCTATACAAGAAGGATATACCACAATAATGTATTCATAGAAACTAGATTAGATAAAATAGGAATTCAATTTACTTCACCTCAAAGAAATTAAATTCAAGATGGAAGAGAAGCATCCTCAACTTAAGAACACCAAGAAAATTGATCTTCTATAAAGGAAGAACAATCCAAGGAAGACTTTAATTTTAAAACCTAAATGAAGAATAGATTTTATAATTTACATTATTTCCACAATGTTAATAGAAAATTATAATTATATGTTGCCCTAATCTTATCTTTATTGGCAATAGGATCCCAAGGTAGCTTAGAGACTAATCCATAAAATAAACAAGTCACGGATTAAAGGTGATGGATAATGCATAATGTTATAGATCTTTAGGGGAGCTACGGGCTGTGATTATTGGCCAAAAATTGAGTAAATGGTTTTAAGGGTTAAATATTCAAAAACTAAATAAAAATTTTAACTTTAATATTAAAAAAATAGTGAGAAAATTTACAATTAGTGGTAGGAATATTTCCAATTTTCAATAGAAATACGTCAAAAGTCTTATTCCCTTGTTAACCATGTTCCTTCATTACTTCTTACGCACACTTACAAAAATAATTTTCCCACTTGGTTTTAAATACTTTTAAAAACTTAATAAAAATGTTTTTCAATTAAAATGATGAAAATTAAATGAATACCTCACCCAATTTATGAGGGTTATTACAAACTCTCTGACATCCTGATTTCCTTCCATGATAAGCTTTAATGAGCTTTTAAAGGGAATAATTCTACACATAGCTCTCAAATCTCTACTTCATGCCCCTAAGTCTCAATTTAATTTTTAGCATGGAACAATCATTATAGTATTAATAAATTAATGATACCTAAAATGAAATTTTATTTCCAATCAATAATAAGAATAGGTTTCTCCATAAAGGAACCATAATCTTAAAATTATATATTGAATGAGATAAAATTATTAATATTATGTATAAACTTCCTCAATAATGAGGCATGAAATTTTTTTGAATTTAAATGACTTGAGGAGGTATGACCAACCTAAAATCTTTATCTTTGATACACCCTAAATATAAAATAGTCTAATGAATCAATGGGCAAGGCTCACTTTATATAATATACCAAGGAGAAACTCAGAGAAGTATATGATCACTAAACTTAAATTCTAATAGTCATTTACTATGATTATTATAATCCTTTCAGTGACTCTATATGGAAATTAACCTCTTTCATATAAATAATTCCTATTAGATTGTCTCTTGAGATATGTTATAACTAATAAATGAGGATTCACCAATCACTGTCTATTATATGGGAGAGTTTCATAGTTTATCATAGAGTATATAAAATGTGTCCATCTAGATATATTATTGCTATCTATTCTTATAGAAAAACTCTACAAGAATCAAATGATCCTCCAAAAAGTCACTAAATCAATGAATATAAGATCAAATAATATCTTCTACAATGTGAATAGTCTTCTATGAATTAACATCCTTCATAGGGTGATATCTTTTTCTCAGTTTCATCTTAGTATCGAGAGTTCTCTGCAAACCTTTCCAAAACAACAACATGAACCTTACGACCTAGCTAGAGATAATTTTTTCTATCACACCATAAAAAATACATCTTTCCAAATTCTTTAATATATAATGAATCTATGATAAGAAAATAAATTAATGGTTTTAGTTAGGTGATCAATAATTATCTACACCATGTCAATACCTCTTGGAGATAATGGTAAGCTCATTGTGAACTCTATAATTATTTCATTTAATTTACACAAAAATATATAAAGTGGATGCAATGCACCAATATATCATTGATGTTTTGATATGACCCATTACCAGATAAGTCAACTAGAAAGAATCTATAGATGTCTGGTTTCATGTCATACCACCAAAACATCATACATATATCATGATACATCTTAGATATGCTTAGGTGATCAACCTAGAGAGATTAGTGATATTATCTAATAATCACTTTCTATATGTTTTCAAGAATATACAATCTTATATGGTCTTAATGAAAGGAATTTGAATCTTGAGACCATCCATAGAGGATCGCCCCTCATTAATTCTCTCTCAAATAATGACAAAATTCAAATAAGATATTTATGCTTCTTTCATCCACTCAATAACTAATAATAATAGATCAATATGTTATTAATATTATCACTATAATACTTAGAGTTTT
Source organism: Viscum album (assembly GCA_963277665.1). Lineage (NCBI taxonomy): Eukaryota > Viridiplantae > Streptophyta > Magnoliopsida > Santalales > Viscaceae > Viscum > Viscum album. Next base: position 1,163,229,979 of record OY728153.1, on the reverse strand, counting down.
CTAGATGATGCTCATCTAGAAAAGGCATAATAATTCATTAAATATTCACTTATAAAAATATCCAAGGTTAAGGAATCCTAATAAGTGAATCGGCTATAATATTACCCTTACAAAGTGAAAAAAAATCTTAAAATCTAAATATTATAGGTATTTAACCCATAAACACTGACTCATGTAAAATCTTATTGGAAAAGATATATTTTTAGTATTTTATGTTCAATGTTTTCAAAAAAACACTCATCAAACAAGTAGTTTCACCAGCATTTCAAATAATGTACTATTATAAATAACTCTAAATAATGGGATGGATAGTTCCTCACATGTGTTTATAATTACCTAGAACCATAGGCCACCACATGATGGTCCTATATTAATACACATCTGATACTAATAGAATATGCATTAAAATATACATTAAACAATTTCCTTGAATTTGGAAAAGTAAGTGTTAGATAAACCAGGTTAAATACCTTGAGAGGGGGGTGAATCAGGGTATGATATATTAAAACTACTTCCCCTTCGGGTCTTGTTTCATCATTAAACAAAACACTCTTACATCACTTTTATATAGTAATTTATAAGCACAAATTAAATAATGAATGTGACACAAAAATTTTATGTGGTTTACACGCATTAGGATACATCCAAAGAGCATATGCAGGAAATGTCCCTATATGCCAAATTCACTAAATCACACTACTACTACAAAGTTTGTAGTAGACTCCCTATCCCTGATGGTTTATAACCAATCAAAATTATATCAGTTTCTATATAATTTCAAGGAACGGATTCTTTCCCATAGACTACGATCGCCAATCTCTCCAGATCCCTCTCATATTACTCGCTGCTTATGGTAACACTTAAGAAGGAATATCCAAGGGGAAGTGGTTTTTATACTCCAATAATTGGCCCAATGCATATGGTTTTATTCATATGGTTAGAGACTCATGGAAGAAGATGGAATGGGTAATTTCTTGGGAAGGCCTTTTACATCAACTCCAATGCCTAAAGAGGGATATGAAGGAATAAAACTCTAATAGAATTGATAATGATAATTGTATGGAAGTAATCAGAAAGGATATTGGTAAATTTGAAGAAAGGGTCAAAGACAGTTATGATGATGACACTTTTTCCATTCTAGTAGAGAAATAAATTCTACAATCAGAGAAACTCTTGGAGATATAGATAGTGTGCAGGTAAAATCAAGATATTTTTGGATCAAGGAGGGGTACAAGAACACTATGTTATTTAAGGGGTGTCTAAAAGAGAAAAAATTGGTTCATAATATTAGTTTAAAATTGGAGGAAGGTACTTACTTAGTATATGTGTATATTGATGGGAAGTTGAAACTAGAATACTTTGAGAACTTACTGGATATACCAAATACCTTCATTGGAAATAGGTAGGATATGTATTTTATTAAAGATAATTTTATGGGACGTTCACCCAATATCTTAGAGGTTGGGGATCGTGGCATCTTGGAAGTAATTCTAGAGGAAGATGAAATTAAATAAATTATGTTAAACAATAAACAAGAAAGTGCATCTGGACCCAATGGGTTACTGGGAACATTTTATGTGGCTATATGGGATTTCATTAGGGTCTAAGTATGGGATTTTTTGTGTGAATTCTTTAGATGTGGTTCTCTAAATAGGGTTATGACTGCCTCTAAAGTGATCCTTATCCTAAAGGTGAAGGATAATTCAAGTAAAAATTTGTACAGACCAATATATCATTATAACTTTTCATACAAAATTCATTCCTTCCTCATCATCTAAAGATTCACTAATGTAATACCAAGATTTATTTTAGGGGAACAGCAAGGTTTTTTCAAAGGGATAAATATTCAGTGGTTGATTGGCATTACACGTGAAATGGTGTAGGATTTAAAAAAAATATGTTCTAGTGTGATGATAAAGGTAGATAAGAAAAATTCATATAATCGTTTATATTATATATTCATCATCATATTCGTGAGGGAATTTTGTTTCATATAATGGTTCTATGATATCTTATATTGTTATTATGATTCCATGTGGCTCACCATTTCCTTAATGGGGGGATCTTTGGTTTCCTCAAGATAGTGTATGGTTTTAGTCAAGGAGACCCCATGTCCCCTAGTCTCTTCATATTTTTTTAAGAGTCACTTACTAGAAATGTTAAATGCAACTTAGAGGATAGGATGATCATGATGTCTTTGAACAGGTTTGGTGATGACATAGTGTATCATCTCATGTTCCCTGATGATATGATGTTTTTCATTAATTTTAGGAAAATGTATCTTAATGGATTCAATAAAATAATAGAAAATTAGGGCATCCTAAGTGGTAAATGAATTAGACAATGAAAAATATGTGTGTTCATATCCAGAAAATTCTTGGGTAGGCACTGAAGAGTAATCCAAAACACTCTAGTCATGCATTGGTGGTAATAACCTATGACTTGTCTAAAAGCACCAATATCAAATGGATGGATCAAAAAAATCACTTTGATATTCTCAAAAGTTGGATCATAGAAAGTATCTACAACTGGAAGAATAAAATTCTTTCTTTTGGAGGTTGGATCACCTTGATTGATAGTGTCCTTACAGTAATACCTATACATGTGCTATCTATTATCAAAGTTCCTAAAGGGGCCATTGAGAACCTATAAAAAATTATGAATGCCTTCTTATATGATGAAAATAAGTTAGGTCACTTCCACTAGGCATCGTTGAAGAGGACAGAACAACTGATTGATGAAGGTAGCATTGGTTTATGTGGTGTGGTTGAATCCATGCATACCTTGCAAGAGAAAATGGCATGGGAAATCATTGTTAGAGACTCACTTTGTGATAGATTCGTGAGGATTAGATATGGTAAAGACTAAATATAATGGCTCAATCAAACTATAAAATACACTAATATAATAAGATTCATGATATTACTTCTGGAGGAGATCTTGAATAAAATAAAGTGGGTGGTAGGCCATGGTAATATTAATTTGTGGATGGATGCCTAGCTGAGAGATCCTTTGTTTTTTAGGGTTCTTAGTTCTTAACAACCTGTACAGGGAAGAATTTTTATTTTATAATTTCCTTAGCATTTTCATGAATCAATACTAAAAGGAACTTAATTGTAATATCAACTTGGTCAACGAAATAGAAAGGTTCAATTTTATGAGATCGGTGGTGCATAGCTTTGGTGCTCAGGTTTTTATAAATATGAAGCATGAAAGATAAAATGATAATGAATGGGTGGAATTAATTTAGTGTAAATAAATAATAGTTAAAATTAATTTTATGGTGTGGAGATTGAGGAATCAAGGTCTTACAAAGGACAATAATGTGAAAATGAGGGGATTTTCCTTGGCGTCTAAATTCCAATGTTGTGCACAACCGCATCAGGAGATGGTGTGGCTATTATTTTTTAAGGTGTGTGGGAAAAGGATATATGAAATCACCTATATCATAACATTGTAATTCTTGGTGCTATAATTTATTGGGACCTAGTTTCAAGGAGTTAGAAAGAATGTTGTTGAACTAAATATAAGAAGTGAGATTTTTGTAGTGGTGTATTGGATGCTATGTGAGGCAAGGAACAATGTGAGAGAAGAAAAAAACACTCTCTTCACTATTTTCATGTTTGGTTAAAAGTTTTAGTTGTGGATCTTGGAATTAATATTAATGGTGGGGTTTCTTTGATAACATTCAGAGGAATTATTCCAAGGATCACTTTTATTATGGAATGCGGGGGTAGAAATAATTAGGGAAGGTGGGTTAAATGGAAGCCACCTGCCACTAGACTTAAACTAAATGTTAATGGATCTTGTGTCTCTAGAAACAAGAAAGGGGTTAACCTGGTGAGGGATAATAAGGGGTTGTTTGACCTTAGATTCTATTCTTTTTCCGAGTCAGGGAGTTCCATTGAATTATAAACAAGATCAATGTCTACCAGGCTCATGTTGTGCAAACTTTTTAACATTCAAGTTACGAAGGTTGATTCTGATTCAAGATTCCTAGTCAGGTTAATCTATAGAAAGGTTAATACACCATGGGAGATTTATTATTGGATCAGAAATCCTGGAGGGTGCTCACCCAGATCATTTCTATGGGATACACTTAGATAGAAGGAAATTGTGTGGTGGATGTGATATCCTGTAAGGGGAGTCAAGAAGATAGTATTATTCTATATACTTGTATGGGGTCCCTTACTAATGACTATAATATTATTTTAAGCGTCAATGACCCTAGACTTTATTATTTTAACCTAAGATGAACTTGGTGGTGATGATTATTGTTTATTTATACATTAAATAAAAAATCAAATTTCAGTCATTAAGTTTCGCTTGCATCCACTTGAAAAATACAAATTTACCACATATTTATTGGGAAATACCTTCTAGTTCACATAATATTTATTTTCTAAAAACCATTTTTCCAAACTTCATGAAACTTTATTATTCTTCAGAAAACACTATACTTTCACAAAACCCACAACAGTCACAAAGCTCACAACTTTTCTAAAGCTATTGAATTTCATGATGATCACAACTTTTAGGAATCTATCAACTTTCATGATGCTCACAACTTTCACGAAGCTTTATTTTCCTTCATAAAAAATTATTTACTTTTGAAACAAATGATCTTATGAAAACCTTTGTGCAATAAAAATCCTTCATGAATCACCTTTATAAATTTAGAGCCTTTGGGTTTTTGCTAAGGATTTCTCTCTTCAACTAAGGAGGGAAGACACATATTTATAGAATTTTCCTCCATTTCGTAAATATTCTAACACATCCAAGTCCTTTATTCAAATCTATTTATTCTTGTTCGTGAACCTCAATTCCTTCATGAAACTTTTAGGAAAATGTCTAGTCTGTGATACTTCTCATACTCGCGTGACTTATCATCTTTCCTTTATGACTCATCCATCCTTTATGAATCTCCAAACCATCACAAAACACTAAACTTTCACAAAGCACCAGACCTCCATGAAATACCAAACCTTATAAAATTCCATTCCTTTTATATATTTTCATGAGGAATACCAATAAATACATAATTTTTGAATTTTGAGTCATCCTCAAGATTTTTGTCCCTAAAAATTTGTTAAATACAAGGAAATAAATCCACCATGTATACGTAATTCTATATACCACTTCCAAAGCATCCATTCATTTTTATTGGATCTTTTTCAACATACCTAGTCAATAATCATGTTTTAAATCCAAAAATGACTCTATCAACATTCTTTTTCAACAAATATAATCAACTTAAAAACACTACAAAGTTACCTTGAGGGATTTTTTACCAACAATAATGACAGGTGTCATAGTAATATTATTTTTAAATTAATGAAAATCCAACTTAAATTTTTTATAAAAATGAATTTATTCTCTCCATTAGTAATATTAGTCATAGGATTGGATATATGAGAGAAATATTTGATGAATAGATGAAAATATCATGAAATTCTTAGGAACCTATAAATCTTGAATACATTCTTATGTACTTTCTAAGACATCATTACTACTATTTTCTAAAAATCCATTGTAATCCTTTCAAATGAATCCATGTCTCTGAGGAATTTACAATAATAAATCCATACTGATAATTTGGAGAGATTCACATAGATCCTATTCTCTCAAAATATTCCAAAAACTACATAAAGATACTTTCCATGATTTTACTAAGTCATCAAGTATACAAGAAACCATTAATAAATACCTAAAAAATATTCCAACACTGGATTAAAATCCTATGCATAAAATATATGAAAGTATTGGGCACATTAGTCAACGCAAAAAGAAAAATAGGATACTCAAACTGATTATACCATATTTATAAGCCATTTTTTTAATATGATCATATTTAAATCAGATTAGGTGATACAAAAATCTAATATAAATACTTGAAAACCATTTAGAACCTTCCAATTGATCGAATAATTAATTAATATGAGGTAATAGATATTAATTCTAAAAAGTAATCAAATTTAACTTATGATAATATATACAAAATATTAATCGTATTTCACCCTCCTCATCAAAAAAATATGATCACCCCAAAAAGATGTACTATGTGGAATAAAATATTTAGACTCAAAATCTTCTAGATAAATATTCAATTATCTTGGATCTTTTAGTACCATGTGATATGTTGTAACATAAATCACCTATACACCATGCACTAACTCAATTAAAAATTATACCTCACATTTAGGATCTAATCCAATAAAATATTTATGAAACACATCAATAAATAAGCCTACTATAGGAGGTAATATCTTAATATTCTTAGCTTCAATATCCCCAAGAAAAAAATTCACTATTTAAGAGATGATCATTCTAATCTACCACAAATAGTAGTGAATATGAGCTCTACATTGAAATAAACAATCCATGCCAAAATAATATTAAAAATATTAATTTTAAGTAGAAAAGTAATGATGATTTCTGAATAAGACTACCATGAGAGGACAGGAAAGAGGCCTCTTTCTCCTTTCTCGGTGTATACCTAAATGTGTATTGATACTCATGGGTTTTATAGATAACTTTTACTTCAATAAAAATATAGATATAAATTGGCCAAAAATAAAAGGGTGGGAATATCTTCTATCAAAATGAGAAAAAGTAAAGATAAAAGATAGTAGAAAATATCCTCTCAATATAGATGGAATATTCCCAACATCTGTCATAGACTTTTTGACCATAAATACTCTGCTAAATATATCATGATAGCCCTATGGATGAACTCTCTACCAAGAATGAGGTCCCAACAACTACTAATTTTTTATTCTTTGCCTATTCCCAAATAAAGATCTACCAATAGTGGGTTCATATCCCACGGTGTCCAAAATATATGCTCCATATTCATGGAATGAATATTCGGAGGCCACTAGTTAACACTCATAAAGGGTTCAAACTATAAAAACTAAGGATATGAACATACATTCTACACTAATAGAATGTTTTTTCTTAGATTGGTATCCAAGTATAGTGTATCCTGAATGAATACACTAAAAACATAAAAAAATTTATCCCCTGGAACTATGAGGGAGAGAGACTCGGCCTTAAATTCCCTACCTTGATCCACCCTAACTCGCTTCTTCCTGATGTTTCTTCTTCCCACAAGAAGAACTTAACAATATCCACACTCCCTTTAGAAATAGTCTCGACTGATATTACTTTCTTCAACACCACTAAGAAATATAAAAGATTAAACTACACCACATGAATCGGTAGTGGTTCCCTTAACCCCATCATGAATCATAAGGCTTTAGACTTTTCATCCACACTCAAATAATGAGTGAAGTTGAGTAAAAAATATAATCTATTAGTGTACTATATAATATACTTTTAAACCTATTTACGATCTATAAATTCCCATGGTTTCACATATCATAGTGTATCTGGATATAAATTTTCAAAGACTAAGTCTTAAAAATCCTTTTAGGTTATGTTTCAATTCTTCTTTTCCTCTACCATCACATCCCACCACCGAGGACTGCCTCCTTCAATCATAAATGGGCCTAACTAAACTCAATATTATTTTCACTCTTCATTTATTTTGAATATCCTTTTTATATGGTAAACCCACTGCACTACTTCTTAAGGTGACACAATACTCAATATGGTAGGGTGATAAAAGAACTGAAATATCAGCATAACACCAACATTTCTGGGTTCCCAACAAGCCACTGCATGACCGGCTGCTTAAATTAATTAATCTAGTCCCTCCTGGACTTGAGTATCTATAGGAGGTCAAAAAAGAAAATAATTATCATCATCTCCTTCCTAAAAATCACCATGGGATGATGAGATTCTATATTTTATCATATAATATTCCTCTCTAAAATAGTAAATTTATAATTTAGTTTAGTACATTAATTTTGAAATCCTTACACCATCCCCTATATAATTATCTAATTTTTTTCAAATCAATTTATAGATTGTGAAATAATTTAATTGTAACATATAAATATAGGTAAAAATAATACTAAATTAGTGTTTGAAATTAAACTGGTTCAATTGAATAATTTACATTAACTTTCTCATCAATAATAAATAAGTAATAAAAAATAATTTAATTATTATTATGGATTAGATTAATATAAAGATTCCATTGATTCAAATAGTCAAGTAATAAAACACAAGTAAACACAATTTTTTTCATCCCATCCTACATGTTCTAATTAATTAATGTCTGCCCATAATATATGAGAACAAATAAAATATGACTAACTTAATAAGAAAATCAAAGTTGAATTCAAATTACCCCTAATAACTTAAGATTACATCATAATTATGTTTTCCAAGTATATTTATGGGTAAATTATTAATTATATTCTATATTATATCAAGAAAAATCCCAATCAAATTGTATTATATGGTTCTCTAATACCATTTTGGAACAACCTACCCCAAATATTCAAACAAGACCTGAGTTTAGACATTATAAGACCTAATTCATGATTCCCAATTTCCATATGCTGGTGTAAAATTCAATAGATAATCCAAATTATTGGGAAGAGATTTAACCTCTAGTATTAATAAATAAAGTATAAAAATTCAGATAAAATCTATCATGAATTATGAATAAGATAAACATAATAAATAATTTAAACCAATTCATCGAGGAAAAACCTGTAGGCCAAAGGTACCATTTTTACTACAATAAATGCATATATATTTATCAAAATCTATATTAATACAAAAAAATATATTATATCAATAATAAATATATATAATCATTCCAAAAATATTGGGACTAATTTGAATATATTCACCCAGAGAGGGGGTCGAATCATGTTTTTTTACAATTAAAACTTTTTACCTTGATCACGTTCGCCACTTTTTCTGATCTTGTTCTACCATTTGAAGAAACATGTTCAATATCTGAAACTCTTAATGGAAATCTCTCTAAAACATACAACACATATGTAGAAATATAAATCACAAAGAACATGAGGATATTACTTAATCCACCCTTAATATGATACTTCCAAGGAGCACGCACTGAGGATGTTTCTATGTGATAAAGTCCAATAAACTCACTTTTTATGGATAAAAATTTGGTCATATTCACTTCATATCAAAAAACACTGCCTTTATAATGTTTAGGTATCACTCATTGCTCACACAAGGGTAAATTCCTCTTCTTTCACTCTATACACTACTTCATGGAAGGCCTTTTTTAGTTTCTAGAATCGAAGTTCACTTTAATAGTTTATAGACAAGAGGATCACTTCAAGAGTTTATAAACATGATGGTCTCATCAAAATCATTTTAAGTTACTTATTCCCCTTGCATCCTTGACTCCTGAATGGATGCTCAATTATTCCAAACTTTTTATGATTTTAATCATCTAAATATAGATGAGAGTGGCCTCATAATGTTATGGTCAACTCTTTATCTTCCAAATTAACATAGAAACTATAACACCTATTCCATATAAAAATAAATTTGTATTGAAATTATACTTTATATTATTTATCTTATTATTATGCTAAGGAATCGGATATAATAGTTAAATTTAAATATTATTGGATATTATTTCTTTTTATTATTTAAAATATAGATATGTAAATATATTCTTATTCTCATCTATGAAAAAATCATATAAAATATTGATCCATCCATTTCTTTTCAGAATTATTATGTCAAAATTTTTAGAAAGAATCCCAAGTCTCTAACTCTTTGATAAAAGGTTAAGATCAATTTTCATTCCTCTAATCCTATGATATTATTCAATGTTCCTCACATGATTAAGTGTGGTAAAATTTATCCAATTTATTTGAGTTTATCTCCCAAAAAACAATATTATATTTTCCCCTTTAAATGTTTTATTCGAATCTTCAAGATACTCTAGAAACTAGTAGATTATTGTGTGTTTATTACAGCATAATCTAACTTTACTTTAACCATATTCTAATATAACCCACACAACAGGATCCCTTCCAAGGACAACATTAATCCAAGAGTGTCACCCTATCTCACCTCCAATAGTCTAGGGGCTAGTGAGTTGCATCAAGTAAGCGCATCACATGATATGGGAGGTCATAGCCTATATCAACCTGTAATAGAATCATATATCCAATGAGAAAATACACGAAATATCAGTACTATATATATACACACAAATATATATATATATATATATAATTTATTCATGAGACATAACATGATAAGTAAACCACCACATAGGAAAATACCATAGGAATTATGCATCTTAAAATGCCTCCAAACTTGACTAAACCCAACTGATCGGGCTCCCAGCTCCTGCGACTCCAATGGTGATGCCCTAAGGTAGTATTTCCCACAGCTCGGGTCCCTCCCTTTTTAGTGGTTGGAGAGGGGGTGGTCATCTTCATCCTTCCTCTTCTAAGAATCGGTCCTTTATTCTATTCACTAATCCTGATTTCCTTCCTTATTTCCCTATGATTACCCTTTGCCTTATAGTTCTTGGCTTGCACAATAGCTCACCCCATCTAGAGATTTGGACGAAAGAATTTAGTAAGGCTTTGGATCTTCACAATATGATTCTAGTGAATCATTTCAATAACCTTTTACCATTGGTCGATGCCTTTGATGGATTCGTTTTTGAATCATGGGATCTTCAAGAATGCATGGTGGTGGGTCTTCTCAATAGGCGGCACTTGATGATTCGATTTTATTCAGAGGCTAACATGATCACTTCCTGATCTAACACTCCTAATTCCCCCAACATATGTGTCTTTGATCTTCTTCTCTAGTATTTAGAGTTTAATATTAAACATGATGTACCTTCTATAGTGGTATGGTTTAGTTTTCTAGATTTTCTTTTTCCTTTACAAAAAATTCCGATAATTTGTATTATAGAGAACATGGTTGGTCAGTATTTGTGTTCTGATAGTCTCACTAAGTCAATTTTTCACCTGATATCCCCTTGAATTTATATTTAATTTGATATTTCAAAGCCTCTAATAGAATAGATTTGGATCTCATTTAGAGAATAATTTAGATAGAATCAATCAGTGGACTTTTAGTCATGGCCTATATTTTTCATAAACTATCATAGGTTAGGACATCAGATCTCAGGATGTTGTCACAGATGTAGAGAATGGAAAGTATCAGTCTCTACCTCAAGACAAACATTTGGTTTAGAGGCATATGAAGACCACACTGTGAACCAGAATGTTTAGGACGGCTTTAGACTAGGAAGGGATGAGGAGGTGTTTGGGGTTCTCTCGGGGGATTTGGGACCCCTCATACCACAATCTATACCTGGTGAGGAGACCCTGGTTGTCTAGGAAGGCTTCTCTTGGGAGGTTCCTAATACTTTGGTAGAGGATCAAATCTTATAGGTTTCATGTTCTCATGTGGTGGTCCATTTGGGTACGGGGTTGGGGTTGCCTTCAGTTGTAGTTAAGGTCCCAAAACCAATGGATACAGGTCTGCAGATCGTGGATGTTTTTGTTTGTTTGAGTTGAGTTTTGGGTATCATCCCCTTATCAAGATAGGTTCAAGGTAGGTCAAGGGAGGTTGTAAAGGTGTGTGGAGTTCCATCATTGAACTCCCCCTCATCTGGTGGTGTTGGAAATGAAGATAGGGAGGCCATCTTAGATGCTGATTTTTTCAGGAAACCGATTTCATCTAGTCCTGTCACTGAAGCTAAGGTGAACTTAGAAGTATATGGTGACCAAGGTAATGGTGGAAATACCCAATTTCAGGTATGGTAGGATACTAATAAGCAACCCCAATGTATGGGACGTGTCTTTTTGCAGCTTAGAGTTTTTTGTTCAGATATTCCAGGGCAAGACTTACAAGCTAGACCATCCTATGCTGATATAGTTAAGTCTAGAGGAATGGTTATCCATCCTCAAAATCATTTTTCAGTATTGGGAGAAGAAGATTGTCCTAATTTTGAGGAAGGGAATGAAGTGTAGTTTTCCCATGAGGATATAGATTCTAATTAAGACTCCCATGTAAAGTCCAAGGAAGTGGACATTACGGAGGACTATATTAGATCTTCTTCAATGAAGGTAAATAAAACTATCATTGATTCAAATGGATTTATCAAGAACTCTTGGAGGCCACAAATATGGAAAGATTATTCTTTCTTACCTAGTCCTCTCATTACACGGTCCTTAAGTAATGGAAAGATACCTATAAAGTTTTTCAATCAAGTGGAGGAACACACTACTAAGGATTTTGAATCTCTAGCAGGGGAATCATTTGTCCCCATCCTAGAGAATGATGAAAAGGAGATTGCTGAATCAGATTCCCACCCGAGTGGCAAGAAATTGATGGAGTGTGATAATTGGTAAATTATCATCAATTACAATGAATATTTGTTTGAAAAGGTCCTAGAGGTCATTACTACGTAAGAGGAGTTTGACAAGAAAGTTGGTAGGTGTATTTAGGTTAGCTCTAACAAGGAGCAGGGTGACTAGATCCAAAAACAACTTGGAATATTGGCACATGGATTCAATGGGAGGAAGAATACTACGGAAGAGATCATTTAAACTAGTGACAAGACGGAATACAACATTGAAAAATTCTTCAAATATGATCTGTATAAGAAGGATACCATTCTACAATGGAGTCTCCAGATAGGTAATATTTTTAAAAGTCTTAAATTGCAATTCATAGATTTTTCTATTACGTATCAGGTTGCGTGATTATATTTTGTGTACTTTACTAGTTTCCCACTTTTCCTTAAAAGTGTTTTTTAATAATAAAAACATTTATTTTGTGGGTTAATATATCTCCAAATCTAATGAACATTGAACATATGGTAGATCCTCCATGCTACAAAGACTCTCAAATCATTCTCTAACAATAGTAAGAATTTCCACCATCATAAATCACCAAACCCCACTAAGTACGATCAAGGGACATCTTAGAACAATCTAAACCAACTTTAAATCCACCTATATCACTTTTAAACTGTGTATAATATACACATACATAACATGTGTAGGTAAAAATCATCTATATGGGCGATTATAAACATACTTAGTATGACTCCTTGATAACAAAAAGTAACAAAAAATAAAAAATTCATCTCAAACACCATAACATGACAGAAAATGAAAGGAATATAAAGAAAATACAGATATTTTATAAAGGTCTTATTGTAAAAATAATTCTCAATCATCTTATATCTAACCCATTAAGGATCATATCTCACATGCAATTAAGGATTATATGAGTACTCAAAGTTTCACTAAGGATAAATTCAACTTCACAGATAATATTCGCATCTAAAAGGAATCCAAGGTGTGCCTAATGAGTCATAATGTTTGAATTATATTAACTTATAGGGCCTTATAACAACCACATTACTACTAGAAACAAAAAATAAAGACATGCCCCTCACTAAAGTTTGTGTGAATCTCAAGGGAGTACCACTCCTTGTATTCCGTAGTTATTTTTTCACTATATTATAAATATAATAGGGAACCCACACCTTTACTAATAATATTTATTAATTAAGGGATCTCTAACCTCAACTATTATAACTATCTATCTATGAACAAACTCACATCACCTCTCAAAACTGTATTGGTGGACCTATGCCTTTCCAATAATAGTGTCAATCAAGGGAGAAACCATCCCTAATAGAATACCAGAACTTTTTCAAACAAAACTCATTAGATGTGGGAGTACACAACTCTATAGATATAGGACTTGTTCCCCTTGAGTGGGGGATTTCATAACTCTATCATTTATATTGGGGACCCATACCCTATTATAAGCAATTCACCGTGAGAGTTAATAACATAGTTTACACTCTAATTATTATTCTTTATCCCTGTTATTATTCCTTTAAAGATAAGGAATACAAACTCCCTAAATCACTTTGCATATCATCTATAATATAAATATTAATTTACCATCATTGTCTGTAAGAAGTAACTCTTAGGATGGACTTCTAACATTCCCGAATCAGATTCCTGGGAAAGGAATTATGAAAACCACTATGGTTTTAAAAGTATAAGTCAAGTAATATGGGGGTACCTGGAATGTATCCTCTCTCTAGTTTCTTGGTCATCTAATATTATTCACATATTGTTTATAGATCTACCTTCAAGGTGTTTATTTCAGTTTACATAATGTGTGGGATCAGTTGGGTTACTCATCATGTTTCTCCAATACACATGATTATATCATCTTGATATATATGATGTTTACGTGGAGGTACATAGAGTGTAATCCCATGAGAATTCATTGTGTTCATTACTAGATACTTAAGGTTGGTCCCAATCATGGTTAACACCCTGTGAGTGGTCAGTGAATCAGGGTATGAACATTTCTTAATAATCCATTACCAGTGATTTTTTCTCACTCTTAGGAGGGACTCTCCACTCTCTCCCATAAATGATAAGAAGTAATAAATGTATTAAAAGAGAGGCACATTGATTTTTATTTGGTTTACCCAAATGGGATAATCTAAGGAGAATGTATGTAAATTTTTCCATTCACCTGAAACACTAAGTTCACTACTTTGGTTACAATTTGAGTGCAGTCACACTGGCCCTACTAGTTTATAACCTTCAATAAAATAAATTTTAAAATATTAAAAAAAAATAGTTTAAGAACCACTCCTTAAAAAATATTCAATATCCATGAACAAAGAACAACATCACACCAATTTTGGTTTATGGATTTCCTCCATCATCTTTTGATCGATGAACTTCACCAAATATTCTAGCTAGAAAAAATATATTAAGTTCAACAAACCTTTTAAAGTTAGGGGGAATATGAATATTTCCTTTTCTAAACTATGAAACTTATGTATAGAGGTAGTCTCCATGCCTTTTCCAAAAAACAACTTTATGATCGTAGGGAAACCTTATAGGATCCTTGATGAACATTACTAACTATAATTAGCCAAAATTATAAAACCTAAAAAATATGGAATTTCAACTACTACACTCAATAATTTATCTAAAATGCTTTAATCCCTCAAGATATGATTTTCACATGACTTTTTATGATATTTTTTAAATTACTTCACCATATATGTCAATAATAAACTAAAAAACAGTATTAATAATATTTTTTAAAAAATATGCCCCTTTGGTTTTTTTTAATAACACTAAAACAAATTGACCACCTCTTGATTCAAAAACCATAAAAATAACCATGTATGATCAAAAACATAATATGAGCCTCTTGGATTTAAATAGTGAATCAATTATTCATTGAACAACTATAAAGAAATTTGAGTCAATATTGATGTGATAAACAAGATTAAAGTGAAAATATCCTCATAAAAACACTTCTTTGTTCTTAATGCTCTTCAAATCCTTTATAAAGATTCTCTCTATGACTAAACAGATAAATACTCTCCCCCTCACAAATAATTTTCATAGGATTGTTATCTCCCTTTATAAATATAAAAAAAAAACACTTCTAGACTACAACATCATCTCAACACATGTATGGATTCTCTTAATTAGGGACATATGAAATCTTCTCCATGTTTTTCAACTACCAAAAGAAAACTTCTCTAAAAGTTTACAAAAGAGAATTATAAATTAAAACAATTAATAAAAGAGAATTTCCATAACTTTATATAAGTGGAAATATCCCATGGGTAATGGGGTCCCTCTTTAACCCCTATAAGTGTAGGGAGTTAGTTGGACTCTAAGAGATAAATGGGGCCTTTAAAAATCTACTTTGGTTATTTTCCTTTTCATAACATCTGTAACTTGATTTTTGTGATTACAAATTCTTTAACTTTTTTATACCTTTTTCAAATTTCTCCTTAATAAATGATATTTTATCTCTATTTGCTTTATCCTTGAATGATATATAGAATTTTCTTTCTAATATTAATCGAACTTAAGTTATTACACATTATTTCTATATGATATTTCACATTAACTCCAACATCCTTAAGTTTAAACTTCATCTATATCAAATGAGTACATTCTTGGTTTACCTAAATTTATAAAACATATACAGTGATTAATGAAATTCAGTCCTAATTCAACTAAGAAATATAGATAATTTAAAATAAATGTCACCACCTAATGTTGAATTCTTGTTATCATCCTAATATTACTAGACGGCATCTTTATACCGAATCAACTTATGTTGTGATGATCTATGGTAAAACATATCAAATACAACCCCATATATTTCATATCAAAGTATCATCTTCATACCAAGAATGTGGATCTCATTGGGATAGCATTAGAACCATGCATATTGGCATATAGAAAACAAAATATCATTTCAGTTTTTTTCAAGTACAATAGATGTATAATTATTTTCCTATACATTTTCATATTGACTTCTTTTACACCATCATCTCTAGAAAAATTCATTCAAGTGGACAACTGAGTTCTTATTGGCCTAGAATCCTCCATTTTGAAAATTTTGTTCACTTCTTTGGTATATTTTGTTTGATAATTAAATGATATATATCTTCCTTGTTTCACCTATAAGATAAAAAAAATGATATCTCTCTATTCATGGAAATATCAAATTTTCACCTCATATATTTTGAAGATAGATTGTTTTGTGCATCATTCAATACTACAAAAAATGATTTTATCCAAATAAATAATCACTAAAGTTATTTTATTATTTTTAATTCAAAATATAAAGGTTGTGATTAAATCCTCCTCATAGAAACAAAATATTATTCAAATATTAGGGAAGCTAAGAGTACCTAGCCTTTGGTGCTTAATTTTGCCCAAATAATGACTTATTCAATAAGAACATCATGTTCTCAGATTAATCGATAACAAATCTATCTAGTTACTAAATATAAACATCTTATTCTAGTTTTCAATTCAATAATACTGATTTAAAATTCATTTGATACACCTTGAGGCCCCTTTGTATAGTTATTGCTAAAAATAATCATATTGTTTCTCACCAAACCATCAGTGAAGATGCCTCATCAATATCTATGAATTTAATTTAGGAATACCCTTAACACTTTATTTATGATTTGTTTCATTTTAGATTTACATCTTTATTAAGTTCATTTCAGAACACCCACTTGGCTCTTATAACATTCTTATCTTCTGAACTGGGAATAACTTAAAAAAAATTGGTTCTTTTATATTTTGTAAAGCACTTCATGCATAACCTTGAACTAATTCTCATCTTTATCAACATATTTATAATTTTTAATATATACTTTTCTTTGAAAATAGTTTTGTTATTAAGCCTTAATCCTTTGAGTTTGAACTGTATTTTCTTGGTCACCAAATATATTTTTATCACTCATCTCGGTTATTTTTCTTCTATTTTTTCTCAAGATAAAAAATGATATATTTTTCTCATGATCGGTGTATTCTAATGAGTATTACATAACTACATGGTCTTCCATTTATCTACTAACATAAAAATCACTTTATTCCCCAATTACCTTGTTGTTATAGTTTGAATCCAGATCACTAATTTTACAAATTATTCTCATACTCTAGAGTAGTTTCATTTTGGTTTTAATCATCTTCTAATGAATTTTGTTGTAGAATTTATGCACCTTTATTTTGGATAAATATCCTAGTAAATTTTCTTCATCACCATGTGTCTTTATTGATAATGAGTCACTTACATCTGAAAACTTTAAATCACTTGAGTGTTATCTTCTTCCCATACCAAAGATCATAAAGGGTATTCTCTATATTTAGACATAAAAAATCTATACTAAATATGTATAAAAATTTAAGAACTACCACCTTCTAATAATAATATAAGAGATTATTTTCAATGAACATTGTCTTTGCCATATTACTGAAAATTTTCATTCCTCCTCTCAATAACTCCATTTTATTAAGGCATGCTTACTACCAGCATTTAATGTATTATCTTTTACTTCCAAATATATTTTTCCACTTAAATATTAGTGAATTTTATTTTATTATTAGTCTATAACTTCTGAATTTTCACCCAAAAATATTATATTCTAAGATTTTATAATGGGTAATGAATTTGAACACCTCATTTTTGGGATTAATGTTCATAATATAAGTCATTATATTATAATATTCAATAAAACACAAAATACCTCTTTCCATCCCAAGGTTTTGCGTGTAATAGGCCCACACATGTCAATATATACCAACATAGGAACTCTTACTGATTTTTTTCTCCTTAAGATTATATGATTTCTAAACAACCTTTCCCATTTGGAAGGTGACATGAATCTAAGTAGGATCCCATGATAGTTCAGAAATGTATCAAGCTTCTTCTTATTTAACCAAATACTCTAAAGACTTTTATCTTATATGGCCAATACATTTGTGCCAAAACTTATTTTTTTCTCTTGGATATAAAATATTTATACTCTTATTTATTGATGAGGTAGAGATTTAATTTGGTTCAACTTCCTTGAAAAAACCATACTTCCATATTTTCCTTTAATGATATAGGTTTTCTTATTGAACTTCACCACATGCCCTGAGTCACACAGCTAACTTACACTTAGTTAGTTGTGGCAGGGTCACTTTACCAATAAGACATTTGTGTTCCTATAGTCTTTTTCTTCTATATTGGCCTTACTAGAGCTAATGATCTTCATCCCCTCATCATTACAAAAGTGAATGACATCTTTTTTTTATACATTAGTGTGGCATGATATTTATTTTTCATCATATAGAAGGCACATCCACTATCTAGAATCTATTTTTCATATCTATCAATTGGTCTAAAATAAATTTTAATGAAATTATCCTTATTAGTTTTTCCTTTCTTGATCTACATCAGATTATTCACTTCCTTTGGTGGTAAATCAGATTGTTCCACCTCTGACTTCATTATATCATCTTTATCTTTCATGAAGGAAATTTATTAAGTGTTATTATCCCACCTTATGATTCTTATATCCACTTTAATAAACTTATTTGTGTATACTTTGCAATTTTCCTTTATACTTTTGATGAATAATTAAAAAATGTGTGCTTGTAACCTTAGAATAAAAATAAATATACATTAAAAAAATTGATTATAATAAATTATGGTCATCTATTTTTGTTGATACTAAACTAAAAATGCCTTTTTTATAGATAAAATGTATTTTGTGTTCCTTATCTTTCCACGACAATAAAACCTCATAATTAGTGAATTATTGGGTGTCTATATAGCTCCTTTTGTATATCTATAAGCCTAATTATAGTTATATATGTCATCCTAATTATGGTGAGTGTGTTATTGTGTTTTATCATTAAATGTAATATATTTTTATCATAAAAATCCCCAAAATAAACATTCTTTTGTCTCTAAACTACTGTACTTGTGGGAAAGTAGCGACTTTATCAATAAAATCTTCATGAAATTCTCTAGCTACTTTAGTATATTTTCCACTCGAACTCCCCAATTTCATGTGTGGGATTAATAGTATTTATTGATCAATAATATCCTAAAAAACTTCATGACTTAACCTTTTATTAATTCAATTATTTTGATAGATTCTTTTGTTACCTTTGTTAGGCCATCAATAATCCAGGCATGTTATTCAATTTTTATATTTAACTAAATTTATTTTCTAATAAAATCATAATTTTTGGATTTTATCCACACAAATTCAGGTTTTAACTCATAATTTTCCTATTTTTATTATCGTATATATAGTTTGGATTCATATACCACTCTACTTTATTTCTCTGTTGTATCAAAAAAAATTCAATTTCCTTAAGTGAATACTCAAGTTCATCTTTGATTTTGACTCTTCCCTAAATTTTAGTACATTCATCATGGTTATATTACAGTAGTGGAATGTGTATAATACCCTCAAGGAATTATTCACTGAGGTTTTTATAGTCCTCTACCTCCTCTAATTATATAACCATTGAGCTCTTATTTTCTTTAGATGATATATTTTTCTTGAATAATTTCAAATATGGTTTCCTTTTACATTTAAAACCTTTGAAATATTTCTCCATGGGTTATTCTACTTCATTATCATGTTGAAACTTATTTGGATACCTTATAGTGATATAACCAACTTTACCACATTGGAAATAGGAAAATAGATGATTTCCTTTAAATTTACTCTTTCCTCTTATAATATTATAGGAAATAAAATTCATTGCCTCATAAAATTATTTATCCTTGAGATCATATCTCAATGATAGTTTCTCTATATCCTTTAATTTTACCTCCTAATAATTTTCTTTTAACACTATCTCATTGTCAATGTTTCTCATTTTTTATGCAATGAACGTACTTTAAAGGTTGTTTAGCATCACCTCCATTAGATATTTATCTTTAAGCAAGAGCACTTTTTCATTACACCATGGTGGAAATATTTCAAGGACTACTTTCCAAATTTTTATACCATCAAGAATCTATCCAAGTATATTAATATCTTCCACAATAATATTCACTTGATGAAATAATACACTAGCTACCTCATTTGAGCTCATCCTCAAGTCTTCATATTTATTCCAAAATACCTAAAACTTATCCTCTAAAACCATGAAACTTCCTTTATATATATTAAGAATATTTTCATATAATAAACTTGACTCCAGTAACTGGGAGATGGTGTTTACATTATTATATTATTATAGAATATAAAAATTCACATCATACAGGATCGAATAGTTTGTTGGTCTTAGGATACTATATAAATACATGAGTCCCAAGTTACATTCTAAAATATAAAATAAAACTAAAATTTATAGTGATAATTTTGTTTATTCCTTCTAATATATCTTTAAAATCATTCAGATACCAATTTGATCAGTAAAGGGAATTTTATAGCAAAAACTATCACGGAATAAACAAGGTATGAATATAATGGTAGAAATGAAAAATAATAAAATATTTCATATAAATAATATCATGAAAGATGAATATATTCATAGATGATATAGAAATATAAATAATCACATGGAAAAAAATAAATGGTTTTATATTTATGTAATGAGTAATGTTGGACATTTTAATCTTACTATTAAGGCCTCATGTTAAGACAACATACATAAAAAGATAAGTCATACATAAAATACATAAACTAGTTTTTCTCGTGAGATCTATCGATGAATCCAAAAGCTATATACTTTTGGGTTTCATCCATCACTATATAATTTAAACTCATTTATTATATGAAATGAAACACAATTCATAATCAACATTCCTTAGTAATCAATAATAATTCATTTTATAAAAATAAGCATTTGGAACGTCAATATTCCTCAATTAATGGAATAACTTTATAATAATACATTAACTAAAATATTTTGGATGGTATCATTATATAATATCCCTAGTGAAGTATAATAAACTTTAAAGTATGTTGAAATAGATGAAAAATAACTTTATAAAGACATAAGGAAATTTCTTTTAAAACGAGAAGAAATGTCATTTTCTTTTGGTAAATTTAAAAAATGAAAAATTCATCATATAATGAGAGTTGGATTTTCTTTAAAAAAAACATATGAAATTTAAAAATAATCATAATAAAAAATAATGGTCATGATGGAAGTAAATTTTTTTCATGAAGTAAATGTTAAAAAACATTCTTATACTTTTTCAAAGAGAGTAAAAAGTTTCTCATATCGAAAACATTAAAAATATTCCTTTATAAAAAAATTTAAAGAAGGTAAAAGTTAATATAAAATGAAATTTTATAATCATTTAAATGTAAATAAGATAATTATTGAAATAAAATAAATAATATGAACATAGTGGAAAAATATTCCCAACCAAAAAGAATGATAAGGTCAATTTCACTTCTGGAAATATTTTTGATTGAATCCTGAACCAAAGAGAAATCTAATAGTAATAGGACATATAAAATCACTAAATAAAAAAAAGTATAATAAAATATAATTTTTTAGAGCTAAATAAAATAATATTTCCTCAAATAATATTTTAGACATAAAAAATTCTGAAATTAAAGTGATATTAGAAAAATAACTCTTACCTAGGACATTTGCTTGATCAGGCGTGCTCTAACTTCCTAGTATATTAAATTTAGATTTAATATTAATATTAATAATAAACTTATTAATTTTTATTTTACTACATACCATCCATTTAAAATCCCATATTACCCATATGTTAATTATTTATAATTAGAAATTACAAATTGAGTGTGTACTGTTTCGTTTCCCTTACATGCTTCGGTTAGATGATTTTTATAATTTCATCTTTTTCATAATTTCATTTCATATATAATGTTATTTATAATTTAATTCATGGTTTTGACATAATTATAGCATCCTACAATCATTTTAGGGAACTTATGGGGATGGTTCTCATGAAATAGTTAAAATTTACCTTTTATGTGATTATTTAATTAATAAAAGAATTGAATTTATAAGTAAATATAATTATGAATATTACCACTCAAAAATTATGAAAAAATATTAAATTCATCATTATTAAATATTATTACCATGTATTTGGGGTTTGGATTAGTGCTAAGCACCCCTTAATTCTACATGAAAAATGGGGGTTCAAAACCCATTGGTTACAGGTATTGTAGCAGTATTATACCGTATTGCAGCGGCGGCGGCACTGTAGCAATGGCGGGCACTATAGCGGCAGCAGGT
Organism: Viscum album; assembly: GCA_963277665.1. Taxonomy (NCBI): domain Eukaryota; kingdom Viridiplantae; phylum Streptophyta; class Magnoliopsida; order Santalales; family Viscaceae; genus Viscum; species Viscum album. The sequence continues at coordinate 1,163,207,489 of OY728153.1, read as the reverse complement.
CACTATTTCGGTGGTAGGGTACTGTAGTAGTGGCGGGTACTGTGTGGTACTATAGCAGTGTGGGTACTGTAGTAGTACTATTCACATATTGGGCCTTGGGCCAAAAAAATGGGCCTACAGGCCATATAATGGGCTAAATGCCCACTGGGCCTTCAGGCTATGTAATGGGTCTCCCTCTACCCAGTTAAAGAGGTTTTTGTTTTACTTTAATAATAAATGAGGCTTCAGCCCCAACCTTTAAAAAACATATTATTACCATTAATTAAGTTTTCTTAGTCATTCATGGAATAAAAATTTTAACAATAACCATTTAGGTGGTAAAACCAACAAAAAAGAGAGCATATTATAATGGTTGAATGAGTACAAACATGTTATTGTAGAGTGATATTATAACATTTACATAAGCATGATGGTTTAAAAATAATATTTTTAAAGTGATGAATTAAATTCAATAAGATGAGGATGAATAATAAATATAATAATAATCATAGAGAAGATATCACTTACATCAAAGGATTAAATCTCCTCATAAAGGGCCTCTTAGAGATGAGAGTTTTAGCACTTTCTCTTAGAACCAAAACCTCAAGAACATGAGAGAGGATTTTTAGTAAATAAAATATGGTAGAGTAAAGAGGTGAGTTTAAATTTTTTTTGTACTTGAAGGGATGATGGATGGATCCTTTTATAAGTTATAGGAGTGAATTTTTGTAATATTGATTTTTTAATATAAAAAGGAAATTCATTCTCAAGGTAAGTAGATCCAAAATTTATAATAATTGACAATGGATAAACAAAAATTATTAGAAAAAATAACATTCACATTAGGGGTTTAATATCGGTAATATAATGAACTAGGATTTTCATAGATAGATCTTACATCATAATAGATGAATATTCAACAAATTTGATAAATACATGCCTGAGAATTATAAAGGTGTAGTGCCTCTTAAAACCTAGAAACATAAACAACTGGTTCATAAGAGTTATAAATTATCTCTCACGTACTTCCTCATAAATAGAACCCTTCTCAGACATATCACACATAATACATATCATCATAACCTAGGGAAAATAAATAGAATAAAGGGTGGTATGAGAATCTTAGTAAGGGTAAACAAGGGAAATACATAAACATTACATGAGAATAAGGGTATAAGAACATGAGAATAACTTTTAATAAACGTACATAGTATATCAAAGATCAAAATTTTGATTCATGGAATAAAGATTATCATTTAATAATACATTAATCATAATTAAATCAAATAACATGATCCCTTTAGAGTACAACATTGACATAAGACATGAAATTATGGAATACACATAAACATAGAAATTTATTTCTATAGTATTCAAGGATAAATAAAAAGGATATCACAGTGTATTGGGTTCACTCCCTAAAACATAGTAGTAGTCAAGGTTCACTCCCAAGACTATCATAGTGTATTGGGTTCACTATCCAATCCATTTTAGTAGTCATGGTTCACTCCCATGACTATCATCATGGAAAAAGTGCCTTACTGAATTGGGTTAACTCCTCGTTCTAACTTTTTTTATCAAATGAGATATCAAAATTTACTTAATTCATTTGAGGGTGATATATGTCACACCCATCACATAATGGAAATCATATATATATATTACCAAAAATATCATAAAACATCTATCCCATTCGAATTCATGAAAAGAAATGGGATTCATAAAAAAACATTATAGAATAACATGTGAAAAAGAACCTGGTTTCATAATCATTTCCCCATTTCATCATAGCATATCCCATGGAAAAAATGTGGTATTTATAAGAATAATGTCATCATAAACATAAATGATTCAGATAAAGAATAGGAATGGTACCCTTGGTTTATATCCCCAATAAAGTATAAGTATCACAAAACTATTTTATCTTATATGGAAAATATTTTTGAAAGATTACATGGAACATTTCTTGAGTAAAATATGCTTTCCACTTTGAAAAACACTTTTTAAAATATAAAAAAATTTCAAAATCCTTTTCTTTAAAAATAACCTTGTAAAATTTTAAAGGAATATTTAAAAATAATTTAAAATATTTCTTGAGTAAAATACCCTTTCCTATTTTAAAAATAATTTTTGAAACATAAAACATTTTCAAAAACCTTTTCTTGGAAAATAACCTTTGAAAATTATAAAGGAAGCATTAAAATCATTTTCAACTTTACTTGAGTAAAATAACCTTTATTTGAAAATAAGCTTTTTAAAATTAGAAATTTATGAAAAAATTGGGAAATTGATTTATTTTAAAATAACCTTGAAAAAATATAAAGTGATCTTTAGATGAAATAATGGTCATGATAGTGGAAAATTTCATTCATCCCGTACATGTTAAAACAAAGTTTCGTTTCACATTTTCATTAAAAACCAAAGGGCCTTCTTTGGAAAACAACCTGAATTTTCCTTTTAAGATAATTTTCAAAAATTTAGACATGGGTAAAAAAATTAATAAAACCTTCAAGAAATGATAAAATATTTTTAGAAAACATGGATATGGAAGAAAACATGTTTTCAACCGAAGAGATAAATAAAGACGATTTTTCTTAAAAACATTCTTTCGAACACTTTTGTACATAAAGAGATTAAAATGAAGGGTATAAAGGTATTATAATTACATAACTATAGGAGAAGGAAATTCATGAACTTATTGAGATATTGATCATAAGGTTTCATCATCAAAATCATAAAAATAAACAATCATGATAAATAATGATATTGTATCATAAATCCATTACCAGTTTGGTAAATTTGAATTGTGATCCACATGAAAGAAATAAAATTTTATGTAAATATATATCCCATATTTTTCATGGTAAGAGTCATAGAATAAATTCATTGTAAATATATAAACCACAAAAAACTAACAAGTGATGTATAAGGCATCTGACCCATAGAAATAAAAGTGAAACAAAAATCTCTTACCTTAAGCCTAGGCTTACTTAAAATATATTAAAAACTCAAGTATAATAAACATAAGTTTATTTTACATATATTAAATAACCATAATTATATATATAATACCATATATGATTTTCTTACGACATTTTATTATCTATTTATCAATAATTCGTTGTTAAAATAACATTTTGGGTAATAACTACTTAGTTTTTCATGTATGTTTTGATATGATATTTTTTATCCTTTTAATTTGATCATAGTTATATAATATCAAAAAATTTAAACATGATATAAATATAATATATATTCATTATATATTTATTTATATAAATCCATAAAATTTAGAGATATAAAATGAAATACATTATTCATAGAGACTGTAGATCGTACATATATATGAATGTTGTTTCCATTTTTAATAGATGGAACAAAATAAAGGTAAATAATAATTAAAATATATATAATTATTATTATTCCATATATATCACATATTTTTATTAACTTTGTTTTTATTACATTCTATGAAAATCATTAGTGAAAATGAATCACTTCACTTCACGAGGAGGTAGTCCTCCATGCACACAAGTGACGTTATCATATCCCCCATGAAATAGAAAGTAAGAATGTATTTGTAATTTGGTAACTAAATAAGTATAATTATGTTAAAAATATCATATATATTCATTTAATATGTCCCTATTTCCACACAACAAAATTATAAATGAAAAACACATCACATCTGTTTGTGAGGCGGCAGTCTGCCATACACACGAGCGACGTTAATGTTTTCCAATGGGTCAGAAGAAAAGAAGGTATGTGTGATATTATAATTACACAAGAATAAAAATATAAAAAATATATTATATAAACATTAAATAAATAATTATATCTATTCATGATAGGTGGTGATGGTAAATGAATAACATTACTTCCCAAGGCAGTAGTCCACCGTACACACGATCGACGGTTTCATTTCCCATTAGATGGAAGAGGATATGGATAATGGTTATTCAATTAGAATAATAAAATATAAATATATGGTATATTTTTTTATTATATAATCATATTTTAAGAATATATTAAGGGTTTATAGGAGGAAATAAATTGAAAATACAAGTTTAAGGATTATACCTCTTCTTTAGAGAACCTCTTTAGGTTTACACTTAAATCCTAATTAAAAGGAATTTATAATAAAATATGGCCTATATTATGTTTGGAGGTAATTAAGTAAGATATTATTGAAGTAATTTCTGGAAAAAATGGTTTTGGAAGTGTGAAGAGAAGAGGATAGGGGTGGTCATTTATAAGTGGGGGAGAAGGCACACATGGAATTTTTTAATTGAATAAAGTGTTACAACATTTTTCACATTACATAAAGATATAAAATACATAATTATCAAAATTATAGGTTATAAGGTCTAAATATTTCCATAAAATGGGTTTTAGATAAGTTTCTAGGTCATTTTACACCTCGTATTTTTAGTTTAACCCCTAGATAAACCCGTTTTAAGCTTAACCACGGTAATTAATTTTTACAATTTTGATTATTCATTTTGGTAAAAAATTAAGTTGAACTTATGAGAAATATTAATTAATATGATTCAAAATATTGAATCTATTTTTTCAAATTCAATTCACATAAGTGGAAGAATCTAATTTAAATTTAAACTCATAGGTGCGACAAATAAGCGGTTTTAAAAGAGAAAGTTTTCAAAAGTTTAAAACCAATTATATAAAAATTCAATATGAAATTGATTCAAATGAATTAAATTAGATTAATAAAAATCTAATTTAACTAATTCTACTTTTAAAATCATTTTAAAACAACATTTAACCTTATAAATTCTTTAAATGAAAAGTTTATTTTCAATAAAAACAAATTTTTTCACTATTCATCAAAAAATTAATCTTTTCAAAAAAATCCTAAAAGTTCACCCCAATATAATTTTGACATGGTGATTACAAAACTAAATTCAATTATTTAAAATAAATTTTAAAAAAAATATTTTTATTATTTTTTCACAAAAATAAAAAAAATGAGAATTTTTTTTTTCATGGTATATAAAGACTTTGCCAAAAACATTGAACTTTTTTTAAATATTTTTTCTTATATATAACCATTATAATTAATTTTTATGAATTTATTTATTCATATTCATTCTTCCAAGTTTAAGGTCTATTTTATAACAGATATACTTAAATAATAATATTAAGAGTATATTGTGGTTCATTAAAACTTCAATGTTGGTGTAACGCAAGCTATCGAAGAAATTTAATTTATTCCAAAATATATATATTTAATAAAAAATAAGGGTGTTACATTATACCCCCATTAAAATGAATTTAGACCTCAAAAGTTATCACTATAATACAAATAAATGAGGATAATTCTGTCCCATCACATCCTTAGGTTCCCGTATAGCTTCCTCAAACTGGTGGTTTCACTACAAAACTATTACCGGGTGAGTGGTCTTGTTTCATAGAACTTTCTATGTATGATATAGAATTTTCACTGATTATTCCCCATAATAAATTTAATGATTTATTGGTACGCCCTCTGAGTTCATTACATTTGATGGATTATGCATTTACTTCCTCAGGAGAGATACACGGAACATATAGAGAATCTGAGAGAGGTTTGGTGGAAGCAACAAACGATAAGATATAATCTTGATCGGATCAAGAATTTCGTAGAGATTGATTTACCTATGGAATAGTTTGACCTTATTTCTTACATATTTTAATTCATATAAATTCCTTCTCGCCTACTTCAAATTCGAGATTGTGTCAACGATTATCATTATAACTTTTTTGTCATCTTTGTGTCACCCTTATGTGCTACTAAATGGCTCTAACCTTCTCAACCATTTAATCAATTATCACAGGTCCCAATATCATTGTTTCTACAACTTCATTCTAGAATTTAATATCTCAAAAATTATTTCCATATAGGGATACATAAGGATCCATTATAATTCTTTGAGTGAAAAATATTATTCTACGAAAATTCAACTAGAGGAAGGAGTTGATCCCAACTACCTTTTAAATAAATAGAACAAGATCTTAGAATATACTCTAGGGTTTGAATTATTCTTTCAAACTCTCCATATTTCTGATGATAATACACAGTTATTAATCTAAACTCCATATCAAGTGTTTTTTAAAGTCTTGTCTAGAAATTTTAGGTGAACTTCGGATCCCGATTAGACAAAATGAAATGTGGTACTCCATGAAAACTTACTTATTCATTAATGTATATCCTTGCAAGATGTTCTTCAGAAAAATATTCTATAATAGTAATGAAGTGTTCTAAATTTGTAAGGTGGTCAAATACAACCCATATATAATTATTCCCTTTAGATATTTAGGGAGTCCAATGACAAAATCCATAGGGATATTTTCCTATTTTCATTATAGTATAGATAATGGTTAGAGAAACCCCACAAAAAGTTATATCTAGACCTTAACATATTTACATACTAAAAAAATAGATATATGATCATAAATATATATCTTAATGATGACCTACTATAAATACTCCTTCTTTTTGGACAATGGTAGGCATTATACCCTTGTCATCCTTCAGTTGTGGGTTCAAGCCCTATAGCCTTGCTAGAGGTGATGGGTTGTCACCCAGCATGTGAGTTATATTTTTTCCAAAACAATATTAATATAATTCCTAGGTTTCAAAAAACCATATTGACCTCAACATCAAAGATAAGATAAACCCTAAAGGTTACCAATACCTTTAATTTTATCCCTAAAACTTAAAGGAATTCTTCCTCAAATAACTTTTTTACTAAAACATATACAAAATCAAAGGTTTGTATTGACATAAATATCTCCCAAAGTATCATTAATCTTGATAAAAACTAATCACATAAAACCTCAAAGGGGGTTTCTAATACATGGAACTTATGATCAAAATTAAACTCTTAAACCCATGATGGTATCCATAACTCTTAAATTGATCTTACATGGAGACATATATACTTACAAAATTAAAACAATCCTTAGATGTTTCAAAACTATTATAACCAAAATACCATTGGTAAAATACATATATAACATAATTATTGAATATAAATTCTTCAATACTTCAACCATTTATTCCTTAAATAGGATCTTATCTTATATAAAAGCATTTTAATTGGAATCTTGGGTTCATCCTTACATATATATAATATCAAATGTGATTTCATTATTCCAGAATCCATGTAGAGGGAGATAATCCATTCATGGAATCATGTCAAATTTTACGAAAGGATAAATAATAATATTTTTATATGGATCATTGAAAAAAATAAAACATGAAATACCCAACGAAGGATTGAAAGATAAGTTTCCCCAAATAATAATGATTCACTTCATACATTGTGACTTCATAATATTTTCATTTATCTTTTTTCTTGATATTTTGTTGTGGATTATTATCCTCATTAACCCTTGTATTGGGGCATTGATTCCCATAATTCCCAAACACCTTGCACTTGAAGCACTGGAGTTTGGGTGGTGAATTTTTTGGTTCATTCTCACTATTTTTATTATTAGATAACTTCCTCCCATAATTTTGGAATTCAACTACCCGGTGACCTTCCTTTCCATACTTAAAACATTTACAATTCCCCTTATGAAAATTTCCACATGTTTCCTACCATAGTTTAAGCATAAATAAAATATCATCTTATTATCAATGTGGTTCTTAGTGGTTCCCTTGAACTCCATATTTATTTTCTTATTAAAAACATGAGATCGATGGGTAACTCCAATCTAAATTTACACCTTGAGAGAACATAAAATGATTTCTTTATAGATACTAAAGTCCCTAGTGTATAATTCCCTTCAGAGACTTGGTTTTAATCTACTAAAAATCAACCATACTTACTTTATGGTTGGATAATTATGTCAGAGGTGTACCTTAAAAGTCTTGTAAAAAATTTCTTATAGGTACCAATGGATTCATCATCCTTGTGCTTTAGCTCAAGGAATTAATTCCCTATTTTCATATGAATAATATGAGGGAAGTAGTTATTGAAAAATAGGCTCTTAAACTCATATCACCCCATGGATTCAATTTTATCATGTTTCCTTGTATTCTTGATGAGATTCTACCATATATCTACTTCTCCTTCCAAATTATAGACACCAAAAATGAATTATTAATGTTACAAGAACAAGATAATGGAAAATATATTTTTAATGGAATTAATTCATTTCTCAAAAACTAGTAGATCTATGGAACTACTAAAATACGGTGTATGTTTCCTAGTGAAGGAATCAACATAATGTTTTTTTCCTCCTTTTTTCATTTGGAAGTTCAGTATGATTCATAGATTTACAAAGTTGTGTGATCATAGCAATTAGATTTTTAATTCTATATCCCATAACATTTGGTTTCTTAGGAGTAAAATCATTGCATTGTCTATTTAATTAAAAATTAACATAGTTTATTTAGTTTACATACATTTAATAAAACCAAAAACATGGTGTGAGTAACAATAATCATATTGGAAAACCAAATAATCATAAAGAATCACATATAAGATGTATAAATCATCGCACCTTCTTTACAATGTATGTAACCTTAAGATTATCCTATTTCATTAATGGTCATTATTTAAATCATTCATGATGGTTTGTAAATAGTTTAAAAAATTCCATTGTATATCCCCCAAAAGTGTCAAAATAGGTTCACAATAAGGCTTGTTGTCGTGTACCAGGAAATACTCGAGTCAAGCCCTGTGCACCTTTTTCAAATTTATTTCCCCTAGATACATCTGTGCCAGAACCATGTCCACTTGTAGTATCCTAACAGCGATGTATTATTAGGAAACCACTCACTCTATCCTTCACCAATATTCTAAGAAATTTTCTTATACATAGAATTATCCTTGTACTTATCCTTAGATATATACCTAGGGATCTCACATAGGTTTTCTCATCCAGGTTTGAAAAGATTAACTAAACTATCCTATAATTCCAATTAAAATGACCCAGTATTCTCAAATATAGATATTACATCTTAATAGATGAATATTCGATATATTTCACAAATACATGCCTCGGGATAGTAAATGTATAATGTCGTTGGAAATTTGGAAACCTAAAAAACTGATTTATAAGAATTATACATCATCTCCCACTTAGTTCTTAATAGCTATCACCATTCTTAGACATACCACATGTAATACCTATCATCATAACCTGGGGAAAATAAATATAAGGGTGATTTTAGATACTCAACAAGGGTAAATAAGGAAAATACATAAACATAAGACATTCACTACGGAAAAAAAGGAATTTAGCGGCGGTTTGGTTTTATGTTTCGCAGCGGTGTAAACCGTTACTAAATAGATTGGCGGCGGTTTTGAAAAACCACCGCGAAATCGTGGGTCGGGAAACTATTCGTGGCGGTTTTCAAAACCATCGCAGAACATTTTGCGGCGGTTTAAACTGCCTCTAAATGATTTAGCGTCGGTTTTTTATTATTATTTTTTATTATTATTTTTATTATTATTTTATTCCTTTATTCCTTTATTCCTTTATTCCTTTATTCCTTTATTCCTTTATTCCTTTATTCCTTTATTCCTTTATTCCTTTATTCCTTTATTCCTTTATTCCTTTATTCCTTTATTCCTTTATTCCTTTATTCCTTTATTCCTTTATTCCTTTATTCCTTTATTCCTTTATTCCTTTATTCCTTTATTCATTTATTCATTTATTCCTTTATTCCTTTATTCCTTTATTCCTTTATTCCTTTATTCCTTTTATTGCTTTGATTTTATTTCGTATTTATTTTGTATTTATTTCATATTTATTTTTTATTTTATTATTTATTTACTTTATTTATTTATTTCATATTTATTTTATTTATTTCGTATTAATTTATTTACTTTATTTATCAATGCATGCACATCTCATGCACATGCACATGCCCATGCAATATAAAGAAATATTGCGTTTGGTGAGATTTGAACCCCTAACCTCTTGCATATTTTTCAAAGACTTTACCACTTCAGCAAGCTCGTCATGTGGTTAATAAACAGAATTTAATATACTTATATATATTAATTGAAAAAACAAATAATACATAACTAATAGATATATTAAATAATAATAATAAATAATAATAAATAATAAAAAAATAATAAATAATAAATAATAAGTAATAAGTAATAAGTAATAAATAATAAATAATAAATAATAAATAACAAATAATATATAATATATAATATATAATATATAATATATAATATATAATATATAATATATAATATATAATATATAATAATAATAAAAAATATTAAATAATAATAAATAATAATAAATATTAAATACAAATTAAAAAAAAATATTTAATAATAAATATTAAATAATAAATAACACATAATAAATAAAATATTATTATTAATAAATAATACATAATAAATAATAAATATTAAATATTAAATATTAAAAAATATATAATATATAATATATACTATATAATAAATAATAAATAATAAATAATAAATAATAAATAATAAATAATAAATAATAAATAATAAATAATAAATAATAAATAATAATAAACAAATAATAAATAATAATAAGCAAATAATAAATAATAAATAATAAATAATAAATAATAAATAATAAATAATAAATAATAAATAATAAATAATAAATAATAAATAATAAATAATAAATAAATAATAATAAATAATAAAGAATAAATAATAATAAAGAATAAATAAATATAATAATAAATAATAAATAATTAATAATAAACAATAAACAATAATAAATAATAAATAATCATAAATAATCATAAATAATCATAAATAATCATAAATAATCATAAATAATAAATACGAAATAAAAAAATATTTAATAATAAATATTAAATAATAAATAACACATAATAAATAAAATATTATTATTAATAAATAAGAAATAAGAAATAATAAATAATAAATAATAAATAAATAATAAATAATAATAAATAATAAATAATATAAATAAATAATAATAAATAATAAACAATAAATAATAATAAACAAATAATAAATAATAATAAAAAAATAATAAATATAAATAATAAATAATAAATAATAAATAATAAATAAATATAAGTAATAAATAAATATAAATAATAAATAATAAATAATAAATAAATATAAATAATAAATAAGAATAAATAATAAATAATAATAAGTAAATAATAATAAAGAAATAATAATAAATATTAAATAATAATAAACAATAAATAATAATAAACAAATAAAAAGTAATAATAAACAAATAATAAATATAAATAATAAATAATAAATAAATATAAATAATAAATAATAAATAACCAGTAACAAATATTATTATTATTATTAATATTTTATAATTAATAATAAATAATAAATAATAAATAATAAATAATAAACAATAAACAATAATAAATAATAAATAATAAATAATAAATAATAAATAATAAAAATAAATGATAAAAATAAATAATAATAAATAAATAATAATAAATAATAATAAACAATAAATAATAATAAACAAATAATAAATAATAATAAACAAATAATAAATATAAATAATAAATAAAAAATAATTAATAATTAATAATTAATAATTAGTAATAATTAATAATTAAAAATTAATAAATAATAAATACTAATAAATAATAAATAATAAATAATAAATAATAATAAATAAATAATAAATAATAATAATAAATATTAAATAATAATAAAGAATAAATAATAATAAACAAATAATAAATAATAATAAACAAATAATAAATATAAATTATAAATTATAAATTATAAATAATAAATAATAAATATAAATAATAAATAATAAATAACCAGTAACAAATATTAATAATAATAAATAATAAATAATAAATAATAAATAATAAATAAATATAAATAATAAATAATAAATAAATATAAATAATAAATAATAAATAACCAGTTACAAATAATAGATAATAAATAAATTAAAGTATATTATAAATAATAAATAATAAATAATAAATGAAACACATGAAAAAGTATGAAAAGACGTGATAAGGGATGAAAAATCATGAAAATGCATGAAAACGGATGGAGAAGCATGAAGAATGAGGCATTAGAAAGAATGAGAACGCATGAAAACTCATGACAACTCTGGAAAACCCCTTAAGAATTCAACATAATCATCATAATAACCCACAAAAAACCATTGATAAAGATAAAAAGTCAGGGAAACCCAAATAAACAGTAATAAATGGAGCAACCGTTAAAACCCGTCAATATGGTCATAAAGTGACAAAAACATTGGACTCACATTAACGGAGATAACTTATGATTCGAGAGTCCATTCCAGATCTGCGACCAGTCAAATCAAAGATCCTAAAATGATCTTCGAGCTGATAGCTGAAAGAGACCGAATGGACCGATGGATCGGAAGTTTAGACTATTTAAAAAAAAGCTGACGGGGAACGGGTGCTAGAAACAAGGCATCGAAAAACATAACAAACCCGATACCCTCTAAAAAGGTCATAACTTATGATCCAGGAGTCCATATGGGCATCGGGACCAGTCAAACCGATGCTTATGGAACGACCTACGATCTGGCAGGCGGAGGAGTCTGAACTGACAAGTGGATCGAAAGTTAGGTCCATTTGAAGATAAGTTCGACAGGACACCGGTGACAGAAATGAGGTTTCGGAGGCCTTTGGAGGGATTTTGGGGGTCGGAAAACACAACAGAAGCTTGATTATATCAATAGGGTGCGTAGCTCTCTTCACTATATTCGATTTGATATGTGGTAGAGCCCAAACGGACACCCGGAGCGAAAGTTATGGTCGTTTGAAGTTGGAGAACTTTTTTCAACTTTCTTACAACTCTCATATCTTCTCCACCTTAGACCGTCTGAGGGTTTTGATTATACATGCTTCTAGATCTCTTCATGAGCTTCGATTTGACTGGTTTTGGCACTCCAATGGACGCCCGGATCAAAAGTTATGGTCGTTTTAGTGATTTTAGGGTTTCTCATATTTTTTCATTTTTTTCTTTTCATTTCGCGGCGGTTTTACCCAAACCACCGCTATTTCACAACAGTTTTTAAAAAAACCACCGCTAATCCTCAAAAAAATTAAAAAAATTAAAAAAATTAAAAAAAAAATTACACATTTCACGGAGGTTTTTAAAACCACCGTGAAAAAAACGCCGCGAAACGCCAGTTTTCCTGTAGTGATTAATCATAAGAAAATCAAAGAACATGAGTCATGAGAGCATAACATTGATATAAGACCTGGAATTTTGGCATATACATAAGCATAGAAATTCATTTCTGCAGTAGTCAAGGCACATTTACAAGGCTATCATAATTGATTGGGTTCACTCCCTAAACCATTGTAATAGTCAAAGTTCACTCCCAAGACTATTATAGTGTACTATTTTCACTCCGCAAACAACTGTATTAGTCATGGTCCACTCATATGACTATCATAGTGGAAAAAGTCCCTTAGTTAATTGGGTTCACTACTCATTCCAGTCATTCTTATCTCATAAGATATCAATCTTTACCCAATTCATTAGAGGGAGATATAGGTCTCACCCATCAAATAATGAAAATCATACATCGATGTGCTACAAGATCATAAAAAATTCATTATATCATAACCTGTGAATAGAAATGGGTTCCATAACCATTACCTCATATAATAACCTATGAAAAAAAAAAGAGCTTTCATAATCATTCCACCATTTTATCATAGCATAACCCATTGAAAAATAATTAGGCATAAAAAGCATCATGTCATTGTAAATATTAACCATTCAGAGAAAGAATAATAATGATATCCTTGAATCATATCCCCCATAAATAATAAGTAACATAAAAGGATAGAATCTTAGATGGAAAATTATTTTGAATGATCACTTAGAAAATTTATTGAGGAAAATAGCATTTCCACATTAAAAAAAATATTTTTAAAACATAAAAAAATCAAAATCCTTTTCTATGAAAATAACCTTCAAAAAATATAAAGGAATATTTAGAAATAATTTAAAACATTTCTTTGGGAAGATATCCTTTCCACTTTGAATAACACATTTTAAAACATTAAACATTTTCAAAATCCTTTTATTTTAAAATAATCTTTTAAACATATAATGGATGATTTAAAACATAATTTAAACATTTCTTGAAGAAAATATATTTCCTTTAAAAATCAAATTTTTAAAATTATAAATTCATAAATAATGTTTAAATTATTTTCTTTTAAAATATCATTCAAATCTAATAAATTAATATTTCAAGAAAATAATGGTCATGATGGTGGGAAATTTTGTTCATTCCATACACATTGGCAGAAATATTACTTTCACATTTTTGGTAAAAACCAAATTGTCCTTGTTTGGAAAATAAAATGAAGATTAATTTCAAAAAAAATTTAAAAATTCAAACATGGGTAAAATTTTCTTTAATAAATCCTTTGGTGGATGTTTAAACATTTTTCAAAGCATTTTCAAGGAATAAGAATATGGAAGAAAATGGGTTCATGATTGTAGAGAGAAATAAAGATAATTTTTCTTAAAAACATTATTTTGAACTCTCTAGTTCATAAAGAGAGGAAAATAAAGGTAAAACTATATTCTCATGAAATAACCATAGGATAAGAAAAATCATTAGTTTCTTAAGATATGGACTGTAATATTTCATCATCAGAATTATAAACAGAAAAAATCTCGATAAATTATGAGATTGTATTATAAAACCATTACCACTTCAGTAAAATTTAATCATAGTCATTTTATATACACCACACAGACAAAAAAGTGGTGTTGAAGGCATGTGTCCAAAAGAAATAAAAGTGAGTTGAAAATCCATTACCTTAAGTCCTAAATTCCTTAATACATGTTAGAACATACTATATAATAAATATAGGTTCATTATAAATATATTACAGAAGCATAATTATATATATATCAAACCATTTATTATTTAATTATGACCTTTTATTACCTATTTGTTAATAATTTCTTGTTAAAATCAGGTTTCGGGTAATAACTATTTTATTATCATGTATGTTTTGATTCGGTATTTTAGATCCTTTTAATTTTATCATGGTTCTATAATATCCATAATTTTACCCATGATTTACATATCATATATATTCAGTACATATATATTTTATCAATCCATAAATGTTAGAGATATAAAATGAAATACATTGTTCATGGAGATAGTAGGTCATACGTAGGCCTGAACGTTGTTTCTATTTTTAATGGATGGAACAAAATAAATGAAAATAATAATTAAAATTTCTAGAATAATTATTATTTCATATATATAATATATATTTATTAAATTTATCCTTATTACCTTCTACAAAAATCATTATTGAAAAATGAATCACGTCGCTTCGTAAGGAAGTAGCATGTCGTACAAATTAGCAATGTTATCATATCCCCCAAGGAATATAATGTAATAATGTATATGTTATATGATAATTAAAGAAGTATAATTGTGAAAAAATATAATATATATTCATTTAATATATCCCTATTACCATCCAAGTAAAATAAAAATGTAAAACACATCTAATCGATTTCTGAGGCAGTAGTCTACCGTACACACAAGTGGCGTTATTGTTTTTTTAGGAAAGTGGCGACATGGATTGGTTTCCCATTTCATGCCCCAAAGAAATTTATTAAAAAAAAGTTGATATTACAAACACGAGGTGCAAAGAGCTTGCACCAGCAAGGAAAAATAAGGGGGGAAACAAAGAACTCATACATACAGCCCACCTCAAATTGAAAGGTTGAAAAAGAAAGAAAATAACAGCACCTTCCATGAAGTTGAGTATTCCAGCCAAATAAACCAGCAAAATCGGAGACTGTATCAAGAGACAACCTCAGAGGGCTTCAGAGTGATTGTCAAGTGTGATAATCAGCAGACTCCAGCCAAGGCAGACAGAGTAGATGAGAAGACAGACCAAAAGAACCAATTGACATAATCTCTTATGCAGAATAGCAGCTATTGATAACCTAAGAAACAAGAGAAAAAACCAAGCAGAATCCAGTATATGCAGCAGCCCCTCAACCAGAAGTAAACAGAACCTCCAAGCGAAGAAAAACCAGGTAAACAGCATAGATAAACAGGCAATCAGAACCAGCAGCCCGCCCAACTCCAAACAGATCACCAAGCCATCCAGAAAAGACATTGAATGCAGGACTCCATAAATTAAGGATTCCAGTAGAACAAACAGATGTTCAAGACTGAATAATTGTTTCAGAGTGAGATAAGCAGTTCATCCAACAAATAGAGCAGAAAACCAGTAGAAAATTGAAACTGATTCATAAAAAATTCATGCCAAACTGAGAACACAAGGACCAGCCAAACCGATGAGCAAAAACCAAATAAACCATGTAGTATCACACATAATTCCTGTACAAGATCTATGCAGCCATGTTGGGTCTACCCAAATGCAGAAAATCAGCATCAAGCATTCATGATATCATAAAGGGTGGAGGACCCAAGGATGAAGAATGCATCAGGACAGAGATCCTCAAGCCCAGCAATCAGTAAAACACCAACTGATCCATCAGAAAACTATTTCTACATGCTGGGAGTAATCTTGTTGGCGTTGTGCAATCAATCCAAATCAATCCATTAAAACCAGAACCAGAAACAAAGGTCATCAGAAGTCCACAAGACAAAAGGTCATGCAAATAGTGAACCAGATCCAAACTTATTGCCATGGGATACTCATGAAATCAAAGTTTGGATCCTTATTGAATAACTCAGCAACTTTGATAAACATCCTCTTTCTGATGTCCAGGTAAACCTGAGCAGTTATCTCACCATTTTTATACTTTCTAAATGTAGATGTTTCATTTTCCTTGAACCAGGAGTCAAGCTCCTTTGGAAAATCCAGATCATAATCATACTGATAGGCATCTCTATATGCCGGGTCATTTTCATCAACTTCACTCGAGGAGTTGCCTGAATCAGAACCATCTGAGTTTTGTGGATATTCAGGCAGGGGCTCTATAGGAATTGGTTGTGGAGGAACCTCAGGGTCAGGATTTTTAGCCGCAACTGATCTTGTGATGATGGTTCTTTCATAATTGATTTTGTCTCGATGTTTCCTAGTTTTCCTGGGGAGTGGAGTGATAAAACCATCTGAGTCTACAATGACCTTTTTGCCTTTTCTATATAAAAATTAAATATGAAATTGATTCAGATAACCTAAATTGGATTAATAAATATAAAATTCAAAAAAAATAATTTTATAACCATATTTAAAAACAAAATTTAACCATATAAATTCTTTAAATGAAAAGGAAATTTTCAATAAAAACCAGTATTTTTCATTATTCATCAAAAAAATTAAACATTTATCAAAAATCTCAAAAATTAACTCTAAGATAATTTTTACATGCTGATTCAAAAAATGAAGATAATTTTTTTAAATAAATTTTCTAAAAGTGTAAAAATTTAATTTTATTATTTTTTCACAAAAAGTAATAAAAATGATTTTTTGAGAAAAATGTATTTTCATAGCATATAAAGACTTCACCAAAAATTTAGTACTTTTTTATTAATATTTTTTTATATTTTACCGTTATACTTAATGTTCAAAATTTGGTTATTCTGACTCAAACATCCAAGTTTAAAATCAAATTTTTTAAGGTTGCTTTTAAATATAATATTAATAGTATGTCTTGGTTCATTGAAACTTTATTGTTGCATGTAATGCAAGATATCGAAGAAATTAAATTTAATTAAAAAAATGTATTTCATAAAAACTAAGGCTGTTACATTATACCTCCCTTAATATATATTTCTTCCTTAAAATTTATCACTATGATATAAAAAAAATGAGGATATTTCTACCTTATCACATCCTCACATTCCCACATAGTTCCCTCAAGCTTGAACTTTTGCCACAAAACTTTGACCAGGTGAGTGGTATTGTTTCATAGAACTTTATCTTTATGATCCAGAATATCCAAAAAATGTTCGGCATAAGAAATATAATTCTGCGTTGGTACAACCTCCGGTTTTTGTACATGTGATGGATCTGGTATGAACTTCCTTAGGAGAGATACATGGAAAAAATCGTGAATGTGGGAGAGGATTAGTGAAAGTGATAAATAATAAGATATCCTCACAATAAGATAAATAATTTAAAAGGAAATGATATACCTATGGATTATTTTACCCATATTTATTCTACATATAAATTCATTGAAAAAACTTCTCACCTACTTCAAATTCTAAATTGTGTTGGTGATAATCATCATAAATTTTCTATAGAATTTATGTTGCCCTTAGGTGATGTTGAACGAATCTAACCTTCTCTACCATTTCTTTAGCTATATTAGGTTCCAATTGATTTATTTCTTCAAATTAATTCCATAACATTGGATCTATTAAATTATTTCCATAGAGCACTTTATAAGGATCCATTTGAATACTTTGAGTTAAATCTATTATTTTAATAAAAATAAATTAGATGAAAGCATTGATCCTAACTACATTTAAAATTCATATAACTAGATATCATCATATTCTCTATTGTTTGAATATTTATCTTAGATAGACCACATTTTGGATGATGATACGCAATTCTGAATCTCAACTTCATATCAAGAGTTTGATAAAGACTTCTCAAAAACTTTGAGGTGAACCTCGAATCTCGATCGGACATAATGGATTGTGGTTATACATGAAACCTCACTACTTCCTTAATTTATATCTTAGAGAGATGATAAAGAGAAAAATATTCTATTATAGAAATTAAGTGTTCTAACTTTTTAAGTATATTGATGAAAATCCATATAGTATTATCCCTTTAGATGTTTTGGGGATTCCAATGACAAAATCCACAATGATGTTTTCCTATTTTCATTATGGTATAGATAATGGTTGGGGCATCTACTTAAACATTTTTTTGTCATTCTTAACCTTTTGACATACTAAACATTGGTATACATAGAAATATCTCTCTTAATTTTTTTCCCACAATAAATACTATTTCTTATAGTCCAATAGTAGGCGTTATACCCATTTCGTCCTTCAGTTTTGGGATCAAGCCCCACAGGCTTGTCGGATGTGATAGGTTATCACCCTAAATACGGGTTATCTTTTTTTAAAAACTATATTAATATAATTACCAAGTTCCAATAACCCATATTTACCTAAACATCAAAGATAATATAAACCCTAAATGTTACCAATACCTTTAATCTTATCCCAAAATGTAAAAGCATTCGTCATCAAATAACTTTTTCACTAAAACACATATAAAACCAAAGATTTGTATTTTCATAAATGTCTCCCAAAATATAATCAATCTTGATAAACACTCATTGCATAAAACCTCAACATAGGGGTTTAAGACTTCTAAATTATGTTTAACCTTGAACTTCTAAACCCATGATAGTATCCATAACTCTTAATTTGATCTTACATGGAGACATATATGCTTCCAAAATTAAGATAGTACTTAGATGTTTAATAATTAATATAACAAAAATACCATTAGTAAAATAGTTCTATAGTATAATTCTTAAATCCACATACATAAAAAATTCAACCATATATTTCTTAAATAAGCATTTATCTTATGAAAAAATATTTTTGTTGGAAGCTTAGGTTCATCCTTACACCGATAGAATATCATATGGGATTTCATTATTCCATAATCCATGTAGATGGAGATAATAAATTCTTAGAATAATTTCATATCTTATTAAAGTATGAATAATAAGTTTTTCATAGGGACAATTCATACAAAATAAAACATGAAATTCTCAAATAATGATTGAAATATAAGATTTCCCTAGTTATCAGGATTCACTCGATCCATTATGATTGCATAATATTTCCCTTTATCATTTTTCTTTAGAGTTTTTTGTGGATTACCTTCTTTATTATCCCTTGGATTGAGGCATTGATTCACATAATTCCCAAAATCCTTTCACTTGAAGCAATGGAGTGTGGGTGGTGCATTTTGTGGATCTTTCTCTCTATTTTCATTATTAGCAATCTTATTCCCATCATTTCAGTATTATATTACCTAATAAAGTTCCTATCCACACTCAAAACATTTATCAGACCCATTAATACAATTTTCGCCATGTCTCATGCCACACTTTGAGTTTGAATGAAACCTCATCTTCTTCTCTTTATAGTTCTTAGTGTTTCCCTTAAACTCCATCTTTCTCTTCTTATCAAAACCATGAGATTGATGGGTAACTCCAATATCAATTTCCACCTACATATAACATTAAAATATTAATTCATATCTAAGTAAGTACATTATGGATAACACCATTAAAATACTTGGTTTTAATCCCTTAAATAATCAATTAACCTTACTTTCTGTTTAGATGATAATTCCAGAAGCCTACCTCACAAGTCTTGTAAATTTTTACTCATATGTACCAACATATTCACCATCCTTCTTATTTAGATTATGTAATTACTTCTATATTATCATATGAAGAATATAAGGGAAGTATTTACTCAAAAATAATCTCTTAAACTCATCCCACTCCATGGATTCAATTTCAACCAGTTGCCTTGTATTCTTGATGACATTACACCATCGATTTGATTATCCTTCCAAGTGATAGACACTCAGAATAAATTTTTCATGTTCCAAATACTGGATAATGGAAAATATCTATTCAGTCATACTAATCCATTTCTCAATAGCTACCAGATTAGTGGAACTATGAAAATATGGTGGGAATTGCCTCATTAAGGACTCAATAAAATGTTGTTCCCTCTTTTTCTTATTTGGAAGTTCAGCATGATTCATAACTTGAGAAAGTTGTGTTATCATAGCAATGAGATTTTTTATTCCATCTCCCAAAACATTTGGTTTCTAGTGAGTAAAATCATTTCATTTTCCATTCTATTCATCAATAACATTGTTCCTTTGGGTTAAATCCATTGACTAAAACCAAAATCATAGTTTGAGTAACAATACTCATAGTGGGAAACCACATAATCATGAAGAATAAATTATAGTATGTTTAAATCATGACACATTGTTTACAATCTATGGCACCTTAGTCTTAGCCTAATTCATTAATGGTTATGGTGGTTCATTAATAGTTTTCAAATTTCTTGTGAATATCCCCCAAGAGTGTAAAACTATGTGTGAAATAAGGTCCATTATCTCGTACCAATTAATGCTCTAGTCAAGCTTGATATGCCTTTTTCATATTTTTTAACCCTAGGTGCGTTTTTTATAAAACCATGTCCACTTATATTATCCAAATATGGATGTATTTCTAGGAAACCACTTTCTCTAACCTTCACCAATATTCCAATATATTTTACTATACATATAATTATACATGGAATTATCCATAAACATATCCCTAGGGATATCACTAAGGTTTCTCATCCTAGTTTCAAAAGGTTAACTGAACCTATCCTTTGATACCAATTATAATGAATTGTGATTTTCTTACATAGATATTAAATCTTAGAATATGAATATTCAATACATTTCACAAATAAACACCCAAGTATCATAAATCTATAGTGTCTTTGGAAACTTGGAAACATATAAAATCGGTTTATAAGAGTCTGGAATTGTATCCCACTAAGTTCCTCATAACTATCACCCTTTTTATACATATCACATGTAATACCTATAATCATAACGAGGGGAAAAAATATAAGAAAGGGTCAGCTCATATACTCAGTAAGGGTAAACAAGTTAAATACATAAACATAGAATGAGAATAAGGGTATAAGAATATGAGAATAGCATATGAAAACTATACCCTATATATCAAAGCAAAAAATATTGAGTCATGGCATAAAAATTGGAAATTCATAAGAAATTAATCATAAGGAAATGAAATAACATAAGTCATGAGAGAATAAAATTTACATAAGACATGCAATAGTGGAGTACACATAAGTATAGAAAGTTGTTTCCATGGTAGTCAAGGTACATTTCCAAGTCTACCATAGTGCAATGGGTTCACTCTGAAAACCATTTTAGTAGTCAAATTTCACTCACAAGACTATTGTATTATATTGGGTTCACTCCCTAAACCACTGTAGTGGTCATGGTTTACTCCCATGACTACCAAAGTGGAAAAATCCCCTTACTATACTCGGTTTAGAACCCATTATAGTACTATTTATCTCATGAGATATCAATATTTACTCAATTAATTGGAGGGAGATATTTCCCCCACTCATAACATAATGAAAATCATATATTCGCGTGTTATGAGGTCATAAAACACTCATCATATCAGAACTCGTGAAATGGAATGGGTTTCATAAACATTTCATCATAGCACAACATGTAGAAAATAAACTAGTTTCATAATCATTTCATCATTGCATCACAGCATAACCCATGGAAAAATAATAAAGTTTCATAAGCATCATGTCATTGTAAATATAAACCTTTAATAGAAAGAACAATAATGGTAACCTTGGATCATATCCCCGGTAAAGAATAAGTAACATAAAACGATATCATCATAAATGGTAAATGATTTTGAAATATCACTTGGAAAATTTATTGAGTAAAATAGCCTTTCCACTTTAAAAAACACTTTTTAAAACATAAAAAATTTTAAAAATCCTCTTCATTGAAAATAAACTTGTAAATTTATAAAGGAATATTTAAAAATAATTTAAAACATTTCTTGAGTAAAATATATTTTCCAATTTTAAAAACACTTTTTAAAACTTAAAAAAATCAAAATCCTTTTATTTGAAAATAACCTTTGAAACTTATAAACGAATATTTAAAACATCATTTAAAATATTTCTTCAGGAAAATATCCATCCTTATAAAATAAAATTTTTAAAATTTTAAACTCATAAAATAGTGTAAAAATAATTTTATTCAAAAATAAACATAAAAAATTATAAATTAATCTTAGAATAAAATAATGATCATGATGGTATGAAATTTTAATAATTCCATAAACATTAAAATAAATATTCCTTTCACATTTTTCGAAATATCAAAACGGGCCTTGTTTAGAAAAAAGACATGAATATTCATTTTAAAATAATTTTAAAATACTCAAACATGGGTAAATATTTATTTAATAAATACTTTTGGGTACGTTTAAACATTTTTTAAAACATTTTTAGAAAACACTGATATGGAAGAAAAAGGGTTCTCAACCGAAGAGAGAAATAAAGAAAATTTTTATTAAAAACATTCTTTTGAACTCTTGAGTATATAAATAGAGTAAAATTAATGGAAAAATGTATTCTTATGATGAAACTAGAGGATAATAAAATTCATGATTTTCTCTAGATATGGATCATAATATTACATCATCGAAAGCATGAATATAAACAATCCTGATAAACGATGAGATTGTATCATAAAACCATTACCACTTTACTAACATTGAATCATAAGCCCCATAAAATAAATAACATTATATGGATAGGTATAACCTGAAATTTTCATAGTAATAATAATAATAATAAATTCAATGTTATCCTATAAACCACATAAACCACATAAAAAACAATTGGTGTATAAGGCATGTTTCCCATAGAAATAAAAGTGAGAAGAAAATACCATACCTTAAGTATTAGATTCCTTAATACATGTTAAAACCTATTATATGATAAATATATGAATATTATGAATATATTTAAAAACCATAATTATATATATCATACTATATATGATTTACTTATGACCTTTTATCACTCGTTTATTAATAATTCCTTGTTAAAATCACGTTTTGGGTAATAACTACTCTGTTTTCATGTATGTATTGATTTGGTATTTTGGATAATTTTAATTTTATGATGGATAAATAATATCCATTATTTAAACCATGATATAAATATCATATATATTCAAAATATATGTTTTTAGAGTAATCCATAAAAGTTAGAGATATAAAATGAAATATATCATTCACGGAGATGGTAGGTCGTATGTATGCATAAACGTTGATTCTATTTTTAACAGATGGAACATAAGAAAGGTAAATAATAATTAAAATTTAAATAATTATTATTATTTTATATATATCACATATATTTTTTAAATTTATCTTTATTACCTTCTATGAAAATAGTTAGTACAAAATAAATCGCATCGCTTTGCGAGGTGGTAGTCTACCATACACACACGGGGTGTTATCGTATCCTCCATAGAATGGAAAGTAAAAATTTATATGTGATATGATAAATATGAAGTATAATTATTTTAATAATATCATATATACTCAGTTAATATATCCCATTTACCATCCAAGTAAAATAGAAATGAAAAACACATCACAACGGTTCATGAGGCGGTAGTCCGCATTTTACAAGAGTGACGTTATTGTTTTCTAATGGGTTGAAATTTATGAAGGTAAATGTGATTTTATAATTAAATAATTATAATAATATAATTAATATATTATATAAACATTAAATAAATCATCACATCCTTCTATGATAGGTGGTGATGTATAACTAAAAACATCAGTTCACGAAGCAGTAGTGCATTGTACACATGATCAACGGTTTCATTTCCTATTTGATAGAAGATGAGATGAATATAGGTTATTCCATTACCACAATAACATCTTAAAAATGGTATATACAGGTGTTATTATATCATCATATTCTAATATTATTTTAAGGATTTATAGGATGAAATAAAATGAAAACACAATTTTAAGGACTATACCTCCTCTTCGGAAGACCTCTTTAGGTTTACACATAAATCCTTCCAAAAATGGATTAATAATAAAAATAAGGCCTCTAGTATGATTTTAATTAAGTTATAAATATATTTGGGTAATTATTGTTTGAACCAAATGGTTTTGTAAGTGTGAATAAGAGAGGATATGGGCTGGCCTTTTATAAGTGCGGGAGAGGACACATATGAAATTTTTTAAAATAATAAAGTCTATCGATGTTTTTCACAAAATAAAAAGATTAAAAATTGGTAATTATTGAACCTTAGATGTTATAAGATATAAATGTTTCAGAAAATGTGTTTTTTAAAATCTTATAGATCATTTTATCCCTTATGTTTTTAGTTTAACCCCCGATAAACCCATTTTTACCTTAACCACGGTAATTAAGTTTTACTATTTTCAATATTCATTGATGTCAAAAATCATGTTGAAATTTTTAGATAATATTAATTATTTTGATTTCAAATATAGAATATATTTTTTCAAATTCAATTTATAAAACTTTCCAAATTTTATTTAAAATCAAACCAGCATGTGTGATAAAAAATGGTTTCCCAAAGAGAAAATTTTCAAAACGTTAAAAGGTTTATATATAAAAATTCAATATAAAATTTATTAAAATGACCTAAATTGGATTAATAAATATACAATTGAACTATTTTTATATTTAAAACAATTTTTTAAAAAAAATTAACCTTATAAATTCTTTAAACTGAAAGGCAGTTTTCAATACAAACCAATATTTTTCACTATTCATAAAAAAATTAATCTTTTCAGAAAAATCCCAAAAATAAACCTAAACTAATTTTGACCTGGTGATTAAAAAATGAAGTTAATTATTTCAAATAATTTTCTAAAAGTAAAAAAATATATTATTTCTTCATAAAAATCAATAAAAATCATTTTTTTAGAAAAAGGTATTTTTTATACCAAATAACGACTTTACCAAAAATTTATAACTTTTTTATTTATTTTTTTTCTTTATATATAACCATTCTACCTAATTTAAAAAAAATTATTATCATTCATAATTCCAAGTTTAATGGCTAGTTTATAATATTCACGTTTACATAATAATATCAATAGTATATCATGATTCGTTAAAACTCCAGAGTTGCGTGTAACGCAGGATATTGAAAAATTAAAATTATTCAAAAATATATATTTCATAAAAACGTAGGGTGTTACATTATACCCCCATAAAATTAATTTATCCCTAAAAATTCATCACTTTGATACATAAAATTTGTATACCTCTACCTCATCGTATCCTCAGGTTCCCACATAGCATTCACAAGATGGTGGTTTCACTATAAAACATTGACGAGGTGGGTGGTCTTGTTTTGTAGAACTTTATTTGTAAAATATAGAATATCGATTAGTTGATCCGCATAATAAATATCATGCTCTAGTTTTATGACCTCTAAGTTCAGTACATGTGATGGGTTAGGTATATACTTTCTCGTGAGAGATACTTGGAACACATCATGAACCTGAGAGAGGTTTAGTGGAAGTTCCAAATGATAAGCAACCATCCTGATATGATCAAGAATTTCAAAGGGACTGATATACCTAGGGATTATTTTTCTAATATTTTTTCCATATAGAAATTCATAGAAACAAATTCTCATCTACTTAAAATTCTTGATTGTGTCTATGATTATTATCATAATTTTTTTTGACTTTGTTTCGCCTTTATGTGCTGCTAAATGGTTATAACCATCTATGTCATATCTTCAGCTATCTCAAGTCCCAATAGATTTATTTCTCCAACTTCATTCTATCATGTTGGATCTCTAAAAAAATTTCCATAAATTGATTCATAAGTATCCATTTTGATTCTTCAATTGAAATCTATTATTATAATAAAATTCAACTAGAGGAATGGGTTGATCCCAACTACCTTGAAGATCCATAGAAGAAAATATTATTATATCCTCTAGGGTTTGATTTTTTCTCTCAAACTAAACTTATTTTTTAGGATTATAAATAGTTCTAAATCTTAACTCCATATCAATGGTTTTTTTAAGACTTCACCAAAACTTTAAAGTGAACCTCAAATCCCAAAAAGACACAATGGAATGTGGTACACCATGCAAGCTTACTACTTCCTTATGTATATCCTGGAAATCTGATCCAGAGTGAAATCTTTTATGATAGTGATGAAGTGTGCTAGATTTTTAAGTCAATCGACTATAAACCATATAGAAATGTTCTCTTTAAATTTAATGGGTATTCTAATGACAAAATCCATAGTGATGTTTTCCCAATTTCATTCTTGTGTAGATTATATTTGGATTATCCCCTTAAACATTTGTCTCTCAGTCTTAAATTTTTTACATACTATTCACTAAGATACGTACTCATCAATATCTATCTTGATTTTTTTCTATCATAAATATTCTTTCATGTAGTCCTATGGTATGAATTATACCCCTATCATCCATCGGTTGTGGGTTCAAGCCCTGTGACCTTTCTAGATGTGATAAGTTATCACCCGAAATGTGGGTTATCTTTTTTACAAAACTATATTAAAATAATTACCAAGTTTCAATAACCCATATTTACCTCAACATCAAAGATATTATAAACCCTAAATGTTACCAATACGTTTAAACTTATCCCCAAAATGTAAAGTAATTCTTCCTTAAATAACTTTATCACTAAAACATATACAAAATGAAAGGATAGTAATGACATAAATTTTACTCAAAATATCATTAATCTTGATAAAAAACCGTCACAAAAAATCAGAAAAGGGGTATCTAAGAATTTGAATTTAGGATCAAACTTAAACTCTTAAAACCATAATGGTATTTATAACTATTAAGTTAATCTTACATGGAGACATATATGATCCCATAACTAACACAATCCTTAGATGTTTCATAATTCTTATAACCAAAATACCAATGGTAAAGTACTTCTACAACATAGTTCTTGAATCCAAATACATAAATACTTTAAACCTTTATTCTTTAAATAATAACTTATCTTATATAAATACATTTCTATTGCAATATTGGGTTCACCCTTACACAGATAGAATATCAAATGTTATTTCATTATTCTAGAATCCATGTAGAGGGAGATAATCAATGCTTAGAATCACAGAAAAAAAATTTAAAGGATGATCAATAAGATTTTTATAGGTATTATTAATATAAAATACAACATGAGATTTCAAAATAAGGATTGAAAATAAGTTTCCACTAATTATCATTATTCACTTCATTTATTGTGATTTCATAAGATATCCCTTTGTCCTTTGTATTTGGAGATTTTTCTGTCTTATCATCCTCATTGCCCCTTAGATTGGGGAATTGATTCTCATAATTCCCAAAATCCTTTCACTTGAAGAACTAGAGTGTGGGTGGTGAATTATATGTACATTTCTCTCTATTTCCATTATTAGCTAACTTTTTTCCATTACTTCAGCATTCGACTACTGATGACCTTCCTTTCCACACTTAAAACATTTACTAGTCCCCTTAAAATAATTTCCACCATGTTTATTAACAAACTTTGAGCTTAAAGGAAATTTCATATTATTCTCTACATGGTTCTTAGTGTTCCCCTTGAACTCTAGGTTTATTTTATTATCAAAACCTTAAGATTGATGGGTAACTACAATATCCATTTTAAACTTGAGAGAAAATAAAATAGTTTCTTAATAGCTACTGAAGTCCCTTATAGATAACTCCAATAAGAGACTTTGTTTTAATCCACTAAATAATTTATCAAACTTACATTCATGTTTTATGATACTTCATGCAGTATACCTTGCAAGACTAGTAAATGTTTTCCCATAGGTACCAACATATTCATCATCTTCTTCTTTAGCTCAAGAAATTCCTTCTCTATTTTCATACTCAAAATATATGGGAAATAATTTCTGAAAAATTGTCTCTTAAAATAATCCCACTAAATGGATTAAATTTAATAATGTTTCTTTGTGTTCTTGATGAGAGTCCAATGTTGATCCACTTTTCCTTCCAAAAGATATACACCCAAAATGAATTTTTCATATTATGAACACTAGATAACATAGAATATCTTTTTATTGGTATTGATCTATTTCTTAGAAACTATAAGTTCAATGGAACCTCTAAAATATGGTGGATGTAGCCTCATGGAGGACTCAACGGAATTTTTTTCCCTCCTTTGGTTGTTTGGATGTTCAACATGATTCATAGCTTAAGAAAGTTGTGTGAGCATAGAAACATGATTTTTCATTATAAATCTCATATCATTTGGTTTCTTAGGGGGAAAATCTTTTTATTGTATATTTTATTCAGCATTAACATGAGTCCTTTAGGTTCCATCCATTGACTAAAACCAAAAGCATAGTGTGAGTAATAATACTTATAGTGGGAAACCCCATAATCTTGAAGAATCTCTTATAGGATGTCTAAATCATGACACTGTCATTACAATTTATGTAACCTTAGGATTATCCTAAATCATTCATGGTAATTATTTAAATCCTTCAAGATTTTTAATTAATAGTTTTCAAATTTATAAAAAAATATTCCCTAGGAGTGTCAAACAAAGTTCACAATAAGGCCCCTTATCATGTTCCAGGTAATGCTCGAGTCAAGCTTAATGCACCTTTCTTAGAGTTATTACCCCTAGGTATATCTGTACCAAAACCATGACCACTTGTAGTATCCAGATAAGGATTTATTTATAGGAAACCAATCACTCTATCCATTACCAATATTCCTGGATATTTTTCTATATATAGTATTATCCTTAGAATTATCCTTAGATATATCCATAGGGATCTCACTAAGGTTTTCTCATCCTAGTTTCCAAAGGTTAACTAAACTTATCCCAAGATACCGACTATAATAAATTAGTATTTTCATACATTGATATTAAATATTAATAGAAAATATTCAATACATTTCAAAAATACACACTCGATTATCGCAAAGGTATAGTGGATTTGGAAAATTAGAATAATAAAAAACCAGTTCATAAGACTTCAACATTGCCTCACACTTAGTTACTCATAACTAGAACCCTTATTAGACATATCACACATAATACCTATCATCATAACCTAGGGAAAATTAATATAATAAAGGGTGAGATGATATTCTAAGTAAGGGTAAACAAGGTAAATATATTAACATAATGTGAGAATAAGGTTATAAGAACATGATAATAACATATGAAAATCATACCCAGCATATCAAAGATATAAATGTTGAGTCATGGAAAAAATATTGTTAGTTAATATTACATTAATCATAAGTACATAAAATAACATGAGTCATGAGATTGTAACATTGACATAAGACATGGAATTATGGCTTATAAATAAGAATATAAGTTCATTTACATAGTAGAAAAGGCACATTACCAAGGCTATCATGGTGGATTGGGTTCACTCTCCAAACTATCATAGTTGCCAAATTTCACTACCAAAACTATCATAGTGGATTGGGTTCACTCTATAAACAATCATAGTAGTAATTTTTCACTCTCATGACTATCATAGTGAAAAAAATTCTTTACTGAACTCATTTTACTACCCATTCTAGTCCTGTTTATCTCATGATATATCAATATTTACCCGATGCATTAGAGGGAGATATAGGTCCCACCCATCACATAATAAAATTCATACATTCATGTACCATGTGATCATAAAACATTCATAATATCAAAATCCATGAAAAGAAATGAGTTTTATAAAAATTTAATCATATCATAACCTATGGGAAAAAATAGGTTTCTTAATTATTTCATTAATTCATCATAGTATAACCCATGGAAAAAAATTGGGTTTCACAAGTTCCATTTCATCATAAAGCTAAAACATTCAGAGAAATAATATGAATGGTATCTGTGGATCATATCCCCAGTAAAAAACTAGTAACATCAAAGCATATCATCTTGGATGGAAAATGATTTTAAAATATCACATAGAACATTTTTTTTAGGAAAATAGCCTTTCCACTTTAAAAAACACATTTTAAAATATAAAACATTTTCTAAATCCTTTTCTTTGAAAATAACCTTGGAAACATATAAAGGAAGATTTAAAAATCATTTAAAACATTTATTTATGAAAATATACATTCCACTTTGAAAAAACTTTTTAAAACATAAAACATTTTCAAAATACATTTCTTTTAAATTAAGCTTTGAAACTTATAGATGAATCATTAAAATATCATTTAAAACATTTCTTGTGGAAAATTTCCTTCCTTTGAAAATAAACTTTTTAGAATTATAAATTCTTGAAATAAAGTAGAAATAATTTTCTTTGAAAATAAAATTGAATTATTATAAATTAATCATTAAAGAAAATAATCTTCATGATTTAAATAAATTATGTTCATGTCATACATGTTAAAACAAATATTCATTTCACACTTTTGGAAAAATAAAAATACGCCTTTTTTGGAAAAGGACGTGAAGATTTATTTTAAAACACTTTTAGAAAAGTAATACTTGGGTAAAAATGACATTAAAATTCATTGGAGGATGTTTATATATTTTTGAAAACTTTTTTATAAAACACAGATATGGAAAAAAAGGGATTCTCGACTGAAGAGAGAAATAAAGATGGTTTTTCTTAAAAACATTATTTTGAGATTTTGAGTACATAAAGAGATTAAAATGAAGGTAAAACATGTATTATCATGACATAACAACAAAATAAAAAACTTCATGAGTTTCTTGTATGAAAGATCATAATATTTTATCATTATAAGTATAATAATAAACATAAACTATCTCGATAAATGATGAGATTGTATCATAAAAGCATTACCACTTTAGTAACATGGAATCCTAAGACCCATTAAAGAAATAAAATAATATAGATATGTATATTTCATAATTTTCATTATAATAATCATAAAATAAATACATTCAAAGTATATATACCACATAAAAAACAAGTGGTGTATAAGGCATGTGTCCCATAGAAACAAAAGTGAGAAAAAATCTCTTACTTTAAGTCACAACTTCATTAATACATGTTAGAACCTTATATATAATAAATATATGTTTATTATAAATATATTCCAGAAATATAATTATATATATCATACCATTTTTTGTTTACTTATTACCTTTTATTACCTGTTTATTAACAATTCCTTGTTAAAATCACGTTTCGGGTAATAACAGCTTAGTTTTTCATATATATTTTGATTTGGTATTTTCAATCCTTTTATATTTATCGTGGGTAAATCATATTAAAAAATTTATAAATATCATATATTTTCTGTATATATGTATTTATATTAATCCATATAAGTTAGAGATATGAAATGAATTACACCGTTCTTGGAGATAGTTAGTCGTACGTATTCATGAACATTAATTCCCTTTTTAACGTAAAGAAAAATAGAAAAGTAAATAATAATTCACCTTTAAAAACAATATGATGACATATATATCACATTTATTTATTGACTTTATGCTTATTACCTTATATGAAAAGAATTAGTGAAAAATGAAATGCATCGCTTCACGAGGTGGTAGTCCGCTATACACACAAGTGACATTATTATATCCACCATAAAATAGAGAGTAAGAAGTTATATGTTATATAATAATTATTTAAGTATAATTATTGTATAAATATCATATATTTTTATTTAATATATCCCCATTACCATCCAAATATAATATAAATGAAAAACACATCACATCATTTCGTGAGTCGGTAGCCAGATGTACAAACGAGCAACATTATTTCTTTCCACTGGGTTGGAAGGTATAAAGGTAGGTGAGATATTATATTTAAATAATGATAATAATATCATAAATATATTATTTAAACATTAAATATATCATTATATTCATCTTTCAAAGGTGGTTATGGAAAACAAATAACATCGGTTCGTGAAGCGGTAGTCCGTC
Source organism: Viscum album (assembly GCA_963277665.1). Lineage (NCBI taxonomy): Eukaryota > Viridiplantae > Streptophyta > Magnoliopsida > Santalales > Viscaceae > Viscum > Viscum album. The sequence goes on along the minus strand of OY728153.1, from coordinate 1,163,174,973 downwards.
GTACACGTGATCGACGGTTTTGTTTCCCATTTAGTGGAAGAGGATATGGATATAGGTTATAAAAATAAAATAATAAAATATTTTTATATATTAGGAAATTAATTATTATATCATCACAGTTAAATAATATTTTAATCAGTTAAAGGATGAAATAAAACAAAAATGCAAGTTGTAGGACTATACATCTTCTTTTGAGGACCTCTTTAGGTTTACACTAAAAACCTTCATAGAAGGGCTTCATAATAAAACTAAGGCCTATAGAATGTGGGTAGGGAAATAATGAAGAAATTTGGGTAGGTATTTTCCAAATAAAATGATTTTGGAACTGTAGAGAGTAGAGTAGAGGGGGTGGCCTTTTATAAGTGGGGGAGAGAACACACATGGAATTTTTGAAAAGAATAAATTGTACCAAGTTTTTAACCTGAAAAAAAGGATCAAAATGGGTAATTATAAAACATTATAGGTGATAATATATAAATATTCCAATAAAATAGTTTTTTTATATGTTTATAGGCCATTTTCCCTTTTTATTTTTAGTTTAACTCCCCGATAAATCCATTTTAACCTTAACCATGGTAATTAAATTTTACAATTTTTACTATTCATTGTACTTAAAACTTAAGTTGACCTTATTATATAATATTAATTATTATGATTCTAAATGTGGAATTCATTTTTCCAAATTAAATTCAAATTAGTGGAAATTTTTAATTTAATATTTAACCCGCAAACATGTTGAAAAGTGCTTTTTCAAAGAGAAATTGTTCAAATGGTTAAAAAGTTATTATAGGAAAATTCAATATGAAATTGATTAAAAAATAATTAAACTTGATTAATAAATAAATAATTGAGATAATTTTACTTTTAAAAACATTTTAAAAAAAATAACCTTTTAAATTATTTAAATGAAACGGTATTTTTCAATAAAAAAATAGTATTTTTCACTATTCATCAAAAAATTAATCTTTTCTTAAAAAAATAACCCACAGATAATTTTTTCATGTTTATTCCAAAAATAAAGTTAATATTTTCATAAATTTTCTAAAAGTGGAAAAAATTAATGTTTTTATTAGTTTGTAAAAATAAAAAAAAAACATTTTTTGATAAAAATGTATTTTCATAGCATATAATGACTTTATCAAAAATGTTGTTCTTTTTTATTAATATGTTTTATTTATATATAACTATTATAATTGATTTTAAAAATGTGTTTATTCATATTCATACCACCAAGTTTAATGGATATTTTATTAATGTCATGTTTAAATAATAATAATATTAATAGTATATCATGGTTCATTAAAACTTTGGTGTTGCATGTAACACAAGCTATCAAAGAAATTAAATTTATTTGAAAAAAAAATTCATAAAAACTCAAGGTTTTATAGGTTATTTAACAATCAATGTTAAAAAAAATTTAAAAATGGTTATTTATATAAATTATTTTAAAACTTCAACATGAAAAAGGTTTTAATTTTAGATATTTATATAACTAATGTTAGAAGTTAAATTTCAAACACGCACTAGTGATATTTCAATTTTTCATAGCATGCTTTCAATTTTTAAATTACTACCTAAATTTTATTATGTCATAAAAAAGTATGTTCAAGTAACATATATAACATATCTTTCTACCTCTTTCTACAATAATAATCTAATCCTCTTTGATCTACATCATCATTCCATCACTTGTTCATTCAATTATTTCAACGTGGTATTTATCATTATGGTCTCATTATTTTTTTATTTTTTATTGGTTTTCCTAATTGGTATAAAATTTTAAGATATTTTTTTATGAGGAGGAAGACATATTATGACTGGATTAGGAATATAAAACTTCAACATTATGTTTACCTTTGGGAGTTTAAAATTCATTACAAACCATATTTGTAAAGGATGTATGAGTTAGTTTCACAAAATAAGAGAAATATAAACAAAAAATATAGAGATTCAAAGGACATTTCCACAAGAAAATAAATTAAGTGTAATATTTAAGTTAATTTTTATTATTCTGATTTGATTTACATAATTTTTAGTTTATATGTCTCATCTTTTCTTCCAATTGAGGAATATAAATTGAAATATTTAAAAAAATAGGTACTTTCGATATTGGTTATCAAAATAACCAACCTAAAAGGGTCTAATTTTTCACTTTTGATGTTGGTTATAAAAATAACTAATGTCAAAAATCTGAAAAATAACTATGGTAATATTTATTTATTAAACCAGCGTTAAAAATAACACTTACAACATCAACTATATTTAAATGAGATGAAAAACTGATGTAAAAACTCAAAAAAAAATTAAACTATTTTACTAATAGTGGAAATTTCTATCAAGCCTCTATATTCCCATTTAAATATAAGGTTTTGGGATATTTTATGACCTTATCTCTTAATTTAACCATTTATAAAATTTAACTTTTACCATGGTGACTAACTTCTACCTATATAACAAATTTTTATGGATAAAATAAAATGTAACTTATTACCTAATTTGAACATAATAATTCCAAATATGAAAATAATTTTACAAAATTCAAGTTCTATAGGTGTTAAAATTAATTTTAATAAAATTGAACTTAATATAATAATAATAGTTTTTAGAAAAAAATGCCTTGTAAAACATGTAAATGAATTTACACAAAATTAATGTATAGTATTGATACCCATTATATTTATTGGTTTATTGTTGAAAAATTGTTTTGAGGCTTTATAATAAAGAAAAAATTGAATGGATCATTATGAATACTTAAGTAATAAAAAAGGACTAAAATGGTTTTTTTATTGGAATAAAAGATATCTTAGGTTTTAAAATGTCAAAAAAATTCTAAATTCAAAAAATATTTTTTTTAATAAAATATTATAATTTATTAAATATATTTTTGGTTGATAAAAAGGTTTCATAAATTTTACACTAATTCTTATATAATGATGATTTCATAAAATACATGATGTTTTTGAAAATTATATTTTTTTCTATTCACCCAAAATATAACCTTTTTAGAAAATTACCAAAAATTCACCCTCAGCTAATTTTAACATTATAAATCCAAAAAGTTTTCAATATAATCAAATTAAAAATATAAAAAAATTAATATTTCATTTAAACATAGTCATGAATAAAACTATTTCTACTGTACAATAATATTGAGATAATAAAATGTAAATTGTGTTATATTTTGGGGATGTAGTGTTTAACTATTATAGGTAGAATCTTGGGTATTATATTATCTCACCCTTAAATAATTTCATCTTAAAAATTTGTGATATACATCATCTTATAAACAAAATGTGGGTAATTATTCATCATTGATCCCCCATGTTCCCACATTATATCCTCTATCTTAGGATTCCTCCAAAGTACTTTCACCAGCTGAGTTTTCTAACTCTGCAACACCTTATGTTTGGTGTTAAGAATATTGATTGGATTTTCATTATAAGATAAATCATATTATAAATTTATTTTATCATAGGGGAGTACATGAACTGGTTTTGGCATGTACTTCCTAAAAAATGAAACATGTAATACATCATGTATGTTTGAAAGGTTGGGTGGCTAGCTAAATGATAAGACATATCTCCAATTCTCTCCAAAATTTAAAAATGGTGTATATACCTAAGAATTAGCTAACCCTTATTACCAAACCTTACAACTCCCTTACATGGAGATTCCTTTAAGAAGACATGATCCCCCACTTGAAATTCTAAGTCCTTCCTCTGGTTAACTATATAATTCTTATATCTTCTTTGAGTTTCCTTTATATGATTTTTAATAAATTAGACCTTAATAGTAGTATCCTCAATAAATTTTGGGCCTAATAGATTACTCTCTCCAACCTCATCTCAACAAGTTGGTGTATAACATATCTTCCAGCAAAACACTTCATGTGGTTTCATCTAAATGCTTGAATAGAAGCTATTATTGTATGCATATTCTAACAGTGGTATATACTGGTCAAATATTCCTTGAAAGTCAAGTGGGAATGATCTCATCACGTATTATAATTTTTAAATAGTCTTTTCATAATTTCCATAAGTTTGAGTATGATAGGTGGTGCTCAAATATATCTTCGTATTAAGAGACATCTAAAGACTCCTCCAGAATTTTTATGTAAACTAAGGGTTGAGATCTAATATAATTGATAAAGATACACTATTAATTCTCATAAATTCTTTAACATAGAGATGTGTAAGAGTCTCAAGGGGTAGATACTCCCTTATTTCTTTAAAATTTATAAACATTGTAAGGAAATAAAAATGACCTATATAGAATTATTATTCCTAGGAATCTTTAGAAATCTAGAAACAAATTACATTGTAACATTATCCCACTTTTACACTAGCATAGGAAGAGGTTACATGACCCCTTAAGGTACTGTCTCACAGCCTTTACTTTTTGACACACTAATCATTTTGAAACATAATCAGAAATTTCTCTCTTCATATTATCCCATAAAAAAATGTTCCCTTAAATCCCTATACATATTGGTTCTTCTAGCGTGTATAGATAAATTTGAGCTATAAGCTTCATCAAGTAATTACACCTTCAAATCAGTTATGGATGAAACACATATCCTCTTCTCAAACTTCAATACACCATCTTTGAAGATGAATCCCATCAATTTCACATTATTCATTGCTTTAGTCTTTTTCTACAAACCCTAAACATCTTGTTGAAATTTCTTTATCTTCATTAGTAAATATTGTTTGTAAATCACTAGGAAAAGGAATAATGTCTCCACTTACCATAATAATTTCCATATCCATCCTTACCAAATGTAACACCCCCGGATTTCAGAGTGTGTTATTTCTTAAAAATAATTCAATAACTTGCACTACACGCAACACCGAGTTCAATAACACCATTAAAAGAGGTCATGAATAGTATTAACTACATTTTGAACTTTATATAATCCTTATAATTTTAGAATCCCTATTATGAGTTTCTTAGTCATATTGCAAGAACAGATTCATTTTCAGTATTATCAACTTCTAATAGTGAAACCTTTTTAAATACAATATTTTAAACTTTTTGACTAAATGGGGACATCAAAAATTTAAAATGAAACATCCCAAGCTTCCACGGTACGCTTTCCTTTGAATAAAACAGTAGCGTGTGTTGTACGCAACTTCGAGTTCTAACACACCGTAACCAATCAAACTAGCTGTTATGAATAGTAATACCTAATTTTTGAAGTTATATATATTTTATATTTTAAAATGGACATCATTTTTGGATTCGGAATATCAAATTTATCCTAAGGTGAAATTTTGGTACTTTTCGGATAACTTTCATATTTTGATGAATAGTGAAAATTACTAAATTTTAATTAAAAACAACTTTTTTAATCAAAATAATTAATAGTGATAAATTATGAATTTGAGTGGTTTTAAAGTATATTTAGAATATATTTTTACCATTTAATATAATGTTGGTCATTGGACATAATTTTACAATTAAACCGAACATAAACGAGTGTCAATCTTTTGATAGTTATTATCTCTTAAAAACACGCTTTTTGTTTTGACAGCGGGAATTAATTTTAAATTAATTTCTGCCACTTCTGTGTTTTGAATTTAGGAAAATGGATTCCATATTTGGAATCAGGATGTTCAAATTGTGTAAATAGGTAACTTTTATTTTTAGACATTTTGAATAATTACTGTGGTAAATATTTTATTTACCATGGTTAAGGGTAAATCCGGTAAATAAGGGTTAAAAAAATAATATTATAATAATACAAAATTACCCTAAAACGTGTCCTAAACTTATTGGTGGACACATACCCGACCATGAGCATCCTTGGGTCAATTTGGGGACCCCTTGGAGCCACTTGTATGTGGTAGGGACACTTTATATTAATAAAGTTAAAATAAAAATAAAAATGGCATAAGCTTACATCTTTTAGAAGAACAATTTTTACATAGGGTTATACATGTTGGATTTTCGATTATAAATATTCATTAGAAAGATAAAAAGATTTCATACATAATTATATTTTATTTATAATTTTTAGACATCAAATAATTTAAATTATTAATGACACAATAATGATGCAATGTTTACCTCATTAATAAATCATTTAAATAAATAAGATTATAATGATTAAAATATTATCTAAAACCTGTCCAATTCTTATTGGTTGATGTTATTTAGAATATGAGTCATCTTATCTTCGACCTCAATGATTTTTGGACTATTATAAACCGAATACAAATATATTATAAAGTAATACTTTCACACTTTCCTAAAGAGCCCCTCCTCTCCCTTATAAAAAGAGACCACTTCTACTCATTCCTCACACCTCTCAAGCCACTTGGCTCGTCCAAAATCTTCCCAACTAAGCTCCCCACATCCCTATCCTCATCCTTGAAGCTTCCCCTTAGGCAGAAAGCATTTCAAGAAGTCCTTTGGTTCCAACCAAAGTGATTTACCTAAATTAAAGGTAACGATTTCTCTTAAATTATTTTCCTTTATTTTGCTTCTCCAACCCCCAAACTCTTTTTATTTCCTTTCTTTTGTAACAACACCAGTATCCTCAATATACTAGGATGTTGTTATAATAAGGATTCAAACTACACATACACACAACTCCATCTAATGGATGATGAACATAATGTTTCTGTGGATGGCAAACTAACGCCTCACGAAACGATGATTGTTCAAATACATCTTACCGCCTCTCATGGTGGCCATTATGATGGCACTATAATTAAATATGATATTAATGATATATATTTTATATATAAGCTTCTGTAATTCCATTTTATTTCATACCATTATTCGTTTCATGTTGTATATACATACGATAATTTCATTTGAGGAAGTGCGGACTACCGCCCCATTAAAATGATATGACTCGTTCATACCACACATGGAACGTATAAAGGATGGTGTTAATGAACTTAAGTAACATATATAAAATATTATATTATACTGGAATAGTAATATACCTATGTATCATTTGGATTCGATTCTTTTAAAATAAAAATTAAATGGAAGTAGCGTTCGTGCGTACGTACGGACTACCGTCTCCACGAACGCGATGAGATTCATTCTCCATCGTATCCATTCAAGTATAATTATCATTTAATGATTTAAAAATGATGTTTAAGGACATGATATCATTCTGGATATGAATAAGATACAACAAACATGACTTATGTAACAAAACATATAAAAGAAAATGAGTAAGTTAACACCCGAAACGACGATAATTATAAGATATTATTAATAAATCAATGTTAAAAGATCATATATGATATCATATTAATATATATGATTCTTGTATAATTTAATAACAATTATTTCACCATTATACAGGAGGTTAACCGACCCCAACAAAGGAAAAGTACAAGGTAAGGGATTTTCTTATCTCACATTCAATTCCGTGAGATTTCCATTATTCGCCACTAAATTATTGAAAGTGGTGTATTGTGTACTGGCATTTGATATATATTATCATATTCATGTTATTCTGTAAATAATTTGGTGGTTATTAACTTTTGGTCATACGACTCAGTTGATTAACGTGGTAAGGGGTTTTCATCTCACTCCTTATTCCCGTGAGATTCATGCCATATTGCCACCATTACCTTTTGTGTGGTGTATGTACTGCCCATAATTATATTCTTTGTGTAATACACTCTAATTTATGTGTACTTACATATTCATTGTATGATACCTCTTTCATGGGTTGTATGTTTCATAAGTTACCAAACTGGTAAGGGTTATTTCACAACCTCTTCATTATCCAAGGTTGTTTATACGTAATAATCTACTGGGATCTATTTATCATCCACATTCATGTTTCTTCAAAATGTATTTCAAAACATATTTATTATTTACAAGAATATGGGTTAAAGTCATTTATACCCTTGTTTGACTTTTTATAAGAGGTTTATAAAGGAATCTTTCCGTCGTTTTCAAAACAAGGTCCTTTTTAACCTTTTCGACAAAATTAAGGTAAGAATGTTTTTTTAACTTATACGGCGGGTGCGGTTATTTTTCGCCGTTATAAAATATTCAAAGCTTTACTTACAAGCTTATAAGAATATTTTCAAGAAAATGTTTTATTTTATATGGCTCTTAGATTATTTCAAAAGTAAAAGGAGATATTTCTTTAAAAAGAATTTTGATTTCATCTATGTCAACATCCTTCATTATTCTTGATTGAGGTCAATGTGATACAATACAATCTTCCATATTGTATCGAATGAGTTATGTTTGACTGTGGATGTGCTATTTTTATACCATTCATAGTTTATGGTGAAATTATTGACATTTCGTATGCTAGTTTTAATACGAATGTTTATGTTATGTTTAAACCTTTTCATATGGGAATGCATTGGACTTAATAAGTGACGGGTGGAGCCCGCTATAGCTCCTCGATGCATCGGTAGGTCTCATGAGACAAACTAGTGTCTTGGCACAAGGCCTTGACAAAATCTTATTTGTAGTCTTGGCACGAGGCCTTGGCTATGTGGTTATGATAGTCTGGCATTAGGCATTCCAACATTATGAAAGTGGTTATTGATTTTTACATGTGATTATTCGATTAGTAGAATATCAATGTGAATAAGTAAATGGAATTATTTCATTTTATTTATGACATACCATGTTGAAAGTTCATGTTTGAAAGGCTTTTGTCTTAGTTATACATTGCCTTAAATGTTTATTCTTATTTATGAAAGTTTCCGCTATATTGTTATCCTTACTGGGCGTTTGAGCTCACCCCTTTTCTATGTTTTATTTTTCCCAGGAAGTGAAGAAGTAAATTATGAATGACATGCAGGGATATTATGTGGGGATATGAGTGTGAATTATGGAGGCATTATGTTGTTGTAGTAGTTTTTCATTTTATGATGTAATGTAAAACTTATGAATATATCTAGTGTTTCCAAGGCTACTAAACCAATCGGTCTTTCGAGATTTGATCTTCTTGTGATCATGCCAATGTTACGAAGTAATGCACCGACTCTGGGTAGCTGGGGTCGGGGCGTTACAGTTGGTATCAGAGGAAGTTTAGTACAAAACTTGGAAGCTAGATTTAGATAAACTCTGATTAGAGCACGTAGACCTAAGATGAGCTTTGAGGATTAGTGTAGAATAACTTCCTAGAATTTTGGTATTGTAGAGATTTTGTGAGTTTTCCGAGCAATACATCCCTGTCTAGATACGAGCAGGTAGAGGCGGCTCTGGCACAGATGTACCTAGGGGTAAAACCCGAAAACACCGCTTTGAGCTAGACTCGAACGGGAACTGGTGCACGACAACGGGCCTTGCTGCACTCTTGGTTACGACACTCCCGGGGATATGCTTAGGATAATTCTCATTTTCTTTACAAACCATTATAAAGGGTTTATGAGTATATACTTCCTCAAAGAAAACATTTTTATGATTATGGATTATATCCATAAATAGTTCAATTTATGTTAAGTGTTTTATAAGTATGGGATTATGTATTTTGACTCATAAACTAATCTAGTTTATGCCATTGTTTAGAAATGGCGCCCAGTAGAAGGAATGATAACTCCAGAAATGCACATGATTCAAAGAGAAGGAAGGATCATATCTCTCATGGTCTTAAGCTATAATTTATAAGAGAAATAGTCTCCCATGTATTATCATCATATGAAGAAATAATATCATGTGTTGATAAGATAAGTAAAGAGTTTACTGAGTCCTATGGATTTGAAGGGAAGCAAGAGAAGAAAAGGATGGAAGAGAGAAAGATGGATAAAGGGAAGAGGGAAAAGAAGAATTTTCCCATATGTGGTAACTGTGGAAAGAAACACCCTGGAACTTGCCTGAAAGGAATGGGAGTTTGTTATAAGTGTGGAGGAAAAGGGCACAAAGTACGTGACTGCAGGGGTAAGAAAATGGTTTCAAATGTACAATGCTTCATTTGCAAGGAGTTTGGACACTACGCGAACCTATGTCCCAGTCATCAGACTATGCCGCAAATGATGTTATTGGATAATAATCATGTTATGATACTACCACAGATGAAGAGGGATGATTAGAGTTCTTATGTTGATTATGTCAATTGAGTGTTGTATCAACAATGTACTTGTTACAATAATCATGGAGTATATAAGGATTGTACTGCAGTACTATTTCATTAAGGACTTGAGATTGTGTGGAACAAAGAAAAGTGACTCAATAGCAGGATAAATTTTTGGAAAATATATGGTTGAGAGAATGATAAATCATAATATAGTTCTGATACTGAGGTACTGATTTTGGAATAATATGTGATTGTTTTGGATAAATTATATTGGATATTATTGACTACCTTGGAACTGATTAATGATTTGTATATTCCATCATTGTTGGGGTTTAAAACATTTTTGGATTAATGAAGTATATCCAGCATTCTATATGGAATAAGGGAGCATGAATGTAATCAATAAGGAATATGGTAATACATGATGAAGGTATTCATATTCTATTACGGGGTAAAAAGGATCTATATTATGTTTACCTTCCTTATAAATGTTGGACTGTGAGTTTGGATAGAATTATTTTGGATAGTTCTTATTTGGATTATTTTGGATTGCCATAAAAGGACAACCCGGAGGACGGGCAGCAACCTGTTGCGTCCGACAAGGCCGCGAGACTTGAACCCGCAACCGAAAGGCGACAAGGGTGTATCACCTACCACTGGCCCAAGAGATGTCCTGGATTAAATAATATAGTTTTTATTAAAAGATCTTGTAGATGAATTATAAATTCGTTTATTTTGGAACCCTATACGAATAGTGTAAATAGAATTTTTTTTTATTCTATTATCTTTTAGAGTGAAAGATGAGTTTGTGGTAGAAATTTATTAATGGATAAAACTCTAATTATAAAGTAAGTATATATCCTTATGATCTTAGCCAATCTCATAAATAAATTCCTCAATATTAAGAAAAGAAACTTTGAACAAAAATGTTTTCCTAGATGGTACCTTAAATCATCACTAATTTTTGGCTTTGGGATTGTTGGCCTTTTTATAGCCATGTTCTCTACCACTCTCCATCAGATAATTGATGGTTAAATTTTTCTTCCATATCCATATTTTACTACATGGAACCCTAGTATGTGTTATTTTCGGTAATCTTCATACTTTCAACTCTTTATTTTAAATAGAGGCCTCATTAATTCATTTTTCGATGTGGGATTTCAACTAGGATACTTTGAAACGTCAAAAATGTGTTATCCTAATACCCTATATTCTGTTGAACCGATGGTACTTCAAATCATCATAGATTGATGAGTTTAAGGACCTCAATTTTATACTTGTTTGTGATTGATGACCTCAATCACTACCTATAAATATTTACGTTTTTCCTCCAATTATATGTCTCTAATTGCCACCAATGTTCTCCTAATCGAGATCATAATTTGGTGGTGACCCTTTCATTTATCTTTTCCTCATATTAAGACTAAATTTTAGTAACCCAATTTCCGATGTGGGTTTTCCCACAAATATATTTTCTACTTTCAACCTTTTATTTTCGAAGAACAATTTCAAATTGCGAGGACGCAATTTATTGAAGGAGGGGAGAATGTAACACCCCAGGATTTCAGAGTGTGTTATTTCTTAAAAATAATTCAATAACTTGCACTACACGCAACACCGAGTTCAATAAAACCATTAAAAGAGGTCATGAATAGTATTAACTACATTTTGAACTTTATATAATCCTTATAATTTTAGAATCCCTATTATGAGTTTCTTAGTCATATTGCAAGAACAGATTCATTTTCAGTATTATCAACTTCTAATAGTGAAACCTTTTTAAATACAATATTTTAAAATTTTTGACTAAATGGGGACATCAAAAATTTAAAATGAAACATCCCAAGCTTCCACGGTACGCTTTCCTTTGAATAAAACAGTAGCGTGTGTTGTACGCAACTTCGAGTTCTAACACACCGTAACCAATCAAACTAGCTGTTATGAATAGTAATACCTAATTTTTGAAGTTATATATATTTTATATTTTAAAATGGACTTCATTTTTGGATTCGGAATATCAAATTTATCCAAAGGTGAAATTTTGGTACTTTTCGGATAACTTTCATATTTTGATGAATAGTGAAAATTACTAAATTTTAATTAAAAACAACTTTTTTAATCAAAATAATTAATAGTGATAAATTATGAATTTGAGTGGTTTTAAAGTATATTTAGAATATATTTTTACCATTTAATATAATGTTGGTCATTGGACATAATTTTACAATTAAACCGAACATAAACGAGTGTCAATCTTTTGATAGTTATTATCTCTTAAAAACACGCTTTTTGTTTTGACAGCGGGAATTAATTTTAAATTAATTTCTGCCACTTATGTGTTTTGAATTTAGGAAAATGGATTCCATATTTGGAATCAGGATGTTCAAATTGTGTAAATAGGTAACTTTTATTTTTAGACATTTTGAATAATTACTGTGGTAAATATTTTATTTACCATGGTTAAGGGTAAATCCGGTAAATAAGGGTTAAAAAAATAATATTATAATAATACAAAATTACCCTAAAACGTGTCCTAAACTTATTGGTGGACACATACCCGACCATGAGCATCCTTGGGTCAATTTGGGGACCCCTTGGAGCCACTTGTATGTGGTAGGGACACTTTATATTAATAAAGTTAAAATAAAAATAAAAATGGCATAAGCTTACATCTTTTAGAAGAACAATTTTTACATAGGGTTATACATGTTGGATTTTCAATTATAAATATTCATTAGAAAGATAAAACGATTTCCTACATAATGATATTTTATTTATAATTTTTAGACATCAAATAATTTAAATTATTAATGACACAATAATGATGCAATGTTTACCTCATTAATAAATCATTTAAATAAATAAGATTATAATGATTAAAATATTATCTAAAACCTGTCCAATTCTTATTGGTTGATGTTATTTAGAATATGAGTCATCTTATCTTCGACCTCAATGATTTTTGGACCATTATAAACCGAATACAAATATATTATAAAGTAATACTTTCACACTTTCCTAAAGAGCCCCTCCTCTCCCTTATAAAAGGAGACCACTTCTACTCATTCCTCACACCTCTCAAGCCATTTGGCTCGTCCAAACTCTGCCCAACTAAGCTCCCCACATCCCTCTCCTCCTCCTTGAAGCTTCCCCTTAGGCATAAAGCATTTCAAGAAGTCCTTTGGTTCCAACCAAAGTGAGTTACCTAAATTAAAGGTAACGATTTCTCTTAAATTATTTTCCTTTATTTTGCTTCTCCAACCCCCAAACTCTTTTTATTTCCTTTCTTTTGTAACAACAACAGTATCCTCAATATACTAGGATGTTGTTATAATAAGGATTCAAACTACACATACACACAACTCCATCTAATGGATGATGAACATAATGTTTCTGTGGATGGCAAACTAACGCCTCACGAAACGATGATTGTTCAAATACATCTTACCGCCTCTCATGGTGGCCATTATGATGGCACTATAATTAAATATGATATTAATGATATATATTTTATATATAAGCTTCTGTAATTCCATTTTATTTCATACCATTATTCGTTTCATGTTGTATATACATACGATAATTTCATTTGAGGAAGTGCGGACTACCGCCCCATTAAAATGATATGACTCGTTCATACCACACATGGAACGTATAAAGGATGGTGTTAATGAACTTAAGTAACATATATAAAATATTATATTATACTGGAATAGTAATATACCTATGTATCATTTGGATTCGATTCTTTTAAAATAAAAATTAAATGGAAGTAGCGTTCGTGCGTACGTACGGACTACCGTCTCCACGAACGCGATGAGATTCATTCTCCATCGTATCCATTCAAGTATAATTATCATTTAATGATTTAAAAATGATGTTTAAGGACATGATATCATTCTGGATATGAATAAGATACAACAAACATGACTTATGTAACAAAACATATAAAATAAAATGAGTAAGTTAACACCCGAAACGACGATAATTATAAGATATTATTAACAAATCAATGTTAAAAGATCATATATGATATCATATTAATATATATGATTCTTGTATAATTTAATAACAATTATTTCACCATTATACAGGAGGTTAACCGACCCCAACAAAGGAAAAGTACAAGGTAAGGGATTTTCTTATCTCACATTCAATTCCGTGAGATTTCCATTATTCGCCACTAAATTATTGAAAGTGGTGTATTGTGTACTGGAATTTGATATATATTATCATATTCATGTTATTCTGTAAATAATTTGGTGGTTATTAAATTTTGGCCATACGACTCAGTTGATTAACATGGTAAGGGGTTTTCATCTCACTCCTTATTCCCGTGAGATTCATGCCATATTGCCACCATTACCTTTTGTGTGGTGTATGTACTGCCCATAATTATATTCTTTGTGTAATACACTCTAATTTATGTGTACTTACATATTCATTGTATGATACCTCTTTCATGGGTTGTATGTTTCCTAAGTTACCAAACTGGTAAGGGTTATTTCACAACCTCTTCATTATCCAAGGTTGTTTATACGTAATAATCTACTGGGATCTCTTTATCATCCACATTCATATTTCTTCAAAATGTATTTCAAAACATATTTATTATTTACAAGAATATGGGTTAAAGTCATTTATACCCTTGTTTGACTTTTTATAAGAGGTTTATAAAGGAATCTTTCCGTCGTTTTCAAAACAAGGTCCTTTTTAACCTTTTCGACAAAATTAAGGTAAGAATGTTTTTTTAACTTATACGGCGGGTGCGGTTATTTTTCGCCGTTATAAAATATTCAAAGATTTCCTTACAAGCTTATAATAATATTTTCAAGAAAATGTTTTATTTTATATGGCTCTTAGATGATTTCAAAAGTAAAAGGAGATATTTCTTTAAAAAGAATTTTGATTTCATCTATGTCAACATCCTTCATTATTCTTGATTGAGGTCAATGTGATACAATACAATCTTCCATATTGTATCGAATGAGTTATGTTTGACTATGGATGTGCTATTTTTATACCATTCATAGTTTATGGTGAAATTATTGACATTTCGTATGCTAGTTTTAATACGAATGTTTATGTTATGTTTAAACCTTTTCATATGGGAATGCATTGGACTTAATAAGTGACGGGTGGAGCCCGCTATAGCTCCTCGATGCATCGGTAGGTCTCATGAGACAAACTAGTGTCTTGGCACAAGGCCTTGACAAAATCTTATTTGTAGTCTTGGCACGAGGCCTTGGCTATGTGGTTATGATAGTCTGGCATTATACATTCCAACATTATGAAAGTGGTTATTGATTTTTACATGTGATTATTCGATTAGTAGAATATCAATGTGAATAAGTAAATGGAATTATTTCATTTTATTTATGCCATACCATGTTGAAAGTTCATCTTTGAAAGGCTTTTGTCTTAGTTATACATTGCCTTAAATGTTTATTCTTATTTATGAAAGTTTCCCCTATATTGTTATCCTTACCGGGCGTTTGAGCTCACCCCTTTTCTATGTTTTATTTTTCCCAGGAAGTGAAGAAGTAAATTATGAATGACCTGCAGGGATATTATGTGGGGATATGAGTGTGAATTATGGAGGCATTATGTTGTTGTAGTAGTTTTTCATTTTATGATGTAATGTAAAACTTATGAATATATCTAGTGTTTCCAAGGCTACTAAACCAATCGGTCTTTCGAGAATTGATCTTCTTGTGATCATGCCAATGTTACGAAGTAATGCACCGACTCTGGGTAGTTGGGGTCGGGGCGTTACACCAAATCCATGAAAATAGGATCCTTACCTATATTCATCATGGTCAAAACTCTATAATCCTTCCTACTCAAAGTAACAGCCACTTTGTTAGCCTTTACAAGGTAATATTGTATCAAGTAGTCATATTCCTTTAGAAGTTACAACTATCTCCTTTGTCTCACATTGAGACACTTCTAAGAGAATATGTACTTTAAACTTTTACAATATTTATATATCTCAAAAATTTCACCATATTTATAGTGTCTCTATATATTTAAGACAAATATTATAGCTGAAAACTCAGGATCATGAATTTTATAGTTCTTTTAATGGATCTTTAATTACCTTGATGCATAAGTAACCACTCTATTATT
This sequence comes from Viscum album, assembly GCA_963277665.1. Lineage (NCBI taxonomy): Eukaryota > Viridiplantae > Streptophyta > Magnoliopsida > Santalales > Viscaceae > Viscum > Viscum album. The sequence continues at coordinate 1,163,158,832 of OY728153.1, read as the reverse complement.
TTTCATAAGGAAAAAACCCAGCCATTTCTTCAATGCATCACTATATATTATAAATCTTTCACTTTAAGATGGTAAATCCAATACCGATACATTGACTAATATTCTCTTTATACCCTTAAAACTTTCTTCACATTCCTTTGACCATGTTAATTTGAACCATTTACATGTGAACTTGGTTAAAGATTTGGACAACTGGGTAAAATTCTGAACAAATCGCTAATAGTAACCTACCAAGCTAAGTAAACTACATTCCAAAGTTATGTTCACTAGTGTGGGATATTCTTGGACTGCCTTTCTCTTTGAATTATCAATATTTATTTTATCCTTAGAGATAATATGTCAAAGAAAAGAAATTTTCTAGATCCAAAATTCCTACTTACTGAATTTCCCATATAACTATTTTTCATTAAGAATCCTAAGGATGATATGTAAATGATTATTATTATCTTAATAGATATTAGATTATATCAAGATATAAACACTTAATACTACCATGAAGTTATCATGAAAATCCTCTATTACTCAATTCATCATATCCATAAACACATAGGTTTCATTAGTTAATCTAATGTCCATTTCTATAAACTCGTAATGTTAATACCTAGTATGAAATACTATATTTGGTATATCATCCTTCTTAACCCTTAATTAATTATATCTAGAACGAAGATAAATCTTGAAAAATATTTATCTCTTAAAAGTTGATAAAATAAGTCATAAATTCATGGTAAATGATAATTATCCTTTATAATAATGGCATTGATTTCCCCATAATCAATGGAAAACCTCATATATTATTCCTTATTTTTAAAAAATAGGGAAATCTCTCCCCAAGGTGAAACACTAGTATGTATGAATCCCTTATCACATAAATTTTGTAGTTTCTTCTAATATTCCTCTAATTCTATTGGGTCCATTCTGTAAGGAGTTTTAGATATAGTATTTTCCTTAGGGATGAGTTCATTGTAAAACTTAACATTACACTCAGGTGAATGTTCATGTAATTATTTTAAAAATACATAAATGTATTCTTTTACAATAGGCACATACTATATTATTATGATATCTTTCCCATATATAGATTTTTCTTTATATTATACTTCCCATAGTATTTTATTAAGGTGAGTTTATAAAGTTGGATCTGAAAAAAAATTCAGATAATGTAGTCTCCCCACTAAAACTAATATATTATATTTTTTCTTTAAAAATTTAAATCTCCTTCCCCTGATAAAAAAAATTATTTTATTATATTTTGAGAGATAATTCAGGAAAAGGATTATGTCAGATTCCAACATAGGTATAACAATTGACTTCAAACCTAGGGAATATATATGCATCTTAACAGAGACTACCTAATTTATCTCTACTAAAAAAATATTTCTGGATTGATAACTCCTTCCTTAGAGTGTTATGGGTGATTTAATGTTCTCAATAAACATGCAATATATAAAAGAGTACATAGATATGGAATCAAATAAAGAATTATATAACTTTAAGTTTATGATCAAAGTACTTACTACCATGTCATTAAACATTGGATGTAGTAATCACATAATAAAAGACTTTCTCCATTTGACCCATCTAAGGTAAATCCTCTCAATGATTTGGGCATTATTTTGAATAGTTCCTAATCCCCTTATGGATAAATCATAGGACTTTGGTGACTTCTCCCATGCCTTTTCATTCATGATATTGATGGAATTGTTATCCATACTTGAAGAAATCTTATATTCCCTTTATGCATGTACTAGGGTGTTTATTTCCACAATTATTACATATTTTAACTTTTATGCTTCCCTTTTTCCCTTTATCCACATTTCTCTTTACATGGTTCTCAACCTTAATCATCTTCTCTTTCTTTCCGTAAAAAATTTAAGACTTGTAGAATTATTTCTCTATCTTGATATCACTTGATACTATATCCTCATATGATAAAATTGTTTAAGAGACTAATTAACTTCTAAAAATTAACTTTATCCCATCATATAAGTGATTAATATTTCGTTTTAGGTTGCATATTTTGTTCACTGCATATCATGATAACCTTGTAATTTTATCCTCATACATAGTAAAATTTTCCTCTTTCTTTTATCTTAGATTAAGTAATTTCCTTTCCATATCGTCTCATTTCTCAAGAGGAAATTATTTTTCAAAGATAACTGCCTTAAAATTATATCTCTATTTGGATGATACACCACCCTGATAACCATATCCCTTTAACTACTTCACATAGTAAGAAATATCATTTATATGGAATTCATGCATTTCTTAGATAATAATGGATTAACAGATTCATTGAATGATGGAAGTTGTTGTCACATGAACTATTCAAACATTGTTTCACCAAGTTGTGGATCAACAGGTTACTCCACATGGGTATGTTTATTTATTATAACCTGATTCAACTTCTCAAATTTAGTTATAATCCACTCAGTTCTAGAAACAGCATCATTTACTTTGTTCACTTTATTATAAGGGAAATCACTATATAGGTTTGTGAGTGTTGATATGGTTTTCATTACTTTCACTAGGAACCGTTTATAAAAAATGGAATGTACCATATTAGATTATAACATTATTAATTCTTAAATAAAATAATACAATTACTATATATGTTAAATATTCTATAGTGTTTTCTTTAATATCTTAAGTGTTTATCATAATAATTGTATTATCTAGGTATATTATTCTAAATCTACTTCTCAAGGTTTATACTAAACTTCATCAAATAAAAAATGTAACAAACCCAAATCAAATAAACTATATTTGTTGGTTACATTATTATATTGATAAATAATATAAAATTTCACATTTCATATCAACACAATTCCCATATTATTTTTGAAAAAATAAAATAAAACTTAAAATTATAGTGAAAATTTAATTATTTCTTCTGGTATATCCTTGAAATAATTCAAAGATCACTTATTAGATCCCTAGGAATATGAAAAATAATAAAATTGTGAGCTTTGATGCTCAATAATGGAAAGAATACAATGGAATCTATCAGGGAATAAACATGACATGAATACAATAGAAAAGATAAATAATAATAAAATATGTCATATAACTAATATAATTAAAGAGGAATATATACATGGATAAAATAGAAACATTAATAATCAAATCAAAAATAATAACTAATTTCATAGTGGTGGAATGCATAATGTCAAAAATTTTAATCTTACCATCAAGGCCTCATTCCAAGATATCATACATAAATAAGGCATATGCCAAATAACCATCCTGGTTTGTCTCGTGAGACCTACTAATACATAAATGGTATTTATAATTTAGGACCCACCCATCACTAAATAATTTTAATTCATTCATCTTATGAAAATAACCATAATAAATAATCAACATTTCTTAGTAATCAATAATCATCCATATTGGAAAAACAAGCATACATAATTTTAACATTCCCACTGGTCAATGAAGGTAATAAATTGATATTAAGACATATAAAGAAATATGGTGGATGGTATGATTAGAGGATATATCCAGTGAAGTATAATAAACCTTAAAGGATTCTTATATACATGAATACACCTTTATAAAGACATTAGAAAATTATTTTTAAAATAAGAAAAAATATTGTTTTCTTTTGATAGATTTTAAAAATGAATAATTCAAAAAAATGATCATTTTATTTTATTATAAAAAACAAGTAAAATTTAAAATAAATATCAATAACTAAAAAAACGTTATAATATTCATAAAATTCATTTATACGGTACTTGTTAAAAAATATTATTCTTGTGCTTTTGCAAAGAGCGTCAAAAATAACCTGTATCAAAACCATTAAAAAGATTCATTTCTCAAAAAATTTAAAGAATATAAAAGTTAATATAAAAGGAAATTTAAAAATCACTAAATTTTATAGAAAATCATTAATAAAAAAATATAAAAAATATGGACATAGAAGAAAAATATTCCCGAACGAAAATAAAGATAAGGTTGGTTTCACTTACGGATATCTTTTTGATTGAATCATGAACCAAAGGGAAGTGTGATGGTAATAAGACCTATAAAACCTAGAAATAACTGGTAGATAATAAAATATATTTTTTTTATAAATTAATAGTATACAATTTCCTAAAAATATATTTTAGACATAAATAATCCCAAATTCATAGTAAGATTTAAAAAATATCTCTTTCCCTAGACTTCTGATTAGTTTGAGGTACTCTAAATTCCCTATATAATAAATTTAGTTTTTTTATTAACATAAACAATAAACTTATTCTTAGTTATTTTACTTCATACCTTGAATTTATAATTCCTTTATTTCTCATATATTCATTATTTATCATCAAAAATTATTATTTGGGTGTTAACTATTCTGTTTCTCGTGCATGCTTCAGTTTAGTGGTTTCGGTCCTTACTTACTATTCATAGGTTCATCACCTAAAATTTTTTAATTCTATAATAATTCGTTTTTTTATATATTTCTTGATCCAAATAGTCATTTTATGGAACTTATTGTGATAGTTCTTATGAAATGCTGAAAAATTCACTTTTTGATGATTATTAAATTAAAAATTTTAAATTTATAGGTAAATATACTTTTGAATATTATGAAAACATATTATTACATTTTATTAACAATAATTAAGTTTTCTTATTCATTCATGAGATAATCAATATAACAATGTCCATGTAGGTGGTAAAACCAACCAAAACAAGAACATGTAATAATGGTTGAATAAGTAAGAACATGTTATTATCTAGTGATATTATAACTTTTATAAAATCATAATGGATTAAAAATATATTTTTAAATTGATAAATTAAATTAAAGTGGAGGTGTATGAATAATAAAATGAATAATATTCAAGGAGAAAATATCACTTACATTGAAAGATTTAATCTCCTATTAAAGGCCCTCTTATAGATGAGAGGTAGGGGACTTATTCTTAGGGCCAAAAACTCAAAAACATGGTAGGGAATTATTAGTGAATAAAATATGGAAGCTTAATGATAGGTATTATAATTTTTGGTGTGTCGTTGAAAGGGTTTTAGAGGGAACCTTTTATAACTGAGAATAGTGAAATTTTTATAATATTAATTTCTTCATATAAAAAAGGAAATTCATTCTCAAGCAAAGTGGATCTAAAGTTGATAATAATTAAAAGTGGATAAGTGAGGGGTTGATAAAGACTCTATACAACCATTTAATGATATGTTTTTAGGATGTGTTTTGACCTTATCACTTAAAAATTAAATAGACCTTATTAAATAATTTAAATATTTTGATTAAAAATATTAAAACTATTTTAAAATATTCAATTTATAGTGGTGGTAAAAATTAATTTTAATAAAAGTACACTTAACATAATTAAAACAAATTAAAAAAATGAATTCTTAAACATAAAAATGAATTTACACCGAAATAATGTATATTATTGATTCCCATGATATTAATTGGTTTAATATTAAACAAAGAAGAGTTTTTTGAATTTAAAAGAAATTTAAAACCAAATATATCATTGTGAATACTAAATTAAAGGAAACATAATAAAATAGTTTTTTATTGGAATGAAATTTATCTTCGGTTCTAAAATGTCAAACATTTATTTATAAATTCAACATAATATTTTTAAATAAATGTTTTTGCTTCATTGAATAATTTTTTAGTTGATAAAAAGGTTTTATAAATTTTTATTCCATGATTATATCATGTTTATGTCATAAAATCCATAATATTTGTGAAAATAGTATTTGTACTATCCACCCAAAAATCAACCTTTTTCAAAAATTCCCAAAAAATCACCCTAAGATAATTTTAACTTTCTAAATCCTAAAATGGTGTCCGTATAATAAAATTAAAATTATAAAATCTAATAATCATGATTTTAAGCATAGTTATGAATAAAACTATTTCATTTGTACAATAATTATGAGATAATTGAATGTTCATTATGCTATGTTTAGGGTATGTAGTGTTTAACAGATATAGTAGAATCTTGGGTATTAAATTTCCCACATGGAATGATATTTTTTTCAGAAAAAATTCCTTGTGTTTATGGGTTTTTCCTAGGATCCTAGTAATGTATTAATCGTATTCATGTTATCATCCAACTCCTTGTGATCCATATCTTATAGGGCGCCACTATATATACTAGATGGGATTACATTCATAGCATCCATATTCACATACACTTCAAATGATAAAAAGTAATATTTAATTTTATTATTCTATAATAGAAAATAAATTATTAAAAACTAGATTCAATCTATGATTGAAAATTATGGCCATTTAGTCTGAAAGACAGAAATCTCCACCAAGAACCTTTGGAATGATACCACTTATTAGTCCTAAAAAAGGTTAACACCATCATAGTTTGGGGTGAATTGAGGTGTGTAGATTTATAAATAATCTTGTGACAATGATCTTTCCCCACTTTTTTTAGGTAATTTTTACTCTCTCATAAATTATATGTTCAATAAAATTAGAAAAAGGGATAAACAATTATTTTAACTTGGTTTACCCAAAAAATGATAATATAAGGAGTATGCATCGAAATGTTCCTATGCAAATGAAACACTAAGATCATTAATTCGGTTATAGTTTTGGATTGGTTACACTAACCCTCTTGGTTTATAACCTTCAAGAAAATAAATTTCACAAATTTCAAGCACTTAGGTAATGCATTGATCCTATAAGGTTTTTTTCTTCAAACTTCATGAATAGATAATAATTCCACAGTAATTTTCATGTATTAATTTCCTCCACCTTCTAGCGAGAAGACATCTTAAAAACATTTCTCTTCACGTTTTACCTTCCAGTGTGAGCATAGAATTATTATTTAGTTTTTTTTAAATAGAAATAATATATCTCACCTATTTTGGTATCATGATATATATTTTTCTATTCATCCATGTTCCCTATTCTTATATTTTAATGAAAATATTCACATGAAACATTATCCCCTATTTCAAAAGTAGTAACTCACCCTTAATCTTGATCTTTAATTTTCCAAAAAAAAATCCACATGATTCCTTCTTCAAATTTGGATGAATTATTAATCATAATATATGATTAATAATATACCCACACATAATGATATTCATGGTGATATCTCCCCACTTGTGGTCCAATTTCAAGTCTATAAAATTTGTATAGAATCTCTATTTAAATCTCTAGTAATCTCATAGTATAATCATACCTCATCTTCATATTTATTTTTTCACATAATTTTCTGATTTATTAATAATATTTTAGGATTAATTAAATACTTTTAAACCACTTTGGAAAATTCTTAACAGAAAAATGCTAAAGGAATGAACCATATGAATTTTTCTATCACTACCTCCAGACTGCCAAATTTCACAAACGAATAAACCTTAAAAAGTCCCCTTGATGAATCTTATGAAGTCCTTACGTAAATATTAAGATTTTCACACACCAACCTTGTAAATTTCATAGATAAAAATTATAATTTACCATTTGGAACTTTTAAAACCTTATTATGAATATCATTATAGAAAATTAAACCTTATGATAAACATTATGAAGTTATTTCAACCATATGATGAAAATAAAATAGATTTTAAAAGTTCCACCAACCTTAAAAGGTCAAGGAAAACAAACTTATGAAGTTATAAAAACCTTTAGAAGTGGTATAAAATAACCCTATAAAGATTTAATTATACAAACTATGAACATTAAATTTATAGAGTGTCTTTATAACTTTGTTGTGAAATCAATATTATGATCATAGGGAAACCTTTTGAGATCTGTGATGAACCTTATGAACTGGACTTAGAAAAATTAAGAAAACTCCACTAAATTGGAATTTTAACCAGTTCACTCCATAATTCCTCTAAAATAATTCCATTTTATGAGATATGAGTTCCACCTAACTTTGTAAGCTCTTATGGGAACTTTATTCATCATCCTTGTCAACAAACATAACTTAAAAACTTTCATAATGGGATTTTTCCAACAATTTAGTTGTTTTATCCCTGAGCACATGCCATATCTATATAGATAAAGAAAATGTTTCCCACATAGGTCTTTTTGGGAATGTGTCAAGGCCCTATACATGTCATGTAGTCCAAATATGGAATCTTTCCTAAATACACACCATATGTCCAAAATGGGGTGTTTGGGCATACAATTTGGTTCACCTTAGGCCATGAACTCTAGAACCGCATGGAATGTATATCCATTTCATACACCATATGATATTTATAAACTATTGAAACCCTAGAAACATAGACCAGAGATAGACATATCATGTGTTTCTTGAACTTTACATTGTATAGTTGTGAAATATACAAATTTATAGACTCTTCTGATTTATCTGCCCCTATAATGACTTTTAATATTGATTTAACCTGTCAAACCACCAACCAATTTATACTTCCTCTAAGGGTCCTTATTGATGATACTTTTTCACTATATCACCCCAATAAAGTCATTATACCATCCCTCGGTTCTATTCTCACTAAATATCCTCTCAAAGGTCTCCTTGTATGTGTTGACCACTATCCCATCACCCACCATCATTAAAACCTTATCGTATCTCATTTTAAATACATGCCAAAACTTCAAACACTATATTTGATGAAGTTTGATAATATATTATATCATGAGGAGAAAATATAAAAGTGTGAATACATAGAATTACGTCTAGTATAAACCTAAACACTCAAGGATCTCATCCACAAGTGTTATTTTATTAATAAAAGAGAAAAAATAAGAGCTCAAAGATAATAGATACAATTAGTTTTAAGAATGCACAAATTCTCTTTGAAGGGTCGATTCATAATCAAATTCATCATTGGAGGAAATAATATTGTATAAAAAATGTTTGGTGAATGTGTACAGTCATGAGATAAATTATTTTCCATGGTGAATAATAAAAAATCATATACTTTATGGGAAATAACATAAATAATAAGTCATAAATAAAAATAAAAACCCATAACTTAATGAATAATAATTGATGCTTCAAAGGTTAGTGAATTTCATGGTGCTTTTATCATCTATATACAATCCATTCATTAATTTCATCGTAGATCCGACCCCATTCCATTGATCTATGGTCAATTCAATTCTAAGATCATTCTCCCCATTCTCAGGGACTCTCTAGAAAAAATTTTCCATTGACTATGGATAACCATGGTAATAGGGTCTAAAATACAAATTTATAGCCTCAAAATAGGGTTAGAGTGTATAACTAATTAATAATTAATTTCCACCAATGTTGGTTCATCCCAAGGGACAAAAATGTAAATGAATGTCAGATTATTATTAGTATAAACCTACCACTCGGGAATCAATAGTGGTGTTATAATTCCCATATTATTTTATAATTATATTGATTTCAATATATGTGATTTGGGGCTTAATATTTTTTTAAATGTTAAATATTAAATATACAATAAAAATAATCATGCTTTAAAATTCACCAAACTCATCATGAGGGTAAATACCACCCCCTGACATCAGCATAACCATAAAAGAAATTCAGAGGTCATCTACTTGGATAAATTTACCATTTTTCTTAGGGATGTCCCAAGACTCTAAAACATAGAATTTAGATATGTCTCAATCAGGAAAAATATGGTCCGCTGCATCCTCCTCCCTTTTAAACATTTTAATACTTGAAAAGGAAAAAACCATATCTATAAAATACTAAATCTCATGAATATAACCCCAAATATAAAATAATCCACCTTCGCACACACTTCCCTCATCTTCAAGGAGTCAGGTCTAAAGATAGCTCCGTACACAACTACCATGGGAGAGAAGATCAGCTTATATCACTAAATCTATCAGATCAATCTCATCTAGAATCAAGATATTAATGGGAACAAATCCCTGCTCTCGGTGATTCTCTTACACCTTCCACACCGAAAACATTCTTCTCATATAAAGGTCATCCTACTATATGATATGGAGTTAATCAAAAAACCACTAACATCTATCTCAAAATGGTTTGTTTTGAAGATTACTTGTTGTGGGACCACTTTAATTCCAACATTTAAAGATAATTCTTGGTGATTTTTTTATGAGAACAATCCATTTACATCATACTCCACCATTGATCACTTCATAATGATTCTATACCAACACTATAATATCTTTATGGTAGTATTCCCTTCAATATCTTCATCAACTTCTCTATTATATCCTACCAAAAAGGAAAATATGCTAATTTTTATAAAGTTGATATGACCTAAATCATTGTGTGTTTGTGTATATAAATTATATATATATATAAGACATTGTTTATTTTATGAAAATTAAGATTTTTATACACATATAGTAATGTTATTTTATGCAATATGTGATAACAAAAAAATGATAATCTATTATCATTTTCTATTTCACCCGCATAATCTATCATTAAATGAAATCCTTTCATATTTATTTAAAATTTACATAAATTAAATGAATTCATATATTCTGATGCATGAATCTAATTAATCATTAACTTATTCATTATAAATGAAATATTTCATGCGTGCATGACTAACTATATATAAAGGCACTTGCATATCATGACAAGGGGGCATGGAATGATATCTTTATGCTTGGTCGATACTCCCTCACTCGTATCTCTCTTTCTTTTTCCTTCTTTTCATATGAGATTCTAACACTTTATGAATACAAGAATTATCTCATCTGAACATTATATGATTCTACACAACTGATGGATACACAAAAAATAGGGGATTTATTTTGGATTCCCTTATGTAATCTTCATCAAACACGTATTAAGATGAATATGGAGAAAAATATCTTCATAGAAAGGTACACCATTTATAGTAGTATTCTTAATTTCTATTTTCACATGGGTTTTATATAACATGCATGGTAGATCCTTGAAAAAGGGTTTAAATCACTTCTGATTAATTTGATAATCATTTTTAGTCTCATTTAAAACCCTTCATGTGTATTAAATGACCCTATGATTTAGTTTTCTGAAATCATACATTGGAATAAAGAACAATCACAAAAACAGAGTAGTGTATTTCAATTTTTTAGAATATCTAGAAAAATTGTTTACCCATACATAAATGATATACATAAGGGTAACTAAGGAATTACCCTTAATAAGAGTGGTCTATATAAGGGACTTTGGTATATATACCTTTATGTGTAAAGGAAATCAAGAAATCCCCATTATTAATATTGGTTTCATAAAAGTGACCAGGGAATTACCTTTATGTGAGTGTTCAAGTAATGGTAACTCATGTATTACCTTCAAATTAAGGAGTTTATGTATGCATAATCATGATATTTAAAAGTTTGAATAAGAATAAATGGTTTATGTGTAAATTCAACAGATATTTTCTCAAAGTTTTTTCAAGGTAAAATGGTATTACCTACACATAGGGGGATTTCTTGACAGTGATTAATGGTAACCAATTTGTTACTTATACACCATGGTTCCAAAAATCCTACATGAAGGTAAAAGAATTTACCTTTATACAGGGGTTCCCTCCTATATAAGGGTAAATAGAAAATATAATATTGTTTTATTTTTAATTTTTTATTATTATTTATAAATAATTTTTAAATTATAATTAAAAGTTGTTTTGGGGATATTTATTAATTAATAAAAAATTATTAATTAATTAATTATAAAGGGTTATTAATTAATTAATTAATTTGTATGAAACAATTATTACTATATATTCATTAAATATTTTTTAATATTTCAAATACCTTTTAACCAAATTATGTGGCATGACTTATGATATAGAAACAAAATTGTTTATTTAAAAATAATAAGAAACAATTTTTAAAGAGTTATAAATTATGAAATAAGACCAAAATATAAAAGATTTATATTTCAATTATGAATTGTTCAAAGTTAATTATTTTGAATTGTTAAAAATAAAAAGGGCCTAATTTTGATATTATTTAATCCACATCAAAAATTATTTTGATTATTAATATGATCAAGGTTTAAATAATGATCAATATATCATATTTAAATTATGTAAAATGTTTACATAATAGAGATTAGATCATAAATAGTTTTTAATTCATAAAAAATCATATATTTAAATTTTAGATTTCATATAATGATAAATATAAACGATTTCATATTGGGATGAATATAAAATGTTTATATTCAAAATTATGGAATATGCATAATATTGAAGCTCAAATTATAAAATTCATATAATTAGCTTTTATTTATGAATTGTTTATAAATTTTTATATCATGTTTAAATATTTGAGTTGTTCATTTATTTAATGTGTATTCCCTACTATATTCATTTGTGTTAATTTTTTTAATAAATGAAAATATTGTGTATTCTTTAGTTTAAAATGTCAATTTTCTTCTAGGATAAAGTCTTGCATTAAATTATAAGTATGATAATGAATTTTTTTTCTAGAATAATGAATATATAAAAGATAATAACATGAGATAAGATAGGGAGATTTAAATCCCCTTTAATAATAAGTGTTTTATTCCTTCCAAAGTGGCACCTTTCGGGACCTCGACCATTCAACCAGGTATTTTCAAGCTCAACACGAGTACCCTTGGATTATATTGGGTAAGAGAAGTAAGTTATAAGTGAATTTGGATTATTTTTTGGGTATTGTTGAGCTCAGTATGAGTATCCCCTAATTTTCCTTTATTATCTTATTCTTAACATTTGTACTGGGTTATGCTAATAGGGAATCCCTAAAGTTAGAATACTAGAGGAGTATAGTAAATTAAATCCATATTATGGATTGGAAAATGAGTTGACTGCTCAACTATCCATAAGTCATATATGATATAATTGGGATGATTCCCTACCTAAATAAATAAGTGGTGAGAGAAACTCCATAGTGGGCTCATTACATAGTGAAATATTGAATGTGTCCCACTGATGGGTTTGCTGAATATAAAAAGGGGATATAATTTTAGTGGGTTTTTATTTAATAAAATTACTTATTAAATATTTTATAAAACACGATACTCATCTAATAAAATATTTTATTATAGATTAATATCAACATTATCATCAAACTTTGAGATTAGTCCTATAAAGGATAAACCTAATGTAAGATAATCCTAATAATCATAACTTAAGAAAGGTTCTTAAGTAAGATTGGTGATTTGAAAAAAAAAATCTTAAAGAAAATTCAAAGTGTCGGAACATTTCCTTCCTAAGTAACCAAGTGCTAAATTTTTTCAACAAGTGAATCTAGATGCTTATGAAAGAACAGAATGATTCATTCAAGGGTTCAAAAAAAATGGATGCAAAATGAACAAAGAAATATTAGTCTTTATGACTATACTCAACATGATTAGGTACATCAATGATTTACGGAATTTTAGTATCAAACACTCAATATGATTTGGAATATCAAATAATATTCAATATGATTGAATGTTTTGATGACTTGATGACACTAATGTTTTCCTTAACTTTATTGGTTATAGAATTTAATTCTATTATTATAATATATAAATTAAATAAACTATATTATTTAAAAAAAATTAAATATATAAAAGTCCATGAAGAGAAAATAATCAAATTTTGGAGCTTGAGGTTTTCTTTCTTATAATGGGGAAAAGAAGTTGTTGCATTGATAATTTAGATACTTCATGCTTGGATAAACATGTTATAAGATTTCTATTATCTCATTTCGATCTTGGGAAGAGCATGAAAACAATTGTTGTTTAATAAAATGAGGTGAAGTATTTTTGATACACATGGTTATGATCTATCCAGGAGGAACTTAAAATGGATTCTTCTGGTTAGGTAATTTATCTTATTTCCATATATGGAAATGTACTGAAAATATAATTAAATTTAAACAAATTTTAACAATTATTATCAAAGTGTGGTGAGAATATATAAACTAGGCGTATGATGTCTAGGTTCTAAAATATTGTATAGATGGTACAAGTAGGTAAAAGTTCAAACCAGAATAAGAAAAGTTGATTGAAAAATTTGACAATGCTTCTTCAAGAAGCCAATAAAGGTAATTGAAACCTATAGATTTCAAGGAGGAAGAGTAATAATTCAATATGATTGGATTATCCAAGACATACCTGAAGAACTTTTTTAGACTCCATGGAATCTCCATATCAAGTACGTATGTTATAAAAATTGATTCTTTAATTTTGAAAGGTATGTGATACTGAATTTATATTATACAAAAAAATTAAATATACAGGAGTTCAAAATCAAAGGAATAATCGATTAATCTTACATTTTATATTCTTAATATGAAGTAAATAGTTTCAACATCTAGGATTTAAATATAAAGTATTTTATCAATCTCAAGTGAATCTATGTAAAATATGTGCATCTTTACCTCATTTCTCTTATTTGATAAGAGAATATGTTTGATAATAAATATTTGTTATGAAAAATTATGAGATGATTAAATGTATACACATATTTTAGGATTCAAAAATTTCTATTATATATTTTGATAAGAAGATATGGATAGAAAATTATCCAAAATAATATGTTTATCCAAATATTTGTTAAAATATAAGGGAATGTGTTCCCACCACCCATCAATGATATATTTTAATAAAGTATTCCTTTCAAATTAAAATGTTTTAAACACATATAATACCACATATAATGTGAAAAATATAGTTTATTTTTTTAATATTCCTACTAAAACAAAATAAATTTTATTTTTATAACACATAAGGGTTAGTCAATATTATAAAGATATTATGAAAATAATATAGTTTCTAAGATGTTGGTGGGATTATATTTTTTTACTTAGAGAATTTCAAAGTTAAAAAATAAAATTTTATAATATTCTAATTTTACATTGAATTTTATTTTATTTCCCAAGAGAATTGAGATGTATTAGTAATCAATAATGTAATTTTTTACATAATTTCAAGGAAAACATTTTATGGAATAGGGTTATAAGGAATATGATGATGAACATAGAAATAGTTATAAGTGGAAAACATAAGTTGAAATCATAAAACTTGATGTTTTAAAGTTACGAATTTTGAATATGTTCACAAAGTTGAATAGTTAGGAATATGATTCCTGAATCGTACTATTATTAAAACTATCTTAGTTAATAGATGTTCATCACTAATTAATTTAGTGGGAGGGTTTTATAATTTGGTCACATAGATATGTGACATTAAATACATATGATGTAATTAGATAACAAAACCAAGAAATTGTAGATAAAATATGGATGATCTTGTGTTTTATCATATATGATATGATAAACCTATGCTTATGTTGGTTTTGTTAAGTATTCTTAAATATTTTAAGAAAATTAAATGTATTATATTAGAAGAAACCTCTATTTTATGAATATTTAAAATTATCTACATAAATGAATATATATATATATATATATCATGAAGTGCAATGATAATTGAACTCTTAAATAATGACTTTGAAATTATCCCTAACTAATGTTTTTCATGGACTATTATAGGTTATGACTAAATATTAATGTTAGTGTGAATAGGATTCTTATATTGATATATTAAATATGCTCATGAGGCATAAAACAAATAATAAGTTTCTTTGTATGTGTTGGATGACCTACTAGGTATACCACATGGAGTATCATACATATTTCTTTAGTATACTAGGGTTGCATGGATAATATTTTATTCCCAACTACCTAAGGTTGGAATTATACCTAGCATGATACCCTTAATACATTGATATTGTAATTAAGTTAGTATATATATTAACTTTTCTATGGGGGTGGTTGGGTATGTTGTTGATAATGTTGTCTGTTATAGATTATCCAAGATGAGATTTTTCCTCTTGTATGATAATTGTGACATCTAGACCATGATTGAGATAGATTGTGGGAGTGAAATCCACACCTAAGTATTATATATATATATTTGGATAAGGGACATGTAATGTTCTGATCTATAAGGATGAATGGAATGTGATGTATTAATTTATCAGATTAGTCTACACTTTAAGAATTGAGAATAGATGAGATGGATAATGGTATTGACATGTTCTATGTCCCACGGTCACTTGATGTCTTGTAAAAAGGGAAAATATGATAACTCACATTTTCATATGATGTAGACTAGTGGACACAGGTATATAGATACATATGTTTGATGGAGATCATTCTATATCCCTTTATATCTTGAGTATCATTGAATCTTTGCTATATTCCACTCATTTATTTCATATATTGATATAGATATTTATATTTTATCAATGCTATAAAGGCTCATGGGATCACACTTTGTGGTCGAATTAATGGGGATTCTTTTTGAATCAGAGAGAAACTCTAAAAGTGTTTTAGAGTTAATACAAAAGTATTTTGGATGGGTGTCCACAAGTTATTTTATATGATGTGATACAAGTTCAAGTTAATGATATCTCTCCAAAAAAAAATTAAGATATCCAAAAGGCATTTTGGATATGGTTTCATAAGTTATTGTATATAATAAAATATAAGCTGAAATGACACAAATTCTATTATAATTTAGTGAAAGTGGGGGGTTGAAGGTGATATTCCCTAAAGCCTTATATATATGTATATGGTATATATATATTAAATTGTGTATTGAAGGAAAATTATGATTTGGATTCACATAAGGGTATATCATTTTATGTAATATACGATTGTAGTAAAATGATAAGGTGTTGTCATTTTTGTGTTTCACCCATATTAAATGCATTTATATATTATAATGCATGAATCATCTGAGAGATTAACTTATCCATTATAAATGAATGAGTTAATGTGTGAACGACCAATTATATATAAATTCACTTCCATACGATTACATGGGTATGGAATGACATCCTTATGCTTTGAAAATACTCCCCAACCAATAGCCCTCTTTATTCTTCCTTCTTTTCATACGAGATGATAGATTATCATGAATGGAGGAATTATCCCATTTGAACATCAGATGATTCTACACAACTAATAAATACACTATAGAGAGGGTATTTATTTTGTATTCTCTTATGTGATCTTCATAAAATTTATATTAAGATGAATATGATATAGAAACTCTTTGGAGAAAGGTATTCCATTTAAATCAGTATTCATAATTTTTATTTTCACTCGAGTTTTATATATCATGCATGGGATATCCTTAGAAAATGGTATAAACCACTTTTTCTTGATCTGATAATAATTATTAGAATCATTTAAAACCCTTCAGTTTCCAGTTCATGGCATAAAGGAAACACAATCCTTCTTACCCAGCCTCTTCACAAAAATTCATAGGAACTCTCTATCTGTATCATGATATCCAATAGGTATTCAACCACCAAATAAAAAAAATTTGGTGAGTTTTCATCTCTCATTAGAAAAAGATATTAATGTATACATAAGTAAATAATACCAACCTCTAAAAACTATATAGCATCACACTACTACCCATTGGGTGGCCAAATCCTCTATAATTTGAAGTAGACGGTCCTGAATATTCATATGACACTACTCTATAGACTTTAAACCCTATGATAACACCCACCAAAACATGAGAAACCAAAAACCACAAACTCTATGAAAAAACTCATCTTCTTCCATATAAAAAATCCATTTGATGGTAATTCCCACAAAGTTCTATTGGAAATACCACACTAAGGTCCGTGCTCTACTAGGGTGGTTTTTTATCAAGATTTCTATCACAGCATTTAATATAAACACTAAAGTAAAAACACTATCTACCTAGAGAAGTGGTTGACATGATCCCCACCATTAATAAATACCTTCAAGTCCACCACATAAGAACATCTATTCACATGAGACAACTAAATCTCCATAACCAACATTAGCCTCTAACATATAAGGGAAGAGTGAAAGTCCGCCATCATTGATCAATGGTGTGAAATGTCACCCTCCCCAAAAAAGAATCAACTCTTTCGAAGCAAGTTATTTAGGATCCTTATCCATTAACTGTATACATAATTCTCTAACAAGGTTATCATCCATTACACCACTACTTTAGTGGTCTCATGTGAATATAATTTCTTAGGTGGTGGACTTGAAAGTCCACCATCATTGATCAATGGTGTGAAATGTCACCCTCCCCAAAAAGAATCAACTCATTCTAAGCTAGTTATTTAGAAGACTTATCCATTAACTAGATACATAATTCCCTAAAAAGGAAATCATCCACCATGCCACTACTACTCCATTTTTATCTTATCAACCATCATGGATTCAATTTCATGAAGGCCAACTACTACTCCATGAATCTCATATTCACAGTACTAGATTTTAATACATAGTTGGAAATCATACTAGGGAAATTACACTCAATTCCGAATAAGATCCTCTATATAATAACACAAGGAAATATCCAGCCTATATATTCCATAAAAAACAATGATGTTCATAATTATTCTCATTAACACTATAATTATATCTATAAACTGAAAGATGATTCATGCACTGATATCCCATCGATGGTAAATCATGGGTTCCCTTCGGAATCATTCACACATTACTCCAAATTCATGGGAAGTGAATTCTTATCCATGAACAAGGTAGATAAATACATTCTCACCATCTAATAGGTAATTTACTACCACTTCTTGAGGGTGGTTTCTGCTCACATATGTATGGGGATCTCACTCACTACTGATCTGGACCTCGCCTCATTTACTTAACTTCTTATTATAATACAATACTAGAAATGGGTTACCAATAAATACCAAGGTAGAATCCACTAGAACTTATATCTATCATTAATGAATCCCATGAAAAACCTCCTTTCTCCACTAAGGACAAACTCACTTCACTAAAATGGGGTGATTGAAAGACAGTCACCATCAGTGGAAACTCTCTAGATGATAAGGGTATTTCTTAGTGATCTATTTGAATATTCTACTTCCTATAATATAGTGTAGGAAGAATAAATAATTTTTGTGTCATATAGTATAATGGGTCATGAATAGAGGATACAAATCATATTTCAAACCACACTCATTGATGCCAAACCATGGTTATCCATCATGTTCATCTTTTAACAATTCTAACGATCAGCAACCCATGATTGAAAAGAACTAAACAAAGGTAGAGTTTTTTGAAGTATATCAATACATCTCTCATCTCTAAATGCTCTTTCATCACCACATATTCTACTAAAAATCTCCTAGATATGTAGTTGGGCCTATAATAGGGATGTCTCTAGTCTTAATAGTATCTTTAATTTAGAGTTCCATCCATAACACCACTCTATATTTCTTTAGGTGAAATTATAACCTTCCCCCACATCCAAGGTGTAACTCTACTAAAAAAACTCAAATTTCAATTCTCACTCTAGAGACTATGTAATAGGTGGTGTTTCATGAAATTGAAACTCTGGCTTAAAATCTCCCTCTCTAGAGGATCTACCCAAAACCACTGATTTTGAACAATTACACAATAAAACAAGCCTAGGAAATACCTCACAAGGACTTTTATCCTAAATGCATACTCAAATATAGTCATGCTTCCATATGGAGAGTCCAGTATCCTTGGATAAAACCCCATCATAAATAAGGGATTAAACTCGAACCATGGTATAGAATTATCATCAAGAGTTTGTGAAAAAAATATCTACTAATGGATCAATGCACTATGTGAGGATCTCAGAATAAGAATTGGCATTTGTTAAATGAAATTCTAAACCATATGGGTTTGTGATTCTTAGAATCCAACCAATACTGTGTCACATTAGGGTCATATTTTCTACATAACCTTATCATGCCTCAATCTTCGAAATGCACATAGTACATTAAGCCTACGAGGAATATCATATAACACCATGAGAAATACCATTCACTCTATGAGAAGGTATACACTTATCATAAATAGAAGATAATTTTCCTCAGTTTATAAGGAAAATATATTTCTCAAACAAGTCTATAAAATAATAAATCTTCACTCATTGATCAAGGGTGAGTGGCCCAACTCCTAAAAAGGAATCTTCATAACCCTTCCTTTTAATACTAGTGGTATATTAGTGGGTCTCACCCTTAATTATATTGGGTAAACCCATTAATACTATAGAATATATGGATGAACTAACATGGGAAGGATATGAAATATCATAAATTACCACTATATGATGTATGTACCATTATTATTATACTCCATAATTAATGTCTTAATGTTTTATATTAAATAACAGGTTATCAGAGTGCTGGAGAAATGATATGTTAGTTTTCACACCAACAATGGACTCCCTAGTTTAACAACCAAACTCAATACCTCCTTAACATCACTACACAAAATTCCAAAACCAATCCTCACCAAACTACTAACTCCAAACCTAATCTATAGGACAGACCCACTCTGGTACCACTTTGACATGATTTGACCCACCATGACCCCACTTGGGCTACCAGTAAGCCGAGAGTGTTTCCCAAAACTCATCTCCAATAGTAAAGGGGCTTTGAATAGTACTAAGTAAGAATATAATATAATATGGTAAGCCTTAGAAAATATCAACCTATAATAAATACATATATTTAATATATAAAATAACCAACAACACCAACAATGTGTGTGTGTGTCTAAACAAATGAGTTGTATATAATTTTTGAATGAGACTTCACATGATAAGTATGCCAACACATAGGTAACTACCATAATAATTTTTCATTTTACTTGTGCTCAGAATCCGATAAACATGAAACATTAGGTAACTTATCCAAGATAAAAATACTTATGGATCACTCTCTAATATAAATAGCCATTATCGCCATCATAAACCACTAAGATCCATTTAGTACCATCAATAATTAGTTATAAACAAGTTACACTAGCTATGTGTCCACCAAGACCAAGTATGAACTATGTATCATCTTCATAGATAGGACACATGGAGGCATAAATCCCAAGTAGTGGAGAGTATAAACATACTAAGTAGAAAACCCTGATACCAAAAAATAAAGGCAAATAAATAATTTAACTCAAACCTCAGTACATGAGATTAATCAGGAATGAGTCAAATAAAAACTAGATATTCTCTACCACTAGAATTCCTAGGGTAAAGAAAAATATAAATCTTCTCGGATCTAGATCATTAAGAATCATATCTCATAAGAAACTAGGGATTCTTAGATTACCATAATGTTCACTATATCTTAAGTTAATTTCCCATATAATAGTCACATCTCAAGGACAAACAATGGGTTTCTAAATATTTATAGGGATTGAAGTATTTGAACTTATCTATCATTATATATTCCACATTTCCACTAGGAACTGAAAAGTTGGACCCAATCCTCACTAAATTATACACATCATTCAATGGGGTTTCACTCCTTATTTTATACATTTATCATGTCACCATACTATAAATATACTAGGGAACCCTCACATTACCTAAGAATGGTTATATTTCAAGGGATATATAATCCTTAATATAATAACTAACCAGCCATGCACAATCCCATGTCACCTCTTATAAACTATAATAGGGCACCCACACCTCACCAAGAGGTAGCGTCAGTTAAGGGTGTAACCAAGCCTTATGGGGGGGACATTCCTTGTCAAGTAGATCTCATCAAATGGGGGAGTACCCAACTCCAAAAATAGATTATGAACTCCCTGTGAGTGGTGGAGTTATTAACTCTATCAATTATGGGGGAGACTGCACCCTGTTATAACAACATCACTAGGGGAGTTACTAACCCCATGTATTCTCTGGTCATAATGCTTGATCCCCGTAATTTTTTCTATAGAGTTAAGGAAACTAAACTACCTAAATACCTCGCATCCTACCTATGATGCTAAATAGATATGTAACATCATGCTCTATGTGAAAAAAACACTCATGAAAGACTACTTGTGTACCCAAATATTATTCCTAAGAAAGGAAATATGAAAACCACTAACATTAGAAAAGTACAAGGCATATACTTTGGGGTACATGGTGTGAATTTCCTTGTTAGTTATCTATTCATGTATTATTATGTTAATGGAATGTATAAGTTTACATATACTGCTTATATACCAGTATACATGGTATATGGGACTAGTAGGGGTACTTAGTGTGTTTCTTCAGTACACAAGGTCCTTTAATATTGATATGCACTATAACACCCTAGTTTTTACAAGATATGTTGATTTAAGTTTTTTCATATCTTAAATGGTGTTTCTGATCCTTATGATAGTTTAATATAGGTCTAGGATGATTTTGAGGTTGGTGGTGGCTTAAAAAGGGGGTTTAGTAATTTTAGGGTATACCATGGGAAGGGCCACACTATGGTGTATGTCATTTCCTACTAGTATAATACCGATGTGAAATGGGTTGATCGAAATTCCCACAACAGGGTGTGGTATTAGGCATGTAGTATTTCTAGTCCCCTATTGACCACGGCCATAACAGCCTCACCCCCCATGGTGGAAGGCATGGTGAGTCTAAAACAGGGTATGTTTTGACACCATGCCCTAGTGTCTGGTTGTTTCACGTTTACTAGGAAAGAGTATTCGAATCCACCATGGTTATGGTGGTAATCACCATGCCATGGTGATGGATGATTTGGAATTAAATGGATAATTTGGTTATAGATATTTTTAGGGATGTTAAAAATCTTAATAGAAACATGTGTGATCATTAATAGGAGTGTTTAATGTGTTATTAACATGTTATTCCGTCTATTAATCGATTATCCCTCCTCTTCTTCTTAGTTTCTATGATCCAAAGGAAGCTAGGGTGAGATTTGGTCAACCCTTCTTGTGTTCAAGTTACTTACTAGGGTGACCTCATTCTTCTCATCCTTATAGATGTTTATCCTTTCTATAATATCGTACATTGGTAGATGAAGGTTTTTTCTTATTGATCTAGACTCATGGGGATCTCATCCTCTTCATATCTAGTCATCATTTCTCGGAGTGATGGGTTCATCCATTCAACCAAACCTTGATCTTCCATTGATGGTGGATGTTTTTAGGTAATTTGATATGTTTTTACCCTATTATAATCAGTTCCTTATTGAATCTCATTATAGAACTCTTTTCATGATACATTTTAATTGGTTCTAGTGCCCCTTAGCATGTGGGTTTGATCTAGTTGGTGTGTGGGTGTTATTTAGGAATCGACTCTTGGTAAATAGTCATGTTGACATCGATGTTTTTGAGGTGAGAAGTTCCTTATAATATAGATCTATTTTATATGGTTTTTTTCATGATAAAATGGTATGTTCTTGTGTGTATTGATACCCAAGCTTGATTATGATCACATGTGTATGTTTGTCTATCCCGTGAAACCCATGTTTGATATTGATCATAAGTGTGTGCATGTGTAACCTATTAGACCCATGTTTTAGTTTGATCACATGAGTGTGTAGATATTAAGACTAATTCTTGATATGTTATGTTTGTTCCTATATATGTTATTCCCTATTTTTTTTAATGTATGGTTGTTGGAGGTTTTGATTCTGGTACCAAATGACGGGTGGAATTCCAGGGCTTAGTTATCCCTTAGAGGGGGAGTATGTTCGAAATGTGATGATGATGATGATGATGGATCATAACATATGGAATGGGTTAAATAGTCTTAAGGTCTAGTCCATGATAGTGGTCGGATACAATGGCCTTGTGGCTCGGCCCAAGGTAGTGATGGGGAATGATGGCCATGTGACCTAACCCATGACTGAGATGGGGTACAATAGCCTTGTGGTCTAACCCACAATTGAGACCAGTCTTGGAAATATTATGTCCTGACTAGAGACTCTTTGGCCTCATGTACTCTCAAATATATATGAGGTGGCCTTATAGATGACCTTAGTTTATGAATTTTTTTATGAATGATTTTCTATCATGGAGCTGAAATATGTATGGTTAAAGTTCATGTGTCTTCATTATCACACATCCTATTAACACATGGTTGATTGTTTTTTTCTTGATAATTTATCTATTATCATGGAATACACATCTTATTTATGTACATTGATGTTGAGGATTTATTAGTGGTGTCCTACTAGGTTTATAATCACACCCTGCACAGGCATATCGATGTGCATTCAGACTTCATGATCAAGGATTCAGGAAAGGTAAAGGGCTCAATGATAGGGAGTGGAGATGATAAATAATGGGGTTCAAAGGTGGTATCAGAATAGACTCTATAGTGTTATATAAGTTAGTTTATTTACTTTCATGTTGTTTCTTATACTCTAGTTTTACCTTCTACTATGGGGGTCCTTGATTTGTTACTTACATAACTTGAGATACCTGTCATGGAACATTTTATAGAATTTTTGTTATAAACTTCCAATATTACCTTTTATGTTATAATTCATCTCTTGATATATTTACAATGTAAAACTTTTGATACTAATAGTATAGTCTCCCCACTAATGGTGTCCAGGCCCTTGCTGTTATTTGGTTACCTCTTGTGTATGGGAAGGAGCACATGAGGTTATGTGGCACTCTGTCTCGAACCAATTGACTATGGTCGAGGCAATACAAAGTGTTATCAGAGTAGTTTTTCCTTTACTTTTCTTCATGAATATATTATATGGAAATGTAGAAAGGAGTTAGGCTATTTGTAACTCAAGTAGGGGAGTCATGTAAGTACTTGTCTAACTCTTATTTGATGGACCTATAATTTATTGGTGATGAGACTGTAGTTACAGTTGTTGTTTTATGATTTCATGTTGATCATGGGTATGTTATGTTATTATATTTTATGGGATTTAGGCACATTGATGCAACATGATTAGTCATACAGGATCACATATCATATATATACCTATTGTTTGTTATGTATTTTATTTCATGTAATTAAATTTCTTGATATGTGTTTTTTTATTATGTGTTATATTGTCCTAACATTTAGATTATTTAAACTTGATCATACATATTTTTATATGTATATAAATGACCAACATGTAGGTACAGAGTACTATGATTAAGGTTTGAGTAGTTCTAGGAGGGTTATCCCTTATTGTTATGGGTAGCCTCCTAGAATAGGTTTTCTATATAAATCCCTTGCGTGTGCCTATAAACTCCTTATATTATTATCTTAAGTGATATTTTATAGATTTTATAAGTATATAATTGTCATTGTATAAAATTACACTTAGAATATATAGGATGGGACCACCGATGGAAGAAGGTTAAAATACTCCCATAAGGGAGAATACCTCTATTACACCATATATATACAGCTGGATGTATCTAAGCATGCTCTTATACCAACTCTAGTGGTTTAGATAGTGGACCTGATATATCCTAGAGTCTTCTACAAAGTGCATGTTTAAGGTGTAATATTTCTCAAAACTATAGTCGATTAGAACCAAGATTTCCAAATATAGAATCCTCCATCCATCCAGGGAACTAGAGGCCCTCAAGATGTTAAGGACCAGATTGATTTCATTGAAGGTATCTTTGATATAGTAGAGACCCCAAAAGGATCTATGGGTAAATTCCACTGCTTTCAAGTTTCAAGGACTCACCAGGAGGTGGTGGGGTGTCATGAACCAGGCGAGAAGACATGAGGGTCTTGAATTAGGGACCTTAAAAGACCTCTCCTTTTTGGAGTTATTTTTGGTTATGATAAATATTCACCCTTATCAGGAGTTTATAGAGATTTAATAAGGATCAATATCAATTTCTACTTACTATTCTCATTTCATAGAGTTTCTTCACTTCATTATAATTTTCTATTGGGGATGAGACATAGAATGCTTAAAAGTTTTAAATCATCCTATGACTAGAGTTGAGGCATACGATTAGGATATTTGACCTAATGAAATAACTAGAGGTTCTTCTAAAATCCTTGATTATTGAGAAGGGTCTGGAGAAGGACAAGGATGTAGGTTTTCCTTCATCCTTCACTAGACTGATGAGAGGGTTCTCTCATGCTAGAGTGGTTGTATCTTTTGGTAGCAAGAAGAGAAAGGTTAATGAGTTGTAGTAGAGTGGTGGAAATTGATTAGAGTAAAGTAGATTTTCTTCATACCCCCCTATGGGAGGTACAGTTCTCTAGTGTTTTAACAAAACATTGAGTGGTAATTATCATATATTTTTTCCAAGTCCTCGGAACAAGTGTCATTAGTATGGGAAGATGGGGAATCTTTAGTAGTGTTTTGATAGAGTTTTGTACATAGGTTCTCATAGGGGTGAATTGAAGATGAGAAATATGACCCAAGGATCTAGTTGAGGTCCTCAGTAGCAGACTATCACCCCATAGACTTTAGTGACCCATGTTATTTATGAACCTTAGGGGTAGACCTATGGAGATGATGTAGGTAGAGAGTATGTGGTGGATTAATTTCTAGATAATAGTGAATAGGCACTATCAACTATCTAAGGTATGGTCATGTTAATGTCTATGCTATCTTATACCTTGTTTGATATTGTATCTTCTCACTCTTTCATATAAGCTAAAGTTATTATTGGTTTTGACTTACTGATTAAGTTATCTTTTGAGTAGCTTTATCTTGATGCACCTTTGGAAAATAAATTATATCATTTCTAGAGATGTCTATAATTTATTATAGTAGTCATAATATGTGGACATAAAAGGGACTTTATGATCTTAGATTTCACTACCTCTAATGTGATTCTCAACATGGATTGGATGGCTAGTTATCAGGCTCACATCGACTTCTATAAGAGACATGTATCTTTTACTACACCCTAGGTGGATAATTTTGTGATAACTATTGAATGGGGTGTTATAGAAGGAATAATATGACCAAACCTAATCCATATTGAATCTATAATTGCAACATTATCTTCATCCTCCTTTTCTCCAATGGTGGCCCTATATCAATATTTTTTTATAGAGTAATTATCAAGTCTCCCTCCTAATAAAGGTATTTATTTTGAGATTGAACTCATTCAATGAGAGCAACCTATATCAATTCCCCTATACTGTATGTCATTTTCCAAGTTAAAAAATTTGAAGATGTATCCTAAGGATTTAGAGGTGAAGGGTTTAATCAGACTAATCATGTATTTGTGGGGTGATCTGGTGTTGTTCATAAAAAAGGCGGTAAGTGACTGTAAGTTATGTGTGGAATAAATAAAGTTAAACTAGGTGAATATGAAGAATATAAACTTGTTACCAAGGATTGGTGACTTTTTTTATTAGTTATTTGGATCCTGGTGGTTCTCCAAGATTGACCTATGATCAGGATATCGTCGGCATTAGGTTAGATAGGTGGATATTCCTAAAACATCATTCATGACTAGATATAGTATATATGAGTATATTTTCATACCATTTGGGTTGAAAAATGAATCAGTGGTGTTCAGGTCTCTCATGAACAGGATCTTCCTTCCATATCTCAACTCTTTCATGGTGTTATTTTTTATTGATATCATTATATACTCACAATACTCAATGATAAACACTAGATGCCTCGATATTTTTTTTAGTAAACTTCAAGAGAATTTTCTCTATTACAAGATCTCAAATCTTTACTTCTTAATCCATGAGGTATGGTTCCTTAGGAATGTAATCTTTGAAGAGGGAATTTTTATGGACCCAAAAAAAGGAAGAGGTTATGATGTCTTTGGAATGCCCTAGAATTTTTTTTAGATCAAGATAATCCTTGGTTTAGTTGGGTATTATAGATGGTTTATACAAGACTTATCCCATTTGGTAGCAACTAGGACTTGGATTACCAAGTAGGGAGTTAAGATTAAGTAGACAGACCAGTGTGAAGTGGCCTTCCTATAGTTAAAGAGAATATTGACAATAGCTTTGATCCTGATATTTTTAGAGTCTGGGATTTGATATTTGGTTTACTATGATACCTCAAGTGTTGGTTTATGAGTTTTTCTAATACATATGGATCAAGTAATGGCATATGGGTCTACCCAGTTATGGCCCCATGAGAAGAACTCCATACTCATGAGTTGTAGATGGCATTTTTGGTCCATGATTTTAAGTGTTGGAATCATTATATCTTCAATGGGATATTTTTCACATGAATGGACCACAAGAGATTTATTTTCATCTTCACTCAACAAGAATTGAATCTCTGGTATATTCATTGGGTTTAGTATTTTAAAAATTTTTACTTTGAGATAGATTATTCTCCAGGGAAAGATAACTTCATTGTATATGATCTTAGTAAGAAAATGCATGATCTTGGAGTGAGACCTTCAAAGGTGTAATGGTGGATGATGAAATTGTTGGATGAGTGGTTAGTGGATGCATCAGAGGATAGAAGGTGATGAATTATGTTCCCTCGGTTATCATGTCAAAGTTAGTGTACCAGGTAAAGATAAGATAGGAATTGGATCATGAATTCTTAGTGATATGGTAATGGTTGGAAGGAAGTGACTCAATTCCAGTATAGTTGATGTATAGTGGTGATATGATCTTTATTCATGGTAGATTAGTGGTTCATTCTTCCATGAGGGTAGAGATGATGAGGGAATCTCATTCCTCTCAGTGGGTAGTGCACCCGAGTTCAATAAATATGCATCAGTATATTAGGTGATACTTCTGGTGGTTGATAATAAAGAGAGACATCATGGGATTTGTCTCTCATTTTATAAATTTTCTGAGGTTCAAGGTGAGCACCAGTGACTGGAGGATTACTTCAGCCACTTTTAAAGTTTTTATAGAAGTGTAATGAGGTGATGATGGACTTAATTATGGGTTTTCCCTAATTATCAATAAGTTAAGATGTTGTCTAGATGATATTTGTTTAGATGAATAAAGTGGCACACTTCTTACCAATTTGAGAGGCTCACTCTATTGATGAGTTTGAAAAGATTTATATCTGGGAGATTATATGACAACAGGGAGTTTCTTATAGTATCGTATCATATGGAGATTCATGTTTTATATTTTAGTTTTAGAAATGTTTGTAGAAGTATTTGGGGACTCAGTTGAAACTGAGTATGGCGTATCATCCATATACCAAAGGACAATCAGAGAGGATGATATAGATCTTAGAGGATATTGTTTGGGAATGCATCCTTGACTTTAGTGGAGTGTACGATGATCATATTTCCTTAGTGGAGTTCACTTACAATAGAAGTTTGTAGGATTCAATTCAGATGGAACCTTTTGAGGTTCTTTATGGTCAGTTATATTGCTCACCATTGTGTTTTCATAATGTGGGTTGGGTCATTATTGTTGGGCCATGTATGTTATAGGAGACCTATAAGAGAGTGTATTTGATTAGGAAGTGGTTTGATACCACCCAGAGTAGATAGTGATCATATACCAACCAAAGGAGATGACCATTGGAGTTAATTCTAGGTGACTAGGCTATCTTACGGGTGTCACCTCATTTGGTTAATTGTCATATTTGGAAGCTAGAAAAGCTGGCAACATAGTTTGTGGGACTATTTAAGATCACTAGGAAAATCAAACCAGTGGATTATTGACTATACCTTCCTTTGTGATATCAAGGTATGCATAGTATGTTCCAAATTTCTCAACATCATAGGTATGAACCTGGTCCTACGCATGTGATATAATGTGAGTACTTTGAGTTAGAACTACATGCATAATTTGTGGAGAACTAGGTATATAATATAGATCAGAGTGATGAGGTGCTTAGGGTGCATACAATACCACTTATTTGAGTCTTGAGAAAATATGGATAAATCTAAGAGGATGTGTGGGAGTGATATTCTGATGTTCAGGATCAATGTCCAAAGTTGTTTGAGTGTGACTATTATACGCACTTCTTAAGGATGGGTGGAAGATTTTTAACACCCTTGTTTTTACAAGGTACATTAATTTAAGTTTTATTGTATCTTAAATGGGGTTTTGAGCCTTATGATGGATTAAATTGGATTTAGGATTATTTGAAGTTTTTTGGTGGATTAAATAAGGATTTTAGGCATTTTGAGGTACCCCATGGGAAGGACCACACAGTGTTGTAGGTTATTTTCTTCTTGTAGAATTCCTGTTTGAAATGGGTAGATCAAAACTCCCATGGTTGGGTGTGATCTCAAGTAAGTATTGATGTGATTCATCTACAGACCATGGCCATAGAAACCTCACCACACTATGGTGGAAGGCATGGTGAGTCCAAAATGGTATTGGTTTTTACACCACACCCTTGTGGGTGGAAATTTCATGTTTATTTTGTTGGAATTTTCAAAACCACCAAAACCATGGTGAGCATCACCGCATTGTGGTAATAGCTTCTACAGAATTTAAAACATCTGATTCAACTACAGATCTTCCAGGTGGAGGTATGAATCTTAATGTAAATGCATTTGATCATTAATAAATGTTTTTTAATGAATTATTAATCCATTTTTTCATCTAATAATTGATTTTCCATCTTCCACTTATTATTTTCTCTAATTAGAATGAACCTAGAGTGAGATTTGGTTGACCCTTCTTACATTCAAGTTGCTACCTAGGGTGGCCTTGTTCTTCTCAGACCTATCCTTGTTTGACCTTCCTGGAGGATCAAACCTTAAGATATTGGTGCTTATTTTTATTTATTTATACTTGTGTTGATCTTAGAATCTTCATATCTAGTTACTATTTTTAGGAGCAATGGGTTTTCTCCCTTTTAATAGACTTAGATCAACCATTGATGGTGGTTGTTGTATGGTAACTTGATGAGGTTATACACTCTTGGAAAGATTTTATTATGGAATCTACTTCTATAACCCATGTAATATTGGATTGGAATCGTTTCTAGGGACCCATGGAATGCATGTTTGATCTAATTAGTGAATAGACATGATTTAGGAATCAACTCTTAGAAAATCATAATGTTTAAGTCAACACATTTTAGGTAGTAATATCATTACCATATAAATACTATGTATATCATTGTTAGAATGATATGATGGTATTGTTTTGTTTTTATTGAGACCCATTCTTGAGTTTGATCGTATGTGTGTGTGTAGGTCCCATGAGACCCATGTTTGATATTGATTACATGTGTTTACATGTTTACCTCGTGAGGCCCAAGTTTTAATTTTATCAAATGTGTGTGTGTGTGGATATTGTGACTCATAATTTATATACTATATTTTTGTCTATATGTGTCATGCCATATTGTGTGTGAATGTGGGGAATTTGGAGGTTTTTCATCTATTATCAAATGATAGGTGGACCATCATGTCTTGGTTAGCCCTTGGAGGGGGAGAATGTGTGACATGTGATGATGATGATGATAGACTAAGAAATATGGTAGGGGTGTGATGACCTTGAGTCCTGACCCATGAAATTGGATGGATATGATGTCCTTGTGACCTAACTCAAGGAAAAGATGGGTTATGATGGCCTTGTGGCCTGACCAGTGACTCAGACGGGGTATCATGGCCTTTTGGTTAAACCCGGGACTAGGACAGGGATTTATAGCCTTATAGACCGAACCATGACTCATTGGACTTATGGATTCTCATATATATATTTGGTGGCCCTGTGGATTACCATAGTTCAAGACTTTTATTATGAATATTCTTCTACAATTGAGCAAAAGAAAGTACGGGTGAGGTTTTTGGAAGTTTGGTTAGTACACAAATTCTTGGAACATTATTTATTATAGTTTTCTTGTGAATTTATCAATTATAATTTCATACACCCCTTATTCATGTTCACTTATGTTAAGGGCACATTGGTGGTGTCCTACTGGGTTTATACTCACACCCTATATAGGAATCTTGATGTGTAGTTATAATTCATGATTAGGGATCTAGAAAAGGGAAAGGGCCCAGTGACAAGGAGTTTAGGAGGGATAGAATGTGGTTATTATGTAGTATCATGACAGAAATCAGAGTGTTATCATAGTTCCATTATTTACTTTCCTATTTTTTCTTATAATTTGGTTTGACCTGACACTTTGGGGGTCTCTGAATTATTACTTTCATGACTTGAGATATCTTACATGTCATTTTTTATAACATTGTTAGTATATACTTATGGTGTTAACTTTTAAGTTATAATTCTTTTCATGATATATTTATGATGTATGAATTTTTATAATGAGGGTATAGTCTCCATAGTGGCGATGTTCAAACCCTCACTACTAGTTGGAAACCTATTGTGTAGGGGAGTTCCACATGAGGTCATGTTGCACTCCAGCCCAAACCGGTTGATTTGGGTCAGATCATTATATACATGGTGTGTCCAAGGAGGTATTTCATGTGATTCCCATGAGAATAATTAGTGTGTATCACCAGATTCATGAATCATGTAGTCCCACACTACATATTATGTCTTTATGGAAACATAATGTGTGGTCTTTGAAGGTTTATTCAGGCATATACTATAACAGTATCTATTTAATATAGGTCATACATGGAGTGTTTCTCAAATACATTCTATGTATTCTAAATAGGGTGGTTAGACATGTACTCTATTGCACCCTGAGACCTGGAATCTAGACTCAAATAGTGTGTATATCCATTTCAAAATCATGTGATATTTATAAACTATTGAAAACCTAGTACTGTATCCCAAGGATATATATAGAATTTTTTTCCTAAATTATACATTATATAGTCACAAAATCATCATATTTATAGAAAATTTTGATTTCTCTACTACTGCTATGATTTTTGTCCCTAAACAAGATTTTTAAACCACCCTCTATCATCTCAGTCCTTTGTAGGTCCTTCTCAATGATCCTTTGATTGCCATCACAACACCATGAAGTTATTACATTGTCCCTCATTTATACCCATGCTGGAAATCCACTCAAAGGACTCCCTATTTGTAACATCCCGGTTCTGGAAGCCACCTAGAGGGGCCCCGTACCCAGTTGGTCACATGGCCTCAAGCACATTTCTCCAAATGCCAGAGGTTGCCGACTAGCAGCGAGGGCCTTGGTTGTGATAGTGGGGAAACTATGCCCTCATTGGAAGAGTACACAGTGGAAGAAAATAAAATAGACAACAGCAGAAACAGTAACCATCCATACAAGAGTAAACGATAAACAGCAGAAAACTAACAGTAAACAACTAGATCACACACACATATATATAAAATGATGCATGATACATATGTCTAGGAAAGCATCCAAACAAGTCACAATGCTGAATACAACACTAAAACAAAGTGAAAAATAAAATAGGTAAACTCCTTAGCATCACAAGCCATAGCTTGGTCCCATGCTCTGCAGCTCCATAGCAAGTCAAGTACCTGAAGTAGAATGGTGCTTGCCCTTATCTATACCTGCAACAACATAGTCTGTTTGGGCCCAAAAGCATGGCCCAAACAGGGTGTGAGACAAGTTCCCAGTAGGTAACCACCCAAAGATCTGTGCCTAACAGTCAGTGAATACATGGTAAGTAAAGGTACAGGAAGCAGTAAATAGGAAAGCACACAGCAGCTACAATCCACAGTGTCTAGCATATAAAGTACACAAGTAACAGCCAAACAACAAGTAGAACAACAGGTAACCCCCTAGGTAGTTCTCACAGCCTAACCCTTATGGTTTAACCTACAAGTACTAGCAACCCTCTGGGAGGCACACACAGTCTCAACCCTCTGGTTCAGCTGAAGAATAGACTCTCTAAGGAAGCACTCACCATCAATTCCCCTTATAGTCTTGTATCGTACTAAAGGCTCTCTGGGGAAGCACTCAATGTCTCATTCCCCCTGTGGCCCACATCGAGGAACTAAAGACTCTCTGAGGAAGCACTCATCGTCAATTCCCCCTTTGGTCTCGCATCTAATTAATAAGACACTCTTGAGAAGCCCTTACGTCCATTCTCCCTATGGTCCACTACACTAGGTTCTCACAGCCCTGTGTAAAACAAACATGCATAGCACGCGTATCGCCCCAAGTAAACCTCAAGAACTATTTGGCTACCATTCTAAGGCACAACGGCATAACAGTACAACAGTTCCACTATACTACAACTAGGCATGGAAACTAGAAAAATGCCTAACAGGCAAAACATGCATGGAAAAACATCCAGAGCATAGTAAAAATTACCCTATTCAGAAGCATTGACCTCTACTCAAGCAATAAAGCAAATCAGGTAAACAACAAGGGAAAAAATAGGAAAAAAACAACACCCCGTTCAAGGGAATTGGTGGAATTGCACAAAATATTCAAAGACTTCCTACAGAAAGGCACAAACCACCTACCTCGATCCTAGGATATCGATATACTTGAACCACAAGGCATGATTCTCCTTAGAATGGCGTAGATCTACGAAAATGTGCAAAATAGTCAACCCAGTATATCTTGAGAAAGAGGAGTAATTGGAAAACAAATCTCTTATAGAAGGAAGGTATTACCGCTGTGGTTCCAATGAAATCGACGGCAGTCGATTCGGAGAACGGATGGAGGCTCGGGGGCTCAGAGAAGTTCCACGGTCGTACGGGTTCTCTCAGACAAAGAACCTAAAGAAGAAGCGAGTTCTGTCTGTCAGGCATGAACCCGGTCCGTTTAATGAAAAAAAAAAAAAATTATGTGGCATGTACTTATGGGGTACACAGCATGTACTTGGCCTTTCCATACTCCGCTTTAAGCGGTCTCCACATCACCCCTACACACTGTGTGTGTGGCCCAGACATGGCCAGCACACAGCCTGGAGCTGTATCAAAGTACATGGCGTGTACTTATAAAGTACACGGTGTGTACTTAGGAAATTTCCATATTTTCCTCTTTTTCTCAAAAATGACCAGAAAAGGAAAAACATACCTGAACGAAGATATAGGTTCTTACAAACTTCCCCCCTTAAAGAAATTTGTCCCCAAATTTCCCTAGCGAGGCGTAGAAAAAGAAACCCCGAACAGCTCTGGCCACTGCGGTCATATATCGGCCTCCCTCTCCCAGGTCTCGTCTTGTACTCACCTGTGCTGCCACATCACCCATACCAGAGGAACAGACCGTCCACAGAGAACCTTCGTACTACGATCGACAATCTGGATAGGATGCTCCTCAAATGACGTATCCTCTTCAAGCTTAACCTCATCAGGTTAAAAGACATTAGACGGGTTTAAAAAGTAACGTCGAAGCTGAGAAACGTGGAAGACATCATG
Organism: Viscum album; assembly: GCA_963277665.1. Classification (NCBI taxonomy): domain Eukaryota; kingdom Viridiplantae; phylum Streptophyta; class Magnoliopsida; order Santalales; family Viscaceae; genus Viscum; species Viscum album. The sequence goes on along the minus strand of OY728153.1, from coordinate 1,163,123,988 downwards.
CATGGCCTGGTACCTCTGAGGTAACTACAACTAATAGGAAACCGGAACAACTCACTCCAATACCTCAAATGGCCTGACGTACCACGGTGAAAGCTTACCCTGTCTCTGAATCCTCTTGTGTCCCAACCTCGGTGCGACATGCAGGAAAACCTGATCCCCAACCTCGAACTCCAGAGGTCGTCTCCGCTGATCAGCACAAGACTTCTGTCAAGACTGTGTTGTATCCATCCTCTTCTGAATCAACTCTATATGATCTGAGGCCTCTTGAACAAGACGAGGTCCCAGTAAAGCTGTCTCTCCTGCCTCTAACCAACATAAAGTTGATCGGCATGGCCTACCGTAAAAAGCCTCGTAAGGTGCCATCTGAATAGTCACCTGAAAACTGTTGTTGTAGGCAAACTCCACAAGAGGGATATGATTCTCCCAAGAACTGCCAAAGTCTAGAATGCAAACTCGGAGCAAATCCTCAAGCACCTGGATCGTACGCTCAGACTGCCCATCTGTCTGGGGATGGTATATTGTACTCAAAAGTACCTATGTACCCAAAGCCCTTTGAAGCCCCTTCCAGAACCGAGAAGTAAAGCATGCATCCCTGTCGGAAAAAATGGAGTGTGGAACTCCACGAAGACTTACAATCTCTTGGATGTATAGTCATCACAGATCATCAACACTAAAGGTCTCCTTGATCGGTAAGAAGTGAGCAACTATCGTAAGACTGTCGACGACAACCCAAACAGTATCGTTCCCTCGAGGAAACCTCAGAAATCCGGTCACGATGTCCATCGCGACATCATTCCACTTCCACTCGAGGATGGGTAACAGCTGTAAAATCCCTGTTGGTCGCTGATGCTCTGTTTTTACCTGCTGACGAGTAGAATATCTCATGAAGAACCCAGAAACATCCCTCTTCATACCTGGACACCAGTACTGGCAGTGTAGATCATGATACATCTTGGTGACGCCAGGATGAACTTCCCAAACAGAAGAATGAAAAATCCCACATCAGCTCCTCGCGTATGTCTGTTGGCACCCATACGCGTCCCTGGAAACGCAAGATCTCATCCTTGACCATTGTCCATCCAGGAAGAGGGTCCTCTCCTGACACACTCTCCTGCAGGACTAATCCCTCTGAGTCTGATAGATTCCTCATTCGTACCCAATCAAGAAGTGTAGAGGTAATAGATACAAAAGATAGGAAAGTCTTCCCCTGTTTGTCATGCACCTCCAAATGCATCTTAGAGAATAGAGCCATAAGCTGCCACTCACTACTGGCCTCCTGAACTTCCTGAATCTAAGTTCTCCTGCTCAACGCATCAGCCACTGCGTTGCCCTTTCCCGGCGTATAGGCAAGCTCAAAATCAAAAGACTGAAGATACTCCACCCACATGCACTATCTCAGATTTAGATCACACTGAGTGAAGATGTACTTGATACTCTTGTGGTCAGTGAAAACCACAAAGTGCTCTCCCAGAAGGCAATGTCTCCAACAGTGCAAGGCATGAACAACAGCTGCCAACTCCAGATCGTTCATCGGATAGTTCCTCTCATGTGGCCTCAACTATCGAGACTCGTACGCGACGACTCCATCTCCCTGCATAAGCACAGCACCCAACCCAATACTTGAAGCATCACAATAAATAGTATAGCTCTTTCCTAGCTCTGGAAAGACTAGTATCGGTGCTGACATCAACCTTCCCTTCAGCTCCTGAAAGGCTGACTCACAAGAATCTAACCATAAGAACTTCGCCCCCTTCTTGGTCATACCTGTCAATGGTGCTGCTAGGCATGAAAAGTCCTGAATGAAGCATATGTAGTATCCAGCCATCCCTAGGAAACTCAGTACCTCAAAAATGTTCTTTGGATGCTCCTAGGAAACTACAGCTCTCACTTTCTCTGGGTCCACAGATACTCCTGCCTCTGAGATGACGTGACCCAAGAAGTGAATCTGATTCATCCAAAAGTGGCACTTCGACAGATTAGCATAGAGTTGATGCTCTCTCAGTGTAATAAAAATGATCTCAAGATGGGTATCATGGTCGTGTCGAGTGTGAGAATACACCAAGATATCGTCCACAAAGACTACGATGAAGGAATCCAAGTAACATGGAACACTCGGTTCATCAGTGCCATGAAGACTGCTGGCGCATTCGTGAGACCGAACAGCATAATCGTATACTTATAGAGACCATACTTGCTTCTGAAGGCTGTCAGAGGTATATCTGATGGTCTAACGTGAAACTGATGATAACCAGACCTCAAATCGATCTTTTAGAACACACAGGCTCCTCGAAGCTGATAGAAAATATCATTAATCCTTGGCAAGAGATATCGATTCTTGACCGTCAATTGGTTCAGCTTCTGATAATCCACACAGAGCCTAAGGGTACTGTCTACCTTCTTCGCAAACAGGACAGGCAAACCCCAAGGAGAAGTACTCGGTCGGATAAAACTCTTTGCCTGCAACTCCTCCAACTACTTCTTGAGCTTCTTCAACTCAGGTGTATCCATCCTATAAGGAGGAATGGACACTGGTGCCACTCCTGGCATGATCTCAATAGATAAATCTACCTCACGCTCCAGAGGAAAACCTGAAAAATCCTCTGGAAATACATCTCTGAAATGATCCACCACTAGAGGAAAGTCCAACTGTGAAGTCCCCTGATCATCCAGATAAAGACTAGAAATCTAGGTTGTAAACCTTCCTAGACCATGATGCTCGAGTCCTGCTCGACTCGCCCGAACATCCCATTCACCTCTATGAAGAAAAGATTCAACCTCTGGTGAAATGAAACTCACCCTGTGGTGATAACAGTCAACGAATGCCAGGAAGGGAACCAACCAGTCCATCCTGAGAATGACATCATAGCCTATCATCTCTAGGACATAGAGATCCTATAAGAAACGATACCCTGTAACCTCGAGATGGAACTCTCTTCACTGATGTACACTAGATGTCCTCATCCCCAACGGTGTTTCTAGTGTCAACAAGTCGGCATAATAAAAGATACAGAGCCCAAGGCTCTCCAAAATAGCAACAGGGATAAATCTATACATAGCACCAGTATCGAAAAGAGCTGAAGATAAAACTGAGGCTACTAAGATCATACCTAGAACTGTAGAAGGATCGGGATCCTCATCCTGATAGGTCTGCTCCACCGCAAAAGTATGGCCTACCCCATGGCCCTGTGACCCTTCCTGACCACTCTAAGCTGATCCTCCCTGCTGACACTGAAAGACTGGTGACTGACCAGCACAGCCTTGACCTCCACCATGGCCCGAATGGCCGAAAGAACTCTAGTTCCCCTACTGGTGAGAAACCGGTGGTGCTGCTCCTGAACAAGGAGTCATGGAAGAACCCCCGTCACTAGCTAATGGTGAGAAAACCTAGCAGAAACGCTGAAGGTGACCCATCTTGCTGCAAGATCGGAACTCCACTGGGTCTCTCTGGCACTGTGGCCTCGTGTGCCCGGCCCTTCCACACTGGTATCATACTACCTAGCTACCTGAAGATGTATCTCACCTCCTCGGATCACCACGCGTAGACTCCCTACAGTGCTTCCTGCTATCAACTAGAGGATTACTATCTTTGGAAGCAGAACTGCCCTGGATCGTAGCTCCTGAGTCTCTTAGATTACGCTCTGAATCAGTGCATGGTTGACGATGGAAGTGATGGAAGTCAACAAGAAGATATTAACCTTCGATTGGATCTCCCACCTGAGACCATCCTCAAAATTCCTTGCTAAGAACATCCCATATCCACTCCGGAGGGGTGTGAAATGCTGTAGCTTGGTGAAACAAGAGGAATACTCCATAACAGAAAGAGTACCCTGCTCTAGACTCATGAACTCCCTGGCTCGATCGGTCCTCTGGGTCTCTGGGTAGAGGTAGTCGTAAAACATGCACTGGAACTCCTCCCAAGCCATAACCTGCTGAGGACCCGCCTGTGAGATCACGTCCCACCACCTCTTGGAGGAGTCTCGTAGCATATACGTAGCGAGCTTGACCCGCCTCTCTGGATGCATTTCCAGATGCTCAAAGATATTCAGCATGGATTCCAGCCATGACTCTATAGCCTGTGGTCCTCCTTCCCCTAAGAAAGTAGGAGGATGTTGCTACTGGAAAACACACGTCAGGTCTATCATAGTCATGACAGGAGGTGGTGCTCCCTGAAAGGTCTGCATCATCCTCATAAAACCTTCCCTAAACTATGCATCAGCACCTGCAACTGGTACGACATCCAATGTCAGGGCTGGAACGAATGGAGGATCGGCAGGAAGTCTTTGATCAGCCATATCTGGCCTCTGATCACTATCCTGCAACTGACATACAACCGGAGGACGTATCGGAGGCATAGCTCTGAAAGATCAAAAGCATAACTTAGATCAGGAATATCAAGGATAGAGAATAGAGGAGTACAAAATGGAAACAGGAGAAGTAAACACTAAATTTTTACAAAACATGACTACATGGCGTGTATAAACTCTACACGGCATGTACTTATCTCTATTCCCCTGCCCGAGTCTCCTTGCACAGCTAACCCACACAGTCTTCTTAAACTGGGACTACACGGCGTGTTCCCTGTGTACACGGCGTGTAGTAGACAAGGTTTCAACAACCCGTGTTTTTAGTTACATGGAAGGTTACACGACTGAGACTACACGGCATGTTTCGAACAAACACAGCGTGTACTTGAAGATTTTTCCCGAACCGTTTTGTTGGAGACACGGCCGGGTACACGGCAGACCCTTACACGGCATGTTCCGATCAAACACAGAGTGTATAGGAGGAGATAACACCATCTCGTGTTGTTCGTGACATGGCTGGGTGCCTAGAACAAGGCTACACAGCATGTTCATACAAAACACGGCGTGTATTACATGATCTTCCCCGACTCGTGTTGTTAGTGACACGGCCGGGTACACGGCTCACTACTACACGGCGTGTGTCTACCGAACACGGCATGTTCCTGGAGATTTTTCACAACTCGTGTTTCTGCTCACACAGTCAGTGACATGGTTTAAAAAACTACACGGCGTGTATATATAAAGTACATGCCATGTATTCTGGGTTTTTCCAGGCAGTAGCTCTGAAACTGCACCGAAGCCCAGAAAACAGTGAAAATCAAGCATGAAGGTGAAAATTTCCGATCTGTGAGGTCCCATACTCCCCATGAATCAAATCTTGGCATCTCCTATATATCATATATAAGGGAAACAAGTCAATGATCCACCAAGTTCCGATTCATGAGGGCCCATAACACCTCAAGAACCAAAATTTGGCATTTATTTAAGCAAGGTACAATACAAAATACCTCTCTATCAAACTGTAGGGATACCATCAAAGCATCTATCACAACAGCATGTATAATCTACACAACGTCTATCACAATAACATGAAATTGTTTATGCACCCAAGATGGAATGGCAAGAATGCATGGTATGTTATTTATAACAAGTTCTTATATAATGCATGAGATGGAATACCCTCATCTCATCAGGTTGCGACAGAAATAGAACCACAATATCAAAAACAATAACAACACAAAGCATGTGAATCACTCTAGGTGAAATCAGATCAACTGTAACATAGAAAAACCAAAAAATTGTAATAAGCGAGGTAGATTGGATTTTCCCTATACACGGGTTAGCTACTCCCGAGCACAGCTTGATACTAAGTACCGAATCAGTCTTATCCCTAGATAAATGCTCCAAACAGCAAATCAAGAGAAAAAAACCCTCTGATACCACTTTGTAACATCCCGGTTCCGGAAACCACCCAAAGTCGCCCCGTACCCGGTTTGTCACATGGCCTTAAGCGCATTTCCCCAAATGCCAGAGGCTGCTGAGTAGCAGCGAGGGCCTTGGGTGTGATAGTGGGGAAACTATGCCCTCATTGGTAGAGTACACAGCGGAAGAAAAGCAAATAGAAAACAGTAGAAACCGTAACCATCCATACAAGAGTAAACAACAAACAGTGGAAAACTAATAGTAAACAACTAGAGAACACACACATATATATAAAATGATGCATGATACATATGTCTAGGAAAGAATCCAAACAAGTCGCAATGCTAAATACAACACTAAACCAAAGTGAAAAAGAAAATAGGTAAACTCCTCAGCATCGCAAGCCATAGCTTGGTCCCATGCTCTCCAGCTCCACAGCAAGTCAAGTACCTGAAGTAGAAGGGCGCTTTCCCTTATCTATACCTAAAACAACAAAGTCTGTTTGGGCCCAAAAGCATGGCCCAAACAGGGTGTGAGACAAGGTCCCAATAGGCAACCACCCAAAGATCTATGCCTAACAGTCAGTAAATACATGGCAAGTAAAGGTACAGGAAGCAGTAAACAGGAAAGCACACATCAGCTACAATCCACAATGTCTAGCATATAAAGTATACAAGTAACATCCAAACAACAAGTAGAACTATAGGTAACCCCCTAGGTAGTTCTCACAGCCTAACCCTTATGGTTCAACCTACAAGTACTAGCAACCCTCTGGGAGGCACACACAGTCTCACCCCTCTGGTTCAGCTGAAGAATAGACTCTATGTTGAAGTGTTCACCATCAATTCCCCCTATAGTCTCGTATCGTACTAAAGGCTCTCTAGGGAAGCACTCAACATATCATTCCCCATGTGGCCCACATCGAGGAACTACAGACTCTCTGAGGAATCACTCATCGTCAATTCCCCCTTTGGTCTCACACTGAATTAATAAGACACTTTGGAGAAGCCCTTACGTCCATTCTCCCTATGGTCCACTACACTAGGTTCTCACAGCCCTGTGTAAAACAAACATGCATAGTCCATGTATCTCCCCAAGTAAACCTCAATAACTACTTGGCTATCATTCTAAGGCACAATGGCATAATAGTACAACGGTTCCACTATCCTACAACTAGGCAAGGCAACTAGAAAAATGCTTAATAGGAAAAACATGCATGGGAAAACATCCAGAGCATAGTAAAAATTACCCTATTCATAAGCATTGACCTCTACTCAAGTAATCAAGCAAAGCAGGAAAACAACAAGGGAAAAAATAGAAAACACACAACACCACATTCAAGGGAATTGGTGGAATTGCACAAAATATTCAAAGACCTCTACTCAAGTAATCAAGCAAAGCAGGAAAACCACCTACCTCGATCCTAGGAGATCGATATACTTGAACCACGAGGCTTGATTCTCCTTAGAATGGAATAGATCTACGAAAACACACAAAATACTCCACCCACAATATCTTGAGAAAGAGGAGGAATTGGTAAAAAAATCTCTAGGATAAGGAAGGGCTTACCGCTGCGGTTCCAATGCAATCAACGGAAGTCGATTTGGAAAAAGGACAGAGGCTCGGGGGGGTCAGAGAAGTTTCATGGTCGTACAGGTTCTCTCGGATGAAGAACCTGAAGAAGAAGTGAGTTATGTCTGTCAGGCGCGGCCCCGGTCCGTTTAATGAAAAAAAAAGTACATAGCGTGTACTTCTAGGGTACACGGTATGTACTTGGCCTTTCTGTACTCTACTTTAAGTGGCCTCCACATCACCCCTACACACTGTGTGTGTGGCCCGGACATGGCCAGCACACGGCCTGGCTCTGCATCAAAGTACACAGTGTGTACTTATGAAGTACACGGCGTGTACTTAGGAAATTTCCAGATTTTCCTCTTTTTCTCAAAAACGACCAAAAAAGGAAAAACATACCTGAACGAAGATCCGAGTTCTTACACTATTCACACTGACCATTGTCCCCCATCGCCTGTTGTCACATACGCCTTATCATCATTCATCTATGATCAGCACCAACACCTCGATCATTCGGGCATGAATAAGACTAGTGGTATGCAGAATCATGAAAAAGAAATATTAATGAGTTATTAGGGAGAATTTTCATTGATACAAACCTATCCAGTCAAGGATTTTTTTTATAAAAATTCATTTAGTAATGAAAGAGGAAAATGAAGATGTGTAGATAATCAATGCAATGAGTTTATGGACTTCAAAAATCCACTTGGAAGTGTTGATTCATAATAAAATTCGTCCTTGATATAAACATGATTATATGATGAAATTTGGGAAAATGTGTGTGGTCATGAGATAAATTATTCATTGTGATAAATAATAAAAATTGATAAAACTCATGGGAAATAACATAAAGAAGAAGGAATAAATCAAAATCAAGTCCCTACTTTGATGTAAAATCATAATCACTATAAAGGTTTGCCAATTTTGTGGTCTTGTTCTTCATTACCATGTGATTTGGTCATTGATCTCATCATGGAACCATCCTTTTTCCTTGGATCCAATATTGATTCCATTCAAAGATAACTCTCCCCTCTCCTAAGGTATCTCTATATATCTTTCACAATTTGTGGTTTTTAACCCTAGGTGAAGGGTCTAAAATTCATATTTATAACCATAAAATAGGGTTAGTGAGTATAACTATTTAATTAATTAAATCATTAATTTAATTAATTAATTTCTACATATGATAGTCTATCTTGGGGGTCCAAAATGTGAATGAAAGTTATATCAGTCCTAGAGAAATATTTTCACTCTGGAATCAATATAAGTGTCAGAATTTCCATATAGTGCTTCATTTTAAGAGATGTCAATATCCATTATCATAGGATAAATATTTATCTAAGTAATAAATTTTAAATATCCTGTAAGTTAATCTTTCTAAAAAATCACGAAAACTCATCCTGGGGGTAAACATTGTGCCTTAGGATCAATAAAACCATAGAAAAGAAATTGAGGTCATCTTATAGGGTAAATTTATCATTTTACCTATGGGAGGTCCTAGTACTCTAAAACACATCATTCATCTAATTCTTGATCAAGAAAAATCAGGGCCGTTGCATTTACCAAGTATTGGGAAAGTGTTTAAACTGTATAAATTTCAAATTTTTTGGTGTGTGTGTATGAGAGAGAGAGTGTGTGTGTGTGTGTGTGTTCTTATATCTATTTTTTTCCTTTTTTCTTCTTAGAGAGTTTGGTATAATGAATTGTAATTCATAGCTGGGGTGCAGAAGCTTCTCTACTCAAATACACCATTCACATGTGTCATCAGTTTCCGAATTTTCAAACCTTGTTCTTGAAGTGAGGTTCAAGAAGATGAGTTCTAGAATGTGAGAATTTTGGAACAACATAAATTAAACTAAATGTATTTTAATATGTGTTTAATTGGTTTTTCTTAAGTAAATATTGGATATGTATCATTTTACTTGAGTTTATCAAATAAGTTCCCTACTTGTGAGGTTTCATACTTTGATTCCTATCAAAATTCAATTGTGAATTTATCTTAATATAAGTTAATTGGTTATGAAACTAATTAAGTGTAAATATTTTATTAAACAATATAGGATGTGTCCATCCATATGATGATTTATGACATCAAGTCCCTCAATTAGGTTTTGACTAAGTAAGTGAATGTTGATGACATGATAATTTCATATGATGAAATTATATAATATTTGGTCAACTAAGGTATTGAAGAAATGATATAAGTTATATGGGATTGAAATTTATCATGTCTTGTGCTTAATATTTATGTCAAAGACAAAGCAAATTTTCTAATGGAAATGTGGTGGTTAGAGCACATAAACCCTCATTGTAATTTGGCTAGTTATAGTGTGTTTCCAAATACCACAATTAGTTTATGATTATGAATGAGATTCATGATTATTTTTAACTTTACCAAATTCCCTTGGGGTCACATATAATATAATGGTATTAGGTATTTTTTGGACTAATGTGATTAGTTTAGGTGTAAAAATGTTTGTGTTTATTATAAACACAATTTAGATTTTTGTTTTACACATTTGAAATATTTAATTAAATAATAATAATTTGGTTAAATAATTAATGTGGAATTATAATATAAATAATTATTTATTTATATTATTAATACATGAATATGAGAAAATAGAAAATCCCTAATGGAATTAGGGATTGGGATTGTATTAATGGGTTTCCAAGGTCCATTATATCTAGAAAATTCTTAAACCCACCTAGAAAAATCATTTAAGCACCTTAGGATCATTAATGCCCATCTCAAGGTGGTTTGGAACTTAAGCCACTTTAAAAATATATTTAATGATTAAAATGACCATTAGAGTTTATTTATTGCACATCTTTTGGTTTTTTATGAATTTCGATTCAATAGAGGATATTTAATACTCCTCTTGCTATAAATAGAAAGGACAAGGGTGTCATATTCATTCCATTTTAATAAAAATCAATTGTGGTGCATATAATTATCTATTTTTACTCATGCTATAAAGCTCCATAGTTTTCTTCATCTGAGATGTTCTATAGTTCCTTTATATTTTTTTTCTTCTATCACTTTATTTAGAGGAGTGACTAACATCACTGGGATCAAAGATAATCTCACCAAGGTGTTGGTGAATAGAGTAATTGGTGGATACTGAAGGAGGAATGAATTCAAAAATTCAAGATTGATCTAAATATTTCAAACCTTTTTAAAAGGGTATTTTTATTTTATTGTTTTATTATTGTTATTTCCATTTACTTTATACGATATTAAATGTGCTTTATAATTGATTATGTTGTGCACCAAGTGTGAGTTCTGTCATTAAAACCCTACACTAAGTTTCCAAATAAATAAAATTTAGGATTCTAGGAATGGTTGACTATAATAAATTTTTATCTTATGTATGTAAAGTATGAATGTGTTACACCAAATCTGGAAGTGTGGGTATGGGGGTGTCTTAATCACATAATCTAAGATTATATGCCCAAATATGATACACCAATGACTAATGATCTTACTGATGGTGATAAAGAAATTTCATGACTATGGAAGCATCCATAAGAGAGATTGATAACCCTATTCACAAACAAAGAAATGCCAAACAAAATAGCCTTCACATTTTCTAATAGACAATATCAAACACCAAAGGATTTTCAAAAAAAATAATCACCATAGAACCTGTAATATCGCAAAAAACCCCTCCACCAGCCATTATTTCAATCAGTGAATGCCTATATGTATTAATCTTGGGAGGCAACCATTTAACCCACTAACCCTTAGCCATAGGAGGAGATAAAATCTGTAAATATTGTGATCCCCCCTATAGCCTATCGAAGAAATCAATAGGGCCATCACCCATTAACCTAGATACATGCTCATTAACTGTTTTAATAACTTTAAACCCCATCAAATCTTCCACTGAAGGGGTATTGTTTTATAATTTTTTTAAAAAAATAATAAAATAGTCCTAGGTTTTAAAAAATGAAAAATAAGTTTCAAAGGTGTTCTCACCTTAATGCCTTTTGGATAAATTTGAAAGGCATTGAGGGAATCGATATCTTTTCCTTGGATTGATGACATGGTAAAGGTGTTGATTCACATTATGCCTTTCATATTTTATTAGGTGAAAGGTGTTAGGGCAGTAATGCCTCTCACCTAAAATAAGAAAAAAGGCCTTAAGGGCATCAACATCTTATATCCCCACCCCTATAGAATTCCCCCACCCCACCCCCATATCTCATGGAAATCACTTAATCTCTCTAAATATTCCCCCATTTTGGATCCCTCTCTAAAATTCTGCCAATTTTTTTCTCCCTTCTCCATGGCTCTTTTGGTGGCCTTAAAGGAGTACAAATTTTTTTAAGCTTTATTAAGGTATTTTTTATAATTTATTTAAATGTTTTTTATTTATTTAGTTGTTTAGTTTTTAGTTTAGTTTAACTATTTTATTTGCTTAGTTTTTTAGATAATTAGATGTTATTTGTAAAAAGTAGTTAATATTAGTGAGTAAATTGTTATTATTTAATGAAAATTATTTAGTAATTAACTTATAATTAGTCTTAATAATTTAATAATTGTTATGAATTTATTATTATTTAATATCTCTTATTTGTTTATAATAATTAGTAAAAGATAATTATTTACTAATAGATAATTTATTAACTAATTATTATAAACTAATAATTAACTAATAGGTAATTAATAATAAACTAATAGTTAATTAATAATTAGCTAATAATAAACTAATAATTAATTACTTATTAATAATTAGTTAATATTCATTAGATGGTGATTAAATATTAGATAACTAATGATTAACTAATGATTAACTATATATTAACAAAGGATTAGGTAAGGATTAATTAATAATTAACTAATAATTAATGAATAATTAACTATTGATTAAGTAATAAGTAACTAATAATTAACAAATAATTCATTATTAATTAACTAACAATTAACTATTAATTAACTAATAATTAAATATTAAATAACTAATTAATAAATCATAATTAACTATTAATTAACAAATTATTAACAAATAATTAATGAATAATTGACTAATGATTGACTAATGATTAACTAATGTTTAACTGATAATTAATTTAAAATTAATTATTAACTAAATTATTATTCATTAACTAACGATTAACTAATGAGTGATTAATGACTAACTAATAATTAACTACAAATTAACTAATAATTAACTAAAAATTAACTACTTATTAACTATTAATTAGCTATTAATTGACAAATTATTAACGAATGATTGTCAAATGATTAAAAAACATTTAACAAATGATTAAATAATGATTAATTAATGATAAACTCGTGATTAACTAATTCATAATTAATAATTAACTAAAAATTAACTATTAATTAAATAATGATTAAAAATTAATTAACTATTCATTAACTAATGATTAACTAATGAATACATAATCATAATTAATGATTAACTAATCATTAACTAACAATTAACTAATCATTAACTAATGATTAACTAATGATTAACTAATCATTAACTAATGATTAACTAATCATTAACTAAGGATTAACTAATCATTAACTAATTATTAATTAATTACATGATTAATAACAACTATCTAACAATTTTGAACTTGATTACTAATTATTTTGATAACTTGTTTTCTAACTTCATTACCATGAATTAACTTCACACTTATTTTATTTTCAACCCTACACAATTATTCCTCATAGTGAATATTATCTATTAATCAATTAATAAAGCAAATATTGTGTGGTTATGTGACTGATGACATCCTTTTATGGAAAAAAATAAGTTGATATAGGCTCTGGCACTGATGTATCTATGGGTAATAACCCCAAAAAGGGTGGATTGAGTATTAAATCAATCATCATCGGGTGCACAACAAGGAGGCCTAACAACACACTTGGTTTGACACTCTTGAGGGATCTACTTTAGATAATTCACATTCTATTTAATTAATATCTTTATATGCCTTTAAGAATATTAAAAATTAGACTAAAAACAATAGTAAAAACTTTGGGGATAATTCTAAACATAATAAAGCATTCTAAAATTTTGGTAAAGAAAATATTATGTTGTTATCTGAAAAATGACATCCCTTTATGGATAATAAAAGTGGATAAGGATCTGGAACCGATTTTTCTAGGGTTAATAACCCTAAAAAAGAGAGGATTGGATATTAACTCAATCATTACCTGGTTCATGAAAAATAGGTCTAACTGCACACCTGGTTTTATACTCCTAAGGGATCTACTTTAGATGATTCATATTCTCTTTAATTGATATCTTTAGATACCTTTAGGAATATTAAAATTTGTACTATGAAACAATAGTAAAAACATTGAGGATAAGTATAAACATAATAAAAAATCTAAAATTTTTATAAAGTAAATATTGTGTGATTATCCAAATAATGAATTCCCTATCTGGATACTATAAGTGGATTCAAGATCTAGTACCGATGTACCTAGGGGTAATAACCTTGAAAAGGGCCTATTGGGTATTAACTCAATAATCACCTAGTGCATGATAATGAGACTTAACTACAAACCCGGTTTAACACTCTTAGGGGATCTTATTTAGATGATTCACATTCTATTTATAAATTATTGAACTTTTAATTATATCATTATAACCTAAAATAAAATTACACAATTATTCTATGGTCAACCTTATAAAATTATTACTCATTGTGAATATTATTTACACTATTATAATCATGATCAGAAACTATTTTTCATATAAATAGTCATTTATACCTATTTCTACTCCTACAGGGATGTTTTTCAAACTAACCAGGGACCTTCATATAGTAGAAAACAAACATGAATGGTTAGTATAACTAAATATCTTACCCTAAGAGAAATTTAGAAAATAATTCATGGTCGATTAAATAAAATACCTAATTATGATATCTAGTCTATTAGCTACATACATTTTCAGTTTCAGGATAGGCTACGGATTCTAGTTTATCCATTGGCTAATGATGATGAGTGGTTACAAGCAATAGTATTATTTTACCAATGGTCTATTAATTCTTTGATTTATTTATACATGTATGTTTCTAATATCTAGTAGTATCCTTTTATGGTATGATCACAGAGGTATACAAAAGTCATCAAAGAATTCCATCCCAATAATATGTGACTCTTCCATATCATGTGAAAGAAGACAACAAAACCGATCATGCAGATTTGATGCAAGATAAATTTGAGGATGACTAACAATCTAATGTTGGAAAAAAAAATGGGAAAATGGTGATGATTAGGAGGAATATGGAGAATTTGGTGAAGAATTTTCCAAAAATGCATAGTTGTACATCAACCTCTATGCATGATAAATCATCAACCACTCTTCACATCATGGTCGAAATCAATGGAACATTTTCTTGAATTTGAATGGAATAATATCACACCTATAAAATATTTTCTTGGAGTTATAGATTATATATTTGATCAAATGGAAAAAACAATATACATTGGAAGATGTTTTCCAAGAAAAGATGTCATTAAAAGTATACTGAAATGATTTCATATTGAGAGAAACTATAGATATTTAGTTCAAGAGTCATACTGTACAAAATACATCATACTATTATGATTGTATATTTTCTTTAAGGTAAATTCTAAACATTTCTCTAGGATGGTGGAGGATTGTTATGATTTAGGAATCTCATACTTGTGTGCATCCTAACCGGACACAAGATCATACATCATTGGATGCTGAATTTGTTTCATCTATTTTTGTTGATATGATTAGGACTTTCTAAGATTTTATTTTATCCCTTGTGTAGGATTGGATACAACAAACTTTTGGTTACAATATTTCCTATGTAAAGTCATGTATGGAGAAAAAAAGGAAATTTTCAAGGTGTATGGTGATTGGGATGACTCGTATTGGGTGTTACTACAATTTTTATCAATATGAAGGCAAAAAAACCAATATATATTCCACCTTAATATGAAAAAAAAAATCTCAAGATAATTGACTTGATCCTTCTCATATAAAATTTCATCAGATTTTCTAGGCATTTATTCCATGTATTTCCACATTTCATTTCTATAAATAGTTTGTATAGATTGATGGGACATTTTTACATAGGAAGTACACTAGTGTATTACTAATTAAGGAAACCTAATATAGTAACCGTACACTTTGATTTATTTCATTTTCTATAGTGGATAAGGAAAACTATGAATCTTTGGTATGTACTAGAAATCATTTCACCCATATTCGGGGTGTATGCACTAGTCAAAAATAAGCTTTTCACATCAATTTTTTTGTTGGTATTTAGCATCGATTTGTATGGTATGTTATTTTAGGCAATGTTATAAATATTTTATTAACATAGTTTAAAAAAATTATGTTATAAATACATTTTAATGGAATTTTTTCATGTTTTTTGTTTCATAAATGATGTGAAAAATTATTTACCAAGTTGGTTTTTATAAAAAATCAATGTGGTAAATGTTGTTTATAATTTTTCATTTTGGTTATTTTATAACCGATGTGAACAATAATTTTTTTTTAAATAAATTTTAATATTTATTCCCATACCAATTTTCAAATAGAAAATAAAATATTAGAGTATCAAAAAATAATAGTGTAAACACAGCAGCAACACAAGAATTTACAATTTGAATTTTCAATTTTACAACGTATATTATAAATAAACTAAAATATAATCAAACCGGTGAAATGATTCTACCATTTAATTTTTAAGTGTATCAACACTTTTACTATATTAGGAATAGGGTCATGAGAAAGATAAATATTAAAAATAAATAAATTAACCTATATTCTAAATAAAATTAATGAAAAATTAAAGGAAAAGTTTATAAAAAAATCTAACCTTCTGAACATCATAATTGTCCCGATTAAAATTATTTCACACATAAATCTTAAAACATAGTATCTAATTTTATTTAATTCTTTTTTATGACATTTTTTTTTAAAAAAATAAAATCAAAATAACATTTTTAAGTACTACATCAAAGATTTAGTTATTGTATATTAAAATTCACCTTTTCTAAAACATTTTTATCTTGGAGTTATTCTTTAAAAATGTCTCTATAAAGAAATATCATGCCCTATTTTGAAAATAATATGAATGAAATAAATTTTAATTTCATTATAATATAAATAAGTATTAAAATATTCAAACTTACATGTTCAAAATATTCTTAAAATTTTATCACACCTCACCATTGATAGAGCATAGCTCGTAAAGTGCCTCCTCCCTTGGACAAAAAACACCCAACATTCAATAGAAACTGATATATAAGAAAATTTAATGTGAGTTATTATTATTTTAAGAGATATATAACATTTTATGAGATAAATTATTCATACTCTTGAAGATAAAGAAGCATACATCATTGAATAATTACATTCTTTTGAATTATTTCAGTAATATAAAATGTTATTTTAGTATCAGTCATTATCTTCACTATATGTGAAATAAATTATGGGTCCAAAAATCTATATATTGTTTTTGTTTCATTATTTGTACAAATTTTATCAAGATACCCAATAAAAAACAAAAATAAATATAAATTTTCAATAAATTAAATTAACAGAAAGATTTATGTTAATCGACTTTCATGGAAAAAACTTACATTATGTTGTTTCTCAACTCATATCTAGTTAAAATGTTCATGATATCTTTTTTAAAAATAATCACAACCATTTCATACCCACAAATACCAGCTTCCATTGAAATCTCATAAACATCCAACAAAAAATTTGAATATATTGAAAATCTATTAAGACTAGTAGAAGTTGTATCTGAAGCCATAACACGTTGTATTTTTTGTTTTCTATAAATAATTTATTTACCTTTAAAGTATTCCTATAAAAAATAGAAAAATATATCTCTAAAATGTTAAAACATATTTAATAGAAAAATTTAATTAAGGTAATAATATACACATACCTCTATGGTAATTTTTGTAACATGTCTAGATGGCTCAACTAAAAAATAGTTTAAACATTGTCCAATTCTACAAACCTCATTTGTAGGAAATGGTATTATTTCTAATCTATCTATAATATCCTATATAGTGACCCAATGATTATCCATCTCTATATATTGATGATGAATGGTGTTGAAAATATAATATATCATCCCATATTCAATTATATGATGTTGGGGATCATCAAAATATAACTCACAATAAATGGGAAACTGTGGAGGAGGGGTGTAGGAGTAGGATAAGTAGGAGGAGTGGGGTTTACAGTAAGAGGTAGAGTATGATAAGTTGGAGGAGTGGGATCTATAGTAGGATGTGGAGGAGTGGTATTAGTAGCCTAAAACTATATTTTCATGTCTCCAAACATCAATTATACCAAATATCAGATCATGTACTCCATCATCTGATGAATATATTAAACTGTAGCTTCCAAATATTCTTTATAAACATCATCCTTTGAAGAATATTTATAATGTTGAAATACTTTTTTTACCGATAAACCTACCGGGTATCCTCATATATGACCTGTGTGTTCAGAAATTCCCAATGTTTTAGCTAAAATATCCTTCCTTCCCTCAGTTATGAAGATCCCCTATGTGATTTTCCCTTAAAGAGATTCCTATATAGAATATTTAAAAAAATATATAGTGAATCACAATATATAAAAAATTCATTTTACTTAAATAAAAAAATAAAGTAAACATCTTAAAATAATATCATCTACAACCCTTGACTCTTTCATAAGATATTGTCCTATTTTAATCATCTGATCACTCTTCAATTTTTCATGTCTAGTGGGGGGAGGAGGGTCAGCCTCTGTGGATCCCGAAGTCTCATCCCTAAATTTTTGAATTTTTTCATCTATCGTTTTTTATTTTAATAACATATACCCTCCCTAAGATAAAGTATGAGAGTATAAATTTCTAGATTGGATCTCTTAATGTGATCTCCTCATTTTCTATAAATTAAGAATAAATAAATCATTAATTTGATCATTAATATAAAAAACACTTCTAAAATGTAACATTTCACTTAAAAAAAACTCTTCTCATCATCTAATTTCAAAAAATAACTTCCATTCACATTCATCTATAAATGGATATATATCACACGGATTATGATGTTTTCTATGCCGAAAAATGAAATCTGATGTGAGGGTTGATTTAAAATCCCTCCATCTCTTTGCATCCAATGATGAATATTTCCTCATAACTCCTCCAATATTAATTATATCATATGTCATCTGATAAGAATAGGTAAAACATATATTACTATAAAAATTTCAAGATAAGTAAAATAATAACAAATGATCTTAAAAAAATGGTGTTCTATAATTGAGATATTGTAATTTTATTGACACTTATCCAATCATCAATCAAAATACTAACTTTTCTTTTATCCTAAATTGCAATAAAATCCTTGAATTGATTTGAATTTGGACCTATTATAATATCATTATCATCAAAGCCTATTGGTATCCTCTGTTCCTAGCTATTGGAAACTGATAATTTTGGTAAACTTGAGTTGCCATGTTTACCAACCCTCGAGCTCTTTTTTACCCTCGTGGAATTAAATGTCTCTTATATAGAAGGATGAGGAGACTCATTAGCATGAGCATGTGTACATTCCTCCCTAGAGGTATGTGTACGATCCTCTCTAGAAGTATGTGGTGGATTATATGGTTGATCTATCATTATCCTACAAATCAAAGTAACAAACAATTAGTACACAAATATACAAATACAACTATTCCATACAAATGTAAATAAAAAATGAAAATTTATCAAACAAAAAGTAAACTAAACTAAAAAATATATTCATATTTTTTATAGTTAACTAAAATGATAACAATATTAATAAGAGATAAAATGACATAAATGAATGAAAAAAAATCCAAAAATGGTGTGTGAATATTAAAAAACCTCCAATTTATAACACCATTTTTTAAACCAAAAAAATATTATTTTAATATATGAAAAATGATCCAAAAAAAAGTAAACTAAAATGACTATATTTTTATTCATATTTATTGGAGTAGTTAACTAAAATACTAACAACATTAATAGGAGATGAAAAGATATAGAATAATGAAAACAAATCCAAAAATGGTGTGTGGATAGTATAAATGTTCTAACATATTAAATAATTTTTATAAAAAAAATATTCTTTGAATATACTCTTTTATAAAATATTTTTATTTTTATTTAACATATAGATTTAAATTAATTGTTTTTCCAGAAAATTAACAAATAGATAAGTTATATGATGGAAAAAATGGTAAAATAAAAAAATAAACAAATAGTTTAACTTATTAGTTATAATATGTGTTTTAAAAAATAAACTAAAACTAATATATTTAATATTTAATAAAATTTAAAAAAGTAAACCAGAAATAAACATAGGTTACATGTAATATTAGAAATGTACTAAAGGATTGTTCTCCCAAATTCTTTTGTTATGATCATTTCATATGGCACAAATCATGCCTACAAAATACTCATTAATATTATCTGTTAATATTTCCATGGAAGTAGGGATCTCACATAAATCAGCATCTTCATCAATTTTATCATCACCAACATACTATTTTTTTCTTGTAAAATAATATACCATTGCATATTAGATTGATCAAGAACGTAGAAAATTTGTTTTGAATGTGTTTCCATGATAAAAGGATCAGCTATGTATTCTAATCTATTCAAATTAACTAGTATCATTTCAAATTCATCATGTCTGAAACTATTGTTACTGATAATCCATTTTCAATTAAAACCTAGTGCTTTAAATTTAATTTAATCAACCTCCCATATTTCTTCAATCCATCCATCCAACGGCCCGAGGGCCTTAAATTTTTTATTTTAAAGATAAACCCCCTTTTAAGGGAAAAAGGGGGAAGCCTAACAGACTTTATGGACTTAAAAGATAACTCGACCTAGGGGTCTTAGAGAACCAAAACTAGACTAACCACTAGGAGCTTCCCAAACCTAGCGTAAAAAACAAGATGAAGCTCTCTACCCATGCATTTTTGTTCAGCAATCAATGTCATGTGTCAAATCACAGGCCCGGTCCGATGGCTACCACCATACCCTCTCAAACATCCAAATCTAAAAAACAATACATAGGTGAACCGCTTGCTCTGAATCCTCCTAGGGTCCTAGTCCTTGTGAATGATTCTGGCTACATCTTCAAATCAAGGGGTCCTAAGACCTATCCAGCAGCAATTGAGACTAACTCTCACAGACCATAGATCTTCTTGAAACAACCTTCACACGATGATGAACAACGTCGCACGCCAACAAAACCACCACCATGACACAATCAACAAAAGAAACATGAATCACCCAGAGAAGGCCTTCAATAAGACTGTAAGACCACCGGAATCATGAACCAAAAGACCCTCCCCTCCACACAACACTGGGGCCGATGTCTAGCTGCACCGAAGAAGATTTGGAAAAATCCTTCACCCTCAGATGCTAGACCAGGAGACAGCGTATAAGTGCCTCCGCCCATCAAATCCACGACGAATTCTAGTCGAGGCCTTCTCCCGTTGAGATGCGACAAAGACGACACCTCGCCTGAGCCGACAAAGCCAGAATCATCCATGAAAAATCCAAGTAATTATTCGACAGAGGACTTCACCTGTTGAGAAGATGGCGCCTCTCCTGAGTCGACGAAGCCGGGAGCGTCCACGACAAATCTGAGGAGTTCGTCGGTTGAGGCCTTCACCCTCTGAGAAGATGACTCCTCTTCTTAGTTTACAAAGCCAGAAGGATCCACAACAAGACACATCATGTCAAGAAAAAGGACATTGATGCCGAGTCAAAGGAATCCAATGCTGAGATGGAGGAGCCAACGGTGAGTCAGTCGAATGTCGGAGGGGAGAAAGAGACTCTGAAGGCGAAACCCTAGCCCCGCGAGAGAGAGAGAGAGAGCATCTCCAATCAGAGGATCTCGGAGAAATAAAAATCACCTCCCATATTTCTTCAATGATTCTACAATATGCACTTGATGCAAATATTGGGTTTTTGTCTTTGGCACTTGAAAAATGCATTGCTTCTGTAAACACCAATACACTACTATTCTGAACTACACTTTTGTTGTCCAAGTCTTTCATATGAAATATATAGCCATTAATTTCATACCCAAACCAAGTTATCAAATTTTAAATTAAACCACCCACTAACCATCTCAATGTTTCTGATTCAACTGATATACAAAGAATTGTCTTTTAAAATCATGTCAAAAAAATTGTTATTCTCATTCAAAATCCATATAACTTTCTTCTTTGGATAAAATTATTTTAACACATTAATATGCAATGTTAATATAGATAAGAATCATCTATGTCATTCAAGATGTATAAATGTACCTTCACCAATCAATGATTTTACTTTAAATCCATGGATCCCCTTTACCCTATAATTGACTCATTCATGGTGATATATAGGAAAACTAATGTCCTCTACTACAAACAAATATCTTGTAAAAAACTCTACATCCTCCTCAAAAATATACTTCTTAGAATTAGAGGCTTCAGGTGGATATGGATTCTTAACATACCTCTTTAATATCTTCATATACCTTTCAAAAGGATACATCCAATGTAAATGTATAGGTCTATGAAGCTTTATTTCTCACACCAAATGAGTCATTAAATGAACAATGATATCAAAAAAATATAGAGGGGAATACATTTCTAATTAACAAAGTATAGAAACCACTTCATTCTACAAATTTCTCAAACTATTTAGATAAATCACCTTATTAAAATTGAATTGAAAAAATAAAACACCGTCATGATATTCATTCTAAAATGGATGGTCAATATTACATGCAATGCAACTGGTAGGATTTGTTGCATCATGATGTCAAAATAGTGATATTTCATATATGTCAACTTCAAATCCTTCAAACACGCAAAATTTATTACTTTTTAATAATAACCTTGTGAAACTTTTATATCATAAAGACACTAAAAAAGATAGTTTTCACTCACTTGGATAATGTATCACAATATGGGGGTAGGAATGTTCGCCTTCTATAAAGAGTGGGAGATAACTCTAAACATATTCCCATTGAGAGTAAGTTTAATCTTGCATTCAACCCGTATTTAGTATTTCCTTTAATATCTAATAATGTTCCAATCGATATGTCACTGATAATATTCTCCACATGCATAAAATCAATGTTATGTTTGACCTCATGATATCTCCAATATGGGATATCAAAAAATATTGACTATATCTTCCAAATATTAATATCATTATCATATTTTTATGTCTCTCCAAATGTCACATCAATGTTTTTCACCCTCTCAAAATATTGATCAGTGGATAAAGGTTTTGGATAAATATCAAATACTTTTGATCCATTGAATTAATTTTTTAATCTTCAATAAGAGTGATCCATAGAAAAAACCTTCAATTACCCATTTATATTGTTTTTATCCCATGTTGTAGTTGATAATATGAAGTCTGTTGTTCAAAAATTGGACAAGTTTTTTCCCCTTAACACTGTATTCCGAAAAATTTCTATATAATGGGAAATCATTTATAGTTAATATAATCATTAAATGTAGTTGAAAATATTACTTTTTATAAGAATTATATTCCCTAATACCTTGCTCCTCTAAAAGTTTCAAATCATCAATTAATGGTGACAAGAAAACATCGATATCATTTTCATGTTCTTTTAGTCTAGAGATCATTAAAATCTATATGATATATTTTTTATTCATAAAAAATTCAAGAGATAGGTTTTAAATTAACAATAAAACATGCCATTAACTATGTTTACTACTAAGACTTCAATATGGATTCATTTCATCCATGCACAGTCTAAGTCTGATATTTCTAACTTTATTTTCAAATATAAAAAATCATTGATCAATTTTCTTCCATTATGGACAATCAGATAGATTATATAAGTTTTCATCACATATTCACTCATATTCATGCCATCATAACCTTTTTTCATTATCTAAATTTTAAAATAAACATTTCAAATGAGGAATCATAGGAAGATTCCAAAATGCCTTCGTAGGGGTCTCTGTAACTACTAAATCAACATACAATTTTTCTTTCAACTTCTACTATAATGTCCTACATTTAGGACACCTTGACATAAATTCATATTTCTTCCTATATATCACAAATTCATTCTAGAAGGGGTGAAATTTATTATACCACAATACCATTTGGAATAATATTTTATTCACTTTATAATGTGAATCTTGAAGATTGTTGTCTTTAAGAAGAATGTATTTCAAAAATTGTAGCAACTCTGTAAAACTCTTATCACTCCATCCATTTTTCACCTTCAATTTAATCGATCTTAAAACCGTCGATAAAAATGTAAAATCCATACAACCCAGATACAATGGTTTTTCATCGTCACCATAGAGAAACATAATTATTGATTCTTTCTCAATTTCCTTTACTTTAATATCATTAATAATTTCTTCAATTTGATCAGACTTTTTGTCTTACAAAGCATCGTCATCAATAGATCTAAAATTCTTCCTAGTTTCACCATGCCAAATCCAAGAGTTGTAACTC
Organism: Viscum album; assembly: GCA_963277665.1. NCBI lineage: Eukaryota > Viridiplantae > Streptophyta > Magnoliopsida > Santalales > Viscaceae > Viscum > Viscum album. Next base: position 1,163,100,178 of record OY728153.1, on the reverse strand, counting down.
ATATTAAAACCCTGAAAAATTAAATGATCTATAATCTCTCTTCTTTTTAACTTCTTCATATTTAAACATTTCAGGCATGGACATCAAAACGTGTCATTTTTTGGAATATTTTGTTTAGAAAATTAAAAAAAATAGTGAAACCATCTTTATATTCATCACTTATTTGAATTGTAGTAATCCAACTTTTATTCGGTATTATTTATAACAAATATCAAAAACAAATATCTTGAAAAAAGTATATAGTGGTGATAAAATGGTTTAGAGAGGGTAATAGTAGATTATTTCAATGATAATCAAGAAGACACACTAGCAGTTTTATTTATCAGAAAAGAGTTGTTATGATTTTCAATGATAGTGAATAAAATGTTAAATAAGTTAATAACATTGGATGTGAAATTGAATGTTAATTGGAATTATTATACAATCAAATAGAAAATAAAGGAAAAAAATTATATCACTAGAGTGTAAAATAGTGCCTTATTGGAAAAGAAAGAATAAATGAAATCCTTGAAAGAGGGACTAACTATCTAGAAATCTCATGTGAAGATTTCATTGAATTGAAAGTAAAAAAATTGAACTATAATATAGGATCATTAGTGACTATAATGAATTTGTTTAATATAATATATTAAGTATATAATTATTTTAAGAAGTAGTAGTTTCCAGAAAAATAAGATGGAGGATGAAGTTAAGACACACCCTAATAAAAAATTATTACATAAATAGTAACTCTAATGAAATGTCAAACTGTTATATTAGTGAATAATCACAAATTTTAGATGAAAATATTAACATTAAATGATCTAAATTCACATAAATATCACTTTTAGATTTGATTATTATATTCTTCGACCATTGAAAATAAATATTACATTGAATAAAGGGATCAATTTTCTAAAGTAATGGATGATAAAATTTTATATCTAATTACATTAAAGAAAATAGGGTGTTAAATACCCAAATATATTTTTTATTGAGAAATTAATGGTTACCCCAAGGTAATTTGTATGTAAGAAAGGAAATTTCATATTCATGCTTCATAGAGGAGTGCTTCATATGAAAATTATTATACTTTACCTTTATATTTCTTTGTGTATGTTTAATATGATTACAAATAAGCTCAATGATGAAGAAGATAAAAAGGGTGGGATATTTTTTAATGGATAATTATTCTACTGAGACTCAAATTAAAGAGTGTATATATCAACCCAAAGAAAATTCTTAATTTTTTAATTTTTAAAATTAGTAAAGTTATTATTAAAATTAGTCTAGCTGAGGACTGTGAAGTTGGGAGTTATATGGAACTAAAATTAATGTAACGCTTAAATACACAAGACTAGATTCATACCTTGTTACCTATAAGATTCTATGAATTGATATAAAATATTTTTAGATCTCACAAGACATGTTTTTATATGTTTATATATAGTAACCCATGGTTTTGAAATATGAACTTGAAATAAGGGAAAACCCTTATTTATTCCCCAAAATGTGTGCTACCTACACCTGAAACAAATCGCATTTTACTAGAAGTTTTAAATCAAATATCTAATTATATAAAAAACAATTTATAGATAAAATAATGTTACAAAATATATGTAAAATAGAATACACTATATATTAAATAAATAAATAGAAATTTCAAAACATTAAAAAGGAAACTAAAACTAAATAGCATCCCAAAGAAATTTGAAGCATATCATATTTAAAAAAGGGAATGCATAATAAATTTATATAGAAAACAGATTAAATTAAATAATAAATTCAAATACATGAAAAAAAGGAAGACAATCAAACTGAAACTTATAAAATATAAAAAACATTACAGAGAATCAATTTTTCAAAGAATAATCCATGGGTCAATCGATTAAGAGAGGATTGAGAATGTGTGAGGCTTACTTGAGAGATGAGTAGAGATATATTCAAATGCACAAGGATAAAATCGTTGAGGGGTGGGTAGGAAACGAATCAATAATATCATGATGATGCTGATGAAACATTAGGGTGGATAAAGATGGTAATGTAAGATTAGAGTCCACCATATCAAAGAAACAAAGGGTTAGGGATTTTTCATGAGATAAATGAGACCATTGTAGTAGAAAATAAAGAAACTAAAATGAGTCTAGATGGATTTTATTAAAATTATAAAGGGTATATCACATCATTTATTTAATAACTGATGTGAAAAAACTATTTTTTTACATTGGTTAAACATAACTGACATTATAAATTGAATTTTAGCATCGGTTATTTAGAAACTGAAATGATAAACCTAATTTTTAGTGTCATCTATCTAGAAAATATTGGAGTTTCTATCCTAGGACTAACTATTTATACTTTGATTACATGTATATTCAATGTATTGAATATTAATAAAATATATTATTTCATATTGTTTTTTACTCTTCATGACTCTAATGCAATAATATCCTAGAGTATACTTCTCATTGATAAGGTCATAGTAGTTTCCCTGTTATAATATAAACCTTGATGTGCTATGATAATATTCATAAATAATGTTCTATTTTTGGATAATGTGCTATGATGGGATACATGGTACATAAACTTTCGATTGTGAGTACTCGTAAGAATATTAGGTTTCTTATCATGAGTTTCACAATTTTTAATCTTCAATACATGATATTATGAGAATAGAACCACCAATAGAAATTCCATATGTTTTGGTGTCATCATATATTTCTATATGTGAGTGTGTGTGATGCTCCTTATACATTAAGATTATTATTAATCCATGTTACAATTGTGTACTTAGATGTATTCCATAAACCCTGATGATAACAATTCATGGTGAAGTTGGATACATTGGGTGCTTCATGAGTGACATGCCATTAATGGATAATTAAGGGAAGGATTTTCCCCTTCCATATTTATGGAAGATAATATCTCTTCCCTTTCATTGTAATAGAACTATCTCTCTAAATTACATTTCCATGGTGTGGTGATGTGTTTATTTTATATAGTCAAGGAAAAACATATTGATCATATAGGTTGGTGACATGAATGTGCAACCATCTTGATGAGATATTGAGATAAAGGTATTATAATGCACAATGAGTGCTCGTATGTGGTTGTCATAGTGGTGACATTAAGTTCTTTCTCTTGGGTCTCTTGACTCATTTCTATATAGTAATCTTGAACTTTAGGAAAGCCTGCCTAATTCCAATGAGAAATAATCCTAGAGGGTCACACACTAAGTGTTTCTATTGATCTTGATTGAATTCTATTTGAATTAAATTATTGTAATATATATTATTCTCAAGAACGAGGAATAATTTTATTCAAGTTTTATTGATCGCTAATATTCACAAGGTAATAAATAATTATTTTTTTATTAATAAATAATTTATTTGATTATATGAATATATATATAATATTTAATCAATGGTTTCTGAATAAATATTTATTTTATTTAATGAATATTTTTAATAAATATTTATTCACTAGATTGTGAATATAATATTTATTTATGAATAAAATATTTATTTGTTTATTCAATAAATTCTATAGGAGTTTGAATGGGATAAGACCGAGTCTAGTGAAAAATATTAATTGACAACACCATTACATAATATTTTTTATTGTGCAAGTTGTATCACACCACAAAATAACAGTAATGATATTATTATTATGTCTAATTGGGTTTATTAAATATTTTAAATTTTATTTAATAGACAACATGAAATTAAATAATATTTTAACCTAAACCATAAGTCTATAAATAGATGGTTAGGTCTATTGTATATTGCATCCAAAAATTGAGAATAGAGAATTTTTGCAGACAATGAATTCTCTCTCGAATCCTCATTCTCTTCCCCTCTCAAGAACAAGAATCACAAGAGATATTTCTTCAAGATCGAAGAACGAGTGATCAAGAATGAACAACAAAATACATTTGATTCACCACACTCTAACCCAACAATCAAGTGGTGTTGCTCAGAGATCATTGGAGCATGTGTGGATCACTGCTAGAGGGTATCTATCCTTGGATCCTTACAGTGCAACGAAGTTAATCTAAAAGGTTTTTTCAAATTATCAATAATCATAAATAAATAAATTTCCTAAGCTCAGGTATTTATTTCTTTAGATATTAAATAAATTAATTATAAATTTTACATGAAAGATCCTCACTCATGGTTCTGTGAAATGATTATTAAAAGAAATTTTAACATATATCCCACCACCACATGCTTTCGCTGCACCCGAAACCAATAAGTGGTATCAGAGGGATCACGTTTAAAATTATAATTATTTATTTATTGTTGATCTATGTGAAATTTTGGTTAGATTTTTATTTCATGTTATTCTCTATTTAATTCAATTTGAATTACCATGTTATCGGCATATTGAACATATTTTTTTATTTTTTCATTATTTTAAGGGTTTAAGAATAAAAGAATAATGACCAGTGATTCCATCAAGAAGTTCCAGATATTTGGAGGGTAAAATTGGTTTACACAGCATGTAGCTGGAGTACACGCCATGTACCCGTGTGTATTTTACCTGGATGCATTGAGAAGTTAATTGCATGCGGTGTATTTATTGTACATTTTGTGTTAATTGGGTCAACCCGGCACACAAAAAGAAGATACATGGAATGTAGCTAGAATGTACACTTTATATACTCTAGTCGAGTTAACACACTGAATCCTCAAGCATGTGACTCGGATACAAGGAAATTGAGGTATACAGTGTGTAGCTAGAGTGTACTCACCGTGTAGTCTCCCATTAAAGGAAGGAATTAAAAATTACGTTAAATTGAAAAATTATAGCATTAAAAACTTATTTTATTGATTTTCACACAAATATGTGTTTGATAACTTAATAATGGTTTTAAATAATTTCAAATGATGAATTAATTTATTGTAATAAATATTTCATTAATAATTCTTCCATTTATTTTCCATTAATTCCATAATTGATAGGTATATCTAACTAAGTTCAGATGATAATTAAGATGAAAAGGAATTAATTAATTAATGTAATCTTTTTTAGCTTAATAATAAATAATGAAAAATGAAATGAATTCTAGATGGTTACTTCTACATGTTCATTACATGTATGACTAATCATGATCTTGACCAAGACCTATATATGTGTTGGTATTTATTTAATTTAAATTATCACATGGGTTTGAAATTATTTAATATTAAATTAAATAATGTCCTATGTGTCATCCCTCCCTTCATTATTATGTAGGACCTGTGTGTCCAGGGATATTTATGTAAATCCCCTTTAAGTAATCCTTTGGTACCCCACACCTATAGTGATTAATAAATACTTATAATTAATGGAGCATCCCAAGGTGCCTGGAGGCAATTCAAGGTGGAACCATGATGATCTGAACTCGGTGATACATAGATATACAGGTGGAATTTTATAACTCATGCCAAGACCGGTAGATAGAGTTATTCTAATAGTTTATTGGTTGATTTAATGTTTGGTCATTAAATTAACCATTAGATAAGATCATGATCAATTAATTTACTTTATTTATTTATTTTCATCTATGAATTGTTTATTTTAAGTATGCAAGAATGGATTCACATAAATAAATGAGTTAATATGAAAAAGATGGAATTTCAATAAATGGATTATGTATAAATGTTTTATCCAACATGGTTGATTAATTAAGTAAAATTCACTTAATATTAGCAATAAATGTAAAAGATAAAAAAAGATAAAATTTATGCATAATTAATTAAAATACCTCAACATAATTTTAAGTCAGACTAATCCTTCCATCACTTAATTGGGAATGAAACCATGGAACTAAGTGTAGTACAAGGCCAAATACTAGACACTTACTTTTTTGGGGTATTTCTCATGATAGTTTTTTATTGGCTTAACTGAACATGTATTTAGTTTAACATCCAAGGTATGTTCAATACAAATTTGGAGGCAAGTTTTGAGGAAATATATGTCAAGATTTCAGGATAGTGGAATCCTATCAAAGGATCAAGGAGTTGAAAGTCCACAGTTAGAAAGATCTCTTACCTAATTACTTTCTTATGGTTTTCATGGAAAATTTCCAGAACATTAAGAAAATTAATGGGGATCCTATACACTAGAATTTTAAAGAAACTATGAATTCTGAGTTCAATGGTGATGGATATTTTCACTTGATAAAATAGTGGGAGATTTAGTAAAATTAATATATTTATGTACTATTTATCACATAATTTGTAATCAAAAAAAGTAATAATAATATTATCTTTTAATTATAGAATAAAATTAAAATCACATCATCCACGCTATCCCTATGATCAATATTGGAAAAGGATAACCTATTAACTAGTAGTAACTTCTAGGAGTGTTTTAAACACCTTAGGGTTGTATTAAGCCATGAATATAAATCTTAAATGCTAGAATCCTCAATGTATGGTCTTCCTGCTAAAGAGGTTAGTGATGAAGAGTTCCTTATCTATGAAAACATTTTAGTGACATGGTTGACATTCAATTTTTGATGTTTTCATTGATTTATAGTGAACTAATGAAGTCTCATGAAATCATGGATGTGTATACCATGCTAGAGAACCTCTATGGTCTATAACAAGAGAGAGATAAACAGGAATGGTTTGATATTTCCAAGGTTCTTTTTCAGAGAAATCTTAGAGAGGGAACCCTGAATATGCCTCATGTAGTCCATATCATTGTCTAAATTGAGTTCTTATAGGTTCTAGAGTTTAAACTCACTGAATAAATGGGAACTGATCTCATTATGGCATCACTCCCTCATAGATTCTCTAGATTTATTGTGAATTTTAATATATAAAAATTGAGAATTTTGTGCCAGATATTCTCACTCTTCTTCTCCAAGTAGATATGGATACTAAGCACAAAAATCCTTCCATCCTTATGGTGAACAAATAGAAAGGACAAGCGGAGATCTCTAAGTACAAATCTTCTTCACAGCCTTCTAAGAAGAGGAATATCAAGGGGAAAGAAAGGAAATGGGGTGTTTTCAATTTCACATATGGTAAAAAGGGTGTAATATTCTAACCCAAGTGACTATAAAACTAGTAGCTGAATTGGTTTCCACATGGCTTCAAGCACACCTCCCCATACACTAGATATAGCTAACTAGTAGTAAGGTTCTAATGGTGGTATGGGAGAAGATTATACCCTCATGATCAGAGTAGCATAGTTTTATATCATATAAATAATAATCAACTAATAGTGGAAGTAGTATAAGTAGAAATAAATAATCACAACTTAAGGTAAATATAATGACAGAATCAACATGGACAATGCCAAAAACAACCATGTATGCATTTCCATATGATGCTACATAGTCTAAAGTAAGAAAATATAGCTGACAGTACAATAATATATATAATAGTACATAAAAATGAATAAAATACCATGGGATAACTCCAAGATCATCCTAAGTACTAGCTCATTCATGTGATCCTAACTCCCAAGTACAACGCACAGAAAAAGAAATCATCCAAGGACCTATGAACATGAGGTTTTCTTGAGTACCCCAGTGCAATGGCGGCCTGGGAAGGGTGTGAGATATACTCAATTGGCCACTACCAATAGTGTCTAAATAATAATATATTATGTGACTATAAAATATGATAGTGTGCAGGTATGAAAGGTAAATCAGTAAATAAATAAAAGAAAAAAAGTCATCTCAGGTTTCTAAAGGACACCTTGTCGACCATACCTAATTCTTCCTAAGCGAGAATGCCTTTGAAAATAGGTAACCTATATATATATGATATGGATGTAATAAGGAGGATCACAGAACAAGTATCTAGATATGGACCTAACCCAATAATGTGATTTTTCTTGGTGAACGCCTCCCTAGGAAATAGTTATGTGTTCTTAGAATTTAACATAAAAGTTATCTTGGAATTTAATAAGAGGCACCCTAAGACCATCCATGGATATCCAAAGTGGAGTCCCAAGTATCTCTTTAGGGTAACTATAAATACCCAATGTCATAAGAGTCTGTCCAAGGAGATCCATAAATTGAATCTTGAGTATCACTCCCGTCATGGTGTGAAGTCAATAAAAAATCTCTGAGTCCATCCCTAGTATCTCACATAGGGGACCTAATATCACTCATGGCATTTTGTAACCATATATCCACATATATCATCCATGATGTCGCCCTTAGGGAATTGGTATCACTCATAAGGAGGAATAGAAAATGCATAGTGAACCCATCCAAGGCATACCAAGTATCTCTCCTAACAAATTTACCATTCATCAAAAAATTCTAGTTATAATCATGATGATCCCATCAAATGAAAACCATAAATAGAATCACAAGTATCACTCTTGGAATTCATGACTAATTTATTCATTTAAACATTTACTTTTAACAATAGAAAAATCCATAACCATAAGCATAGGGTAACACATACCACATATACTTTAGTGGGCACACCCATTTAATATTTCAATTAAACAATAATGAGGGCCATGTACTTAATCATACCACATCACAACTCAAACAAATAATTAAGAAATATATTAAATTCAAAAATAATTAAAAATGGAATGGGAATCACTCTTTCCAAATATATTATCACTATGAACATCATTAGTCAACTCACATGTGGTCAATAAGACAGTATACTATAATGAGGGGTTTTATTAGAAAATAAGATATTTCCATAAAACAATTACTTTAATTTAATTAATTAAATTCCTTCACTAATATTATAACAACCAACCTCAAGAAGTGGTTTAAATTAGTCGAGAATTTCCACAAAAATTCTTAACTAGAACACCCAAAGTGGTGGCTTCTACATACGATAGATAACGAATATAAAGAAAATTATTTAAAATCACCTAAAAAGGTGATTCTGGTGAATTGAATCACATACAACCACATAATAGGGTATATTTTATTCAAAGAATGATCTAAAAATTTAATTAAATTCATTTCACAATTTATGATCAATGCACGGGTAATCTGGCATGCATCACAACGATGATATTTTATAAATGATAAGACTTTAAAGGGAAAATATATATACCACCAACCTTAGGATTAGGATTCTCTACTCATCCAATATCAAGGTCTTATTCAGTTCAGTTTGAGAGAAATCGAATAAAAAAATGAATGCCCTGAAAATAGGGTGAATTGGGTCGCACCATATTAGTTTAGATGACAGTAAGAGAAATGAAGAAAGGATCAATTGGAGTGAATCCATTACAAAGGGCTAAATAACGAGATTGATGGCTCTCGATTCAATCACCAAATGAAGGAGAGTAATCCATGCCTAGGAGGAGGAGAGGGAGGATCTCAAGAGGCTAGGGATAGGTGTTGTATGTGAGGGATAAGAGAGGAGGAAAAATAAATAAGAGGGTAGGGGAAAACTAGAAATTAACCCCTTTAATGAGGCACATGGTTTGACCGCATAGTTTTCTAAACCATGCACCAACCTTGCTTTAGACACTACCTTTTAATGGGTACATATGGTTCGTGTGCACGATTTGGGAAACCATGTGCAAACCATGCATTTCTCCTATGTCAAAAACTTGCAATTAGGCACATGGTTGTGTGTCTCCTATCGCATGGTTAGTCCAAACTGTGTGAGTCCACCTGGTTCACTATATTAACTATATGTATTCTCCTTGGGGCCATGTAGTTTTAGAAAAATTGTGTACCCCTATCAGCCTTCTCAGATTTTGAGTTTCCAGGTTTTGGCACTCCAGAAACTTGATGGAACACCCGAGACAACTCTTGGTTCTTAAACCAAGTCTAAAAACAACACATTTAAGTTTTATAATTCTAAGAATCCCATTCTAAAGCTCAGTTTGAAAAATGGATCATCCACCAAATGGAAAATTCAAGTTTCTTTATAAATTTCATATGATCCAAAAAAAAACAGGCCACTACAATCTCCCCACCTTAAAACCTTTCATCCCTAAGAAGTCTTGGGGAAAAAACAAACACTACACCCAACATACTTGGGTCGGTAATTACTATCCAAAAGATCGTGTTGCATTCCTAACACACAACACACCTCTAAGAACCATATCCAAGATATGGTATATACACCATTGAAACTCAAGACAATGCTCATACCTAAAAAGTAAACATTAAGATGAAATTTACCAAATCCCTTCAAACCTGATACATGAACATCCCATCACCTCTTATAATTTACAATCCTATGGAACTTACTACCATGGTTCCAATATTTAATGTCCAAACCTGAGGCATGGTATCTCTAGCATCATAATTCTCTATCCAACCAGCCCCTAAGCATTATAAGGATTCTCTTAGTGTGATCTTATCAACTTTGTAACCCGATTACCAATGAGGACACAAAGTAGTCCTCATTTTATTGAAATGGTTGAATATCAATTGGCCAAACTAAACCTGGTCATGCAATCTCTCCTTGAAAGTCACAACCTACATTTACATCACACTGATATTAACTGATGGAATTCCTAAAACAGTTCCTCGCCAACCACATTCATCGAAACAAGGATAAGGCAAGTCAACCCACCTCTATCCAACCATTATCAAAATGCTTGGATTAGATGACCAGCATAACATAACCTGAAACATGATGAATTCTCCCAAGGTACCTCACATTTACTTTAAACACATTCACCAAATCTTGTAACCATATTCCACTGATATATCAATCCCAAATGTTCATCTTAATTTTTCATGCCTTAGTAAGAACATGGGTGTATACCCGATCCAGCACACTTAGATCACCACCCTTAGAATATCTCATCTGAACCTGACCAAAGTTTGGGGTATCCCTGAATTCATAAATTGTAGTCTAAGGAGCTCATCTAAGGTATTCCATAGTCCAATGTTTACAAGTGAGATGTCAGTACCAAGTTGAACCTCCAAATATCAAAACACAAATTGATCCCAATGATAGTCAATTAAAAGAACCAACTAGTGTCCCTGAGTCCATCCAATGCATTACTATATGGGAATTTGGGTATCACTCAAGACTAACCATGCATCAATAACAACCAAGCTTCTGACATGAAACTCTTACAGAGCCTATTTATCAAAATAGAAGTTCATTTTAAGATTTATCTCAGTGTATAACCGATGATTTCTCAATGTATCCCGGATGATATCAAGATAGGGGACATGATTATCGCTAAGATAAGAGTATATTAAGAGGGAATAAATAATTACCAATAAGACTCGAGACACTCCCGTTACAAAAATTAAGTGCTCGGCATGGTTCCCAACCAACCATAACTAACTACTAGAAGGAAGAGAATTAAAACCACTATCGATCAACTCCTTTTAAAAGAGATCGACTGCACCCACTAATGCTTCATCATTACCCGACTATGATGACTTTACCACCTAATACATCTAATAATTTCTCAAGAATAACAAGATAAGTACAACACAACTATCAATATTTTCAAAGGATTCATAAATATTTAACCATATAATCATCGTGCTACCTCACAGGCACCAACTTAAATCAAAACCCACCAGCCTCAAGGGAATTTAAAAACAGAAATAAGCATTTCAAATTGTCATCCTTGGTTGTATTCCTTATACTTATAAGGAAAGGTTCAGGTAGAATTGATGTGGAACTCCCCACCTTAAGAGTATCCTAGTTGTTGGGTCTACTAAAAGTGGAAAACCATCTCACAACACATGCTCCCTCAACCACTAACTATGGTTCTTGGATGTGTCCAACATGATTTAACAAGTGTTAAACCAAGATAAGGGATAGACTAGCCTCTTAAAAAGTAAACTTGATAAATTTAATCTAGATATTCAAGTGACACTCCTCACAAGTTACGTCCACCCATTCTATAGCATCAGGCATAAAATCCAAAACCAACCGACCAGTATTTCAAAATACCTTATCCTTTCTATGAAATTATCATGAGCATTGGAATGGGTTTGATTATTCTTTAAAACCCAAGTCACTCTACTTCATATATGGCATGTAATTCATGGAATAACATTTCAGGATTAAAATTGTTACCACCAAACTCATACAGTTCACTGAGTTGAATTAGTAACTTGACAGTATCACGTGTATCAATGCATACTACCCTGAGGTCTCACAAGAAAAATGGAACAGCCTTGATACCATCCATATGAGGATTGTACTTATGAATATCTTACCTGATGGCTTGTAAAAACAATTATCCCAGAGTCACATTTCACCATACAACTATAAATTTGGATAATAACCCCCTGAGTCATCTGTCATTGAAGAATAAGAAAAGAAGATGGGTCACATGACCTAGTAACTGGTTGACCATTCCCTAGGAATGTTCATCCCACTGAAACTAATCATTACATGATGATCATAGTCATAATGAGGTTCAAAACACCCCATAGACACTCATCCAACTTGAGTGTGGTTTTGGAAACTAAGATTCAATACCTGAATGAAACCTTTCATGAGAAGGATTAAAGAATTTAACTAAGTTTTAAAGTTACAAGGGTGCTACCTACCTCAGGCTAAATCCTTGTCGATATATAAAGCATTGACCCTAAAATAGAGGTTCATGCCTGAAAGGTCACAAGGATTAAGGTCATATCATTTAAGTTTGAGATATAAATGAAAAGGCTTATGGTAATTCTCTTTTTCCCATTCTAAGGAAAGCTCAGAAAAACAATTAAGCTGCCCATAAATAAGGGTTAAGACTAAGGTAACCACTTAAATTTTTATTTTACATAATTACGCTAATTCTCATTTATTTCTTTAAATGATTCAAGTATCAACATTTAATGAGTCTCAAGCATGGGTCATAAGGTAAAATTGTTTGGTACCTTATTTAACTAATGCCACAAATCATAGGTTGGCTTTGTCAAACTTCCTTTTAAACATTATTTATTTTACAGACATCACTTCATAATTATGTAATTTATCTTTTAAATTCCTTTTATCCATTTTTTTTACCCATAAGGTTCTCAAAATTGGTCTTAGTTAAATAAAATTTCAATTAAAATCTATAGAGTAAAACACCCTTTATATTGAATTTATAATTTTAATTAATGGGAACCTCATAAATAATAAAGTGAAAATTTTGATAATGGTATTTTATTAATAAAAAAGGGAATTGGTCAAGTAAGATGCCCCATACGACTATATGTGAATAATATAAGTGGCTAAGGACACTTCAAATGAACATCCATAAACTATATAGACATATCCCAATGGGGTTTATTACTATGGAGAAACATAACAAGGAAACCTATAAGGTTCCCATAAAAACATCTTGGGTTCATCGAAAATCCACCTGAAGCATAATAAATATTTAGATTTAAACACATTTAGTGGGTTCATTTAACTATAATTTTAGCACCATGACCAACCTACTTGGGTTAATTTAGGCCTATCTTGTAATAATAATAAGTCAAGACCGTCCTACTAGGTTCATGTCATATAAAAGGTCCATAATAAACCAATTTATTTAAGGTCAAAATTTTACTGATTTTAAATTTTTAAAATAGTCTCAAGGTACATTAAGTTTGTATATAATGGTTTGATTATATGGGTATATATTTTCTAATTGATAAAGTTCCCATACCCTTTATAGATTGAGAATTGTCTCCCATCTAATCGCAACTAGTATGTTTCAACCCATGAAACCAATGGTTCATGGCTCAAACATCTCATGATTGGTTAGTTAAGGTGTCACCATAAATATATATGGGAAAAACCATTTAGGTTGATGCTAACACTTTAATAACCAATTGTATCTTTTAAAGTATAACCAGGCTTACTAGACATATCAATAAATACAGGTAAACATGGAAACTAACATAGAAGAATGGAATAAATTAAAATTATGATAAATAATTAGGAAACATGACAATTAATAACCTAATCATGGTAAGAAAATAAAAATGCTAACACTAAAACTAAAATCACATAAACATGTTGTATGGGAGAACATACTAAATAAATCACACATCATGTTATACAAACAAGCATGATGAAAAATTACCTAAGAAAGTATAATAATAAGCATGTTACTAAAATACCTAACATGGTATATAACAAGGGTGCTAATAAACACACACAAGGCACATCAATAAATCTCAAACAACCTAGAAATTCAATCTACATGGCATGAAATATGCATGGAATATGAATATCTATGTGCATATGATGATGTGTGTAATGATACATCCTTTCCATACCAGGTCAAGGGTAAATAATAAAATCTCATAAATCAGTAAGTTACATAAAGTACACCAATAACTCGAGGTGAAATAATAATCAACTATAATAATGAACAACATGAATAACAATCCCATCCATGTCCACTTTGACTACCCCCATGTGTGGGTTGATCACTCCTAAACACTACTATTTACCAAGAACAGAAACATTCCTAGTCACCTGCCTACCATCCCAAAAAAATAAGAAAAAGGAAAATAAACACATATGATGCCACTTTGTAACGTCCCAACTTGGATGATTATGAAACTAGTATCCGTACCAGTCTCTACATGGTCTCAAGCATGCCTCCCTATATGCCAGAGGCTGCAGACTAGTAGTGAGGGTCTAATGGTGGTACGATGGGGATACTATACCCTCATGATCAGAGTAACACAATAGTATATCAGATAAATAATAATCAACCTATTCTGGATTCAGTATAAGTAGAGACAAAGCATAGTAGTGAAAGGTAAATATAATGATATAATCAATATGGAAAATTCCAAAAAAAACAACCATGCATGCATGTCCAGATGATTCTACATAGTCTAAGGAAATAAAATATAGTAGTAAATACAATATTATACATCACATTACAAAAAATGAATACAATCCCATGGGATAACTCCATGAGTATCCTTTGTACCAGCTCCGTCGTGTTCTTCTAACTCCTGAGTATTGGTCAAAAACGTATTTACCATTCATCAACAAATTCTAGTTATAATCATGATGTTCTTTTCTAAGGTGATCTATAAATGGAATCCCAAGTATTGCTCTCAACATTCATGACTTGTTTCTTCATTTAAATATTTAATTTTAACAATAGGTAAATCCATAACCATAAGAATGGCATAACACATACCACATGTACTCTAGTGGGCATGCCCAATTACCATTTCAATTAAATAATAATGACGTCCATGTACTTAATCATGCCACATCACAACTTAAATAATTAATTAAGAAATCTATTACATTCAATAATAACTAAAAAGGGCATGGTAAGCACTCCTTCCAAAGATTATATCACTATGAACATCATTAATCAATTCACCTTTAGTCAAAAAGGTAGTGTGCCTCAATGAGGGATTTTATTATAAAATAAGATATTTCCATCAAACAATTACTTTAGTGTAATTAATTCAATTCCTTCACCAGGTATACAACCACCCACCTCAATAGATGGTTTAAAGCAGTTAAGCATTTCCACAAACATTCTTAACTAGAACACCCAAAGGGGTGGCTTCTATATATGGTATAATATAAAGGATATTAATTGAATCACCTATAAACGTGATTCTGCTTGATTCCATCACCTAAAACCACATCATAGGGTATAAGGTAGTCAAGGTGTAGTTTAAGAGTTTAATTAAGAGAATTTCATAATGTATTAACAATGCGTGGGTAATCTAGCATGCGGTATATTGGATATATTTTATAAATGATGATATTTTAAAGGGAAATTCTATAGACCACCTATGTAATATCCTGGATTCAGATGCCACTCAATTGGTGCCCTGTACCCAGTTGGCCACATGGACTCAATCTCATTTCCCAAAATACTAGAGGCTGCCGACTAGCAGTGAGGGCCTAGGGTGTGATAGTGGGGAAACTATGCCCTCATTGGTAGAGTGTAACACAACAATATCAATAATAATAAAATATAGAAAATAGTAAAAAAACATATGACTTAAATAAATATCAAAATACTGATAAGATGAACAACCAATCATCATTCCATACAAAAGATTATGCAGTATGTTATGTTCTCAGAAAATAGACAAAACAGGTACACTAAATAAATCCACAATATATATTCCAAAATTAAAAAAGAGACAAAGTAATCTAAGAATCATTTCAAGCCTCGGCTCAGTCTCATGATATCCTCCTCCTAATAAGCATATCAAGAACTAGTAAAAGGGTATTTTCCCTGATCAACACCTGCAATCATATAATCTATTTGGGCCCAAAAGCATGACCCAAATAGGGTGTGAGACTAAATCCCAATAAGAAACCACCCAATATCTGCACCGATCAATTAGTGAATATATATATAATAGGTAGGGTATAGTAGTGAAAGTAGTAACTGGAAGATACTCAAAAGTAAACAATTCTACAAGTTAGTAGAACAAATGTCTCAAGAGACCATCTAATAAAGTATAAGTAAATACTGAATCCAAGCTTGTCCTTTGGCTTGGAAGATGCATCATATATCATTCCATTTCATTATTCAGTTCAAATAGATATTGAGATCGTACATTACATCATGCCTCGCTCATGACATAGTAACGTTAAGTGAACCCCCACCCTCAGGCATAGCAAAACCCCACCTTCAGGCATAAAGAAACCTCTCCCTCAGTCATAGAAAAACCTTTCCCTCAGAAATAGAAAAACCTTTCCCATAGGAATAGAAAAACCAAACCAAAGGCATCCAATATAAACAATAAAGAACCAACCTCATAAGGCTTGGCCTTTCAAATACTTATATGGGCTGGATTTATAAAAAAACACGTAAATTAAACTATTACATGGATTCCACAAAAATAACTCTTGTGGAAAGACCTTAAATTAACCAATTTCCATTTTAAACAATCCATAATAGGGAATCAAAGGCATTCCCATAGGCATCCTAGGCCAAACACTAACATTGGTCATCTAAGGTAAATGCACCCATAGGGTGGCCCTTAATTGAGGTGATCAAACCTAAACATGGTTTCAAACATCTGACCAATTACCTAATTAACAATAGGTAATAATAATAGAAAAATATCAATCAAGTGACACCCTAAAAGTGGGCGTGTGGCATTCTGGAATTTATATTCAACTCGAAAACTAGCGAAAGGCACAATACCACATACCACATGGTAATATGACTCTCCTCATCCAATTTTGGCCTCCAATTTGACCTAGAATAGAGTATATCAACAAAACTAGTATAAACACTCAAGCCTCGATAACTAGGTTGAGAGAATAAATCATGAATAACAGCTCAAGAGGAATCGAGAGCTCGCCGAGGGGATTCCAACGCATCTAATAGTATTCAAATCGAAGATCGAACAATGAAACGAGAGGCCACCCTATCCTCGGATCGCCTGGGCGTGCTGTTCGCCAAATGAAGGGTGAAATCTGTACATTTTTACAAAAATGATGCTACTACCTAATTTGATGAAAAAAATAAAAGAAAAGTACATGGCATGTACTAGAAACTACATGTCGTGTTTGTACAGATCCTAGCAGGCCCATTACATGGAATGTACTAGGAAGTACATGGCATTTTCCCAAATTACACAGCGTACACATGGGTTACATAGCATGTAACCCTCTTTTTCCTCCACTTACTTAAGCATAACCTAAAAAAGAGAAGATTTGTACCTTAAAGGAAGAACCGGGTTCTTAAAAACTTCCACCCTTAAAGTAATTCATCTCTGAATTTCCCTTACAAGGGTGGTGAAGAAACAACTGAGAACTACTCTAGACACTACGATTGTACCTCGACTCCCCTCTCCCAGGTATCAACCTGTACTCAGTCGTGCTGTTATAGAACCCATACTAAAGTAACAGACCATCCACAGTGAACCTCTATGCTACGATCCACAATTCATATAGGATGCTCCTAAAAGGATGAATCTACCTGTAACTCAAACTCTTCAGGCTGAAAAGTGAGAGACGGGTCTTAAAAGTAATGTTTAAATTGAGAAACTTGGAAGACATCGTGCATGGCCCGGTATCTCTGGGGTAATTGTAACTGATAAAAAACTGGTCCGACTCTCTCCAGAATCTCCAACGGCCTGACATATCTCAGTGAAATATTACCCTATCTCTTGATCCCCTTGTTTTCCAACCTCGGGGTAACATGTAGGAAAACTCGATCCCTAGCCTTGAACTTTGGAGGTCATCTACGGTGATTGAAAAAATATTTCTTAATGAGAATGTGTAGCAATCATCCGCTTATAAATCACCTGAACATGTTAAGTAGTTTCCTGGACAAGACGAGGTCCTATCATAGCTTCCCTTCTACCTCCAACCAACATAGGGGTGATCAGCATGGCCTACCGTACAAAGCCTCATATTATTCCATCTGATAAGTAGCCAGAAATCTATTGTTATAGGTGAATTCAATTAGGGGTATTTGTTTCTCCCAAGAACCTCCAAAATCTAGGACGCATTCTGGAAGCATGTCCTCTAGCACCTGAATCATGCGCACTGACTTGTCATTTGTCTAGGGGTGGTAGGATATGCTCAAAATCACATGTGTACCCAGTTCCCTCTATAGCCCTTACCATAAATTTGAAGTAAATCAGGTGTCCCTATCTGAAATGATAGAATATGAAACCTCGTGCAGTTGTACAAACTCATGGATGTACAACCTTCTAAGCTCATCAATACTAAAGGTTTCCTTGATCATTAGGAAGAGTGAAACCTTCATGAGCCTATCAAGAAAAATGAAAATGGCATCATTACTACAACACTTCCACCATTGGAAAAATCCACCAAACACACCCTTGAGCATTCTAGAGACACTACCAGCGTGATTTTCCTTTAACTGGGTGAAACCAAACACAACTAAGGTCTTATCAGTGGCCTTATAGCAAAGAATGTTTGAACCCCGATCGACCTCATCAAAACTAGTCACACAATATTTCATAGAAATACATTGAGGAATTTCACATCACACTCATATTAAAATGGAAAAGTGTTCAAACTAGTAAACTCAAACTATACATGAGGAATAATAAGGATAATGAGTTAAACTATCACTAGATGACTTATCTTCGAAACACCGGGCTTATGAGTTCGGCATGATGCAACAGGACACAACGCCTTCTCCCAAGGAACCATGCATCCACAACGAACCCATTCACCAAATACCATAATTATCTCTCAGTGAAAATCCCTTGTCAAAATATCCACTTATCATTATAAACGGCCATGCCATAGTACGAGTAAAGGTGAAAACTAGACCCATCCTGCTGAAATCACTACCCCTTTTCAAAGCATCACATCTGAGCCCAACTATAAGTCCAAGATAACCTCATATTCATCAACTTGGAGTCCAAGGAACTCACCAAGGTGGTCCATGCTCCCCGTTACAAGTGAGACTATGGTACAAGTCCAGAAGTCCACATAAGAACACTAACAGAACCTAGAGTGGCATCCACCTAGTAGTCACGTAAAATAAAGAAGCATGAATCCAGAGTCCTTCCAAATAATTCCTACATGGGAACCTAGGTATCACTCCATATTAACTGAGCCTCATTTAAAACCATGAATCCAGAGCACAACACTAAAAAAGATTTTGAACTATCCCAATGGCTTTCAACTGTAGCATGATGTATAATTGATGCTCTCTTAGTTCATCTAAGATGATGTCAAGATAGGTGACATGATCATATCTTAAGAAATATAACATTAATAGGATTTCAAGGATCATAATAAAAGGAAAGTCGAACCACTACTGGTCTTCCTCTTAAAAGAAACTCATCTTCACTTGCTGATGCATCATTATTTAACTGACTGCAATGCCTTTATCCCAAGGCATTTTCGTGATAGTTCACTCTTAATAACCGAGGTTCATTCATGATCATCGGTGCCTCACAAGTACGTCACACACATCCAAAACACAACAACATCATGTTGTTAAGAAAACATCAATATGAAACAAGACTCACAAGTCTCAAAGGAATTCAAGTATAATTGATCATTTCTAAATGGTCCTTGATTGTGATCCTTTTACATATATGGACACACTTAAACAGAACCGACGTGACGCTCCCTAACTAGGAGTTTCCTAGATGTCGAGAAAGACTAGCCTCTCTCAAATGCACTAGTTTATAAATAACTTAAATGCATGAGTGTCATTCCCTGAACCACAATCACCATGTCATAACACTTGTAATGAAGGCTGAAATTAAACTGACCGGCATGTCAAAACACCCATGATCTAGAAAGTCCTCCCGGGCAGTGGGGCGAACTTGGATCTATAAATCTCAGGTGACTCTACTCTGTAGATAACCTGAGAACATACCCAATAGCTAAACGCTTAATGATTTAACCAACTCAGCTGCTCATTTTAACATTTAACACTCGATGGGTACCACGTATGTCAATATATAGTACCTCGAGTTTACAAGATCAAATGGCACATTCTAGGTACTATTCATAGGCTATACACCCTATTCACCCAAGTACTAGGCTATACACCCTATTCACCCAAGTACCAGATGGATCAAGTAGAAACTGGATCAAAATATCATCATCTACACAACCATTTATATGGATGATGATGTACTAAGTTTCCCATAATTTAAGTAAATATAGGTTCACACGACCTCCTAAGTAGCTCACCATGCCCGAGGCATGTCTAACCTACTGAACCGAGCATTCCTCATTGCTCATTCCTACATTAAGGATCAAGAAACAAAAAAATATTGTATCTCAGAAGTGCAGATATCAAAAAATTATAGCTTAACACCTTCCTCTAAGCACTCACCCCTCTGCCTATTCCATGGGTCGGGTCTAGGGGTCAAAAAAATAGGGATACTACCAAAATCCCACTACAAAGGTCGGGTTTGGTCAAGTAAAACACTTAGAGGAATCCTACTTGGGATCCTATAGGTAAACACAAGTGAAAGAATATTACAAGGGATTCTTAACTAAAAAGGTAATGGAGGAATCCTACATGATATCCTCAAATGATAAACAACAAAGGCATTCTACAACAGGGATCCTCACATATGGTACAAAGGAGAGGAATCCTACAAGGGACTCCCTAGATCAGTATGTAAGAGAAGGCATCCCTTAGGGTATCCTTAAAAGTAATAAGTCCCATGGCCGCATAGGCCAGAAGGGTGCATCTCACATGGGAAACATCCTCAAAATCATAGGTTAAGAGAGATGTCTCACAGCTCATCTCAAATCAAAGTTCTCAACTAGGTTGGTCCAAACACCCAACCGATCATTCATGCTTTGGTCTCACTCTCAAGAGACAACTAAAAATGATAATTGGAGAAATAACCTATACATTTATATAGAAGCCCTAAAACACCCATTAAGAGTCATTAGAATTCTCTATGGGTTTCACCATCATGATCTACGTGGAAAACTACTCATAAAGGATTACTCTCTGTTCCAAAACTGATAAAGGGGAATAAAACAGGAAAAGACTCTCAAAGGGTACCAAAATAGGTATACATGGCATGTAGCCACCATACACGGCGTGTACCCTTAAGATCTCACATGGGCATGTACCTCCGTCGGCCTAGGCATGTAAACAACTCGGGTATATAGCCTGCAAGTAAGATACATGGCGTGTACACAAGTCTCCTCTCCTAGACATGTACTTTTACATGGATAGAGCCACATGGGGTCTACCTGTGTAAAACTACACGGTGTGTACCTAAATTACACAGTGTGCACTGTTCAAAACTCATCATTCTATGTTTCTTCTCACATGGCCAGATACACAGTCACTTACCACACAGCGTGTACATAGAGTACATGGCATGTAATTAAGAAAAGTATTTCTTCCCGAATAGAATAACAAAAGGCATGTGTTCATAGTACCACATGTCGTGTTGTTTAGGTTTCCAGATAGTAAACCTATGAAGCTTCCCCAAAACCCCTATTTTTGAAAAGTAAACCAATGTTACGCCAAATTTCAATCTCTGGGGGGCCATACTCCCCGCGAATCAAAGTTTGGTATCCACATATAACACATAATATACTATTTAAGGTTGAAACATGATCCACTAAATTCTGATCCAAGAGGGACCACACACCTTAGAGACCAAAGCTTGCATCCATCCAATTTTCACCATAACACATACCAATACACCTATCACAACAGCAGATATATCTATCATGGTACCTATCACAATAGCATTCATATCTAGCACAACATCTATCACAACATCATGAAATCAGTAATGCTCTCTAAATGGAATGGCAATAATTCATGGCATGTGATTTATAATAAGTTCCTATATGATGCATGATATGTAATACCCACATATCATCAGGTTTCAACAAAATAGAACCACAATGATATCAATTATAATAGCAAAAAACAAGTATGTCACTCAATGGTGAAATATAATCAACTGTAACAACTCAAAATTTAAAAATCACAATTCAATTCAAGGAAAATTTTTTTTTACCTGTATGTGGGATAGAAACTCCCAGACACAATTTATTACCAAACTCCATTTCCTTCCTATACCTGTTTAATGTCTCCAAAACGTAAGGCAAACTAGAAAAGAACCTCCTCTGATATCACTTTGTAACGTGTTGAATCCGAATTCCACTCAACTGGTGCCCCTAATCGGTTGTCCACATGGACTCAAGCACATTTCCCCAAATGCCAGAGGCTGCCAACTACCAGCAATGGCCTAAGGTGTGATAGTGGGGAAACTATGCCCTCATTGGCAGAGTGTAACATAGTGCAATAAAGCATGACCCAAATAAGGTGTGAGAATAAATCCCAATATGAAACCACCCAAGATCTGTACTGATCAGTCAATGAATATATATATATATAACAGGTAGGGTACAATAGTGAAAGAAGTAATTGGAAGATACTCAAAAGTAAATAGTTCTAAAAGTTAGCACAACATATGTCCCAAGATACCATCTAAGCAAGTATAAGTAAAGATCAAATCTAAGATTGTGCTCTGGCTTGGCAGATGCATCATATATCATTCTATTTCATTATTCAATTCAAAGAGAGATTTATCCCATCCATTACATCATGGATCGCTCATGACATAGTAACAGTAAGTGAACCCTCACCCTTAGGAATAGTAAAACCCTACCCTCATGCATAGAAAAACCTCTCCCTCAGGCATAGAAAAACCTTTCCCTCAGGAATAGAAAAAACCTCTCCTGTAGGAATAGAAAAACCAAACCAAAGGCATCCAATATAAAAAAGCACAGACAAACCTCATAAGGATTAGCCTTTCAAATATTCACATGGGCTGGATTTATAAAAAGTAACATGTAAATTAAACTATTACATGGATTCCACAATAATAACTCATGTGGAAAGACCTTCAATTAACCAATTTCCATTTTAAATAACCCATAATAGGGAATCAAAGGCATAGCCATAGGCATCCTAGGCCAAACACTAACATTGGTCATCCAACGAAAACGCACCCACGGGGTGGCCCTTAATTGAGGTGATCAAAACTAAACATGGTTTCAAACATCTAACCAATTCCCTAATCAACAATAGGAAATAATAATATAAAAATATCAATCAAACAAAACCCTAAAAGTGGTCATGTGGAATTATGGCATATATATTCAACTCAAAAACTAACGAAAGGCACAAGACCACCTACCTTGTGGTAGTACAACTCTACTCATCCAGTGTTGACCTCTAATTTGAACTAAAATAGAGTATATCTACAAAACAAGCATAAAATCTCAAGCATCAATAACTAGTATGAGAGAAGAAATCATGAAGAACAGCTTGAGAGTAATTGAGACCTCACTCAGGGAATTCCAATTCATCTGATGGTGTTTGAATCAGAGATCGAACGATGACACAAGAGGCCACCCTATCCTCAGATTGCCTAGGTGTGTTGTTCATCGAATAAAGGGTGATTTCTATATGTTTTTAAAAAAATGACGCTACTTCCCAATTTAATGAAAACTGAAAGAAAATTACACGGAATGTAATGGAAACTACATGTCGTGTTCGTAAAAATCCTAGCCAGACCATTACATGGAATGTACTAGGAAGTACATGGAGTGTTCCCCAATTACATGGCATGTACCTGGGTTACACGACATGTAACCCTATTTTTCCTCCACTTACTTAGCACAACCTAAGAAGAGAATATTTGAACCTCAAATGAAGAATCAGGTTCTTACAACCTACCTAATTCTTAGGAAGCTTTACTCATATAGTACTGAGGCTTGATTTAGTCCAGTTTGAGATAAATTGAAGAAATTAATCAACACCCTGAAAATAGGGGGGATTAGTTCATACCTCAATAGTGTTGATGACAGTGAGAGAAATGAAGAAAGAAGTAAAAAGTGTGAGGCCCTTACCGAGGACTAACTAATGAGAATGATGGAATAAAATTTTGTCACTAGATGAAGGAGAGGAATCTATGCTAATGAGGAGAGGGAGGAGCTCGAGTGGCAGGGGAGAGGTGTTGTACATGAGGGATAAGAGAGGAGGAAGAAAGAAACATGAGGGTAGGGGGGAAACTAGAAATTCACCCTTTTAATGAGGCGCATAGTTGGCCAAATCGTGCACTAACTGTGCTTCATCTACTACCTTGGAAGGGGGCTTTCATGGTTCATGAACGTGGTTTGGGAAACCATGTTCAAGCCATGTATTTCCCCTCTATCAAAAACCTGAAATTAGGCACATAGTGGTGTGGTTCATCTCACATGGTTATACCAAACCATGAAAATCATTCAGTTCCATTGGATCAGCCACACACTTTCTCCTAGGGGTCACATAGTTTCAAACATACCATATTCCCCTGAAAACCATCCCATATTTTGAGTTTTCAGGGTCCGGAGCTCCCAAAACTCGATAGAACACCCAAGATAGATCTTGGTCCTTAAACCAAGTCTAAAAATAACACATTTAAGTGTTCCAAATCTCATAATTCAATTATGAAGCTCAGATTATAAAACGTTCCATCCACCAAACTAAAAATTCAATTTCCTTTAGAAATTCCATTTGGTCTAAAAACATGGGATGCTACAAAGGTCCACTGGAAGAAAATCTACAGATATCCAATGAAGCAAGGGGAAGCTTCATGTGCATTTTTTATCAAGTACAATTTATCTATTTCTAAAAATTGGTAATTAGATACAACTTGTGGTTCTCACATATGTATTCAAATATAGGGACCAAGTACATTTAGAAATATTGATTGAGGGGAGGTAGATCTATGAGAAATCAATAGAGATAAAATTTCTATTGTAGCTATTAGGGACTACCACCTCACATATCCAACCATAATGGCCATAGTTTTAAAGGGTTGTTATTATATGCCTTCAGTTACCAAAAACATTATTTCTGTATCCATACTAGATATGGATGGATTTATTTTCAAATTTGGGAATAAATGTTACTTCTTTTATAAAGATAGAATTTTTTATGGTATGTCACATTTAAATAACGACCTTAATGTGTTGGATTACACAAACCAAGTAATGGAAATCGATAACGAAGTTACTTTATGTGACTCATAACACACCCAACTTTGGAATCACTGGCTTAGTCATGTAAATGAAAAGTGCTTGACTAAATTAAATTAAGATGGATATTTAGATTATTTTGAACTAAAACCACTTGGTGTATTTCATGCATGTTTATAAGCAAAAAATGACTAAATCCAAATTTAGTTGTAAAGGTAAAATGGCTAAATAGGTTCTTGAATTAGTTCATACCGATGTATGTGGACCATTTCCTATTGAGTCAAGGGGTGGGTACTCATACTTCATAACTTTTACTGATGATTTTAGTAGATATAGATATGTCTACTTAATGAAGTATAAGTCATATTATTTTGATGAATTCAAGGAATACAAGAATAAATTTGAGAACCAACTTGGTAATAAGATTATGAAACTCCACTCAGACCATGGTGGAGAATATATTAATCAAGACTTAATTGATTATTTACAGGATTTCGGGATATTGTCTCAACTCACTCCTCCTTATATGCCTTAGTGTAATGGTGTAAGAGAAAGTATGAAACGCACCTTGTTGTACATGGTGATATCAATGATGAGTCATGTGAGTATTATATTATCATTTTGGGGATACATGTTACAAATAGTATCATACGTACTAAACCAAGTGCCAAATAAAGTAATAAATTGTATACCAAACCAATTATGGAATTGAAATAAAATTATATTGTCTTAATTACATGTGTGGGGTTGAGAATAATTTGTTAAGGCCTATTCAGGTAATAAGATTTCAACATGAGGAACAAAGTTTATCTTTATAGAATATTCTAAATAAATAAATGGATACTGCCTATACAATCATTCCAAAAAATGGTTGTGGTTGACATACACCCAACATTTCTTGAGCAGGATATTGTCTCTAAAAGAGATGGTGGGAGTGTGATAGACTTCGATGAAGTCCAAGATCAAGATATAAAAGAGTTGGGATAGGAAAATATTCCAAAAATATCCACGTAAGAATAAATTATTCCAAAGAAACAATTACTGCGTAGAAGTACTAGAGAGGTTGTAGAACTAGAATGGTATGATTTTCTAGCCACTGAGGATAGTGACTCGTTATTAGTTGATAATATTGATCCTCTAACCTAAAAGGAAGAAGTGAGTGTCATAGATGTTTCCAAGTGGAAAAATTCTATGAATTCTGAAATGGATTCCATGTACCAAAAATAAGTTTGGATTTTGGTGCAACCTCTAGTGGATATAAAGCCAATTGTTTTTAAATGGGTATTCAATAATAAACTAGACATGGAAGGATAATTTAGTACCTATAAGGCACAAATGGTTTAAAATGGTTTTAACAACATCAATGAATTGACTACGATGAATCATTTTCACCAGTTTCAATGCTAAAATCAATCAAAATTATACTTTCCATTAAAAAATTCCATGATTATGAGATTTTAAAAATGTATGTCAAAATATCCTTCCTTAATAGGAACCTTCTGAAAGATTTCTATATGAAAAAAAATGAAGGGTTTATGACTCCAAATGATGCTAACAAGGTATGCAAGTTACAAAGATTCATTTATGGATTAAATAAATAATCTAGGTCATGTATCATTCAGTTTTATGAGGCCATGATAGAATTTGGTTTCATAAATATTGAATGTGATTTGGGAGTATATAAATGGTTTAGTGAGAGTGCGGTTATTTTTTTAATAGTATATGTTGATGACATGTTACTCATTAGAAATGAAATACCAGTCTTACAGTCTGTTAAGGAGTGGTTTAACAAATGATTATCTATGAAGGAATTGGGTGAGGTGACATATATTCTTGGGATCAAGATTCAACTTGATAGATCCAAGAGGTTTATCAACCTAATTCAATGTATATAAATTGACAAGATACTAAAAATATTTAGTATAGAAAAATCCAAGAGGGGATTGTTTCTAGTATCACATGACATTCATCTTTCTAGGAAAATGTGTCCTTGGACACATGAGGAAGTAAACATAATGGAAAGGATTTCATACGCTTCACAGATTGGGTAATTCATGTATGAAATTCTATATACTATGATAGATTTCACCTACGCATTAAGTGTGGTAAGATATCAAGTTGATCTTGGTGACCACCATTAGATGTCATTCAAGACTATCCTTAAGTATCTAAGGTATAATAAGGATATGTTCCTAGTTAATTGAGGAGATTATGAACTAGTTATCATAGGATATGCATATTATAGTTTAAAAACTGATAAAGATTACATGAACTCCCAAATTGGATACATATTCACTTTGAATTGAGATATTTTAAGGTAGAAGAGATAAAAGTAGGTTGTGGTTGTAGATTCTATAATAGATTCTGAGTATATTGCGGCTTCTGAGGTAGATAAAGAAGTAGTATGGCTGCACAACATCATCCAAGATCTTGATGTGGTACCTAGAAGTAATGATATTATCACACTCTATTGTGATAATACTACAGCGGTGGATCTTAAAAAAGAGCCAAGGTCACATCAGTGGATGAAGCACAAACTTAGAAAGTATCATCTCTTGAGGGATTCTTATCAGAGAGGTGAACGTCTAGTGAGAATTATTTCCATAGAAGAAAACATAGTGGTCCCCCTGAATAAAGCCTTGACTCAGCAGAAAAATGAATATCATGTGAATTCTAGCAGACTGAAGGTTGTAGGAAGTTGGCTCTATTCCAAGTAGAATTTTGTTGGAGTTGGTGCCCTAGGAAAAACTATTTATACATTAATTACATATATATTAGATGTATTGAATATTAATAAAACATATTTTTATATATTTTTCATTATTCTACAAGACTTTAATGTAATAATGTCCTAAAGTATATATCGCATTGATAAGTTCATAGTAGTTCTCCGCTTTGATGAGAAACCTGATGTGCTATGATGATATTATTAAATAATGTTCTATATTTTGATAACATACTATGATGGGACACGTAGTATATAGAACTTTAGGTGCGAGTACTCATAAGAATATTACTCTACTTCTCATGAAGTTTTCACTTGGTAATCTCCAAGATATAAGATTATAATAATAGACCCACCATTAGAAATTATGCATGTTTTGACATCATCATATATTCCTATCTTTGAGCATGTATTATGGTCCTTATACTTTAATATTATTATTAATGCATGTTACAAATCGCATACATAGAAATATTTCATAAACCATGATGATAACAGTTCATGGAAAAGTTGGATATTTTGGGTGCATCACAAGTGATATTTCATTAATGGATAAGTTGAAAAAATATTTTTCCCTTATATATTTATGGAAAAAATATCTCAACCCTTTTATTGAAATGGATCAATCACCCTAAATTCCATGTTCATGGTGTAACAACATGTTTATTTCCAAATATTCAAAGAAATATGTATCAAGCATATAGGTTGGTGACATGAATGTGCAACCTTCTTGTTGAGATATTGAGAAAAAAGGTATTATACCACATAGTGAGTGTTTGTATTTGGTTTTCACTATTACAACATTAAGTTCTTTCTCTTGGGTGCCTTAAATTATTATAAGATAGTAATATTGGACTTTAGGCAAGCCTGCCTAATGACAACGAGAAATAATCCTAGAGGTTCGTACACTAAGTATTTCTATTGATCTCAATTAAATTCAATTGAATTTAAATATTGGAATAAATTTTATTCTCAAGACCGAAGAATGATTTTATTCAAATTTTATTGATCTCTAATATTAAAAAAGTAATAAATAATTACTTGTTTATTAATAAATAATATATTTGATTATGTGAATATATAAAAAATATTTAATCATTATATTGTGAATAAAATATTTATTTTACTTATTGAATATTTTTAAAAAATAATTATTCACTAGATTGTGAATATAATATTTATTTATGAATAAAATATTTATTTGGTTGTTCAATAAATGATAGAGGAGTTCGAACAAACGAAGATCGAGTCTGATGAAAAATATTAATTAACAAGACTATTACATAATATTTTTTATTGTGAAAGTTTTTGTGCACCAAAAAATAATAATGATGTTATTATTATTATGTGTTATGGGTTTTATTGAAGTTTTTAAATTTTATTTAATGGTCGGCAAGAAATTAAATAATATTTTAACCTAAACCCTAACTATATAAATAAACGATTATGTCTATTGAATATTACATCCAAAAATTGAGAATAGATAATTTTTTAGCACAAAAAAAATCTCTCTTGACTCATCCTTCTCTCTCCCTATAAATAATTATAAGATCAATAGAGATTTCTTCAAGATTAAAGAACGAGCAATCAAAAATAGTGTATTAAATTCGATTCTCTGTGATAGCACCCGGTGATCAAGTGGTGTTTCTCAGAGATCATTGGAGCACATGAGTATCACCATTATATGGATTCTATACTTGGATCCTCATAGAACAACAAAGGAAGTTTTAAAGGGTCTTTTGGAATGATCAAAAATCATCAACAAAGAAATTTTCTAAGCTCATTTATTTATTTCTTTGGATATTAGATAAATTAATTATAAATTTGACAAGAAATATCTTCACTCATGGTTTCTGGTAATTATTATTAAAATAAATTTTAATATATCTCCCACCACCACACACTTCTGCTACACCTATAACCAATAGAAACTGATGTAGATAATAAACTTAGTGTAAATTTCAGGTTAGTTATTTTATAACTAACGTCAAAAGGGCATCACAATAAATATAGTTTGTACTAGTGATTTTTGATATCTGAATATCATTGGGAAATCAATGAGGCAATCAATGAAGATCCTACTATATGGAGATCCCAAAATGAACATCATCAATAATGCATTAGAAACATTTTCATCAATGTGTGGAAGAATTTTCATGATGAATCTATAAACAAAGCTATCATGATGCTTGGTATAAAATATGTTTCTTATTTTTTTACATTGTCAATGTAATGATAAAATTAATTTATATATAATATGATTACTTCCATGTATCATATGATCTGTATTAGAAAATGTTTGAGTAGTGATTAGATAGAATTTTTAGGGCTAGTCAAGGAGTTTATGACTACAAGAAGTGGATTCAAAAAGAGAAATGTACATTGGCATATGATGGGGGGAAGAGTTATGGAAACATGACCATAAACATTGTGGAGTGTATCAATGGTGTCTTTAAGGGGATTTTAACATTACCTATAATTGTTCTAGTTAAGGAGAAATTTTATTATTGTGTTAAGT
This sequence comes from Viscum album, assembly GCA_963277665.1. NCBI lineage: Eukaryota > Viridiplantae > Streptophyta > Magnoliopsida > Santalales > Viscaceae > Viscum > Viscum album. The sequence continues at coordinate 1,163,069,601 of OY728153.1, read as the reverse complement.
ACTTCATAGAAAGAGGAAGACAATTTGCTGAAGAGATTCATCAAGGGTTATAGTACAGATGACACTTTCAGTGAGATACTGATGTGAAAATTTATTAAGATTATACTTTTTGAGTGTGATTTTTCAACTGAAAAGCAAGTTGATTCAAATTGATAGAGTTTTGAGACCCCATAATAGGTAGAAATAGCCGAGTGTTGGTTGTATTACTAGATGTGAGTCATTTTGACTATGGAAACTTACATGATTATTGGTTTTCATGTGTGCATTCCATTGCAGTATGAGCCTTTGTGAACATCTCAATGGAACCATATGTTTATGCATTGTGCTAGATTAACGCCATTGTTAACTATCAAAGTGAACCATAAATGCCTATTCGGGAGTTTTGACATTTCCTAATACTTGAAGACTATCCCACATTGATATCTCAAATCAATAATTTGTGACCACAAGGCAGACCTAATTCTAATAGGATTCAGAATGAGATAGACTAATCTCAAGAACAAGGTTAACATATGAGATATATAATATTTCATACAGAAGTTAATAATAGGAAGTGATGCCCTAACATTGCTAAAATGAGTTTTCATTATCATCCATGATTATGTATTACATGAAAACGATGTGATGTACTAAGTATTTAAATATCAAATTAGGGTTGGACCTCAGGTCATTCTTTTGGGTGATTTTGTAAAATTTTCATTGATTGAAAATCAAACTTTTGAAAATATAGTGCGTATTAATTCGAAAACCAACCTTCTGAAAATACCCAATCAACTCTAGTGATTGTTCAAGTCTATTAAACATTTTTATTACAAATATTCTAGTAATTATTCAAAATATTCTAATCATGATGAAAGTAATGATCTAAGTAAACATGTAAAGTGTTTAAAAGGAATTATAAATAAGATCAATGGAAAATAAGGAAAGTAAGTTTTCAAGAATAATGAAAATGTAATTATTTACAATAAACTCTATGATGAAAAAATATCAATCCATGTTATCAACTTAAGAAAGATCATAGGGTGTTAACATAACTTTTATATCCTACATTCTACCAATCATAACATTCTGTTAACCATAACATTATGTTTACATTTTACACTTACTTAATAATTATTTCATTTTTATGTGTAGAGATAGAGGATATTAATATACTCACTAATAAGTATAGATATGTTTCATGTGAGTTTTTAATGATCTTTGAGGTTCAATAGGCTAAGGTGTGTAGGGAACACTATTATCATCACATTCTACCTTCAGTTTCTATTATAAAATACCTATGATGTGCTAGCTTCTATAGAATTGATATATCAAATTATACATTTATTGATCATAGACTCATTGTTTCCCTCACTGAGATATGGGGACCTAGGACTCAAACATTCCACTTTCTCAAGGGAGATATGACCATCACCTTGGAGGATATGGTAGTTATACTCTATCTTCCTATCTAGGGTGTTATAGTTATAGGACCCACCTGTATAAACTATCCAGATCTTATATAGTAATTTTCAGGAATCAACATTATGGGAGATGATACTACTATAGATGGAAGTTCTCTATTTATGAGCTATATTTATATGCACTTTACACATTTACCTACTGATGATGATGAGCAAACTATTATGTGTCTGATTGTGCATATATCTTGCAACTCATTAAAGGGACAATGTGCATTGATCACTCTAGTATGTATGACCACATGATGTATTTGGGGATAATAGAGGACTTTGATCAGGCTGGGAGATACTACTAGGAATCTGCATTCTTAGCATACACGTATATAGCATTACACACTATATGTTGATAAAATTGTAGTGATCTTGGGGTATGTGTCTTCCTCATTTAGATGTGGACATGGGAGCGCATCCCTCCTCTATCCCATATTGTTTCTAGTCTGGATCTTGATATAGATGTGATTCATGACAATCTACGTGAACACTGGTATGATCACTCATATTTATTGTTTGTTGATGAAAATATGAGTTATTGTAATTAGTTACTTATTATTTTTCACTTTCTATGTTGTATGTGCTAGTATCGGGTGCATAGCAGAATCTAGTGGGTCAGGGATTTAAAAAAATCATCAATAAAGTGAAAAAACTTCATTTTCATCGATGATCTGAGAATCGGTAAGGTTTGAGGATCTCATGTAAATATTTTAAAGCACAAAAATTAAACTAAATGTTTACCTCATTCTAATCAAAGAGTGCTCAATAGAATCTCATCACCAGTGTCATTTTCTTGAAGTATTTTAGGTTAAACACATCTATATCATCTGTATACACTTTAAGAATCCATTCATACATCGATCATTGAATTTAGGGTACTAGCGCGGAGCTCTGATTACTCTTTGAATTCCATGATGATCACCTCGATCCCATCCCTTCAATCTAAAATGGTGTTTATAGATTGATCACTTGGATACCAACTTTATATCTATAAGATGTGGGGGGGAGATATTCTCTCAATTCTAATTAAATGAATTGTCTCTCGAATGATAACACTTTTCTACTTATATATTGGATGTTTAAATACCCTATAATGGTTCCTTATCCCCCGTATATCCAACATCTACTAAATAATCAATAAATGAATAATTATGATGAACTAACTACATCATAAACATTATTTATATTTTATCACCAAATTTTAATATATAATAAATATATTACATTATAAATCCAATTTATTAACTTGAATCCTAATTCCCACAATATTAAACGAACTCTGAATATTAAAAATATATTTGTTCGCAGAATATTTTTTCATGTATTTACTTTAATTCTTATCAATAAATTTAATAAATAAATTCAACCCAATTATTCTATACTCAAATATTAATGAATTTATTTATTCTTTGGTGATCATTAATACTTGGAAAACTCCCAGACCTTTTGTTGGGGCCCACCATGTCCTATAGGCCTATTCACTAGAATAGGGAATACTCTTGAATATGTTATTGTGTGTGAACCTATAGACCCTAATCTCGATTGTAACATCTCAGCCCTACTAACCACTAAACTGATAACTGGATCAATCACCACATGACCTCATGTGAATCTCCCCAAATGCTAGAGGTTTCTAACTTGAAACGAGTTCCTAGGGTGTGTCCATGGCGAGACTATTCCCTCATAGATTAGAGTATGCACAAAAATAAAAAAAATAGATATTAGATAGCATAATCATGAATAAGAAACAGATAGCAGTGGAAGTAATGTAATAAAAAAAGAAATATAAGTAAATAACTTGTGAAACATAATATCAATAATGAGTACAATTATGATAATGGAATGTCATGAATTTATACAAAAAAGGGAGTGTAGGGAAATAGGGGTATCGGCATATAACACATGCTATCAAAACTAAAAAAGGAGAAAAAGCTTCTACAACATCATCTTGGATACCAAATGGTTCCCGAGCAGGGTGTGAGATATAAATCTAATTAGGTCAGCACCCATGGTGTCTAGCCTAATCCATTTAGTTCAATAAATAAATCAATGATAGTGTTCCATATAGTATAATTGTAGAGCGATAACAAATAAAATAATATCAACTTGGTACAGGTTCCTGGATGGACACCCGTCCCATACCACCTTCTTCAGCCTAAGCTAGATATCTAAAGGAGGTTCTTGTGCAAGTCATAAGGTACAAAATGGCCCATAAAAACATCAACCAAAGAAAAGAAGAAGACACCAAGATTGTGCTTTATCTTGGAGGTCATACTGCCATGTCAATATATAAACATTCTCAAAACATATATAAGGGGCATGAAAAACGAAGAAAACTTGCACTCCATCGATCCATAAAATCTAGAGGTGGTGTCCTAAGGCCATCCATGGCGATCTAAACAAAATACCAAGGGTTGTAGTGGGAATATCTAATATAACCCAATACCATCAAGTCTTTCCAAGGCGACCCATACGGCATCCCTTGTATCACTCGGGGATAGTGACTTTGGGTCCATACCAAGTATAACACATAGGGAACTAGGTATCACCTAAGGAATGGTATAACCATATTTCCAATGGTTACATCCTTGTTTGCTCCCCTAGGGAACCAGTGTCGCTCACAAGTATGAGAAAATTCCTGGTGAGCCTGTAGCTAGAAATCCAAAGTATCACTCCTGATGTGTCAAGTCGTAACATCCAAGCATGGAGAGTCCTTCCATGGAATCCTTAATACGAGACCCATGTTCTCTCCTGGCCTATATCAAGTGATACATATCAAGCATGACATATATCACAAGAGAATAATTTATATATATATATAAATTCCATCAATAAACATCTCATACCAAAACCTAGAAAGATATCCATGTAACAAAATTCAAACCATAAAATGGAAAAGAGGCACTAAGCACATGCATAAGCTCAAAACTACAAGGCATAACATATAATTCAATCCACTAAAAAAGGAAAAATAATTTAAGCACTTGCATAAGAAATAAAATACAAGCATAGGCACAAGGCATTAATATGCCTCAAATCACATGTCATCAATGACATTTAAATAAAACAAGCTAACAAGATTGTCCAAGTATGGTATTTAGTAAATGAAATGTTCATTCCACCCATCACATTTCATTTCATTAAACACATTTATTTCAATTCACATAGGTTGTTCTTATTAAACTCCAACAAGGGGCACGGTCATACCACCCAACTCATTTCTATTTAACTTCAAACCATTTAATTTAATGACATGCCATTTAATCAGACAAAACATGGAAATTAAATTACCAGGATCATAGAGGGGACTTAGGAGGTGCCAAGGTTAGATGGGTAATTACATACATGGGTAATCCCCTTTACAAGGCAAGTCAAGAACTTAGGAGGTGCTTGAATCTAATTATAAATTTACCAAAGGAGTGAAATTTCCATTTAATAACATGAATTAAATCCATGTACAAACATACCATACATATAAGAAATACATTTAAACATATAGAGAAACCAATGAAACAAGTTGACCTTGATTTATATCACTAATCAATACTTTTTGGTTTAGAAGGTAGCGCACCTCCATTGAGAGTTTTTATTATAAAAATATGACATTTTTCTTCAAACAAATCATTTAGCATATTAAAAATTCTATTTTGGAACTATACTCATTTTACATGAAATAATAATTTAGTCTAAAAACTATATGGTACTAAATAAAGTCTAAGGAAGGTGTGAAAATAAATCAATTAATTAACTCTTTAATTTAAATTTAAATAGAAAGGGATCATACCTCAAGAAGTAGACCAAATCGGGCCCTTCGGCACTTGATACTTTTATCAGTGACCACTTGAAGCTTCCCTTTCCCTCCTCCGAGCATATTCACCTTCATATATACATAAGGACACCTAGCCCCTATGTATATATTCTCATGGATATGAATATGTACAAGGTGATTCTTACGTATATGCTCATATACATACACTCATTTCCACTTACACCCATATGCATTTTTCATATATATACATAAGAACACTTGGCCTCATGTATATATATTCACTACCATGGGTGAATATATATATAACAGGGGAGCTTACATATTTATATTCCTACCTATACATATGAGATAAGTCATATTTGACTCTGGAAACTTGAACCTGCCCCAAGGATGACCAAGACTCAATAAAAAAATTAATAAGAACTCAATATCACCGCATCAAGGTTTAACACACTCAAATAAATTTACCAGAAGCTCAAAAATTATGAAATCCCCAAATATAATTTGAGAAATGACAAAGAACAGAGGAAAACCTACCCGAAAATGACTATGGGTGGACCAAAATGATATAAATCACTTTACCTTCAGCATTGGATGTAGAAACATGCATGAAGGAGTCCTGGGAGATGCATTGTATACCCTAATAATGCAATAAAACTAAAAACCAGACTAACCCAAAACCCTAGGGTTTGGACGAACTGAACCCAGTGATTGGGAGAAGAAAAATTGCCCAAAAAGGGAGTATAAGGGAGTTTGAGGCCTTACTTAAAGGCAATGACTAAGAGTCTTAGAGAAAACTGGTGTAAATCAGCACATGAAGAGGAGCCGAAGGGTAGGGGTCACATGCCCTGGGGTTCGTCCAAGAGGGGTGTTGTGTGAGGCAAAGGTGAGGAAGGGTTAGAATAGGTTTTTATTTTAATTTAATTTTTAATTTAATTATTTATTTATTTAAAATAACACATCGCACGGTTTGGGTTGCATGGTTATCCAAACCTTACATCAACCGTGTGTCACCCTCTTCTTAGGATTCCACCTCGCACGGTTTGTATCACACAGTTATTCAAACCGTGCACAAACCATGTGGTGAATAGTATATATGTACTGCTTATTTGGAACTAAAAGTTAGGGATAGGCACATAGTTTGGACTAACTATGTTCATACCATTCTCTTCACACATACACCACTCCACAAGCCACATGGTTTGTTGTTGGTATCCACACAATTTCAGACAAATCGTGCACCCTCTACAGACCCTCTAAACTTGAAATTTTCAGACCTGGTGCTCCCAAAACACATCAAGATGTCCAATAAACCTATTAATTCTTTACAAAAGCCAAAAAACAACACATTGAAGTGTTACAGCTCTCATAATTACATTTCAAAACTCAGTTTTAAAAATTCACTATCCAATAAACCCAAAAGTTCAAAATTCCATGGATTTTCATCTTGGTTCAAAACATGATACGTTACAACCCCCCCACCATAGAACTTCTCATCCCCAAGAAACATTTGGGATTAATTAAAATATCACCCAACCTACAAGTGTTTTTAAGTATCATTCAAAAGGTTGTGTTTCTTTTCCAAACACCCAACACACCTCCGAGCATTCATTTAAGCACACGACACATAAGCTATCAAAACTCAAGAAAACACTCATTTCCAACCACAACACCAAGACGAAACTTAAATGATCCCATTTAGGTAAAGACACAATCATGTTGTTTTCCCTTTAAGCATTAGTTTGATGGTGCTCCCCACCATAGGCATTAGCATTAAGCAACCAATTCTAAACCACAGTTCAACCCAGCGTTTGAATTGCCTTACAAGCACAACACTAAGTGTTATAACAACACTTGTCATGTCATTTACTTAATAAGGTTAAACCGATTACATATAAGGTCATATAAGAGACCTCAGTGAGAATGAATGGTTGAATCCTAATCGAACTAACCAAAACCAGTCGTTCAAGATTTCACCAAAACACATTGTTGGCCCTTAAACCACACTTTCCTTAACTCGGTGATGTGATTTTAAATAGTTCCTCACCAACTGTAAAAATTTAAGAAGGGGGAAAGAGTTCAAGTCACTATGATTTACTTATCTAAAGAACACATGGCTTAGAAGGCCAGTGTATTGCAACAAAACTACAATTCTAGCATCACATGTTTACAACCAACAAGTCCACTGAAGCCCATACATGGATTATGGTAATGTTCTTTTATCATACCATCACCTGGTCATTTAAACTTCCATAGCCCGATAAAAATAAGGGTAACCATGATCCAGTACACTGGAATTGTTACCATTTAAATTCACTTCTGATCCCGACAACAAGTCTAGGGTAACCTCATATTCAACAAACTAGAGTCCAGACAACTAACTCTGGGTGGTTTGAACTCCATTTTCTCAAGAGTGGCATTGTTACAAAGCCAAAACGTCCACATTAATACATTAATTGATACCATAGAGGCATATTCCTAAAGGTTTATTCATAAGAAATGGTCGGTGTTCAAAAAATTTCCCAAGGTGTTCTTACATAGGAACCCCAATATCACTCAGGGCTATCCACGCCTATTTATTAACCACATGTCAGTATACAGTGCTATTAGAGATTACTCAACAGCCAAAAACTTTTAAAAACTTATCACAGCATAAGACCAATGCTCTCTTAGTGCATCAAGGATGATTTCAAGATAGGGAACATGATCATCACTAAGTAAGATTACACTAAGATTATTTGAAGGGTTTCCATTAAACCACCTAACTACTGGAAAGAAGAATAGTCGAACCACAACTGGTCGACTTCTTGAAAGAAGCTTGACTTCACCTATTGATGCAACACCATTAACCAGTCACCAAGAATTTACAGAATGAGGAATTCCATGATCTATCAATGTTTAACCACTAAATTCCAACCAATCTTACAGTGTTTCTTATAGGTCTCATACATAGACAACCACATCAGTGTCGCGCTGCCGAGAAAGAACCAGCACGATTTAAAACTTGTAAGCCTCAAAGGCATTTAAGTGAGACCAACCATTTTTAAAAGGTCCTTTTCAGTTGTTTTCTTTATACTTGGAAGGGCATGATTCACAAGAATTGACATGACGCTCTCCACCTTAGGAGTGTCCTAGTCACCAAAATAAAAGATAAACTAGCTGCTCATAAGTGCGCAAAATCAAAACACTTTTAATGAACATGTGATGCTCTTATGATCCACGATCAAAACATCAAATCATAAAAAGAAGTCCAAAACCAATCTGAAACCAAAACCAAAATGATCAGTGTGTCATAACACCCGAGTCTCTAGAAATTATTCCTGAGAATTGTGATGAACTTGATTCTTTAATGCCCAAGTCAATCCACTACAGAGATGATTTGAGACCATACTGAACAGCATAAGTCTCAATAAACTCACCAAACTCAACTGGTTCATTACATCACTTAGAACACATTGGGTATCACATACATGAATGCATAATACCTTGAGTTTTCATGAGAAAATGGAACATCCTTGATATTATCCATGGTTTATCCACCCTATACATTCAAGTATTGGATGGATAATATAAGATATTCAACCCAAAGTAATATTTCCTCATACAAATATTTACCCTAGACACGACGTGCCAAGTCATCCATCACTAATGAAAAGAAAGGTTCAATTGACCTATGAAGTGGTCTACCATGCCCGAGGCATGTCTAACCAGCTGATACCGATCTTTTCTCAATGCTCATTCCCATAACTAGGACAAAGAAAAAATAGGAACACTCATCCAAACAAGGGTTTCATTTAGAAACAAAGAGTATTACTAGGGACAATATAACCAAACACCAGAAAACTCACAACACTATCAAGTAATTTAAGCTCTAAGGGTGCTACCTACCACAGGTTATCCCCTTAAAAAAGAACAATATTCGACCCTATCACTAGGTCATGCCAATAGAAGTCACCAGCTTAAGAGCCTGCCATATAATCTATTTCTAAAAAGAGAGGAAGCCTATAGAATATTCCTACGGTTCTATCCCAAGGAAACTCAAAGAGAAAATCAAACTACCCTTACATAAGGGTTTAAAGAGAGGACACCACCTATGGTTCCATTTTAAGTTCATTACATTGATTCTCATTTAACCTTTTAAAATTTTTAAAATATTTAAAACAATTCACCAAGCATAACAAGAAAGTATCATAAAACTTCCTTTTTAACATTTAACATTTATTAACATATTTTCATAATTAGGAAAAATAAGAAATAAATTCCTTTTGAATAGATAAGGCGACCTACTAGGGTCCCAATAAGCCAACCTAGGTTCTTTAAAAATCAACCCAATAGTAGTTTCTTAGTTATAGAAATTATAAACACCCAAATGGGTCATACCATAAGAAACAAGCATCAACTAACCTAATTGGGTCTAGTTTATTATTTAACCAATTCATTTTAGATTAAAACAAAATATCTTTAACATTTATAACCATTTCAAACATAACATGGTCATACATAAACAATGGTTCAATTACATGGGTCACCACTACCCCAATCTATAAAGCACCCATACACTTTACTGATTGAAGCCTATCACCCATTTAATCAAAACCAATTTCATTTTAGAATTTAATATACTCATATACAATAGTCCAGTCATATGGGTGTCCATCTACCAACCTATAAAGCACATATACACTTTACATTTTGGCATCTGGATCCCATTTACTTCAAATCATAACATTTCAAAATATAACCCTTATCATCCTTTACATTTTAACAACAGTTCTAAACATGTATAAAGATCAAAATATGGTTTTAATATACAGATTACCTTTTCCCAAATATAAGGGGCCAATAAATTTGTCCCATGCATATAATTTCATAACAAAGCTAGCATGTAATCATAAGTGGTAAACACTGAGAAACATGCTATAAACACATAAGCATGGAATATAAACAAGTATTTCTACCCAAATTAGGTGGCATGTCATATAATCAAGCAATTCATGCTAAAAAACAAAATCACAGCCTATCACCCAAGGCATAAAATCCAAGTCAAAATGAAACCTATAAATATTTCTACATGGAATGGAATATGCATAGAATTTGAAGTTATATATTCCTATAATGATACATGTAATGATTCATCCTTGCCTCACTAGGATAAGGTAAAAATACCATCAATTCCATAAATCAATAAGCAGTAGAAAGTACACCGTTCACTCAAGGTAAAATAATAATCAACTATAATAGAAAATAGCATGAACATTAATCCTAGCCCTATACACTTTGTCATTTCCCCATGGGTGGGGTGATCAGTCCTAAAAAAGACTATTTACAAAGCTTTGATGCATTCCTAGTCTCATGTCTACCATCCCAAATAGTAATACAAAGGAAAAGAAAGCTCTGATTCCACTTTGTAACATCTATACCCAACTGACCACTAAATTGGTAGTTGTATCGATCACCACATGACCTCAAGTGCATCTCCCCAAATGTCAGAGGCTACCGACTAGCAGAAAGGGCCTAGGGTGTGTCTGTGGGGAGACTATTCCCTCCTATATCAGAGTATGCACAATGATAAATGATAGATATTATATAATAGCATCATGAACAAGAAACATATATAAATGAAAGTAATTTAATAAATAAATAAATATAAGTAAGAAATTAGTGGATAGGAATATCAATAATGATCACAATGATGATAATGTCATGTCATGTGTTTATACAAAAATGGGAGTGTGAGGAAATAGGGGTACCAACATATAACACATGCTATCAAAACTATAGAGGGAGAAAAGTTGCTATAGCAGAATATTGAGTATAATCTCAGTCTTATTCCTCCAAACTCCATCCTAAGCAGCAAATCAAACAAACATTAGAAGATTCATGCTTCCCTTGATCTATACCTATGATCATAAAGTCTACTTGGTTACCAAATGGTGCCCGAGTAGGGTGTGAGATATAAATCTCAGTATGTTGGCACCCATGATGACTAGCCCAATCCATTTAGTGCAATAAATAAATAAATTAAAGTGTGTCATATAGTATAATTTTATAGTAATAAAAAATTAAATAATAAAAACTTTGTCCAGGTTCCTAGACGGACACCCGTCCCATACCACCTACTTCTGATTAAGTCGGATATCTGAAGAAGGTGCATGTGCAAGTCATAAAGTACAGACTAGCCCATACAAAAACATCTACCAAAGAAAATAAGAATACCCCAAGCTTGTGGTTTACCTTGGAGGTCACACTTCCATGTCAATATATAAACATACTCAAAACATATACAAGGGGAATAAAAAATGAAGTAAACATGTATTCCATCGATCCATAAAATCCAGAGGTGGAGTCCCAAGCCCATCCAAGGCAATCTAAACAGAATCCCAAGGGTCACAATGAGAACCTAAAATATAACTCATTACCACTGGGTCTATCCAAGGCAACCCATACAATGTTTTTTGTATCACTCGGGGATAGTGACTCTAAGTCCGTACCAAGTATCACACAAAGGGGACTGGGTATCACCAAAGGAATGGCATAACTATCTTTCCAACTGTTCCATCCTTGGTTACTACCCTATGGAATCGGTGCCACCCATGATTATAAGAAACTACCTAGCAAGCTTGTACATGGCAAGACAAAGTATCACTCTCAATGCATTGAGTCTTAACCACCCGAGCATGGTGATTCTGTCCAGAGAATCCTTAATATGGGACCCATGGTCTCTCTCATCCCATATTAAGTGATCCATATCAAGTAAGGAATATATCACAAGGTAAGAATTTATATATATATGGATTCCATCAAATAAAAATCTCAGGCCAAAAATTATAAACCTATTCATGTAACATAATTCGAACCATAAAATGGCATAAGGCACTAATAACATGAAAAATATCAAAGCTACAAGGCATAATATATAATTCAATCCACTAAAACTAGGGCACAAGCATTTAAAAACTTTCATAATAAATGAAATACAAGCATAGGAACAAGGAATTAGCATGCCTTAAATCACATGTCATCAATGAAATTTAACTAAAACAAGCTAACAATATTTTCCAAGCAAAAATTCAGTAAATGGAATGTTCGTTCCACCCTTCATATTTCATTTCATTTAACGCATTTAGTTCAATTCACATAAGATTGTCTTGTTAAATTCCAACAAGGTGTGTGTTCGTACCACCCAACTCATTTTCATTTCTCTTCAAACCATTTAATGTAATGACATATAATTTAATAAGAAAAAACATGTAAATTCAATTACCAGGCTCAGAGAGGCACTTAGGAGGTGCCAAGTTCAGTAGGGAAATTACCAACATGGGTAATCCCCTTTACAAGGCAATTCAACCACTTAGGAGGTGCTTGGTTCTAATTATAAATTTACCAAAAGAGGGAAAGTTATATTTAATAACATGAATGAAGGACATTTACAAACATACCATACATATAATAAAGACATTTAATCATAGAGAGAAACCAATGAAATAAGTTGAGTGTGATTTATATCACTAATCAATACTTTTTGGTTTAGAGGACAGTGCACCACTATCGAGGGGTTTTATTATAAAAACATGACATTGTTCTTCAAATAACTCATTTATCATATTAAACATTCCATTTTGGAACTGTACTCAATTAACATTAAATAAGAATTTAATCTAAAAACCATAGAGCACTAAATAAATTATAAGTAACATTTGAAATGAAATCAGTTAATGTATTATTTAATTTAAAGGGAAATGGAAAGGGATCTTACATCAAGAAGTATACTAAGACGAACACTTTGTAACATGATGATTTCATCAGTAACCACTCAAAGCTACCCTTTCCCACCTCAGAGCATATTCACCTTCACATATACATAAGGACAATTAGCCCCAATATACATATTTTCATGGCCATGAATATGTACAAGGGGATCCTTACGTATATTCTTATATGAATACACCCATTTCCACTTAAACCCATATACATTTTTCATAAATATATGTAAGCACACTTGGCCCCATATATATATATTCACTTCTATGGGTGAATATACATATAAAGGGCAAAATTTCATATTTATATTCCAAACTATGAATATGCGGTAAGTCACCTTTTACTATGGAAACTAAAACTTGTCTCAAGGATGACCAAGACTCACAAAAAAATTAATAAGATCTTAAAATCACCATGTTAAGGTCCAACACACTCAAATAAAATTACCAGATTCTCAAAAACTATGAAATATCTAAATAGAATTTGAGAAATAATGAAGAATGAAGGAAAAACTACCTGAAAATGATGACAGGTGGACTGAAACAATATGAACCACTTTGCCTTAGGTGGAGGATGTCAAAACACACATGAAGGAGTCTCGGGAGATGCATTTCATGTCCTAACAATAGAAGAAAACCAAAAAAACAGATTAACCCCAAACCCTAGGGTTCGTCTGAACTGAATCGGGTGATGGGGAGAAGAAAAATTAACCAAACAAGGGAGGGGAAGGGATTTTGAGGCCTTACCTTGAGGTGATGAATAAGAATCCTAGAGAAAAATGGTGTAAATCATCACATGAAGAGGAGTTGAAGGAGAGGGGGTCGCATTCCCTAGGGTTCATCCAAGAGGGGTGTCGATCGAGGCAGGGGTGAGGAAGGGTTAGAATAGGTTTTTATTTTAATTTAATTTTTAATTTAATTCATTAATTCTTTAAAAAACACATCGTGCGGATTGGGTTTCATGATTATCCAAATTGTGCACTAACTGTATGACAACCTCTACTTAGGAATCCACCTCGCATTGTTTGTCTCACACGATTATCCAAACCGTATGCAAACTATGTGGTGAATAGTGCATAGGTACTACCTATTTGGAATTAAACATGTGGGATAGTCACATGGTTTGGACTAACCATGCATAGCTCATGCATTTCACACCTGCACCACTCCATAGGCCACACGGTTTGATGGCGGGGGCCGCATAGTTTTAGACAAACTATGTGTCCTCTACAGACCCTCCAAACTTGTAATTTTCATCCCCAATGCTCCCAAACTCAATGAGACATCCAGAAAAACCCCAAGGCCTTTACCCAAGTCTAAAAAGAGCATTTTGAAGAGTTTCAACTCTCAAAATTACATTTTGAATCATGGTTTTAAAAACGGCCCATCTAGTAAACCCAAAAGTTCAAAATTCCCTAGATTTTCATCTTTGTTCAAAACATGGGACATTATATTGATAGTAGTGAATATTATTCATAGGTCAATAGCTGAGTCTAGTAACCCATAAAGGCCCCTGAAGAGATAATAAATATTCATAGCAATGACATCCATCCTATGAACACACACTGTGTAATATAATCTTTTTGTCTTGTCATATCTCATAAAGAAGTATGTGCAAATTGTGTTATCACCCATTCTTGCTTTATTATTTTTTAACCTAACTAGATGGACATACCTTTCTTCTAACATGGGCATGGATTTATTAAAGGTGCTTCCATCCTAGTTAATCGGGCCTGAGATATCACTTCCTCAACTTAAAATTGAATTTTATATCTTGATCATTAAACCAATGTCATACCACCAATGATGCACCCAAAACAAGATGCCTCATCATGACTTCAATTTAATGATTTTTTCCTTGCATCAAAGTATGTGATCAAATGGAAAACATTGACAATGATATCAATTCAAGAGACCAATACACATGTTTGTAGATAAGAATAAACAATGACACCCCAAACATGTGGTGTTCCTATATCCGGGTTTGTCCTCAAGACCTTATCTACTTTAGATCACTAAGTGGAAACTTTATGAGAATAATTCTCTATGCTTATAATCCCCCAGCACTTGATGGTCACACATCATCTGTGTCCTATCATTATGATGTATCCAGATCATAGGAAATTACTTTAAGAATATTGTCATAGTATCTCTATGTTTTCATTTTATCCTAGGAACTGCTATAATTATTTGATATGACATATAATCATAGGAAATTACCATAAATATAGTAGATATATAAGTATAAACACTATTATAGTAAGATAAACACATGAATATATATATATATATCAAATTGTATATATGTAATGGTAATCAAATTACATACATAAGTTGGGTATAGGGAACCCACTTAAAAAACTCCCACTTACACTAGATCCAACTGGTGACAATTATCAACCCGCTAGCTCTCACATGAGAATCATGCTTTTACTGAGATATGGATTTAGTCAAGGGTTATTCCACATTATCCTTTGTGGCTACTTTGATAACTATAACTTTACCTCTCTAAGTAAAATACCCTAAGAGATAAACCTTCTTAAGTATATGGTTTATCCTATGGTGTGACCTGGGCTCCTTGTAAAGAACCACTACTGTAGTATTATCACAATAAATAGGAGTGGGGTTAGAACTATTAGGCCCAAGACCAATTTCTGAGATAAAGCTGCATATTCAAACCACCTCTTTAGCTGCATTGGAAGTAGCAATATACTTGAATTCTGCTATAGAATCAGTGAACATAGGTTGCTTAAAGATTCTCTAGCTCACTGAACCACTATTTAAGTAAAATACATATCCATACTATGATTTTAGATCATTCTAGTTCCTTATCTCCTCTATAAACCAAGAACATATCCTTTGTATTCCTCAACTAATTTAGGATAGTTTTTATAGCTACCCAATGCAGATCTCCTGGATTAGCTTGATATATTCCCGTCATGATTAAAGAAAAGGAAACATCAAACCTAGTACATAACATGGGATATTTGATAAATCCTGCTACTGAATCATAAGGAATTTTACTCATTCTTTCAATCTCCTCCTATGTTTGTGGAGGTATTTTAGAGATTGATACCATGTGACATTAGCAACAACCCTCTCTTGGATTTTTCCATACTATACCTTTTAAGTACCTTGTCAATATATGTACTTCGACTTAGCCCAAGAATCCTATGATTTATATCTTGATATATATTGATCCCTAGAATGTAGTTTGTCTCATCTAAGTCTTTCATGGAGAAGCATTCATTTAACCAAGTCTTCTGACTATAATACTTGCACTTTTTTCCTATAATTAATATGTTATAAACATATAATATTAGAAAAATTATGTAATTACCAATAACCTTCTTATATACACATGTCTCACTTTCATTCTTGAAAATACCAAATTATCTTATGGCCTCATCAAAATGTAAATTCCATGATCGTGATGCCTTATTCAACCCATAAATGGATCTCTATAGCTTGCACACTTTTTCAGTATTCTTTAACTTTATAAACCCTGTAGGTTGATTAATTTAGATTCCTTCAACCAACTTCCCATTTAGAAAAGTAGTCTTAACATCCATTTACCAAATTTCAAAAGCATGGAAGGCATATATTTCAAGTAATATTCTAATGGACCTCAGTATCACTATTGGTGAGAAGGTTTCATCATGGTTTATTCCTTGATGTTGCCTAAAACCCTTCACTACCACTATTTCCTTATAGGTAATTACCATACCATCTATGTACATATTTTTATTAAATGCCCATTTTCACCCAATGGGTTTTACATTTGTTGTAGGGTCTACCAAAATCCATACTTGATTTTGGTACATGGACTCTATCTCTAAATGCATGGAATTTTCCCATTTAGCATCATCCTTTCCATATACTACTTCCTTATAGGTTAGACGTTTGTCATTCTCAATGAGTAATTTGTCACCTGAATCGGTGATAAAAAAACTATAACACTCTGGTTCTCTAACCTCTTTAGTTAACCTATAAATTACTTGTGTATTGGGAACTTCTTCATCTCTAACTTTATCTTTTTGAGATTATTCTCATACCAACTCTCATGAATCTAGAGCATCAACTTTATCAAATTAAATCTTACTTGCACTATTTTGATTGGAAATTTGTTCCATTTCTAGAAATGTTATTTTTCTTTCCACAATAACTTTTCTATCTAAAGGGTTATATAGGTAATATCATTTGTTTTCTTTAGGATGACCTATAAAAATAAACTTTATACTTCTAGATACTAATTTTTCACTTGGTATAGTCCTAAAAAAATCCATTCAACCCTATACATGTATGTGTTACATATTCAGTTTTTTTCTACACCATAACTCAGATGGAATACCATATATCACTTTAGTTGGTACTCGGTTAAGTTTATATGCCGTTGTCTGCAAGTTTTATCCCCAAAAGGATAATGGAAGAGTTAATTGACTCATAATTGATCTGACTATGTATAGAAGGTTTTGATTCCTCCTTTCACTAACACCATTCCACTACAGTGTATAAGTATGAGTGGATTGGGATATTATCCCACACTCCTTCAAGTGATCAATGAAAGTTTTGTTAAGATACTCTCAACCTCAATCTGAGCAAAGTGCCTTAATCTTATTACCAAGATGGTTTTCTAATTCATGTTGGTATTCCTTAAACATCTAAAATTATTTTTACTTATACTGCATTAATTAGATATATCCATACCTATTATAGTCATTGGTAAAAGTAATGAAGTACAAAAAAACCCTTACCTCTACTAGAAACAAACCACATACGTTAGTATGAACCAATTATAATAATTCAGTGGCTCTTACTACTTTCCTAGAAAGGGGTGGTTTGGTTATTTTTCCTTGTAAACAAGTGTGACATACATCCATGGGTTTTAACTCATATGTGTCTAAATACCCTGCTTGATGTAATTTATGTAATTTCTTCTCATTTACATGACCAATACTGAAGTTCTATAGGCGGGTGTTATATGAGTCATGTTCTCTAGTTTTTTTAGTGATTTCCATTATAGGGTTTTTGAGTTCAAGTATATATAATAAATTTTTAAGATGCACCATACCGTAACACACTTTATCCTTATAAAAAAGGAAATGTTTATTTTCAAACTTGAAAAAAATCATATTGTTTCCAAACTTGACACTGAGATTATGTTTCTGGTAACCGATGGAACATAATAAAAATTATTCAATACAAGAACAAAACCACTAGGTAAAGTCAGATGATAATCTCTCACTACCAAGGCTATTATTCTCTCACCATTTTCGGCTTGAAGATCCACCTCTCCATTTTCAATCATATAGAATCTACTTGGTTCTTGTATTTGAATAAAAAATTTTGAGTCACATGTTGTATAAAATACCCAACTTGTAGATAAATACATATTACATTCAATGAAAATAATACCTGAGTAGAAGCATCACCTTGCTTCTTTTTCCCAACTCTAAAATTATTATTTCAGTGGCCTTTCTTTCCACATGAAAATTAGACATCCTCCTACTCATTCCCCTCCCTCTATATCTTTGTATTTTTTAAAGTATTATGCATCGGTGTTTTTAGCTTGG
Organism: Viscum album; assembly: GCA_963277665.1. NCBI lineage: Eukaryota > Viridiplantae > Streptophyta > Magnoliopsida > Santalales > Viscaceae > Viscum > Viscum album. Next base: position 1,163,051,048 of record OY728153.1, on the reverse strand, counting down.
ACTTAGCCAATAACACCTTAGCCTTTCCCTTTCTCCTATTGTTCACCATAAGGACTATAGAATTAGTATTATTCATATAGTTATCATATTTGAGAACTAAATCCAATTTTAATTAAAAATAAAATTCCAAAATATTGGTGATAAAGAGTCAAGAATGAGATCGGTCGCTAGTTCTTGGTTCATCTTGAACCAAAAGGCTTCAATTCTCTCAATGTACTCGATCATCATCAGTACATGAGGTCCTGCTTGATTACATTATGTTATCTTTCACCTATAAAGTGAATTGGATATCTCATAACTTTCTTTACTAGTTATATCATAATATAACTCTTGGATATTAGTTAGAATCTTGTAGTCATATTTATCCTCATGCATTTTCAACAATTTACTGGACATCTATGACAGCATGATGTATTGTACATCTAGTGCATCATTTAAATTATTTTTTAATTTATCTTTATCTGTCTGGTTTACTTCATATGGAGGCTCATCAGGAAGTGAGGACTCCATCACATAAAGCTTCCCTTATTGGTATAGTATTATCCACATGCACATGTACCACTCCTAGAAGTTATGGTTGGTCGGGATATTTTCTTTATCCAGTATTGATCGCAGTGATAATGTTTTTGTGGTGATAGTGATTTTTATTTTTATCTAAAAAATAAACTTTAGCAGTTCAAAATTTATCTTGATTATCAATTTATACATTTTTTATTAATTAATTAAATCATTAAATGTCTCCCACTGTTTTATTGAACTCTAGTAGCCCTCACTTCTAAAATAAGAATACTTTGTAGCTTGAGTATTCTAGTGGAAAGGATCATTTAAACCTCTCCTTATAGTCTAAAATATTTGGATACACCACTAGTTGGAGAGTTTCTAGGTGGACACTAGACTGGCCAACTGCATTAACTCTTGGTTCCTTGAACTATTGAGTAAAGTCCCAACTTATCAAAATCCTAACCTTGATTCCCTCAATGTTTTTCTTATTAAGTGGTAGAAAGATAACTTTGGAAACTCTGCTACCAATTTTATTTAAGTCAACTCATCACTCTCATAAGAACTCCCCAGTAGTGGGAAGTACACTCAACTTTGTCTGATGAGCACCTCATACACCTAGTTTTGTTCAAATTTGAGCGACAGAAGGCGTTCACAACTTAATATTTCTTTGAGGGATTTTTTATATTTCTCAATGAATGTAAAAAATTTCTATTAAATATATTCATACTATGTTTTCTCACTCACAAATGAACATGGATTAATAGGAAAATATTCAACACTTCTTTATGAATTATTCTATTTATTATTGTATATGTTTCTTGTAGTAAACATACACATACATAAAATAATAAGCAATGCATAAAGGAAATAAATTACTTGACTGGTCTTTAGAATCTATTATTGTTTGATCCATTTAAACTTAATAGATCAATTGTATCCTAGGGGTATCATACCTGAGTCAAGTCTTGACTCATATCACAGCTCATCCCCATTCTAGTGTTGTCACTTCTCGTTTGGAATAGCACCTCATCTTTCCATGGTCAACATCATATAGTGTCATTATAATTAGTATAAACATACTCACACACATGTGAGGTGGTCTAGGGAAGAAAAATATACATACATAATAAAACTGATGCACACATAAGCATTTGTACATATTAAAAGAAAAAAATAACTATGCGATGGCCGTCATAAAACTAATTAAATATTACAAGAATCGCGCACAAGTGAAAAATAATTAAATAAAATTAACTTGTACTAACTAAGTTTGGTCACTGCTCAAGATAAATCAAGGGATAAAATTAAATTGCAACAAATTTAAAGTTGAGAGATACTAAATAAACTAAATTAATTAATTAAATTAAAATAATTTATTTTTTCAGACTGAAAATTAATTTAATTCAATTCCAAAATTAAATTAATTTCCTTGATAATAAATTTATTATTATTATTATTATTAAATTTAAAACATTAAATTAAATTAATTTTGGATATTTAATAATATTTCCATGGGCCCCGAAACCCGCCTACACTCATTACGAGTCTGGTTGAACCCGTGCAGGTCCATTACGGGCTGCGAAAACCCTGTGCAAGACTATTTTGGGCCAGTAAAACCAGCTCTGACCCATTATGGGTTGGGAATACCTGCCCAGAACCATTGTGAGGTAGGTTGAGTCCAACAGGACTCATGGGAGGCCATGGGAACCTGATCAGACATGGTATGCACCGGACAGGGGGTCGTGTGTGCTTATTACCATCGAGTGGGAGGGAGGTCAGCTATGAGAAGTGGCTAGGGGAGGTCATGGGTGGTGTGTTCTGATAAAAGGAAGGCATAGTGGACACTATGGTCTCATCCACAAGAGTTGACGGTAGCGGTGGTCTGAACCACGGCAGGCGATGGGGGTGACAAATTCGGCCACAGTAAGAGCAACATCTAGTGACTGGATGGAGGTAGCGATGGTGGTCTCGACTGTGGTAGGGGATGAAGATGGCAAGATCAACCATGGAAGGTCTCAAAAGTGGCTGATGAGGGTTGTGTTGGGGAAGGAGCGACGACATTGGCTAGGTGGTGCAATGGCCAGAACGATGCGCAATCGGTGAAGCTGGATCGCAGGAGGGAGAAAGCTTTTACAGGAAGCTTGGAAAAGTTTTCATTGTTATTTTTAAAACAAAAGTACAGATATAATTTTTTTTTCTATAATCAAAGTCCTCTAACCCCTTTTTTTGTATGTGGATTTTTTACAGACCACTACCACGTAGAAATCAGCAGCCTATCATTCATTATTTTTTATTCCCCTTCCATAGATATAGTTCCCCTTTAAAATAATAATCATTTTTTATTATAAAATTATTCCCTTTAATTTTATTTCCCCATCACCCGGAAACACTTTTGTGATCTGAAACTCCACCAGAACAGTTGTGTTGTACTAAATATATCTAATAAAATAGAATATATATATATATATATATACATATATCTTGTTATTCAAAAAATTTAATAATACCTAAAGTGTAATACCCCGGTATTTTTATGAGATAGATTTTTATTTACTTATTTATGTTTTTTTTAATTCTTTGATATTTTGTGTTTTAAGATACACCAAGATAAGCTTGCACTACATGCAACACGGGCTTATCTTGAGTTATACTCAATACTATATTTGGCTTGTGTTACACATAATTTCAAGTTCTTTTTATAGAATTCATTTCACACAAGATCGAGTTTAAGTGAACAACTAAATATTATTAGGTTACCTTATAACCTAGCCATCAGAATGACGATTATGAAAAATACTAACTGAATTATGAAAATATACTTTAAACATGTATATATATAGTAAATTCCTTGGTGAGAAATTAATTATAAATAAAAAAATCCTTTTTAAATAAAATGAAATGTTTTTCTGAAAAACTATTTAAATGAAAATAAGTGAGTTTATAAAATAATAAAATTTGTCTTGATAGATTTTATTAATGAAATATATATTTAATGAATTCAATATAATGTTTAAAATTCATCTTATTTTTTTCTAAACAAAATATAAGAACAAATTCAATTTTTTGGATAAAAGAAGTATTTTTTTTAAATGCAGTTTTGTCGCCTTTTGATGGTGTACCCATTTTAAATCATGTTTTTAACAAAATTTTATATTATATTTGACAAAATAAACTTCTTCTTTGGAATTAGAATATAAAAATTTACTCTGGATAAATTTTTGATATTTTTCTGATAAGTTTCAAGTTTTAATGAATAGTAAAAATATACTAAATTTTAAATGAAAACAACTTTTTTCACAGAAAAAATTTATATAGTTAAGTTATATTATTTAATGATTTTAAAATATAAATAGATTGTATTTTTATCATTTAATATAATTTAGGTTAATGGAATTAATTTTACATTGTATTTTGATATAAAAACATTTCAATCTTTTACAATGTTTTAACTTTCAAAACCCATTTTCTAATTCTAAAAATTGGATTAATTATAAATTAATTACTGCAACTTCTGTATTTATAATTTTGAAAAATGGATTCCATATTTTGAATTAGTGAGTCCAAATTAGGTAAATAACTTTCTTTTATTTTTGGGCATTATGAATTATAACTTCAGTAATTTTTATTAATACGGTAAAAATCTAAATCATGTAATTAATAGTGAATATAATATTATAAAATTACCCTAAAAATTTTCTTAATATAATTGGATGAGTTATTTTCAACCTAAATCATCCTTGGGTCGAAATGGTATCCTTTTAATCCACTTGGGTGAGATTAGGACATTTAATATATTTCATTTAAAGAAAATTTAAATATGTCTTACTCAAATTTTAATAACTTTATCATTTTTAAAATAAGGTTATATAGAAGATAAATTCAACTATAAATACTCATTTTAAATCTAAAATATTTTTATTTATCACGGTAATTTATTTTTAATTTTTAGGAAATAAATAATTACTTTAAATTATTATACATTAATGTTGCAGAAATTATTTAATTAATAAAAAATCAATAAAAGGTTTTTATTAAAATTATAATAACCATTAAAATATCAAAACACTTGAAAAAATCTTATTAGTCAATTATATATCTACTATAATCATCCAAATGTCGAGTTATACACCATTTGAATCCATATGTAAAATATTATGACACTTATAATATTTTATTTAAAGTTATGTGAAAGTTGTCACATTCAGATTTTATTAAATAAAACATTGTTAATGTAGGATTTTATAAGATATATATTCTATTATAAGTATTCTAATTAAATCAGTAATAATTATCTTTGTTAGGTAATTTTATTTTTAATTTTTCCCTGACAGATAAGTATATTAAATAGTTACACAAAACTAATGTAGTAATTATTTTATTAATGAAAATATCAAATTAATGTTATTAAAAATACTATAAAAATATAATTTGGGATAATTAATATATCCAAAAAAAATTAATCAATTAACTTGACCTCTTATAGATATAATAAATTATTTTTTTTGAGGATAACATCTTATCTTGATATTTTTTTAAAATCAATAAATTAAATAGTGTCAAAATTTACACAATTGATTGTTTATCAAAATTATGTATTATTAAATTATTTAAAAACATAAAGTTTTCTAAAAATATATAATAATTAGTATATAGTGTAAAATGTTCTTAATTATGCATTTATGGTCTAATTGATATCAAATAAGTAAATATTTCACCTTTCTAATATTGAAATATTTGTTACCTTAGTTAAACATTAAATAGAATAACTAAGTGTTAATTAAAATGATAAGGTTTGAATTGACAAAAAAACTTATCTAAAATTTATAGGTTGATTATATTACAACCTTATATCACCTCATATTTAAAACTATGACATTTTTTAGGTTTTTTTATGGGTGTTGATTTTATTATAAAATAATATTTCTAGAGATTATAAATGTGTATCTCACCTCAATTATAAAAGGTAACTTCCTCCCTCACAACTTCACTTAAATTTGAACCTTGAATCTTGTCCATACCCTTCCCATTTCCCTTTTCAACTTCTTTATTTTCATTCTATAGGTTTTTGTCTTCTCAAAAGACCAACTCTAGTGTCTTTGAGAGGAGATCTAGAGGAAGCTTGTCGAAGAAGAGTTAATCTCCTCTACCATAGAAAAAATAAAGTTCAATTTTACTCATGTAAATTATGTGGGAAGAGTCATCAAGGAGAATGTTTCAAAGGAACTTGAAGATTTTTTGGGTGTGTAAAATAAGGACACAAGGCAAGTAATTGAGAAGGAAAAGGTTTAGTTAACACAATGGACAAGGAAAATAATATTTCTAAGGCATAAATGATAGTTAAATGTTTTAAATGTGGAATGTGTGGTCATTATAAAAATCGATTCACTAGGGGGAAATATCATAAAAATAATCAGCAAGGTCATATGAATAGCTATTATATTTCTAATGATGAAGAGACTATGAATGATATGTGAGATGAAATAAGTGTTAAGGAATAAAAGGATAAATCTTGGTTAATGTTTTAAGAATATATTGAAATGATTTCATATCTATGTATTAGAATTCAAGAATAATGTTATGGAAGTAAATTTATGGTATTATGGAATAATGAAACATCTATTTATTGGTCTGCTATAGTTTTTCTATAAGGTTTTAAGAGCATATACTGAATGGTACTGGTAACTATAAAAAGTTATTGAGGTAATAAGTTGATATTTTTGGAAAAGATGTGATTAAGGGAAGTATAACCCTTAATATGATCATGATCATGATATAATAATATTTGGATAAAGACATGTTGGTTATGAATAATTGGATGGTAATTATTTCCCTAGAACTGATTAAGGATTTGTTGAAAAGTATTTTATGCTATCATGTATGAAGTTTACAGCTTGTTGGTCTTAAGAATAAGGAAACATGAATGTTTTCAATAAGGATGTGTGATAAATTAGGTTATTACCATGTTTCAAGAGAATACATGATTAAGGTATTCATGTGATTGAAATGTGACAACAAAGAAGTAACTTATGAGATATGGGAGATGAATGTTAATTATATTTAGTTTATATCTTTCTAAATTTTAGGATTTTAAGTTTTTGAAAGGATTGTAAGGCCATCAATTTATGGAATTTTTAAGTTAAACTTTAGATGGAGTTTTTTTAGAATAAATTATTATCTCACCATAGGTTGAATTATTCATATTTGATAACTTGTGCTAACCTTTTGTAAGACAGATGGAATGACATATAATTATATTTATAGATTGCATGATCTGCTAATGCTTCAGAAATGAAAAATTCAACTTCATTTCTTTGAATAAGAGATGAAGTGTAAATTGATAAAGGCACAAGGAATTTATGATATTATACTTAATCAACTAAGTATTTCTTCTCATTATTTAACTCTAGGAAAATGATCTTAAAACCAAAAATGTTATCCAAGTACCTTTGTTTTTTATGAATCAAATGGCCCCTTAAATCATCACAGATTTATGGAATTTTTATTGTTAACTTTATCCTAACCTTGTTCTCTATAACTCTCTATTAGAACTTTATAGTTATATTTCTCTTCCATATCCATGTTTTGACTTTCCACCTACGTTCTCCTATGTGGAAACACAATTATGAGTAACTTTGGGTAACTGTTATGTTTCTCACATTCCTTTTTAAAAGGAAGTTTTATTATTTATTTTTCCTATGTGGGTTTCTATGAAATAACCTTTTGAGTATTAATCCTTTTGTAACCCATAAGAATTTCTAGGGTGAAATTCATTTTAAGGGGGGTATAATGTAACACCCCAATATTTTTATGAGATAGATTTTTTATTTATTTATTTATGTTTTTTTAAAATTATTTGATGTCTTGTGTTGTATGCTACACCAAGATAATATTGTGCTACATAAAACACCGTCTTAGATTGCGGTATATGAAATATTATTCTTATCTTTTGTTACACACAATTTCAAGTTATTTTAATAGAATTTATTTCACGTAAAACTGAGTTTAAGTGAACTAAATATTATTATGTTACCTTATAAACTTGTCACTATAATGGGGGATATAAACAATATTAACTGAATTATAAAAATATAATTTACGCATGAATATATATATTTAATTCTTTGGTGTGTAATTAATTATAAATAAAAATAAAATCCTTTTTAAATAAAAAGAAATGTTTTACTGAAAAACTATTTAAATGAAAATAAGTGAGTTTATAAAATAATAAAATAGCTCTTGATGGATTTTATTAATGAAATATATATTTAATATATTCAATATAATTCTTAAAATTCATCTTATATGTTTTCTAAATATTATATAAGAACAAATTCAATTTTTCTGATAAAAGAAGTATTTTTCAAAAAAATGCAATTTTATCGCCTTTTGATGGAGCGCCCATTGTAAATAATGTTTTTAACAAAATTTTATATTCTATTTTAAAAAATAAACTTCTTATTTGGAAGTGGGATATAAAAATTTACTTTGGATAAATTTTTTATATTTTTCTGATAAGTTTCAAGTTTTGATGAATAGTAAAAATAAACTAAATTTTAATTAAAAACTGATTTTTTTTCATTGAAATAATTTATATGGTTAAGTTATATTATTTAATGATTTTAAAATATAAATAGATTATATTTTTATCATTTAATATAATTTAGGTCATTGGAATTAATTTTACATTGTATTTTGATATAAAAAACATTTCAATCTTTTGCAATGTTTTAACTTTCAAAACTTGTTTTCTCATTCCGAGCACGGGATTAATTTTAAATTAGTTACTACCACTTATGTGTTTATAATTTTGAAAAATGGATTCCATATTTTTAATCAGTAGATCAAAATTATATAAATATATTTTTTTATTTTTGGGCTTTATGAATATTAACTTCAGATATTTTTATTAATATGGTAAAAAGATAAATCGGGTAATTAAGCATAAATATAAAATTATAAAATTACCCTAACACTTGATATAATATAATAGGATTAGTTATTTTTGATCTAAATCATCCTTGGGTCAAAATTTTATCCTTTGGAAGCCACATGGGTGAGATTAGGACATTTAATATATTTTATTTAAAGAAAAGTCAAATATGTCACTCAAATTTTAATAACTTTATCATTTTTAAAATAATTTTATATAGAAGATAAATTCTACTATAAATTATCATTTAAAAACTAAAATGTTTTTCTTTATCATGGTAATTTATTTTTATTTTTTAGTAAATAAATAATTACTTTAAATTCTTATACATTGATGATGTATAAATTATTAATTGATGAAAAAACAATAAAATATTTTTTATTAAAATGATAATAACCATTAAAATACTAAAAAACTTGAAAAAAAATATTATTGGTCGAGTATATATTGACCATAATCATCTAAGGGTTTATTTATTAACTATTTGGAGCCATATGTAAAATATTATGGAACTTATAATATTTTATTTAAAGTGATGTTAAAGTTATCACATTCAGGTTTTATTAAATAAAAAAAATTAATGTAGGATTTTTCAATAGATATATTAGACTATAAGCATTATTATGAAATTTAGAATAATTGTATTCATTATGGTATTTTATTTTTAATTTTTACCCAACAAATATGTATATTAAATAATTACATAAAACTAATGTAGTAATTTTTTTATTAATGAAAATGTCAAATTAATGTATTTAAAAATATTAAAATATATATAATTTGGGATAATTAATATATCCAATGAATTTTATATATTACCTTGACCCGTTATAGTAAAATATTTGGTTTGAGGATAACATCTTATCTTAATATTTTTTAAAATCAATAAATTGAATAGTGTCAAAATTGATACTATTGATTGTTTATCAAAATTATGTATTATTAATTTATTTAAAAATCATAAAACTTTCTTAAAAATATTTAATAATTATGATATAGTTTAAAATTTTCTAAATTATTCATTTATAGTATAATTGAGATCAAACAAGTAAATATTGTATCCTTTTAATATTGAAATATTTGTTACCTTAGTTAAAAATTAAATAGAATAACTGAGTGTTAATTTAAATGATAAGGTTTAAATTGATAGAATAACTTGTCTAAAATTTATTTTTTGATTATATTACAACCTTATCTCATATTATCTTAGAAACTAGTACATTTTAGAGTTTTTTTATGGGTTTTTATTTTATTATAAATTAATATTTTTTGAGATTACAAATGTGCCCTTCACCTTAATTATAAAAGGGAAGAACCTCCCTCGAAACTTCACTTCACTTTGAAACTTAAAACTCATACATACCCTACCCATTTACCTTCTCAACTTCCTTATTTACATTCTAGAGGTACTGGTCTTCTCAAAAGACCAACTCTGGTGCCTTTAAGAGGAGATCCAGTTGGAGCTCTTTGAAGAAGAGGTAATCTCCTCTATCGGTTTTTTCAAACTTATTTTTTATTATACTTCCTATTAATGATTTTTATCCATTAGAAAGTAATAAATCTAGTATAAACTATATACTGAGATGTTATTATCATTATGAAAAAAAAATATCTCACCTTCTATCCATCCTATGAAAAATTAAATCACCACACGTGCATACGTACAGCTTATTGTCTCCACATTGTGGTGTAATATTTTTTCACTACCGCATTACATGGATGGGTATAGTGATGGATATAATAATTGTATCAGATTATTATAACAAGATGTTGATTCTAGAATAATATATATTCCATCCACTTCCATACCATTCCAAAATTAAGGGAATGATATCGTTGCTCATGCGTACGTATGACCTACCATCTCCACGATGCGATGTGATTCATTCTACATGATATTCATTAAATCATGATTATATAAATGTTTAAAATGGATAAATATGATATATATTATATTAAAATCATTCTAGAAATGATATAACTATAACCTGATAAGATAAATAGGAACTTATCCGACAAAACATGCATAAGAAAATAAAGCAGTTAATACATGAAGGATGAGTAATAATGTTATTAACAAATGAGTAAAAATATGATCACTTATTATATAATAAAAATGAATATTATTATGTAATAATTTAATGAAATTATTTAAACCCTTATATAGGAGGTTCAAACACATATTAAGGAACCCATACCTAAGGTAAGGGATTATTTTTCCTCACTTTTATTTATGTGAGACATATGCCATATACACCACTTATTTATTTTGTGTGGTGTTTATGCTGCCCATGAATGTTTTTATGATTCTTATCATGAAGGTTATGGTATTTAAATATGAATATAATTTTCTTTCTTTTATGAAGCATATTATTTGATTGGTTATAAATTTTTCAAGGATAATTGTTCAATCTCATTATTATCTGATATTGTTTATAGGTAAATATTTACTAAGGTATAGTTATCATCCATATCCCTGTATTAAAAAATATTCTTTCTATACTTATATTATATTTAAATTCAATTTTAACCATTAGTGAATTTTTATTAAATGGTATGAAAGGAATCTTTTTTCATTTTTGATATGATGTACTTTTTGACTTTCCAACAAAAGTACGAGAAAAATGTTTTCTTTTAACTTATACGACATGAATGGATTTTTACATTTTCATAACTCCTTATTTTCATGAACATTATTTTACAATATTTCATAGTTATTTTAAAATAAATTATTTTCTTTTAAAATTTCTTTTAATTTTGATAAAAGGAAAAAAAATTGAAGAAGAAAGGATATTTTCCTCAAGAATTAATTTCAAGTGTTCAATCAAAATTATTTTCCACCTAAGATGGAATTCTTTAATAGGGTTGTGTTTCTAGAATACTATCCCTATTATTATTATGGTTTGATTATGTTTATGATAGAATTCTATTTATAAAATCCATTTGTTTTACATGGATTGTGATGTGATGGAATGATGTTTAAGAAAAAAAAATTATTCCTTTAGTTATGCTATAATGAATGATTTATGTTTTTGTGGAACATGTAAGAATTATTTCATTATGAGATGGGTGGGACCTATATCTCCCTACAATGTATTAGGTAAATATTTATATCTCATGAGATAAATATGACTAGAATGGGAAATGATATTGGTTTAGTAATAAAGGGCTGGAATGGAAGATGGTCTTGGTTCAGTAATATAGTGTTGGAATTGTACGTAAATCGAGTTTAGTAATATAGTGTCGGAATGAGGAGTGAACTCATTTCAGTAAAGGAATTTTTCCACTATGATGGTCTTGTCAATTATCCTTGTCTAATATGGTGATGATTTTCTATGCTCATGTGCTTTCCACAATTCCATGTTTTATGCCAACACTATTTTCGCATGGCTCGTGTTCCTTTATGATTTATGCCTTATGAATTTATAAGATTTATTTCATGACTGTAGATTTTGATATATTTTATATGTGGTATGGTTTTCAAAAGTTGTGTTCTTATTTTTACATTCTTATGTTCATGTTTTGTTTAATATTTTCCTAGTTTACCCTTACTGATCATATGAGATCACCCTTTTTATATGTTTTCTTTTCCACAGGATATAAAGAAATGTGTTAGGTAAGAAAATAAAAGGGGAATATATTTATACTAGATTTTGAAGATCTTTCACCAAATTAGAAGAATGTGTTCCATGCTTCCAAAAGCACTAAACTAATATGTTCTTTTGGAATCTGTTTTTTGTAATGTATTAAGTATTCCACAAAAGTAATTTAATGTCCATATATGTCAAGATTGGGTCATTATATGAAGAACCAATCACTTTCAATCCATAAATTTTTTTCAGATGGTCATAACATAGCCATCCGAGATTCAAGCCTCGGTAAGGTCCAAGGTTCTCATGTGAATATTTCAAAGTAAAAAAAAAATAAACTGAAAGTTTACTTAATTCTAATAAAAGTGTGCTCAATAACAACTCTTCACTGGTGACAATTACTTAAATGATTTTAGGTTTAACCCCTCTATATATTCGATAGACACTTTAATAATCCACACATACACTGATTGATTAATTCTATGTGCTATTACAGAGCTCCGATGATTACTTCGACATCGTGACGATCACCTAGATCTCATCCCTTTGATCCATGAAAATTTTCTTAGATCAATCGCTTGGACAACGAATTTCATTCTCTAGGATGTGAGAGAAGAGAGATTCTCTCAATTATAAATGAATAAATTTTCTCTGGAATGAGAACATTGCTCTGTTTATATAGTGGATTTCCAAATACCCAATAAGGGTTACCTGATCCCGTATATCAACATCCACTAAATAAGTAATAAATGAATAATTATGATAAATTAACAATGTAATAAACATAATTTATATTTTATCTCCAAACTATAATATATAATAAATATATTAGATTATAAATCTGAGTCATTAACTCGACTTAGAATTCCCATAATATTAAACAAAACTTGAATATTAAAATAATATTCATTCGTGTGATATTTTTTCATGTATTCAATTCAATGCTTGTAAATACATTTAACAAATAAATTCAACCCAAATATTTTATACTCAAATAATAATGAATTTATTTATTCATTGAAGATCATTAATACTTGGACAACTCTTGGACCCCATGGTGGGGCCCACCATGTCCTATAAACCTATTCACTATAATAGGGAAAACTATTGAATACTCTATTGTGTGTGAATCTCTAAGACCTTATCTTAATAGTTAAAAATAATATTTATAGACTAAGAGTGAATTATAACAACCCATCAAGGACCCTAAATAGATAAGGAATAGTCAAAGAAATGAAAATCGTCCTATGAACACACACTATGTAATATAATCTCTTTTTTTAGTAATACTTCATAAAGTAGTATGCAACCCTTGTGTTATCACTCATTCTTGATTTATTATTTGTTGGCCTAACTAGAAAAAATTACCTTTCTTAAACCATGGTGATGGATTTAGTAAAGTTATAACCATCATGATCAACCAAACCTGAGATATCACTTTCTCAACTCAGAAGTGACAAATTCTATCTTGATCATTCAACCAATGAAACACCACCAATGATGCACCCAACATAAGTTACCTCACCTTGAATTCAATGTAATGGTTTTTTCCTTACATCAAAGTACATAATCAAATGACACACATTAATAATTATCTTAAGGCAGGAGACCAATACACATGTTTGTAGATGGGAACAACCAATGACACCTAAAATATGTGGTGTTCCAATTGATGGGTATGTCATCATAATCTCATCTACTCGAGATCACCAAGTGTGAACTTCATGAGAATAAATATCAATACTTATGATCCCCCAAAACCTGATGGTCACACATCATCTGTTTCCTATCAGTATGATGTATCTGGACCATAGGACATTACTTTAAGATTACTATCACAATATCTCTAGGTTCTCATTATAGTATGGTAACTTCTATAACCCTTTTATATGACATATAATCTAAGGACATTACCATAAATATAGTAGAGGTATAATTATCAACATTATTTTAGTAAGATAAACACATGTATATATCAAAATATATATATGTAATGGTAATCAAATTACATACATAATTTGGGTCTAGGGAACCCACTTAAAATAGTACATTATAGGTGGAGTTAGGAACACTGATTTTTTAGGACACTGAGACACAATTTAAGTGCACACCGTATCATGTTGGATGGTCTACTACCCACTGATGTAAGTATATATATTCTTCTACTGATTAATCAATTTCATAATATTATCATTTTTGTAAATTAGTAGAAAAATATTTTAACTAATGTCATATGTTATTTTAGATTTCATTCTATCATATTGGGCTATATAGACTAGCTTCTTGCATACTGAGATTATAGTATTTATAATTCCATAGTTGTAGTGTCTCTCATAAACTTTAATATTTTTTAGTGGAACCAACCTAATAAATTCATGTAGCAGTTTTAATTGGTTTAGAATATTCCATTGGCATCCAGACAACCAGTAGCACTTCATTCTCTAAAGCTAACAGGGAGACAGGATGTTGACTGGTGACAATAACGTGCACAATATCTCGACATCTAGGATAGACATGAATTATTTTGTATTGAGGGAATACACATGATTCAATATCATTTATCATGAAAGATTGAATATGTGCCTTGGTGTAGACTGGAGTCTATATTATATCTTACACCACATTATAGAGGGATTTGGGATCTGTTGAGTTAATAACTTTTCATTAGTTTGTTTGTTGTACATTTTTTTAATTTGGTTTGAATCTCTTTACAACATACTCAACTAGAGTATAGTATCTGCATGTCTGATCCTGAGGAGGGTGAAGTATTTAATTAGGTAGTGTACCATGTTGCAGCGCGGGATATGATTTCATTGTATCATGTTATACGTTATAGTATCTTTAATCATCCAGGAGAGGATGTTCCTACTCAAGGAGAGGAGGTTCCTATTCAGGAACCTCCTCTAGGAGTTGATGATATTGACGAACCATGATAACAATGACATAGACCATGTTGGGTAGCACGTGAGGCCTCACATGTTCCGTAGGAAGAGGCAGCACATCCAACAGATGAGCCTTAGCTAATTATGGATGTGTACCATCAATCATGAGATCCATTTCTATTATCATCATATCCACATTTTTTTGGGTATAGCTGATCTGAGCTCGTATCAGGAGTCATTTCTCATGCCTTCATCTTTTATGATCAATCCTTTAAATTCCATGTGTCTTTCTCATCAGATGATAGGTCCTTCCACTTACATAGTGGGAGAAGGATCGGGTTCGCATCTCGACATTCTAATGGAACCTCCTCCTAATGATTCATAGATAGAGCAGTAGATAGTTTAGGTTTCTAAACTTGAGGAAGATACCCCTATAACTCATCAAAACCCACCCCAACACAGAGGTTAGAAATCTCAATATGGGTGTATCATTTACACTCCAAACCATGGGATGGGAAATTATCATACACATTGATAAATAATAATTGTAATCATTATTTTATATCTTTTCTATTGACTTAAATTATTTTAGATTACAATGAATTCTTTATCTTATTAATAATGTTCAAATTATTATACAAACATTGTTTAACTAATTAAATATCATAAATATATTTCAAAATAACAAAATTCCATATAATATTGAAATAATAATGAATAGTATTAATTTTATTGTATATACATTTTTTTTTACTCTAAATTTTTTATCAAACAATTTATTTATAAAATAACTTTTTGAATACATACAAATACAATTATTTTGTTTTATAATCATTGTAATTATTTTGAAATTAATTTTTTTTTTAGAATTCATAAGTAATAGTTATTAATTAACAATAAATAAATAATGTTAATTATCTGATAATATTTATTAATAAATAGACATTATTTAAGATATAATTAACAAACAATTTATTAATTATGTATAAAGCTATAATTATTAATAATAATTATAAATAATTGCAAGTAGTTGGTGTGGTAGCTGAGTGGTTAACACACCCTGTAATATTGCATCAATCCAAGATCAAATCTTGGCTTCCCCATATTTGGGGATTTGGGTGTCTTTGGCAGTGAGGGTGCTCTATCAGTGGGTAGTGACAAGTAGTGGGACCGGTGATGGTACGAAGATGGGACAGTCGTCGGTGGGATGTGCATCCAAGTTAGGGGGTGGCAGAAAGCCATAGAAGAATTGTCGATGCGATCATGGGATGACCACAGGATGGGTGCTTGTCTATGTTTGGCGACGGCGGTGGATTTTCTTGGACAAGCGGCAGCGAGGCACGGGATCGGTGAGCCATGGAGAAAATCGGGATGACCGAATGAATGGGCCAATGGTACACAACTAGATGGCGATCGAACCAAGAAAGTGCACAGGAACCAAAGGGTTATGTACTAGGGAAGGTCCAACAGGCTATGTAATGGGGTTCATACCCACTGGGTCATCAGGCCAAAAAATATATATAATGTAATAAAGCGGCTGGTTGGGTGGGTTATCCCTTGGAGGCTATGACCTGCCTTTCAGGCATGTGTGAGTGCAGTGTGTTTTTGAATATATTTGTACCCCCAAAACACCTAATATATATATGAATAATTACTATTTAATTATTTATAATTTATGGAAATAAGTTACGAATAATTAGTTAGTGATAATTATTACAATTTCAAATTATTGTTAATATATATTAATTTTTTAAATTCAATATTTATTACTATGAAAATATAAAACAATTACTAACATTAGTCATTATTAAATTATTATTAATATTTTTTTCTGAATAATTATTTATCATGGTATATATTGTTATAATAATGGGTTCCCTATACCCAACTTTACAATATTTATTGACTACCATATCATGTGTGCAGTTAGATATACATGATATATACTTACCATTATAGTTTAGATATTTCTACATCTACTATTTAATGTTAATGTCCATACACTACTAGAAAATGACCATATACCCAAAGTTTTGGAAAAAACCATGGGTATAGGGATTTATTGGGAACTTATACCCATGGTTTTGGTAAACCATAGGTATAGGTTGCAAATTCCCACCTAGACCCACAGTTTTTGCAAAACCATGGGTATAGAATTTGGTTCAAGACATATACCCACGGTTTTCCAAAAACCATGGGTATAGGGTTTTGTTAAAAAACTATACCCATGGTTCTCTAAAAACCATGGGTATAAGTCATACCTATACCCATAGTTTTGGAGAATTGTGGGTATAGATTTCCCATGTTAGGGTGGGAAAAAATTTACAGGACAAAAAAAAATTGTGGGAAAACTTATTTCCATGGTTTTCCACCTATAGTCATGGTTTAGATGTGTGTGTGTGTGTGTGTGTGTGAATGTATATTTATATATCGATAACATAATGTTGTGCAGTGGTTAGGCGTGTGAAATGCATACAAGCGGTCCTGGGATCAAAACCAACGGCAAGAAAATTTTTAAATCCTATACCCGTGGTTTGAAAACCATGGGTATAGGGTTATTGACACATTTGAATACACCTATACCCATGGTTATGAACTGTGGGTGTAGCATTTTCAAACCTTGGCTATAGCTCAAAGCTATACCGATGGATTAAGATCCCACGGTTCTCTGAACTGTGGGTATACCCTATACCCATGGTTTTATAGGTTATACCCATAGTTCCAAATCGTGGGTATATGGTTATTTTCCAGTAGTGATAGATTAATTATCATATCAAAAGGTTACAAAAGATCCAAAACTATAATGAGAACCTCTAGATACTATGATATTAACATTAAACAAAGGTTGTATAGTCTAGATACATCGTACTGACTAGAAAAAGTTAATGTCTGACTATCAAGTGTTGGGGGCTCATTATTATTAAGACTTCTTCTCATGAATTTTTCACTTGGTGTTCTCTAGTAGGTGAGATCATGAGGATAGACTAGCTAATAATAACATCACATGTTTTAGGTTTCATTGGTAGTTCTTATCTATGTACATGTGTAGTGGTCTCCTGACTTGAGATCATTATCATTGTGTTTCATTTGATCACATAATTTGATGTAAGGAAAAACCATGATAATAAAATCATGGCGAGATATCTTGTGTTTGGTGTATCATTAATGGTATAGCATTGGTTTAATGGTCAATAAATTATTTTTTACTTCTGGGTTGAGTAACTAATAGATCTAAGGCCTGGTTGATCGGTATGGTGGTACCTTCATAAATCCTTGGCCAAGGTAGTTAGAGGGTAAATTTTTCCAATTTGATCAATGAATAATAAAGCAATAAAAGACTATCACACAAGTGTGTGTCCTACTTTATGAGATATCTAAAGATAGAGATTATATTATACAGTTTGTGTTCATAGGTTTGTTTTCATTTCTATGGCTATCCTTATCTCTTTAGGGGGCTTGATGGGTTTCTAGACTCCACTCTTTGTTGTTTATTATTATTAACTACTATCAAGATAAGGACCTAGAGGGTCACACACAATAGCGTATTCAAAAATTCACCATATTCTGGTGAATAAGTATATAGGACATGGTGGGCCCCACCATGGGGTCCGAGTGTTGTCCAAGTTATCAATCACCAATAAATAAATAAAATTAATTATTATTTAAGTAAAGAATAATTGGGTTGAGTTTATTTATTAAAAGTATTCATAAGGTATTTAGTGAATATGAGAAATAATATTATTTGAACAAATATTATTTTAATATTTCAGGTTTGTTTAATATTAAGCGGGAATTATGAGTCGATTTAATGACTCGGGTTTATCATGTAATATATTATATATATATTATAGGTATGTGATAAAATAATAAATAATATTTATGATACATATTAGTTCATCATAATTTATTATTTATATAGTGGATGTTAAATATATGAGGGTCGGGGAACCCAATCTGAATATTTGATTATCCACTATAAATAGAGGAGATTGACTCTCGCACAATGAATATTCACTAAAAATTCATCAGAGCCTCTCTCTTCTATCCATATTTCTAGAGAGAGAAGTTATTGATCCAAGTGATCGGATAGAGCTCATCTCCATGCATCGAAGGCACATCGATGCAGTGATCATCAGGATGTTGAAGGCATCGTTGGATCACTACGCTAGCACCCAGAATTCAATAATCAAAATTCTTGTGGATTTTTTAAGAATGTGTGGAATATTTAGAGGGATTTTTCTTTGGATCCTTCAAGAAGTGATCATCGATGATAATAATATTTCAAGCACAGATTTAGATCATAAAATTAATGTTTTTAGTTTAAATTTTTGTACTATTTTTAATTTATGCGAGATCCTCAGACCGTACTGGGGATCGGATCATTAGAAACGACAATTTTTGTCATCCTGAATGATGAAAAAAAATTAAATCCCTAGTCTACTAGATTCCAATGTGTTCCCCAGTACCTTTAATAGGTATCATAACAATCTTGTAAATTATCTGAGTCAAGAAAATTTAAGTTGCATTAAAATTAAGTAAAGGGTTTGAAATCGGTCCCAATGGATCCAATCTCAATTCGATCTGAGATCGGATGGCCAAGTTATGACCATCCAAAAAAATTATGGATTGAAATTGGTTGACCTAATGGTATTAATATTTAAACATATATTTTATATATGTTTATTTACATGTTTTTTGCTGGGATGAGAGATCACTTCCGGGATAGTGTTTTCGAGGATAATAATTTTTCACGGGTTCTATGGATTCTTTATTATTATAATCATTATAATTTTTTTTAAATAACATTTATTATTTTATTATTATAATTATTATTATTTTAATTACATTTAAAGACTATTAAGTTGTGTTTGGAAAAAATTGTAAATGGGTGGTTGGCCGGATGTGGAGAAATCCATAGAAATAACAAAAAACAAATAAGTGGATAATGAACTTTTGTTTTTATTCAAAATCCCACTAAATAATTTTATTAAAAAAATGAGGAGGCAAATGTGGAATGACTTCTTCACTTTGCAGACCACCCTCTATCAGTTTGACCCACTGTGGATGCTCCCCCACGAGATGCCCTCCACCTTACCTCATCATCAGTCACATGCCGATCTGAGTTGGTAACCACCCACGGTCTCCTCCCTTGAGCTAGCACCCCCTTTCCTCTCGGCCGGAACCACCATAGGTGGTACCTCCCTCATCGATTGATCTTGGCACCTTCGATGCAAGAAAAACTCGGTTTTTGTAGCCTCTCTCAAACCAACGGCTCCCTTCCATTCAGATCAAGCTGCATCCATGTTGGAGGTTGTCATTCCAGCCATCGTGTGGTCAAATCTTCCATCCGGTAATCCCTGCATCACCAGACCGTTACTGGTATGGATTGGTCAGTCGCTTCCCCTTTGGGATCCCACCTAGCCACCACCTATGTAAAGACACTGTGGGCCTCCTCCTCACATGTCTGAACCACCGCCTCGAGCTATCCTTTCACCACCCAGATCTGACGGCATCGTCCTCCACTCACTAGTGTAGCACCCACCCTCAGCCTCTTTCTGGAGGTCCAGATCTAGGATACCTCCAACCACCTTATCCTTTGGAATCAAGACCTATCATTTTCGGTGTCACTTACCCCAACCGAATAAGCTAGATCCAACATGCACTAGTGTTGTCTCCTTCACATGACCCTCCTGGTCATTTTCGGACAGCTGCTAGCAGCGTGAGGTAATCTTTGCCTCACAATTCTTTGCTTCCATGGGCTCTAATAGACCTAAATAGTCCCCAATGCATTTGAGGTGGTTCCACCCAACCCGTAATAGGTTTGGGCGGACATGTCTGGCCTAGAATAGCCATGTGTGTGCTATGCCCAGCCTGTTACAGGTCTGTGCAGGTTCGGCATGACACACAATGGGCCAGGGTGGAATTTTCGGGGCTTGGGTTACTCCAAATTAATTTTATTAATTTTATTTTATAATTAAATTAAATTAATTAAAATATTTATTTGTGGTAAAATATATTTGAATACCTTTATATAAAATTAATTCAATTTAGGTATTAAATTAAATTTAGTAATTAATTTAATTTTGGTATTAAATTAAATTAATTAATTAATTAATTAAATTATTTAAAATTAAATTAATTACAGCCTGAATATAATTATTTGAATTTAAATAATTCATTTAACTTAATTAAATACCCTCGTACTTAATTTATTGCAATTAATTTTTTATCGCATTTTCATTTTACCCACTAACTGGTCTTAAGTACTGACCAACTATGAGTATGTATAGATGTTTTATTTAATTATTTATAATTTTGTGTGATAATTATAAATAATTAAGATGGTATCTGCATCTTCATTTCTTGATTAATATGTATAAGGGTCTGCACGTCCAATTTACCAGTCTGTATTTTGTACTCCTGAGACCCCATCGCCTGTGTGTGAGTATACATGTATTAATTGATGAGGACAGTGTAAGACACAAGCAATGCCAAGTCGAGGTGAAATCCATATGAGAAGTGGACACACTATATGGGGTCAAGATACATTACGAGTCAAGTGATGAATCAGGTATGATATCCCTAGGTCATGGTTTATCCATTGAGTTGAAATGGATCAACCAGTTTTAGATGATCAAGACCAGTTGGTTAATTTATTTCATTTATGAATTTATTTATTATTTTATGCATTTAATGACAATGAGAAATACATAAAAAAATAAAATGTATAGAGAAGTGATGAATGTTTTTCTATTAATTTTTAGATATGAGTGTGACAACATAGATTGAACAAGGTTAATAGAAATGTATTAGATTCGTTGAGAAAAACATAAAAACCCTCAAATAAATATTAAGTCATTAAACACCTTCCATCATTCAAATTTGAACAAAACTAGGTGTTATGGGTGCTCATCATCCAAATTTGAGGGTGTCTCTTACTACAAGGGAGTTCTTATGAGAGTGATGGGTTGACTAAACTAAAGTTGACAGTAAAGAAGTAGTTAAAGCTATCTTATTACAACTTTAGATGAAAGCATTGACAAAATCAAGTTTATGATTTTAGAAGATGGTACTTCACTCAAATAAACAAGGAACCACGAGTTAATGTGATTGGTTAGTCAAATGTCTACCTTGAACTCTCTGAGTAGTGGCGTAGCCAAATCTTGTAAACTATGAGGGGAAGTTCATGGATACTTTCCACTAAAATACTCAAGTGACAGAGTATTCTGATTCTAGTACATAAGGTTCCTAGAATTTGATAAAATAGTGGGAGACATTTAATGATTTATTTAATTAATCAATAATGTCTAAATCTGTAATCAAGATAAAATTACTAATTTGCTAGATTTATTTTTGTAGAAAATGAAAATTAATGCCACAAAATAAATTGTGATAATCATGGACAAAGAAAATATCCAAACTAACATGAATTTCCAAGTGTAGTGAAAGATCTTGTGCACAATACTATGATATAGGAAATTCATGGTGTTGGAGTCCCAATACCTATTAAGACACCTTAGGAATTTAGGGTGTAAAAAATATTACAAGAGACTTATGTACGATGCATATGATGTTTATTTCATAATGATATCATCAACATCTAATGCGAGTTGTGGATACTATATCAGGACATGGATGATATTACATGAAGTCTCATCTCTAAGAAGATTGTGAGGAGAAAGAGAAGTACATATATGAATAGGATATTATTACACTGGATATGTGTAAATTGAAATATAGATCATGATCTTTCATTACATCCTATTCTTATCACCCATTTACTACATTTTTATTTAATAATACAAAATGAATATGATGTAGTAAATGCTTCATTACCTTTTAGGTAATGTTTTACAAGTAAATAAGAACATTAAAGAAATATTAATCTTTAATTATTATGGTGAAAAAGTTGAATGAAAAGGTGATAAGTCCAATGGAAAGAGCAGTTCCAAATACACTTTCTCAATGTACTTCAAAGAAAAGAGGTTTGTTATTAAACATGAGGTTCTTTGCTTCACATATCGTGAAATAATAATATAGAATACAAATGCAATGAACTTAATTAAAGAAGCAAGTATTCACTTCTTCTTTAGTGTATATTCATCAATTACAACTAATGTGTTTGACATACTACTTGGGTATTAAATAAAATATTCTAGTTACATATGTGTATTGAAATATAGTAACCAAGTATAGAAACATTACAAGAAGTAAGGTGTATTCTCTAAGTGGTTGAGAAAGGGAGATTCCTAAGTCATCATTGAGAAACACATAACTTCTAAATTCCAAGTTAATGATTCAAGTAAAACTATTATTGAGTATAACCAAAACATTAATCTAATATGTCCCTTGGACATAAATATACATTATTCCAAGTTCAATAATGAATGTTGTATATGGTGTCTCAAACTCAACCAATAGTTCAATGATACTTTAATCATAAACAATACAAGATGAATATAAAATGTAATACTTATTTACCCAGTTGTGGAAAGATAATTCTTTGTCAATAAAAACAAAAGGTGGATGTCAAGGATATACCCAGTTTGGTATTTAAACTCAATATAGCTAAACACCTTAGGTATTATCAATGTATGTACTTATTTAGTTTAGACAAAGAAACCTTTATAAATAAAGTTATGCCATAAATATTTCAGAATTAGTTTGGATAGAAAATGTGAATTATTCTAAGGGTAAGATAGTGGTAAATATACTTCATAATATTCATTTAAGTAATTAAGGAATTTGAAAATGAAGTATGATATTTGCATGGTTATAAGATATGAGTTGCATTGAGCTAGCATGTCAAATAATTTCTTAACCAAGCATTCATCAATCAATATAATGTAGCATGGAGTAATTTATAAATGTACATTACCTTATCCACATCATGACAATGATGTTTATAAGGAGGATCGATGATGAGTCTTACATGCTAACATTGATCAATAAAATGTATCGTGGAGAAATTCCTAAACTCATATTTTATGAATCAGAGTCATGATGTAAATCGTATCAATGTTGTCACTTGTAGAAACATCCATTATATTTCAAGATGTGATTCGCAAATAACAGTGATATCCTATAACCACGTGCCAACTATAATGACTAGTGGATATCATACAAGTTATAGTATGAATCTATTTTCATAAGTACATGTGTTTTGATTCAAAGCATTTGTTAAGGATATAAACAAACTTTCATCAAGAAAAATACAAAGTGAATCTAAAGTAATTATCCTAAAAGTTTATTAGGATATAACATAAATCCCTATGATAGAAACATATAGTCAAGTTATAGGCTATATTTCTATATAAGTGTACATGTCTCTATTTGAGATAGTGGTATCTAGATTGACTTGGGTTTAGTTAATTCTATAGATTCAAAAATAGTTAGCATTGGAACAAGTTCCATAAGATCTTGTGGAAGAGTAATGTTCCAGAGACATATACTATGTAGGAAGGTTAAAATTGTAGTGATGATTTTATATTCACCGCAGCTGGTGATAAATTATTCATTGAGAATAATAATTCCTAAAATTAGGCAGTATATGGAAATCAGCTAAGATTAAAAAGGTCAATTAAAATTAAACAATGCATTCCATGTATCAAATTTCAGGGGGCTTATTATTTTGAATATTGTGATCGGTATTCAAGTGATATGATACATGGATGGTACAAGCATGGTGCCAATACGGCTCGGTTGGTTATACCAAGTCGTTTTTCCTAAATCCATTAGAATTTTACATATCATGGATAATTTCTAAGATCATATTATTGATCATTGGATGTTAAGACCACCAATCATGGAAGGTGTCTATACGATGCAACTAGAAAGGTATTGTGACGTTATAGAATGATAATAAGGGTTGAAAGTTACTAAAATCTAGTTCAAGATTAGAAGTAAGCAACGAGATCTTAGATTATTAATTTAGAATGAATAATTTCCATGTGTTTACTAGAGGTTAATGGTAGGCCCATCATTTTCCAAGTAAAATATGTTCAGTAACATATGGAAAAAAAATGTTCTTACAGTTAGTTAAGGCTAGAATAAAAGAATCTCTCCAGAGATTGACTTAAAGTAACGACCTAATTTATAGGGAATGGGATCTGGTAAGGTAGATCTAATGGTTTCTTAGACCTAGTTAATCATATATATATTGACAACGTATTTAAAAATACAATTTTGAACAATTCAAGAGAATAATTTTTGTTAATGCCACGTGACATAAATCTCTCCAAGTTGACATGAATGTGCATAAAAGGAGATTAATGTGGTGAGTTGGATTTCATATGCTTTTTTGATGGATCAATCACATATTCCATGACATGTATAAGATATTATATTTTGAGTATATACTTTATAGTAAGAAAATATCAGTTATATTCAGGAGATAAGAAGAATTTTTTAAACACAATGATTTGTTCTAGTTCCTGGAATCGCAGCTAGTAAGTAAATTTTTTGGGAAAAATCCATCAAGGTAACATTGAATCATTTTTGGATTATTTTTGTTTGTTAAAAAAGAGGGTTTCCTTGGTCAGTTATGGTATTCTAGAGATATTGTTGGAAATATATGTTGAAAAGAAACCATAACAAAGGAATGGATGATCTAGAGGCAGTACAAAAAGAACAGATACATGGTGGTGCCGTTTTCTAGTGTTAGCCAAATTTTTGGGCATCAAAATCTGAAAATGGAGGAATGTGTTTTTGGAAAAGGAAGTTGCGTTCAAGATTAAAGGCAGTTTGGAATATTGCGTGAAAGTCGTGATTCAAGATAAGCATGTAAAAATATGTCAAAGGAAAGATTTTTACACGATATTGAAGGTGATTAGGAAACTTGTGTGTAAGGCATGTTTCAGGATCAGAACATCAAAATATGGAAAATCCATGAAGCATATGAAAGATTGAAAAACGTGTGTGAAAGATGAGGTTGCGTGAAAGAGTTTTGCATGCCCAATGTGACATAAATTTGGGTTTTGTGCACTCGAAGAGGGTTTTGTGCGATGCGTCAGGGTTTTGTGCACAGGGGTCGGTGATGCCTATAAATAAGAGGTGACCCCCCCCCCCCCTTATTCAAGCTAGCTAAAACTTATAGAAAATCAAAGCTCTAAATCGTGTAATAATTATACACAAAGGGAGTTGCACGCAAGCTAAGGAAGTTACGTGTAAGGTTAGGAGTTGTGCACAAGAATTTGAGTTGTGGATAAAATTGTAGTTGCGCGCAAGCTAAGGAAGTTACACGTAAGATTGGAGTTGTGCATGAGATTGAAGTTGCATGCAAGAGATGTTTTGAAACAAAGGTCAAATATTGCGCGCAAGGCATTAAATTTTCATGCAAGACATAGTGAGGGTTGCGTGAAAGACTGTTTTTGCCCAGTAGTATCTATGGTAAAGTGGTGTTCATTAGTGGATGAAAGTGGGACTTCAACAGAGCATCTTTCTATAATTGAGGATGCGTAATTCATTAGAGATAATGAAGGGACCTACAAGTCCAAAACTATGTGTGGATCTATTCTAAGAGAAGTGAGTAAAAGAAGAGGAAGACAGTGATCCTTCCCACCAACAGTGAGCTAGAGGAAGAGACCTAGGGAGTGAACCTTGAGAATGTAGTGAGAAAACCCTAAACCTTGTAAAGGCAGTGAGCCTAGGCATAGAAGTGATCTAGCCCGAACATCATTATTGGCAGTGAGCCTTAGTGAATTTGGTAAAATCGACATATTACTGTTTTATTCTCCTTAGATGTAGCCCAGTGAGGGTTAACCAAGTAAAAATAATTGCATCCATGTGCTTAATTTTCTGCATTACATTCAAATAATTACCATCAGATAAAGAAGGAAAGTATAAGATCAACATTAACACTTAAGTGAAAACAAAGCAACCCTTATAATAAAGAGGTCAAGATCTAGTGGGGTAGGAAGAATTTATAAAATAATATCTATACCCTGATTCACCCTCCCCCCCCCACCCCACCCTACCCTCAGGGTATCTAGGCCTTTTTTGGACCTGATAATTGGTATCAGAGGAAAGGTTTCTTTTATAAGGTTTGTTTGATCTTACTTGGTTCAGTCTATTTTTGAAGTTAAATATTCAGTCTTCTCTTATATTGGTGTGCCATGGCAAAGGAGATAAGTTCAAAGAATAAGTAAAAGTCATGTGGTATTCCTCAGTGTGGAAGTGTTTTCAGAAAAAGTGTGATTTGGTTTAAGGAATCCAACAGTTTATTGAAGGAGGTTTTTGGATGAATCAGACAAGTAAAAGATATACTCACTCAATGATGTTGTGGTAATGAGTGAATAACCTAACATTCCAAGTGATTTTAGAACTACTTATGATGAAGAAATTCCAAGAAGGAAAAAAGTGGAAGTTTTCCATGAAACAAAGGAATCAGATCAAAAATTGGATGAATAAATTAAATCAAAATATATTTGGATCCAAGAACTAAAAATTGAGGTCAATAAGCTAAGAGGTTTAAATAAAAGGATTATTTATGTGGCTATTGATCTAAGGGAGAATAATTATTCTCAAGTAGAATAACTGAAAAGGATGTGTAGAAAGATAGAAAACTCAAAAGGTGATGAAAATGAAGAGAATCAGATGTTAAATAAAATTCAGAATCTGAAATCCAGAAGTGATGATATTGCTACATAGCTATCTGAACTAGTTTAGATGAACCAAAGGCTACAAAAAGAGAATTCATGTTGTTATAATTATCTTGCTCGAGAAAAATTTAAAATAAAGGAGAAAAGTGACATGGTGGATAAGCTCACATGTGAATTGGAAGATAAGATGACTAAAGGGAAGAATCTCAAGAGAGAACTTAATGATCAACTTGAATCAAGGGATAAGAATATCCAACAATTAGAAGATGATATATAATCAATCAAGAAATAAGTGAAGCAATCTAATGTCAAAGGCAAGACCAAATTGAAATATTCTTTGCACTTAATATTTGACTATCCTTCAACATGTGATAATGAAATGAAAGGAAAATATGATATTTTTGGGGAGAGGCATGAAAGTATTGTCTCATCACAAAGGCCATGTATTTTGGGAAAATACATAATTGGATATGATGAACCATCTCCCATACATGATAGAAGAGAGTTGTGAACAGTTCTAGAAATAGGAAAAGTCATGTAGGTGATGAACACAAACCAAAAAAGACTTGTACAAGAAGTTATGACATCATGTACTATTTCTGTGTGATGCATGGTTATAATTAAAGTTTTTGTTCTGAATCCATGGACTATATTTCAAATTCTGAAGGTATAAATATTCCCAAATATGGGTATAAGCAGAAGCATCTTGAGAAATCTAAAAAAAATAGTCTCTTAGAAGAAATTACCCATTAAATGATACTATTGTGGAACAATGGGACACACCATGAATATGTGTCAAGAATCCCAAGAGATCAATGTTAGAATAAGGAATCAAGCTATATCAACATCTTAGCCAAAAAATGATTACACAGGGTATGTTTTTAATGGGAGATGTTTCGCATGTTATAATCATGGGAATTTGGAATGATATAGCAGCTAGAAGAATGTAAGAAAGGAAAAGGAACTCGAAAGGAGATCCCCAAATCCAATGGTGTATAATAAGAAATCCTATATTGGAAGATAACATCATAAGTTGAAAAATAGGTTTACATGCTCATGGGAAACACAAGGATCTCAACAAAAGAAGTTTCAATCACCTCTTATTCTACACTCACAACAACACTCTGAGAAATAATTTGAACAAACCTGGAAGAAAAAGGGAGGATTTACTCCAGTTATGAGTAAGAATAATGTACGTTTAGTAAAGAACCCACCAGTAGCAAGAAATAGTGTAAATACTTGAATAATTGATAAAATAAAAATGATTAAAGATTTTCTCCACAATCTCAAATGTGTCACAAAGAGAGAAGTTAAAGAAGGGGGGAAACCCCTCCAATGGAGGAATAAGCAAGAGAAGAAGACCATTAGAGAGATTCTTACTTAAAGAAAGAATCATGAAAAATGGAATTTGGGTGGAGCCTCAAAGAATGAAATTTATACTAGTGGTTATAAATCCCAAATTGTGAAAAATTCCAAACCCACAAAAACCAAATATCAGAAGAACGCACAGAATGTGGGTAAAAAAATTTAGTCATATGGACATAATAGATGAGGTTGGCTAGGAAGTTGGAATAATCATAAAAAGAGTGTAGCACTTTTCAAGAAAGTATCAAAGTGTTAATCCATCATGATTGACCACAACCCTCTTCTTGATGATTCCAGAGTATCCCCTCTCCCTATGTGTATAAATTCTATCAACTGACATTAAATTGTTTCAAGTTCAAGGGGTGATACAATCTAAGGGGAATTGGAATAAAATGATGCAAAATGGTGATGTGATGTGCTCTATAATTTCAACTAATTCAAATCAGTCACAAGATCTGAAGAATTGAGTAGGAAGAATTCCTTAAAAGTAGTTAATAGTTCATGGATTCTTGAAAGGTAGGTAAGTAATTGAGAATAATGGACAGTGATTGTATTATTAACTTTATCTATTATTTCCTGCACTGAGTTCCAAATAAATAGGCTTAGTGGTTTTGTTGATGGTTTATTGAAAAGTGCCACATGTGAAGAAATGATTCAAGAGAAGAAGAATGTGTTGGGTTTAAATAGTGGGCTTGACAACTAGAAGAGTTGTATATCATAGGGGGAGAATTTTGTCTATTGATCAGATACAAGATCTCAATGGAATATAAAAGATGAAATTTTATCTTTTCTAACATCAAGTAGACTAGTTGGGGTAGAATCAACAAAACACATGTATTTCATGATTATTTATTTTGATCTAAAAACATGGTATCAGCTGGCTGTTTTCATGATATCAAGAAGCTATGAGAGAATGTCAATAATGTTTCAATATGAGGTTAAAAAAGTAGTTGAAAGAAATGATTTCACTATAGTAGAGAATGAACAGAATCTTTAACAGAATAGTGAACAATTTCCTTATGGTAGCAATGAGGAGGTAAGAAACTCGGGGTGAGTAAAAGTGTAAACCATTGATTCAGATGATGATAACGATGATGAAGAAGCTGGAGATGATATTTGGATTCAATATATGAATGAATATCTTGAACAAATTGAGAAGAGTCATACATGGGAGATTGTTTTGAGGCCAATAGATAAGAATATCATCTGGAAAAAATGGTTCTTTCACAATAAAATGAATGAAGATGGTGTTGTGGTTCTAAATAAAGAATGACTAGTATAAAAATGGTAATACTAGATAGAGGGTATCAATATTAATGAAACATTTTCACCTTTTGTGAGGATAGAGACAATTCAATTATTCTTATCCATAGCAATGCAAAGAAATTTCAAGGTTTTCCAGATGGACGTCAAGTCTGCATTTCTGAATGGAGTTCTGGAAGAAGAATATTATATTGAGAAGCTAGATGGTTTTCTCATTCATGAATATGAGAACAGAGTTTTTCAGCTGAATAAGTATTTATATGGTTTGAAGAAAGCTCTAAGAACATGGTATTCAATACTATATCTATTTCTGAAAAAAGCTTGATTTTTAGTGTGGTGGAGTTAATTACAATCTATATGTCAATAATGATAGTAATCAAAGTATAATGGTGTTGGTAACACAGGTAAACAATAGAATATTAATTTTTTAATATAAATATTCCAAGGAGGTTTTAACAAGATTTGGAATGGACATTTCTAAGGATATGATGACTCTAGTGGATACCCGAATGAAACTGTCAAGGGATGATGAAGGTAAAGTGGTTAATCTCATAGAATATAGGAAGATCATTGTAAACTTATTATACTTAACATTGATATGACAGGATATTGTTTTTTTTCACATGTCAAGAAACATGGTATCAAAGTAATCCCATGGAAATTCACATAATTGTAATGAAAAGAATACTTTGGTATATCAAGGGAACTGTGGATTTTGGTTTGATGTATAATGAAAAATATCAGTAAGAGTTATTGGGATATAAAGATGTAGATTGGTCTGAATCAGCAGATGGTAGGAAATAAATGTCAGGAGGTTATTTCTATCTTGGTGGGTTATGTATTTCTTGGCTAATAAAGAATCAAGATTGAATTTCATTGAGCACCGCGGAATCTAAGTATGTTGTGGCCACTCAAGCATGCACGCAGTTATTATGGACAAAGTAGTAGCTTGATGATATGGAAGTTGAAGTGAAGCCTCTGATTGGAATCCATTGTGATAATTCAAGTGTTATTAATATTATAAAAAATACAATTCATCACTCAAGGATAAAGCATATTTAAATCAAATATCATTTTATCAAGGAGAAGGTGGAGCAAGGGCTTGTGAAGCATTTGAGAGGTATCGACTGGCTCTGGGAGTTCAGTCGACTCCCCACACTTGAAAAAGTATATATGTGGGACCCCCCTATTCTAGAGGTATGGTATGTTTTTACCTTATATACATATGTGTGTTTTTACCCTATTGTGGACCACAAAGGAGTGACCTTTGGGTTCATTGAAAAAGGGGGGGATTGTGGATGTGAAAAGGGATAAAATATCTTAGTCAAGACACAGGGAGAAGCTTACAGGTGGAGTAGTGAGATAGGAGGATTTTTAAATCTAATGATAATATACACAATCAATCAAAGATTACATATCACGATAGCTTAGGTTCGTGATGAAAGTAGAAGAGTGGTTTTGGAATGTAATGAAGTGGTTCATTGATGAAATTTGCATATTACGCTTTTTCCTCATGCCGAGCATTGATCATGTGGGATTAGAGTATGTTTTGAGTAATTATTTGATCTCTATATGAATTGCATGAAGTTAATGGTGGTAGAATATAGATGAAGCTTTAATGAGGTATCAATTTATGAAATAATTACCAACAAACCCAAAGGGGGAGATTGTTGGGGAAAAATCACTCAAGGTAACATTGAATCATTTTTTGGGTTGTTTTTATTTGTTTACAAAGAGGGTTTCCTTGGTTAGTTATGGTGTTCTAGAGATATTTTTGATAATCTATGTTGACAAAGAACCATAAAAAAATAATGGATGGTCTGGAGGTGGTACAAAAATAAAATAAACATGGTGGCACCGTTTTCCGATGTTTACCAAATTTTTGGGTATCAAAATCAGAAAATGAAGAAATGTGTTTTTGGTAAAGGAAGTTGCGCATAAGATTAAAGGTAGTTTGGAATGTTGCGTGCAAGGCATGATTCAAGATCAGAATGTCAAAATATGGAAAAGGAATGAGTTGTGTGTAAAATTAAAGGTGATTATGAAACTTGTGTGCAAGGCATATTTTAGGATCAGAATGTCAAAATATGAAAAATTCATGAAGCGTGCGAAAGATTGAAAAATGTACATGAAATATGAGGTTGTGAGAAAGAGGTTTTCATGCCCAATGTGACATCAAGTTGGGTTTTTTGTGCTCGAAGAGTGTTTTTCATGATGTGTTAGGGTTTTGTGCGCAGGGTTCGTAGATCCTTATAAATAATAGGTGACCCTCATCATTAGATCTTTATCAACACTTAGAGAAAATAGAATCTCTGAATCACATAATAATTATATGAAAATGGAGTTGTACGCATTCTAAGAAAGTTGTGCGTAAGGTTGGGAGTTGCTCACAAGAATTGGAGTTGTTCATAAAATTGGAGTTGCACGCAAGCTAAGGAAGTTGTGCGTAAGATTGAAGTTTCACACAAGAGGTGTTTCATAGAAATTGTTAAATATTGAATGAAAGGAATTAAAGTTTCATGCAATACGCAGTGAGGGTTGTGTGAAATATTAGTGTTTCCCAATAGTATCTATGGTAAAGTGGTGTTCATCAGTGGATGAAAGTGGGACTTCAATATAGTATCTATCTATAGTTGAGGATGCAACATTAATTAGAGATAATGAAGGGACATACAAGTCCATAAACTGTGTGTGGATCCCTTCCAAGAGTGGTGACCAAAGGAAGAGGAAGACAGTGATCTTTCCCACCGATAGTGATCCAGAGGAAGAGGCATAGGGAGTGACCCTTGGGAATGTAATGATCAAATCCTAAACCTTGTAAAGGTAGTGATCCTAGGCATGTAATTGATCTAGCCTGAACATCATTATTGGCAGTGATCATTAGTGAATTTGGTACGATCGGTACATTGTTGTTGTATGCTCCTTGGATGTAGCACAGTGAGGGTGAACCAAGTAAAAATCATTTCATCCTTGTGCTTGCTTTCCTGGATTACATTAAAATCATTATCATCAGATAAAGAAGGAAAGTATAAGATCATCATTAACACTTAAGTGAAAAAAAAAGTGGCCCTTATAATAAAGAGGTCAAGATCTAGTGGGGTATAAAGAATTTAGAAAAGAATATTCATACCCTGATTCACCCCCCCCCCCCCACTAGGGTATCTAGGCCCCTTTTGGACCTAAAAAGTTTTATCATTATGATAATTATATTACTAGTACTAGCCAATAATTCAAGTTTTGATGGTGTAAAAATGGTATGCACTTGGGGTTTACATCTCTTGAGAAGTTTTACTCAATGAGGTGAGGTCGCACATAGCAGAATAGTCACACGGAGTAAACGTGGAAGACCTAGCAACTAAATTTATGACTCAATAGAAACATGATCTTAATCATGTGAGAGATAATAAGGATGGTTAGTAAGTTGGATCAAGTGTAAGTGGGAGTGTTTTAATAGTGGGTTCCCTACACCTAAATTTACAGTACTTTTTTATTACCATATCATGTGTATAGTTAGATATACGTGATGTATACTTACCATTATAGTGTAGATATTTATGTGTACACTATTTAATGGTAATGTACATAGATTAATTATTTCATCAAAAGGTTATAGAAGATATCATACTATAATGATAATCTCAAGATACTTTGACATTAATCTTAAACAAAGGTCCTATAGTCAAGATATATCATACTAACTGGACATAATTGATGTTTGACTATCAGGTGTTGGGAGATCATAATCATTGAGACTTATTCTCATGAAGTTCTCACTTGGTGATCTCTCGTAGGTGATATCATGAGGATAGACCTGCCAATAAGAACACCACATGTTTCAAGTGTCATTGGTAGTTCCTTTCTACGGACATGTGTATTGGTCTCCTAACTAGAGATCATTGTCAATGTGTGTCATTTGATCATGTACTTTGATACAAGTAAAAAACCATGATAATGAAATAGTGGTGAGGTAGCTTATGTTGGGTGTGTCATTGGTGGTATTATATTGGTTTAATGGTAAAGAAAGGATTTTGTTTCTTCCAAGTTAAGGAAGTAATATATTTCAGGCCTAATTGTTCAGGATGGTGGTACCTTCATAAATCCTTATCCAAGGGAGTTTGAGGGTAAACCTATCCAGTTAGATCAATAAATAATAAAGCAAGAAAGGATGATGACACAAGTGTGCATCTATTTTATGAGATATCAAAAGATAGAGAGATTATATTACACAGTGCATGTCCATAGCTTGGTTTTCATTTTTATGACTAACCTTATCTCTTTAGGGGTCTTGATGGGTTGCTAGACTCCACTCTTAGTCTATAAATATTATTCATTTTTATCAAGATAAGGGCCTAGAGGGTCACACACTAATACAAAACATACCCTTAACAACACTAGAATAATCCTTCATCAGTGATATAAAAGCCCTTACTACCTCAGCGTAGTTAAAAGGCCAAGGCTGTTATCAGCATTGGTAAAGATTACTTTATCGGTGCTTTAAAAAGTGCTGATAAAGGCTATCTTTATCAGTGATTCTAGAAGTGTTGATAAATATACCTTTATATACACTTTAGAAAGTGGTGATAAAGGATTTATTTATCAAATTTTATACAAGTGTTGATAAAGGATATCTTTATTAGCACATTTAGTAGCACTAATAAAGGTGAAAACTGCAGTGTGATGCTACAACATACTACAGCACTAGAAATAGGTGCAGTGTGTTGTAATAACACACTGCATCACCAGAAACAGAAACATAAATTACCAAAATAAGAAACAAATATTGAATTTAAATGAAATAAAATTTCTAACGCAAATACAAGAAAAAACACTATTATAGAGTATGTCAGTTGTTGTTTTTTTACTAAAATTAATGTAAATTTTGAATAAAAAGGCGTATTTGGAGTCATACTGATCACACCATGAGTCGAATTGAGGTGTGACTGGTTCCTAAACATCAAAAATAACTTATGGGACATTTTCCTATAGTACCAAAACAATCTGAATGTGTTTCCTTGGTTTTGAGTATGTCAGTTGTTTTTTTATTAAAATTAACGTCAATTTTGAATAAAAAGACACACTTGGAGTCATACTGATCATATTTTGCATCAGATTGAGGTGATTATAATTCCTATATGTCACAAATGACTCATGGGTCGTTTTCCTAAAGTACCAAAACAATCTGAATGCATTTTCTTGGTTTTGAGTACGCCACTTGTGTTTTTTTACTAAAATTAATGTTAATTTTGAATAAAAAGATGCACTTGGAGCCATACCAGTCACAAAATAAGTAAGACTGATGTGTGGATGATACCTAAATTTCATAAATGACTCATGGATCATTTTCTTAAATTACTAAAACAATCATAATGTGTTTCCTCAGTTTTGAGTATGCCACTAGTGTTTTTTTACTAAAATGTCATTTTAAAATGGAAACATGCACTTTGATCCATATAGGTGACATTGTGTGTGGTTTTTAAATGAGACTTATTCATACACATCAAAAATGAATTATGAGTCATTTTCCCAAATTATTAAGACAATCTGAGTGAATTTTCTCAGTTTTCAGTGAGTGGCGCTTTTTTGTATTAAAATGCCAATTTTAGACTGATAATAGACACTTGAAGTCATACCAGCCACACTGTGCATTGTATATAGGTGAGGATTATTCCTACATGTCACAAGTGACTCATGAACCATTTTCCTAAAGTACTTAAATAATCTGAATGGGTTTTCTCAGTTTTGAGTATGCCACTTGTGTTTTTTTACTAAAATGTCATTTTAAACTGGAAACACGCACTTTGAGTCATAAAAGTGGAATTGAGTGTGGTTTTGACATGATATTGATTCATACACATCACAAATTAATTTGGAATCATTGACCCAAATTATCAAGACAATACAAGCATGTTTTCTTGATTTTCAGTGAGTGGCACTTTTTGTATTAAAATGTCAATTTTAAACTCATAACAGACACTTGGAGTCATACCGATCACACTGTGCATCAGATTGAGGTGTGGATGATTCCTACACATCACAATTTACTTATGAATAATTTTCCTAAAGTACCAAAACAATCTGAATTCGTTTTCTTGGTTTTGAGTATGTCAATTGTTTTTTCACTAAAATTAATGTCAATTTTGAATAAAAAGATTCACTTTGAGTCATAATGGTCATATCATGTGTCATATTAAGGTGAGGATGATTTATAAATGTACCAAATGAATCATGGATCATTTTACTAAAATATCAAAACAATCAAAATGTCTTTCCTTGGTTTTGAGTATGTCACTTGTGTTTCTTTACTAAAATGACATTTTAAACTGGAAACATGTACTTTGAGCCATACAGGTGGAATCATGTGTGGATTTAACATTAGAATGATTTATACACGTCACAAAGGAATTATTAATCATTTTCCTAAATTATCAAGACAGTCTGAGCATGTTCTCTTAGTTTTTAGTGAGTGATACTTTTTGTATTAAAATGTCAATTTTAAACTGATAACAAACACTTAGAGTCATACCAGTCACATTGTAAATTGGATTATGGTGTACCTAATTTATAAACATCAAAAATTACTCATGGATAATTTTACAAAAGTATCAAAACAATCCAAATGTATTTTCTTGTTTTTCAGTATCCCACTTGTGTTTTTTTACTAAAATGTAATTTTAAACTGGAAACACACACTTTGAGCCATACATGTGGAATCGTGTGTGGGTTTGATATGAGACTAATTCATACATGTCACAAATGAATTATAAATCATTTTCCCAAATTATTAAGAAATTATGATCATGTTTTCTTGGTTTTTAGTGAGTGAAACTTTTTTGTATTAAAATGCCAATTTTAATCTAATAACGGACACTTAGAGTCATAACGGTCACATTGTGCATCAGATTGAGGTATGACTGATTTCTACACATCCCAAATGACTCATGGATCATTTTTCTAAAGTAAAAAAATAATAATAATGTGTTTCTTTGATTTTGAGTACGCCACTTGTTTTTATACTAAAATGTCATTTTAAACTGGAAACACGTACTTTGATCCATATAGGTGGCATCGTGTGTGGGTTTGACATGAGACTGATTTATACACATCATAAATGAATTATGAATAATTTACCCAAATTATCAAGAAAAGTGTTGAAAAAAATTATTTCAATAAGTCACCTGAAACACTTACACAATAGCTCTTATCTTAAGTGACAAGTGTTGTGTAAACTTTTAAACAATTGTTCTCAAACACAATCATTGTATGATCCTCATTATACTTCATTGGACAACAATTTTATTGTTTAAAATCCAATGATTCTTATCCTTCTATGCCTCAGTCTCTACCATGGTCTTTTCCTCTGCCTCCTCCTCCATATCGGTCTCTGACTCCACCTCTACCTTCGAATCTGCCTCCACCTTCAGATCTGCCTCAGCCTTTGCCTCTGCCTCTGCCTCCATTATTTGCCAACAATTTTATTATTTGAAGTTTAGTGATTCGAAACAAATTGATTTCCTCAATTATAATTCTTCTTGAGAAAGAGATCAAAAATAATATATAATCATTCTGACACTAATGCTTCACACTCCAAATATCTTTTGAAGGTTATAAATTGTACTAGATCATAAACATTATAGGTAATCACCTAAAAAATTAAGTATACATTCTGACAAAAATTACACTTCCCACTCATCTCTAAAAAAATGGATTTCTTCTTTTGAGTAACTAGGTTGTTGACAGTAATGATAGTACTGAGAAAATATAGACAAACAAATGATTATGAAATATATTTAAAGAAATTGTAATTACCTTTGGAAATTACTTATAAGGGGATGCTGTTATTTTCATGTTTTATGATTTCTCTCATAAATTTTTAAACATAATATCCACAATTAGTGTCATTGTCTTGTTTAGGAAACTACAGAAACATTGACCAAAATAAGTAAATTGTTTTGAAATGTTTTAATAGTTAAATATTTCTATATATACCTTATTTTTTTCCATTTTTAGTAATCCATGGGCTTTATCCCTTGATACACTAACTTTATGCCATGATCTATCCTGTATTGAGCGACCACACTATCATAACAAAATTCTTGTTAAAACATATACTAAACATATAATTTGACATTTATCTATAAAATATTGATTTTGGTGTATTATATATTCACAATACACATCATGTGTGGTTGGTTTGTTTCATATCCATGAATTGTATCCAAAAAATAAATATTCAGGATGTCCATATTGACTACTATCAGCATCCAGTGCATCCTAAAAAACAATTAAGTAATGAAAAAAATATATATATTTTTTGTGATTAGATTGTAGAGTTTTACCTTTGAATTGTAGGCATCAAAAAGAGTATGTCATCTAATGATTTTCTATTAAACGATTTGAGTAACTGATCTTTTTTCTTATTAATTTATTCCTCATTAAAATTAAGTTTTGACGTAGAAATGATATAGGGATTATTGAATCCAAATAGTACTTCACACAATCTTTAATTTATATAGTTATGATATAAATGCTTGTAAAAAAAATATGAATAGTTATTAACTTTAATAAATATATTAGATCACTATTTGGATAGACTTATTATGAAAATGTACCTTATGTATGTATTTATAACTGAGATTCCCAGCTATTCATGCTTGAGAATCTCAGTTAGACTCTCGAGACCAATTAAGTCTGTGAAGGAATCTCCATATATTTTTTCTTTATATTCAATGTAATACATAGTTTTATCTTTAAATGTGGTATATGCATGAAGTTGTAATGATAATAAATGTTTCTCTAGAACTGGTAAGGAGAAGGTAATCTTGTAGGGGCTTTTTTTCTTGGTCGATTCACTACATTTTTTTGATTTGACCTTCCATTTCCCCACCAATTTATCCATTTGTAATATCATACCTCACTTCAGATCTTTTATCATCAATTGTTACATATTTTTCATATGAAATTTTTTTTAAAGGAGTACCTCATGTATATTTATAAGATTAGATGTCCATGTTATGAAATCTCAAATAGCAGCTTTAACCACTATAATATCTAGACCATCAAGTGGAACAGGAAGCTTAATAGTTGACTCATAATCTACCTCAATTCCCACTCTCATGTGATCTTTTGTGAGGTCTTGATTGTGTATATGGTATCCTAGGATATTATACATTGTATCCATCGCAACACAGTAGTACATGAGTGTTGATAGATACAAATAACATACAATTGTACCCTATAGAATTTTAGTAATATCAAGTTATCGGAAGTTGTTTGATTCGCATTTAGAAGAAATAGTAATGAAAAAATTTATTACCTCAGGTAAGGTATGTGGTTAGGGGGAATGACTAGCCTCAAAGATATTGGGATCATTTAGTTCATGTATGGATCTTTGTTCCACCGCCGGTTTGCTTTGATCCTTTATTATACATTGGCCTTTCAAACCAGACCACAAAATAATATCTTGCAGTGAGTCTATTTGTGTCTTCAATTGTCACATCATATTATATGTATATTCTTGTGGTTTTATCTTCTCAAAATATGTTTGAGTAGAGACTCCAAAACCTAATCCTCTAACACAACCATATTGTTCAGGCCACTTCAAAGCTACTGAAAGTATCTTTTCTTCTAGTATGGTCATTGTCGATTATTATTTCTAAAATATATAAAAAATATGAATGATAATAGATATTTTTATGTAATATTGTTATAAATCATGATGAATTACAATTATGTCATACTTACACATTCTTCCTATACTATTTTTTTTCATCAACTAATTTACCCTCCTAATTTACACTAGCCTCCTTTTATAG
The DNA here is from genome assembly GCA_963277665.1 of Viscum album. Taxonomy (NCBI): domain Eukaryota; kingdom Viridiplantae; phylum Streptophyta; class Magnoliopsida; order Santalales; family Viscaceae; genus Viscum; species Viscum album. The sequence goes on along the minus strand of OY728153.1, from coordinate 1,163,011,106 downwards.
CACATGACGTGGAATTGAAGTGGCTTCAAATTTTGATTCATCAATCTTCATATAAAAAAATAAAAATATGTTGTTTCATATCACATAATTAAAATTTTATTATTGATTTAAAATACATACCAATTTCTTCTCTAATGAATCATGCCCCATGCACGAGATCCTCGGCCCAGTTAATGCACGTTCTTTATTTTCAGTACTCTTTTGTTGTTTCATAAATTAATAAATTTTAATCCAGTTGGATAAAATAAATAATTTCAAATAATTATTATCGACTACAATGCACCTGAAATGATTTCTCGTTGTGACAATTGATGAAAGCATCCCATGTTTCCTACTTTATAACGTGTGTATAACTAAGTGGTGGTTGGGGATTTATTTTCCCCTCAGCATCCCTAATATGTAACTTCATAAGAAGAGTTTGGAAGCCTCTGTGGGATTTTATAGTGGCCATTAAAACAACTTTCTCACAAAAATATTCTAAAATAAACAAATTCTACAAGGAATAATTAAAATTAAATCAATATTTCATTATATAATTTTTCAATAAAATAGAGAAAGTATATTGTAACATTACCATTATGTATTTAAAAAGTATTTCCTTTATTATAGGTTGGAAGAGGCACCATGAATCAATATCAATCATCACATTCATCCTCATTGTGACCCCAAGATAACTAATGAACATTGACTTATTGGTGTCAATAAGTTGTCCATGTTGATTCCAACCAACCTCAAATTTTATACCCTGAATTCTTGCCTTGATAATTTTATTCACCACTGTGATGTTGCGTCGTTATTTTTTTTTCATCAACATGTTCTTGATATCCTAATAATTCTGTAGTTTCATCATCAATATTCTATTCTTCCTCAGGATTAGTAACATCATCGTGTGTAGAATACATTTTCTGCATGAGTATTCAAACATTTAATTTGTCTTAAATAACAACAATACAATACACTTCATGCATAAAAGTCCACAATTGCATGAATCTTGCTTGAAAATCATTACTGTCTTGAAAAAAGATATAATACTTCAATACTAAAGTGCAACTAACCTTCAATGCCTTTATTTAATCCTTCCTCATACGTTGATTGTTTTCCATCTCATGATGATGGGTTGGACTCCCTCTTTAAAACTATCCTTCTTCCCATCAGTGTGGTTCCAAAGTTCCATGATGACATACCTCCCGAATAGTTCTTATTGAATTTTTTTGTTTGATATTTATATCCCATATTTTTTTGAAATATACCTATTTTGTTTGAACTAATCTAACCAAAATTCATCACATGATCATTTTGGATGACTATTTTTCATAGTAGTTCAAGAAACATAGAAGATATGGGAGATGAGTCTCAAGAAACAAAATGCAATAATAATTGTTTGGGAGATGAAATTCAAGTTTCAACTAAGGTTAAAAAATAACTTAAATGAAATTTTAATTATAGATTCTAACATATTACCTTACAAAAATGAAGGAATGAACATTAAAATCCACATGACTTCCACTCACAGTCATTTACTTCCACTCGCAAACATTTATTATTTTTCACTTCCTATAAAATGTTTCTTTTTTAGTAGGGATTAGAGAAAACACAAACTTGTGGTGGTATTGATGCGAGGCAGATGGGAGAGCTTAAAAATCTACCATTTCTCCAAGCTACCAAGAGAAAGTATCATGAATATGAAGCTAAAAATAGGGCCAGAAAGCTTTGCTCATTATGGTAGGAATACCTTTTAGAGTTAGATTAGATGAATCATCATAGTAGAATTCTCATCCATGTATGCTTAATTGTGGAGTTCTAATAGGATCTAATGTGACCACACTCAAAATAAAAGTAATTTTTGATAAAGTGATGCCAAAAGTAACTGAGTGAGTCGTATAAGAAAAATCATATCAGGAAACTAAACAAATTCATTCATTATGTTTTGATTAATTTTTCGGTGACATTTTTTGTGTTCCCAGGAAGTAGTAAATGAGGATGATAAAAGGATAAAAGAGTTGATGAATGAGTTGGGAGATGTGGTATTAAAATCCATGGCAGCAGATTTGATATAGATTAATGAATACAATCCAAGCAGGAGGTATATAATCAAGTAACTTTGGAACCACAATGATGGGAGGAAGGCTAGTTTAAAAGAGGGAGTTCAATCCATCATCAAGAGGTTGAAGGAAATCAAGCATCTCAGGATGGATTAAATAAAGGTAGGGAAGGTTAGTTGTATTGTAGTATTGAAATATTATATCTCTGTTCAAGACAATAACAATTTTCATGCAAGATGCATGCAATTGTAGACTTTTATACATGGAGTGTATTTTATTGTATATATATCTTAACAAAATTAATCCTTATTTACACAACCTTATTTTTGAAACTTGTGGTCTTTTTTTATGAAAAGTTATTTATGTTTCTTATGACTATTATGTATTGTATGCTTATTTCACAACAGCATATGGATATGTAGTTCGCAGTGGTCTCATATAAAGCTAGAATGAGTTTACAAAGCAGGGGTGGCATTGTGTAGGTATAGGTAAGGGAGAGAGGGAGATATATAATACACTCATAAATAAAATTGACATTGATTACTCTTTTTCCGTATGTTTACTTATAGAGAATATTGATATTAATAAAATTGTGAATAAGTTCTAATCTCAATCCCAGATGAAATATAAGATACTTATAAATAAAGAATAGGAAGTTTTTGTGTCCTAATACTATTGATAAAGTATAATATTGTAAATACCTGACCCCAGTTTCCTGAAACCGGTTCCTTATTACATTACATTTGCATGATTACAAGAAAGTCATATCCCAAAGGAACGAATATTTTAGTAGATTTGGAAACAAGATACATATATAAGTTTAACATTACATATTGAAAGAAAAAAACAACAGTAATTTATTCCATTAGAAACATTCATCCTCCTAGATTATGCCTGCAAGTCACTCATAACTTAGTTCTTCATATCTTGGAAAAATGAAACATAAGAAAGGGGTTAGATTAAATGCTTAGTAAGAGTAAGAAATTTAGTGTAAGATAACATAAACATAAACATTAGGCATAGTGAATAATTGAAAACATATTTCTTTACAAATAATAAACTTGAACACATTATGGCGGGAATATGAGCTAAGTAGATAATGTCATAATAAAACATAATCATGGGTATTCTACTAGTCGAATAACCACATGAAATTTCAATTACTAACTTCATAATGATGGAAGTGCATATGTCGTACATTCTGAAACATATTGTCAAGACCTCGACCAAGACGTCTAAAAATGATTAAGGCCTCGGCCAAAACCATATCTCAAAATGGGCAAGGCCTCAGCCAAGTCTACGTCTATTTTTCTCATGAGACCTACCGATGCATTAAGGAGATATATAGGGACCCAATCATCACATAATAAGTCTAATTAATTCCTCATATGAGCGGGGATAAACATAAACAACATATACATTCATATTGAAATTAACATATGAAATGTAAATAACTTTCCCCAAACAATAAGCTTAAACACTAACCATTTGAAGTAAATTTGTGAATGGTTTTAGGATAGAAAATCCACAATAAAACTAGTCATAAAACATAAAATTAAATATGATAGATGGTATAATAAAATATTAATATCAATAATACATAATAATCAACAAAAGTTTTGAAATAGATGAAAATACTCTTATAAAATCATTGAGTAATTCTTGCGATAAATACTCTTTTATTTTGAAAAGAAGAGTTACTTTGGAAAAGTATTTTTATAAAACCAGAAATTAAGTAAGATATTATTTTAATAATAAAATTATTTATTTTAGAAATATAATGGTTGCTAAAAATATATTATAGATTTCTCTTGAAAATATGTAAGAATTTGAGAAATTCCCTTGAATCGGGGTTGTATTTCGGAAATAATTTTGAAAGTTCCTTTTAAAACATGTAAATCCCCATAAAATAAGGAAGGATTATGGTTGGTAAACATATATATAACACTAAAAAAGAATTTATGAGTAGTACATGATAATACATAAGAATTTCATTGAGTTAATTAGACAATAAAAGTAACCCGGATGAAAATGGAGGTTCGGGTGGAAAACCCGTAACTTAAATCCAAATGTGTTATGCTCTTGAACTTAAGGTCCTGGAATATGAAATTAGACTTATTAATAACTTAATTTAGAACCTATTATACATGTATTTGGTTTATCATGATTTTATTAAGTCCATTATGTCCTTATTCATTAGTTATAATATTGAATTTTTTCGTTCCATAGTGTTTGTTTTCTTGATTTTCATAATCAGTTCACTTGTTTTTATGTAATGGAGTTCATGTGGAATGGATGTAAATCTCCAGAATTAAATTTAAATATTATTTATGAACATAAATAGTTGTTAATGGTCATTTATATCATTTTGTTACATGGCATGAGGATGAATCATTAGATGAAATATTAATGACAATCACTTAGATTATTTTAGCGGTATTTTGATTATTAGGAACTAGTTTGGTCATATGTTTTAATATTATGTACATATACTAGTTCAAGAGTATTAAAGAGGTTATAATAAATATATTATAGTCTGTTTCATCCATAAAAATGGTTTCATGACCAGTAATGAAGGATAAATTGAAGAACGAAACTTCATCGTCTGTGAAGGTTGTAAATTGGAACCTCACGGACGATGATTTCGTTTATAAAATAAAAGAGAGAGTAAGAATATTGATTATGGTTCTTCCATTCACATGATATAATTAAAGTATATATATGATACTAGATTTATCATGGTCATTTAGACATAGGATGTGAGGAGAGGATAACAATATAATGGAACTTGAAATTAAATTGAAAGAAATAGAATGTGAATTTACCTCTTGAATCCACCTCCTTGAGAATCTCCTTAAGGGGAGGGGTTTTGGTATTTTGGAAATACCAAGAGCTTCTGGACGTGTGGAGTGACTAGGGAAAGGGTATTTGTGAAGAAATTTTAGGATCTTCAAGGGCTATATTAGTAAATAGAAGAGGGAGTGAGGGGGGATTATAGTGGAGGAGAGGAGTGAATTTTTAATATTTTATTCATTATTTTATTATTTCCCTCAAGATAACCAATAGTGTTGATTCATGTGACCCATAATAGTAATAAGTGTGTGTGATTTTGAACCAAGTGGACTCAAATCACTTATGATTTCATAAATAGTGTATTTAACAGATAATTTGTATATAAGGTATTTTACCGTATTTCACTATTCATTAAGAATTCGAGTATTTCAGAAAAATACCAAAACTTTACCCTAACCATTTTTTAGAGTGTAGAATCCAAAAATGAACTCCATTTTTTGAAAATAATTTTATAAATATTATTAATTTTATTTTTAAATAAAATTATGGTTTATTCGAAAAATAAAAATTTTAAAACTATAATTCGTTTTATATCACATTGAAAAATTAATCAAGATCTCATTATCTTATAACATTAAGAAAATAAAATAATATTATTATTTACTATTCATAAGGGTCGTATTACTATTCATATTACTATTCATAAGGGTATGTTATTATTCACCAAAAATCAAGTTTGTTCTATCAGATTCCAAATGACTTACTGATCACAACTCTAGATGATCATTTTTTGAAACTCAAAACATAGTAGATGCAAAGTTGTGTTTAATGGATAGATTATAAAATGTGTTGTTTTTAGGGACTCAGTGTTTCATGCATTAAATATTTATTTTCAAAACCTTGGGGTGTTACATTATCCTCTCCTTACAAAAAATTTCATCCTCGAAATTCACAGAATGTTACCTCACAAAAAGATTTGGGTAGTTCTTCCTCATAAGCTCCTTAGGATCCCATGTTGCCTCATCGATTTTATGATTTCTCCAAAGTATATTTACAAGAAAAGTCATCTGATTCCTCAACACTTGTTCTTTAGTGTCCAGAATCCGGAGAGGTTCTTCACAGTACGATAAGTCATGTTCTAATTCTATACCTTCAGAAGTGAGGACATGTGTTGGGTCTGGTATGTACTTTCTCAACAATGAGACATGGAACACATTGTGTACATTGGACAGGCTAGGTAGCATAGCCAAGTGATATGCAACAGCTCCAATTATCTCTAGAATTTTAAAAGGGTCTATGTACCTAGGGCTCAATTTCCCTTTCTTTCCAAATCTTATAACGCCCTTCCATGGAGATATTTTCAAGAAAAAGTGATCTCCCGCTTGAAATTTCATATCCTTCCTTCGATTATCGGCATAGTTATTTTGTCTTATTTGAACTACTTTGATATGACCTTTAGTATTCTTTACCTTCACTGTTGTTTCCTTCACAAGCTCTGGACCCAGAAGCTTCTTTTCTCCAACTTCATCCTAACAAGTTGGCGTACGATATCTCTTTTCGTACAATGATTCATATGGTGCTATTTGAATATTTGAGTGGAAACTATTATTTTAGGAAAACTACACTAAAGGTAAGTATTGATCCCACATACCTTGGAAGTCAAGTGAACATGATCTCAACATGTCCTCTAAGGTTTTGATCGTCCTTTCTGATTGCCAGTCAGTTTGTGGGTGGTAAGCAGTACTCAAACAAAGCTCAGTATCCAAAGATTTATAAATAATTTTCCATAATTTCGATGTAAATAATGGATCATGATCAGAAACAATTGAGATAGGTGCTCCATGAAGTCTCACAACTTCATTGATATAGAGTCGTGTTAGGCACTCCAATGGAAAATCCTCCCTTATAGCGAGGAAATGTGCAGATTTCCTATGTCGATCCATAATTACCCATATCACATCATTCTTCCTTGGAGTTTTGGGTAATCCAGTGACAAAATCTATGGTGATGTCATCTCATTTCCACGTAGGAATAGGTAGAGGTTTCATGACTCTTTTTGGATGTTTCCTTCCGGCCTTCACTTATTGATAGACTAAAAATCTTAATACATAATCCACAATTTCCCTCTTCATGTTATCCCACCATAAATGCTCTTTCAAATATCTATACATCTTAGTGATACCCTGATGTATAGAAAAATTTGAACTATGGGCATCATCCAATAACTCCCTTTTTAGATCAGGTATATCTGGAACACAAAGCCTCTTCCCAAATTTCAGAATTCCATCTTCACATACTAACTCAGCCAACTTCCCCTCTTTCACAGCATTAATTTTCTTTTCCAGGTTCTCATCATTAGGCTGAGAACTTTTAATCCTTTCTAATAAATATGTTTAGGAAACCAAATGAAAAAGTAGTGATGTTTCACCTTCTTTAATAATTCTCATATTCATCCTCACTAGATCCATGTACAAATGATCCTTGTCAATCCTCATTTTTTTGAGAACTTCATGATCCTTCCTACTCAATGCATCATCCACCTTGTTTGCCTTTCCTGGGTGGTAGTGTATAGTAAAATCATAGTCCTTGAGTAGTTCGATTCATCGTCGTTGCCTCATGTTGATTTCTTTTTATGAGAATATAGACTTCAGACTCTTGTGATGTGTATATATCTCACATTTTTTTCTATAGAGATAATGTCTCCATATATTCATATAAAATATTATCACTGCTAACTCAAGATCATGAGTGGGATAGTTTTGTTCATGAATTTTAACTGCCTTTATGCATAGGAAATAACTCCATCATTATGCATAAGGACACAACCAAGTCTTTTCTTTGATGCATTGCTATAGATCACAAACCCATCATTCCTTGATGGTAGGGTTAGGATCAAAGCATTCACTAATATCCTCTTCAATTATTTGAAATATTCTTTACATTCTTTTTTCCATATGAACTTAACCCCTTTATGTGTAATCTTGGTCATTGGGTTGGCTAAACAGGTGAATTTATGAACAAAATTTTGATAATAACTTGCTAACTAATAAAACTATGTACCTCGGTTATGTTCGTTGGAGTAGGTCATTATTATACAACCTTTGTCTTCACATGATCAATAGATATTCCATCTTTAGAGACAATGTGTCCCGTAAAGGAAACTAATTGAATCCAAAATTCACACTTTCTAAGCTTCTCATATAATTCATTTCTTCTAAGAGTTTTCATAACAGTGCGCAGGTGATTTGCATGTTCTTCATATATTTTAGAGTATACTAAGATAACATCAATAAATACCACCAAAAATTCATCAAAATATTCCTTGAAAACTCTATTCATTAGATCTATGAAAATAGAGGGTGCATTAGTCAGTACAAAAGGCATTACTGTAAATTCATAATGCTCATACCTAGTTCGAAATGTTGTTTTTAGAATGTCTTCCTTCCTCACAAGTAACTGATGATATCCAGATCGAAGTTCAATCTTCAAAGAATATTGAGCTCTATGAAGTTGATCAAATAAATCATCAATGCGAGGTAGGGTATACTTGTCCTTTATTGTTATATCATTGATCTCCCTGTAGTCAATGCACAACCCCATAGATCCATCTTTCTTCTTAACTAAAAGAATAGGGGTGCCCCATGGAGAAACACTAGGGTTAATAAATCATTTATCACTCAATTCTTCTAGTTGTTTCTTTAGTTACACTAATTCCACAGTGGCCATTCTATAAGGAGTCTTTGATATAGGCCTTGAATCAAGAATTAAGTCAATGGAAAACTCAATTTCCCTCTATGGAGGATTTACAGGTAAATCCTATGGAAACACATCAACATATTCTTACATAATAGGTATGTCCTCTATATGAACATTCCCTTCCTCGCCCATAGTTATTTAATTGCCTTCATCCCTAATAATTGAATTTAGTAGATATATTGGGGGTGCATCTAGATGAAAATTAGATGGTGAGTTTTCTTCTCTAAAGATAAGGAATTCCACATCATCCTCAAAAATTTTAACCTTCTTCTTCTTGCAATAAATTTTTGAATCATGGTTTGAAATACAATTCATATCGAGGATTATATCAAAGTCAATCATGAGTATGACAATAAAATCAGCATATAAATCATGTTTATATGCCATAATGGGGACTTCCTGACACAACTTTGTTGAAATGACACTTCCCTTATGAGTTTTTACTAACAAATCCCTTATTAAATCAAATTGTAAATATCTAATTTTCTTGGAAAACTGGGAATATATGAAAGAATGTGATGATCTATAATCAAATAAAGCATTGGATAATTTTGATGAAATTATTAAATTACTTTCCACCACATCATTAGGAACTTCAATATCAGTAGTTGTGATCGCATAAGCTTGTCCCTGCTTCCTTGGCCTTTTCTATGGCATGTTTCCTTGACACTTTGGACAAACATTAGCATAGTGTCCTATCCCCTGAAAATTATAGCATTGAACATTAATATCTTCTTTCTTCCCCTTACAATAACCAACAAGATGGCCTTTATGTCCACATTTTTAGCATAGTCCTTTTCCTTTTAAGCAAGAACCAGTTTGTTTCTTTCCACAATTATCATAGGGTGGAAATTCAACTCTTACCTCCTCCATTTTTTCCTTATTTTCTTTTCCTGAGTTTTCAGAAACCCTCTTATTCTCTTGCTTTTCTTTAATGTCATAAGACTTGGAGAATTCCTTTTTTGTCTTGATAGCACATGAAACTATATCTTCATATGGTGAGAAACTTTGGGAGACCAGTGCCTGCTAGAGGAATGGCTTTAGGCCATCAAAGAATCAATCAATTTTTCTACTTGGATTATGTATGTAGTCCACAACATGACTTTCTAACCTTGTGAAGTTAGCTTCATACTTTGCAACATTCTCATCTTCCTTTTGCCTAAAATTCATGAACTGTCTTTCCATGTTCGCTCGTTGTTCATGAGAAAAGTATTTCTCTAGGAATATTTTCTTAAAGTCCCTCCATTTCATCTCTTATATATCTTCCTCCTCCTTTGTGTTTTGGATTAATGACCACCACTGATCTGTATCTTCCGATAGACGATAAAATTCCATGATGGCGTTCTCTCTTTCGTTACATCTCAAAGCGAGAAATATCTTCTCTAGGAAAATTATCCACTGCTCAACTACAAATGGGTTTGTAGTCCCATTGAATGATGGAGGTTGTTGTCATGTAAAGTGATCTAAAAAACCTCCTCCGCATGGTGGATATGGATGCTCCATATGGGTAAGGTTATTGTTTATAACCTGAGTAAGTTGTCCCAGTATAGTTATAAGTTTCTCTGCACCAATTTCAGCTCCATATCCAATATCATTATCTTTCATCAGAGGAAAATCCCTACATGGAATACGTGTGTTCATGTGGTTTCCATTTATTCCACTAAGCATCATTTCTAGATAATAGAATACATTATATTATGTTATGAATCATGATGTATAATCTTATCTTAGAAAAATACTTAGCATAAATTGAAATCCTATGCATGGTCAATCCCATAATCACAAACATGGTTTCTTTGAAGAAAAATTTACATTTAAATCCTTCATAATGTCTTGTAAATAAAATGTGAATTATCCTAAGAATATCTCTCAAAAGTGTCAAACCATGTGAATAGTAAGGCTTGTTGTCGTGTACCAGGATACCCTGGGTTAAGACCAAAACTCCTTGTCAGATTTTTCACTCTTAGGTACATCTATGCTAGAACCACGTCCACTTGTAGTATCCAGACAGGGATGTATTTTCTAGAAAGATCCACATAATATATTTCTTACCAAAATACAAGGATGTTCTTATATGTTTATCCTCAAATAATATCATAGGTATTTGTTCCCTAATCTATGTTTTCTAAATCTAGTTTCTAAGTTTTCTATTAAACTTCCTCTGATACTAACTGTAAAGACCTGACCCCAGTTGCTCAGAACTGGTGCCTTATTACATTACATTGGCATGATTACAATAAAGTTGTATCCCGAAGGAATAAATATTTTAGTAGATTTGGAAACAAGATACATATATAAGTTTAACATTACATCTTGAAAGGAAAAAACAACACTAATTTATTTCATTAGAAACATTCATGCCTCCTAGATTATGCCTGCAAGTCACTCATAACTTACTTCTTCATATCCTGGGAAAATGAAACGTAAAAAAGGGGTGAGCTCAAAAGCTCAGTAAGAGTAATAAATATAGTAGAAGATAACATAAACATAAACATTAGGCATGGTGAATAATTTAAAACACATGTCGTTACAAATAATAAACTTGAACACATTATGGCAGGAATATGAGCTGAGTAAATAATGTCATAATAAAACATAATCATGGGTATTCTAATAGTCGAATAACCGCATGAAATTTTAATTACTAGCTTCATAATGAGGGAAGTTCATATGTCAGAAATTCTGAAACATACCATAAAGGCCTCATCCAAGACATCTAAAAATGATTAAGGCCTTAGCGAAAACCATATTTCAAAATGGGCAAGGCCCCGGCCAAGTCCACATCTATTTGTCTCATGAAACCTACTAACACATTGAGGGGCTATAGAGTGCCCCACCCATCACATAATAAGTTCAATAAATTCCTCATATGAGTAGGTATAAACATAAACAATATATATATTCATAATTAAATTAACATATGAAATGTAAATAACTTTTCCCGAACATTAATCTTAAACACTAACCATTCAGAGTAAATTGGTGAATGGTTTTAGGATAGCACATCCACAATCAAACTATTCATAAACCATATAATTAAATATGGTAGATTATATCATATTATATTTATCCTAATAATACATAATAATCAACATGAGTGTTGAAATAGATGAAAATACTCTTATAAAATCATTGAGTAATTCTTGAGATAAATACTCTTTTATTTTGAAAAGAAGAGTTCCTTTGGAAAAGTCTTTATATAAAACCAGAACTAAAGTAAGGTAGTATTTTCATAATAAAATTAGTGGTTTTAGAAAGATAATGTTCGCTAAAAACATATTATAGAGTTCTCTGGAAAATTGGTAAGAATTTGAGAAATTCTCTTGAATCGGGCTTGTATTTCGGAAATAATTTTAAAATTTCCTTTTAAAATGTGTAACTCTCAATAAAATAAAGAAATATTATGGTTGGTAAAAACATATAGAACACTCACATAGAATTTATGAGGAGTATATATTAATACAAAATAATTTCATTGAGGTAATTAGACAATAAAATTAACCCGAATGGAAATGGAGGTTCGGGTGGAAAACCCTTACCTTCAGTCTGAATGTGTTCCGCTCTTGAACTTAATGTCCTGTAATAGGAAATTAGACTTAATAATAACTTAATTAAAAACATATTAGACATTTATTTAGTTTATCATGATTTTATTAAGCCCATTATGTCCTTATTCATTAGTTATAATATTGAATTCTGTCGTTCCAAAGTGTTCGTTTTCTTGATTTTCATAATCGGTTCACTTGTTTTTATGTAATGGAGTTCATGTGGAATGGATGTAAATCTATAGAATTGAATTTACATATTATTTATGAAAATAAATTGATGTTAATTGTCATTTATATCATTTTGTTACATGGCATGAGGATGAATCATTAGATGAAATATTAATGGCAATCACTTAGATTATTTTAGCAGTATTTTGATTATTATGAACTAGTTTGGTCATATGATTTAATATTATGTACATATAATGGTTCCTGAATATTAAATAAGTTATAATACATATATTATAGTCTGGTTCAACCATAAAAATGGTTTCATGACTAGTAATAAAGGAGAAATTGAAGAACGAAACTTCATCGTCCACAAAGGTTGTAAATTGGAACCTCACGGACGATGATTTCGTTTATAAAATAAAAGAGAGAGTAAGAATTTTGATGGTGGTTCTTCCATTCACATGATATAATTCCAGTATATAGATGATATTGGATTTATCATGGTCATTTGGATAGAGGATATGAGGATAGGATAACAATATAATGGAACTTTAAATGAAATTGAAAGAAATAGAATGTGAATTTACCTCTTGAATCCACCTCCTTGAGAATCTCCTCAAGGGAAGGGGTTTTGGTCTTTTGGCAAGAACAAGAGCTCCTAGACATGGGGAGTGACAAGGTAAAGGGTATTTGGGTAGAACTTTGAGTATATTCAAGTCTTAGAGGAGTGAAGAGAAGAGGGAGTGTGGGGGGGTTTATAGTGGAGGAGAGGAGTGAATTTTGAATATTTTATTCATTATTTTATTATTTCCCTCAAGTCAACCAATAGTGTTGATTCATGTGACCGATAATAGTAATAAGTGCATGTGAGTTTGAACCAAGTGGGCTTAAATCACTTATGATGTCATAAATAGTGTATTTAACTGATAATTTATATATACGGTATTTTACCGTATTTCATTATTCATCAAGAATTCGAGTATTTCAGAAAAATCACAAAAAATCACCCTGACCATTTTTCGATGTGTATAATTAAAAACTGAAATCCATTTTTTGAAAATAATTTTATAAATATTATTAATTTAATTTTTAAATACAATCATAGTTTATTCAAAAAATAACAATTTTAAAACTATAATTTGTTTTATATCACATTGAAAAATTAATCAAGATCTCATTATCTTGTAACCTTAAGAAAATAAAATATTATTATTATTTACTATTCATAAGGTTCATATTACTATTCAAATTACTATTCATAAGGGTATGTTGTTGTTCACCAAAAATCAAGTTGGTTCTATCAGGCTCCAAATAACTTACTGATCACAACTCTAAATGACCGTTTTTTGAAATTCAAAACATAGTAGAAGAAAAGTTGTGTTTAACAGCTAGATTATAAAATGTGTTGTTTTGTAGGGACTCGATGTTTCATGCATTCAATATTTATTTTCAAAACCCTGGGGTGTTACAAATATACTAGGATTGTACCTATCACTATAGAAGAACCGTGTCTAGCATCGTCTATGGACTACCCATCCATAAATAATCTACCAATCATATCTAATGACCCTGCCTATAAGGAATAGCTCAAAAGGACCATTGAAGGTTCCCCAACTAACCACATCAATAGAAATGTTTCACATCAAAGAGGCAATAAGGATCAAATTGTCCAAGAAACCTACACTGATGGAATCACTCAAAAAGTCTCCTTGATTGAAGAGGAATTGGAATACCTCCAATCTTATGGTATTGAAGAAATGAATCTCACCCCACCTACATTTGACATCACTTATGTCTACTCAAGGATTCCTCACCTTCCAATTTTGGATATTTTTTTAATCCACCATAAGATCCCTCCAATAACATACATCCCTTTAAAGGGTGAATTTTTTTAACTTATGCTCAATATTGAACGAGAATTTTTTTACTCTTACAAATGAAATGAATATATTCAATACAATCCTAAATTTATTATTATGATATATTACCATAAAATCTTAGAGGAACCATAGATACTATATGTTTTCGTCATTGAAAATTATACCACATAGCTTGAAGTGGATCTAAAATTACCTCTAGGACATGAGGGTCAATATAAGTTCTAGCATAATGAGGATGTTCATTGGCTCCTTCCTATAGAGATCAAGGGGTCAGAGTGGTGACATATTCTATATTAATGTAGAGATTCACATAATTTTCCCCTTCCAAAAAATAATAATCTTTCAAAAATGGGCACAAAATAATCTATATTAAATGTGAACCCCATACCCCTCTCTCTCATTCATTTCTTTTTTAATAAGTTTTTTCATACTTTAAGTATAATTTAAAAGATGTTAGAAGCATTCTTTTAAATATAAGTATGAAACAACTAACTAATAGTATGGATAACGGGGTTACTAAATAAACTCAATCAATTAATAAGTTATATAAACCTAATCATCACTAATAAGTAAATAAGAATATGTTATTTATCTATTATTCGTGTTTCTATTAATATAAATTTATAATTGATTCTAGAAGAAAAATTAAACAAAGACATATAAGAACATGGCATTTCATATATTCTTACTGATTCCTACCTATCAACTCCTAAATAAGAGGCACGAGACTCGAGAAGATAGGTAAGGAAAAAATAAACAAAAAACAACCTAGACTTCATATGGTAACTCAAGTATCCAACATAATTATGCTATTCGGACATATTTATGGGTTACTTCTTAGGTCTGGAAAGTTTTTTCTTTTGGATATAATCAATACCAGTATCCCTAGTTTCACTCTGATTCTATTTTGTAACATTTTTTACCTAGTATACCCAAATAGTTCCCAATTTAGGTCAACACATCATCTCAGACAAACTTCTTGATCACTAAAGTCTTATGTCAATGCTAAGGGATATAGATAACATTACCTTTGCAGTAGTGTGGTGCAAAATCTATTTTATTTATCCATACAGGTCCATAGACAGATGTTGACTGACCTTACCATATGAAAACATTTTTCTCTTTCTTTGAAACCATTGTTTGTGGAGGAAAAGGATGAAATAGAACCACTCGTTGTATTTCATTGGCAAAGAGATGAGATGTAGGGTTCGTCATGGTTAAGAACAGCGCAAAAACGTAAAATGTGGAACCCAAAAAATCAAACAATAGAGGAAAAGTAGAAAATAACATACATTAGATTGTAGCGTTGATTCGTCTGAGGGAACGTAGAGGAGTCACGCTGGCAGCAGAGGAGTTCCACGAGAGCTTGAGAATCGCGAGTGATTGAGTCGTAATAAGGGTTCTTTTAAATATATCAGGGACACTTTTAACAGCGCTTTCAGAAAAGCATTGATAAATATCTCTTTTATCAGCATTAAATTAATAAGCACTAATAAATTGGATATTTATCAGCGTTTTTTTAGCGGTGATAAAGATATTTTTATAAAGATATAAATATAGTAAATATACATTTATAAATATATTTATTTGTAAATATTTATTGATAAATATATTTTTAACATTATTAGTGGATATATAATCTTAAATACATGCATTTTAAAAATTAGTGAAATTGAATAATTCAAAATGAGTACACTTTAAAAATATTGAAAAATGGATGAGTTTTATTAATTAAATATAAATTATTAAAAAAATGTGGATATGTATATATTGAAAATAAGAAAACATAATAAATAAATATATATAAATAAATAATAGAAAATGATCAAATTCAAATGTAAAATAAAAAATAAAAAATAAATATTAAAAATAAATACCCTAACTGTAATAGTATTAAAAATAAATAAATAAAATTGACTGATTAAAAACATAATATATTAAATGCATCATGTTATAATGGAAAATCTAAAATATACTAAAATTTGAATAAATTACATAAATATTAGGTGTATGTGTTTCTATATATTGCATAAATATATTTGGGTGTACGTTTGTATATAAAAATGTATTAATTACATATGTGTGTGTGTGTAGACTACAAGATACGACCTCGGAGCGGCATCTCCTCTCCCACTGCGGCGCCTAGGGTTTTCCTTTAGTTTCTCTTCCCTTCCCCCACTAGCCTGGCTCGGTCCCAAAGGTGGCTACATCTGGTTCGGCTCGATGTTGGCGTGGCCTGGCATCGGCTTGGTGCGGTGGAGTTCTGGCGTGGCCCTTTGTTGCCTTTCACCGAAGACTTGGATCGTCGGGCAACAACTTCTATGTTCAGCTCAGCGTGGTTTGTTGTTTCGGCGACGATGTGGCTCGACATGCCGTTCAGATCGGTGTTGGCGACGACATGGTTGAGTGGTGGTGCTACGGTTCGCAGTTGATGGGACAATGCATCCAGTTCACTTCAAGGAACGATCCCAGAAGAGGTTCAGAGCAAGGAGCTTCCACAAATTATGGTTATCCGGAATTTGATGTTTGAGAGGGTATGGTGTTTGGCATCGGTATTGTGCTTGTGCATCCTTGCACGGGACTGCTAGCCGACCAACGATGAGAAGTTGGAAGCTCGTCTTAATGATTTTGATGCTGGAGAGGGGACCTTCTTTGCAGTTTTGAATTGGTTTGTTTTTGGCTCTGGGACATTGGACTGTGAGGCTTGATTGTCTTTATGTCTTTGAAGTACGTTGGGTTCCCCTTACCCATCAAAAGGGGGTCTATCTTAATAAAAAAATAATTTTCAATCAATGTGTGTGTGTGCTCGTGAAATCAATGTCGCACACGACGTTTGATATATGTTAAATTGAACAATCAAACAACATTAAAAACGAATAAGACATTAATATATTTTTAATTAACATTTTATTCATTTTATATATATTTATATTTAATATATATTATTTATTACTATTTATAATTAATATATATATATATATATTATACTTATTCATTTTTATTAATAATTGATTCATTAATAAATTTTTAAATAATTTTGTAATTTATTCATTTTTAATTTTTTTGTTTAATTATTACAATCTATTCATTTTATATATCTATATTTAATATATAATATTTATTAATATTTATAATCTATATATATATATATTAAATTTATTCATTTTTATCAATAATTATTTAATTAATAAAATATTTAATATTTTTCTTAATTTAATCATTTTAAATTTTTATTTGTTTAATTATTTCATTTTATTCATTTTACAAATCTATATATTTAATATATATTGTTTATTAATTTTCAAAATTTATATATGTGTATATTTAATTTATTCATTTTTAACAATAATTATTTAATTAATGAAATTGTTAATTTTTTATTTTTCTTTGTTTAATTATTTCATTTTATTGTGAACTTTTATCAGCGCTAAAAAAAGTGCTGATAAAGGATGTCATTTATTGGTGTTTTTTTAGCGCTAGTAAAGGTCTCACTTTATCAGCGCTTATTTTAGCGCTGATAAAGATGGACTTTATCAGCGTATTTTGCTAGTGTTGCTAAATGTCAGCGGTGTTAAAGGTGTGTTTTGTAATAGTGACACGCAATAGCGTATTCAAAAATTTGTCTTATTATGATGAATAGGTATATAGGACATGGTGGGTCCCACCACGGGGTCTGAGTATTGTCTAAGTTATCGATCACCGATAAATAAATAAATTCATTATTATTCAAGTAAAGAATAATTGGAGTGAATTTATTTATTAGAAGTATTCACAAGGTATTTAGTGAATATGAGAAATGATGTTATTTGAACGAATATTATTTTAATATTTGAGATTCATTTAATATTAAACGGGAATTGTGAGTCGAATTAATGACTCGGGTTTATCATTTAATATATTTTATATATATTACAGGTATGTGATAAAATAATAAATAATATTTATGACGCATATTAGTTTGTCATAATTCATTATTTATTTAGTGGACGTTAAATATATAGGGGTCGGGGAACCCAATCTTGGTATTTGAGCATCTACTATAAATAGAGGAAAGAGACTCACATACAACGACTATTCACTGCGAATTCACCTGAGTCTCTCATCTCCCACTTTCTAGAGAGATAAGCTCTCGATCCAAGTGATTGGTTCGGGCTCATCTCCATGCATCGAAGGCATGTTGAGTGCGGCTTGAGATCGGAAAAGGTATGTTTTCGGTTTATGTTTTTGTGCTTTGTTTAATTTACGCGAAATCCTCAGACTGTATCGGGGCTCGAATTGTCGGAGACGACAGGTTCTGCCGTCTTGGCGATGAAAAAAAAATTAACTTTTCTGCCCACTAGCTTCTGATGCGACGAGCCTTGGTACCTTCACCTTCACACACACATATAAATTGAAAAATCAATAATTATTTACTAATATTTTATTTATTTACTTATAATTAATTCTAAATCATAACTATTAATTACTAATAATTATTTCTAAATAATTTATACATGAAAATGGTTTTTTTTAAATGAATTTAATTATGTTTTTGTTTTTTGTTTTTGACAAAGGTGCTAAAGCCTGTAATGCAAATGCCCAACGGTTTGATACACCTTGCTAACTTAGTTTTCAAAATATTTTAAACTTAGACTTATTATGATTTTTTTGAAACTCATAAACAAAAAAAAACCTCCCACACCACAGACACACAATTATGAACCGCTCTCCTCCCATAACATGGCACCAAACACCAAAAGTAAATGAGAGTCCTTGAAGAAAGAAGAAGACTCGTCCGCAAACCAAGAATCAGGTAAAGCACCCGCTTAATTGAGCATCCATCTTCTATACAAAATTATGTCAAAGCAATCACACAAAAAGGCTACCCAGAAGGCGTGAAAAAATAGATGAAGAGAAGATTCTTTGGTAGGAATAGAACACCGACATCTTGAGTAGTCATGTCAGTATAGATTTTTTTAGAGCAATTTTATAATGTAGTTATTTACTTTTCACTTTAATTTTTCAAAGGAATTTTACAATACAGATTTGCATTGAATTTTTTCAATAGTTTGTCCAATAAAATTGCTTAGTGAAATTTTCAAGAAGAATTTTTTGGTGATTTTTTGTTATAGCATTTTTAGTGGACTTTTGCGGAGAATTTTTTTAGTGGATTGTCTAGGGGGATTTTTTAGTTGATTTTTCCGATGAAAATTTCTTTTCTAGTGAAATTTTCAAATATATTTTCCAGTGGAAATTTCCTTTGGGCTTCCTTTGGATATTCCATTGTAATTTTCAAGTGATTTTTTTTCTGTAGATTTTTCCAACGGTTTTTTTTTTCGGTAACAAATTTCTTTAAAGTGGAGTTTTCTAGCATATTTTCCAATTGAATAAGTGCAATTTTCCAACATAAAATTTCCATGGAATTTTCATGTGAATTTTCCGGTAGATTTCCAAGAGGTTTTCTCATGGGGATTTTCCTTGTATTTAAATAATAAACTTTTTTTATTTAAAAAAAATCGCTTTTAAGAAAATAATATGCAATACCATTAAAATTGCAAATTATTTTGTATGCCCCTAAAAAAATATTCCATACTTCAAAAAAAACAATGAATTTCTCTTTAATTATATCAGGTGTACGCCTAAAAGAACGGGCAAAAGCGAGTTTATGGAGCCCTAATTTTAAATAGCGACAATTCATACAAAATTTCTTTGATCCGCGTATGAAACTTTCCTCAAAATCCCACCTTGGAAAACTCAAATGCAAGCCGCCATGAAATTGAGTTTCCACGCGAGCGCCGTCGCCATGGAAGTCAACTCTCTCTTCATCATCTCCTTCCTCTCGCCACTAGCACAGTTTCACAAACCCAAGAGCACGTAATAGACAAGGGTTATGGGCAACGATATCAACATCCCGAATATAACCCTGCAACACAGTCAAAACCCGCCATTAATCCATGAACCCTACGCACACAAAAATGATTTTTTTTCCCATTGATTTGCAGACAGCGAAAGTAGAAGCTCCACCCGGTACTCAAAATGTCGGGGTGCAGCCCATACTCCCTGGCGAATACGAAGGGCACGATCCCTTGCGGAAGGGCAGCCTGCACGATGGCCGCTCGCAGACGGACGCCTCTCACCCCGACGCCCACCGACGCGACGGACATCAGGGCCGGACCGCCGAGGAAGCGGAGGCCCATCCCGATGGCGGCCTTTTTGGCGCCGCAAGCTATCAGCTTGGGCTGGAGAGCCATGAACAGCCCTGCAATTGCAATCCCCACCACGAAAACGACGTCGTATACAGATCCATTCATGTAATGGAGATGCCGATTTTACCTAAACTGAACATCGCCATTCCCAGGCCCGCGTCTGAAATTATCTGCACCGAGGATTTAACGACGCCGGGCATCCCCAAGTTCCATCTGCAAATGTCAGGGAAATCAATGGCCGCCCTGTTGGTTGTTATAATAACGGCAGTGCTGAGATAGATGAGCCCACTTGAAGGCGACGAGTGACCAGAGCAGGCCCATGATGCTGGAATACGTGTTCGGGTTGCGAGACAGCTTCCGGCCCACCACCAAGAGTATAACCCTCAGCAGCACCCACGCACGCGGCATTGATGGGCCCGCCGCGGCCCCTTCGCCGCGGCCCATGGAAGTTTTCGGCGTCTCACGGAAGGTCAGCTCTCTCTCCACCGCCGGCGACGGCGTCCGGGAAACCCACGCCGGTGATCTCGCGCCCACGTTGGACGCCCGGGGGGTATATTGGTCCGACGAGGCGTAGCCGGAGAGCGGAGGGCTCGCCGCCCGGAACCCCATCCACCCGAAGGGATCCTCCGTGACGCTGCGGCGGAGCGTATCCACGGATATTATTTCGACGTTGGAGAGATCGGACGCCCGGGGAGTGAATCCCGCGGTCGACGGCGGCGCCGCCTCGGGAGCGGAGGACGTGGACCGCCGGATCCGGACCCGGATCCGGCCGTGGGCATCGACCTCCGACTGGGTGCAGAGCGGGTCGCGACCGTCCAGCGACATCACGTCGGGGTCGATCTCGAATCTCGATATGGACGCGGCGGCGCCGCCGGGGAACTGGCTGCGGATCATCGCCACCGCCGCTCTGTACTCGTAGAGAAACAGCAGCAGGGTGTACCAGATGATGCACTGGAGAACGACGATCTGGACCATGAGAGTCTGGGTGAAATCTCCATACATGGCCTTGAGGAGGGGAATTCCCATCACCAGAGTGTTGGGCAGGGTGGCGACGGAAAACAGGGTGATGGACCAGTCGAGGGTTCCGCCGAGAAAGGCCGCCCAGACGCAGAGCAGCAGCAGCGCCGCCGCCTTGGCCATGGAGTCGGCCAGCAAGAACCTGAGGTCCATCTGGTAAGGGTCGTTGTCGGCGATGAAGTGGAAGGACAGGACCGGGACGGCGAAGAGGGCGACGAAGCGGTTGACGCCGGAGCACTGGTTTGGCGTGAATATCTGCCACCACCTGACTGAGGCGTAGGCCAGCAGCATGGCCACGTACAGCGGTGTGATCGCACACATCACACTGTAAAATTCTCCCCAGCTGATCATCTTCTTCTTCCTGCGCCTGAATCGGTTCATCTCGGTTTCTTATTATTCCTTCTGCCCTGTTCAGAAGAAGGACCGTTTGTGGAAGGAGGGTAAATTATTTGCAAAGTTTTATTATGGCGGTGAATAAAAAAATCATTTACCTTGTTTGACTGTCCGGGCCGGGACCAGAAATCGCATGCCCGCGGTGTTTTGTCGTAAAGTTTGTAGAAAACCGTGTAAATGTTTCATTAAAATCCGAGACCAGCAGTTTATGTGCATCTTTCGTGGGAGAACATATATTACTAAAGATACACTCTTTAACACCGAGGTTAAAAGATTGATGTTATTATGAGCGCCGTTAAATAAGAGTATCATTTATCAGTGTTATAAATAGTGTTAATAAATGATCATTATGTTTTGTTTGTATAACAACAATCCCAACAAAAACATGTAACCCGTGTATGCAAAATATATAATTTAATTGAAATAAATCTGACATCATGAATACAAAAAAAAAACAATATTATGTACATTTCAAACAATGTTTTGTATAATTACCTTTACATTTATCCACAAAACATTTTAAAAACATTAATGCTTCATCTTTCGTCACCCGCAATCCTCTTTCAAAAAGTCTTTCCATTACATCAGTTGCCAAACAAATCATCTCAACCAAAACAAAAGAATCCACCTATATGAGAAAACAAATCTTATGTTAGTAATACTACAAAGAAATAAATTGTACATTAATACGAAAGAATACATTAACAAAATATCGATTTTAAATAAAAAGACACACTTGGAGTTATGCCAGTTACACCGTGCGTCGTGTTGAGATCAGGTTCATTTCTACACGTTACAAATGAGTTATGGGATGTTGTCCTAAAGTATCAAAACAATTCGAATGCGTATACTCGGTTTTCAGTATGTCATTTGTTTTTTTATACTAAAATTAACGTCAATTTTGAATAAAGACACACTTGGAGTTATACCGGTTACACCGTGCGTCGAATTGACCTATGACTGATTCTTACACATCACAAATTACTTATTGATCGTTGTCCTAAAGTATCAAAACAATATGAATGCATTTGCTCGGTTTTCAATATGTCACTTGTGTTTTCTATTATAATATCATTTCAAACTGGAAACATGCACTTTGAGTCATACCGATCACATTGTATGTCAGTTTGACACGAGACTACCTCATACACATCATGAATGACTTGTGAATCGTTTTCCTAAATTATCAAGACAATTGAAGCACATTTGCTTGAGTTTCAATGGGCGACACACGTTTTGAACTAAAATGTCAATTTTAAACTAATAACAGACACTTGAGTCATATCAATCACATCATGCATTGGATTGAGCTGCGGTTGATTCATACACATCACAAATGACTCATCAATCGTTGTACTAAAGTGTCAAAATAATCTGAATACGTTTTCTCAGTTTTCAGTATGTCACTTGGTCTTTTTACTAAAATTAATGTTAATTTTAAATAAAAAGACACACTTAAAGTCATAACAGACACATCGTGCGTCAGATTGAGGTGTGGTTGATTCCTACACGTTAAAAATGACTTACGAATTGTTGTTCTAAATTATCAAAAATAATATAAATACGTTTTCTCAATTTTCAGTACGTCACTTTTTCTTTTTACTAAAATTTGTCACGACCCGTCCCCCGGGGGCCCGCATCGTGACAACCCCAAGCCCGCCTTCCATAGGTCAGAGGTTGGCGACTAGCATCAAAGACGTAATCCCCTAAAATTGGGAAGACATTGTCTTTATAAAACGTAAACTCACACAACCAGAGTACAAGCGGAAGCAAACACTATGTAAAAATTGTATAACAAGTGTACTGGAATTAAAGAGGGCCAGAATGCAAGCCCAACAGGAAAGTACAACTGAAAGCAAGTACAAATGAAAGAAAGTGACAATAACTAAAACGTAGAAGCAGCTCCAGGATCGTTGTCCGGGATTCCTACCTGAAGGGTAGGTACAGATGTCCACCTCAGCACTCCACGTCTAACGGTCCGCTCCGTGTACCGTCTCGCCGAGTAGTCCACCTCCGGGCGCCGTCCAGTCCTGGTTCGCTCTCGGCCTCCGTCAACGATGTCCGTCGTCTGCATCCAACACAACGTAGTGCGGGCATAGCCCGTGCAGGGGTGAGTATAATGATACTCAATAGGGACCCCGAGACCCTCAAGGTCACACAAAAATCTAACAAGGATGAACCACAAAACATAATATTCAACGGATAACCAATACTTAGGTATATGCCAATGCATATACCTAAGTTATCAAGTAACTCATCTCAATCATGAGGAAAAACACAAGGTCATTGACTCAGGTCAAACCGGAATTTTCATTAACGAAACCACAACTACTGGAGAACTCATCCTCTGTCGAGCACAGTAGTCCTGTCACGATTCCGAGGTGTTACTCACTAACCTTAGACTGCTGAGGTACTCCTCCTGTCGAGTACCGTGAGTCTGCCGTCTCACACAGTAGCGCTCCCCGCCATAGGTCTGTCGCCTCACACAGTAGCGCTCCCCCTAATAGCCTACAGAGGTACTCCTCATGTCGAGTACCGCGAGTCTCCCGCCTCACACAGTAGCGCTCCTCCGCCATGGGTCAACTGCCTCACATAGTAGCGCTCCCCACTGGGCTAGTCAAGTCACTCCAAACGAATCGGACAAGTAATCATCAGGTCTCAGCCAGCTTCTAGGTCTCTGTAGTCTGCTTGCTAGTCTCCGGGAGGGTCCGCTCCACGAGCTACAAGCCGATACTCCAAGTGTCACAAAGTCCCACGAAGAAGTTTCTCAAAGGTCCGCCACGTCATAGGGGTCTCAACGCAACAGACAACGCGTTAATCGGATGCCCGGTCTGTGAGTTATTAGCCTTTTTGTCCCGGGGGCCCGGTTGGTTTCGTGTACGAATCAACCCGACTGTATCTCAACTGTACTCTGAATTCCCATGAGGTATTTTTGAAGGGATCGATTCTCAAAGAGATTACCAGCGTCACTGACGGTTTGTCAAACGGACGTCCGGTGCCAAAGATATGGCCAACGCAAGCAAAGGGTCAAAAGTGGGCCTGGGTCCGGTGTGACCTGGTCGGACCGACTCGACCCAACTCACTCTGGGTCGACCCCGTCCGGGTCAACCCAGTCAGACTTGCTGGGTCTGACCCGGCCTGTTGGGCGGTTCAGCCCGCTAAGTTTGGCCAAGTCCGCTGGGCCCGGCCCAGCAAACTACGTGGACAATTTGGGTCGAAGTCGCCACATGGGCGACTCGGCCTGAAAGCCAGTGGCAGGTCCGGCCGATGCCGCGAGGGGCGCAGCTCGGCTCGAGAGGCCAACGGCGGGCCGCACGGGGCGCGGCTCGGCTCGAGAGGCCAACGGCGGGCCGCACGGGGCGCGGGTGTGTCGGGAAGGGCACGGGGTGCGCCGGGCAGGCACCGGGGGGCGCCGGGCAGGCGGCCCGGGCACCAGGGGGTGCCGGGCAGGTGCCAGGAGGGCGTCGGGCAGGCGCGGGGCGCAACAGCAGCGCGCGGGGCGCGCGGGCCGGGATGGCCGCAGTTTCGACCAGGGCGCGCGCCGGGCAGCACGCGGGTAGGCCGGTCGGGCACCGCCCGGCCGGTGGCGCGGTTCGCAGAGGCCGCAGGTAGCGCGACCTCTATTCACCGTCTTCGTCGCCGTCGCCACGTTGCCATGCCGCTGCTTCTTCACCGTCGATCCAAGGTTCCAAAACCGTAAAGGTTGCGGAGGGGTCCGGTCGTGTTCGTGCGACCCAAACTCTCCACGTTAGAACGATAGCAAGCGGCTCAAGAAGTTGATTCAACGTGAGAGGATAAAGCATTAAACAACTTAAAACACACCCCTATCTTTTTAATCGACGGACGTTCGTTCGTTGCGGGGGAAGATGATGTTGACGTCGTTCGCCGTACGCTTCCACTTCAGAGTTCGTGCGTCGGTCCGTTGATGACGAAGAGGAAGGATGAATGGTCGTCGAAGAGATCCCACGTCGGAAGGGGGGGTTCCGAGGAAGAATTTGTCGTCGCCGGTGTCTTCGCGTTCTTCGTTGGAGGAAGCGTAATCCTCCAAGTGTTGGGCGTCGCGTAACTTTACCAGCGCTTCGTCGCTTGGTGAAGTCATCCCAAATCCTCCACACAAGCTCCCTATATATAGGAAAGGGGGAGAGGTATGTAACCATCGTGGAATTTATGACGGTTCATTTATTAAGAACCTTCTTAAATTTCAACGATGCAGTTACTTAAATTAAAAAAAGAAGGGGAGTCAAGCAAATTAAAAAGCATTGGCGCATAAAATTAATTTACACCAATTAATTTTATATTGACACATAAAATTAATTGCTAACTTTAATTTTATGTTGACACACAACATTTAATTTCACGTGGACACATAAAATTAATTGACAACAATTAATTTTATGTTGACACACAACATTAATTGAGAAGGTTGTGAGGTTTCCTCTCCCTCCCCATTAAATGGGGGGTTAAACCCCATGTGGACCCCACGTCATAACCTCTCGCGGGTGGTTATGCTGCTCGGGTGGTCCTCACCCCAATCATCTTCCCATGGGAGGTTAGGGTGTGGCGGCCCCACCACCAACCCCCAAAGGGAGGTTCCAACTTACAACACATGACAGCTTAAAAATAAAATAAAGTGTTGTACTTTATTTTTTTATTATTTTCTTTAATAAAAAGCCAAAAACTAACTTCCAAACTCGTCAAAACGCAACTGCGATGAAGGTCTTACTAAGCAATTACCGACGCTGTGAGTTCAACGGTGCCCTCAGATTTCAATTCTGAGCACCGGTCCAAAAGATATAAAATCCCGAACGTACGTTTACTGAACGTACACGAAAAAATGTTCGGAAAATTATTATCAGTCACCCTCGACTCGCGCCAGTCGAGGTTAGGCTCTGCCTAGGTGAAACACGTCCCAACGAAGCCAACGGTACTCTCGGATTTTTAATTCGACTCACCGTTTAGAAGTTATGAATTTTACAATAAAATTATTGTTACTTAATTATTTTATTTACGGCCAAAAACTAACTTTTTTCTGCTGGCCCGCGCCGACCAAAGTTAGTATTTGCTTAAACAAAGCATGCCCTCACGAGTTCAGTGGTGGTCTCAGATTTTTAATCCGAGCTACCGTTTGTGAGTTATATGCATTTGAAAAATAAAATAATTTGTTTAATTATTTTATTTACGGTTATGCCATTTTTGGGATTTTTCATAGGAGTCCCGCGCCGACTAAACTTAAGTTATGCCTAGGGTAAACCCGCCATCCTGAGCGCAACAGTGCCCTCAGATTTCTGATCCGAGTAACCTTTTAAGAGTTATTCCACTTTTTCAGGAAAACTGCTTACGCGTGTTAATTTAAGTTTAACAAAACTTCAGAAATTGATTCCGGGCACACCAGGCCTTGGAATTAGGCGCCGTCAGAAACTGTGGACTCGTAAAATTCCCATGTATATATATATATATAAATCTATGGGAATTCCGGGTCTTTACATTCTCCCTACCTCAGGGCTTTACGTCCCCGTAAGCTACAACTCACACTAAGGGAACAAAAGGGGGTATTGGGCACACATCTGAGCCTCCCGCTCCCATGTGCTCTCCTGGAGGTTCCCATGCTTCCAGCGAACACGCACCAGAGGAATCGACCGTCCACACAGGACCCGCTCCTGTCGACCCTCAATCTCCACTGGAACCTCCGTGAAAGTCGCTCCGTCATCGATGTCCAACTCTCCATGTTCGATGATGTGTGAAGGGCCGTGCACGTATCTCCTCAGCTGAGATACGTGGAAGACGTCATGCACCCGATGCAACAGAGGTGGAAGAGCTAAGCGGTAAGCCACCTCGCCTACTCTGCTGAGGACCTGGAAAGGTCTGATGAAACATGGAGATAACTTACCACCTCGGCCAAATCTCCGCAGAGCTCGTCGAGGTGAGACCCGTAGGAAGACGTGGTCGCCATCCTCGAACTCCAGTGGTCTCCGTCTCCCATTAGCATAGGACTTCTGTCTGCTCTGTGCAGTCTTCATCCGCTCCTGGATGATCTGCACCTTCTCCGTGGTAGCTCATACCATCTCTGGTCGGAAGGAAGTTGGCCGACTTGGTGAGTCGGTCGGCAATCACCCAAATAGAGTCATGTCCCCTGGACGTACGTGGAAGACCCGTCACAAAGTCCATGGATATCCCATCCCTCTTCCACTTTGGGACCCCTAAATGCTGAACCAAGCCTGCTCGTACCTGGTGTTCTGCCTTCACTTGTTGACAAGTGAGGCATCGAGAGTCAAACTCCGCTACTTCCTTCTTCATACCTGGCCCCCAGTGCTGTTGTCTGAGGTCCTCATACATCTTCGCCACGCCTGAATGTACCGCTAAAAGAGATGTGTGGAACTCCCTCAACACCTCATCCTGAAGTGCAGTTGGTACCATGGTACGTCCTCTGAAGAGGATGACATGCTCCCCACCTTTAGAAAATCTATCAGGTGCCTGCCCTATGGATATCTGACCACGTCGTGTCTCGCAGTCAGCATCCCCATGTTGTGCCTCCCTGACTCGCTAAAGAAGAGGGGGAGTGACTGTAAGAGACTGTAGATAGGCCGCTCCATCTCTATCCACAAAGGATATCTGTAAGGCAGCTAGCTGCTCTGTTGCCTCTCCTAGCAGCTGAATACCAGATCTCCTGCTGAGAGCATTCGCAACAATGTTTCCCCTTCCCAGGAGTATAGACTTTCTTGAAGTCATAGTCTTGCAGGAACTAAAAACTAAAAACTCCTGCTGCCACGAGGGTAAGGCTGGCTGACTCAAGAGTGATCAGCTACACCCTCCTAAGCATGAGTTTAATCTGTGCTGCCTAGGTTTCCTTTTTCACCGACTAAGGAAAACCTCATCTCAATGTTGTAGATAAACCACAACCTCTTTGCCTAATACAGTCAATCTGAGTGTGAACTGTGGATGTCAAGTCCAAACCCAAACTAACGCCGTAAGGCCTCGACGCTGCCACCAAGAGGTTCCAACCGAAACTCTCGCCTCTAGGGTCAGATCACACCGTCAGCGTAAGTGTGACTATCGAGTCTCCTCCCAAAGGTATCTCCAGACGTGAGGGTCAAGTCAACGGTTTAACCAGAAACTCTAGGTCTAGGAGAATATTTGTGGAAGGAAGGAATGATTGGTACCTATGTCTATTGTTACGGCAGCTAGTAGTAGACACATACCGTACCTCGAATCATTCCTAGAGCCCATGGGTCACACTCTTTGACCGCATGCAACTACTCTCTTCCCCTGCCCTCCAGCTCACAGAGCCTGGCGGGGACTACAAAGGTGGGTGGTTGTAACATGTCAAAATGTACACCACCTCATGCTGATCTCCTAGCTCTGCTTCCACGTCTTCTGCCCTGCAGATTCATCTGTCCATGTCACATCCTCTTCCCGAAACATCTTGCACGCCCAAGTCTCTGAGACTGGCGCCAATTTCCTGCTTTCCCACTGTTAAAATTCTATGGCTGTATCCGTTCATCCAAAGAACATTCAACCGCAAAGGTTCTCTCTAGCATCCTAACATAGGTAGGAATGCACAGAGGAAAAAGAAATTGATGGCTTGGATGTACCTAAACACATCTCACTTGGAGGTCCAAGCTCCGAAGCACTGATCGTACCGCGGGTCTGCCGCCTCACACAGTAGTGCTCCTCCACCATGGGTCTGCCGCCTCACACAGTAGCGCTCCTCACTGGGCTAGTCAAGTCACTCCGAATGAATCAGACAAGCAGTCATCAGGTCTCAGCTAGCTTCTAGGTCTCCGTAGTCTGCTCGCTCGTCTCCGGGAGGGTCCGCTCCACGAGCTACAAGCCGATACTCCAAGTTTCATGAAGTCCCACGAAGAAGTATCACAAAGGTTCGCCACGTTATAGGAGTCTCAAAGCAACAGATGACATGTCAATCGGACGCCCGATCTGTGAGTTATTAGCCTTTTTGTCCCGGGGGTCCGGTTGGTTTCGTGTACGAACCAACCCGACCGTATCTCAACTGTACCCCAAATTCCCATGGGATATTTTTGAAGGGACCGATTCTCAAAGAGATTACTAGTGCCGCTGAAGGTTTGTCAAACGGACGTTCGGTGCCAAAGATATGGCCAACGCAAGCAAAGGGTCAAAAGTGGGCCTGGGTCCGGTCCGACCCGGTCGGACCGACCCGACCCAACTCACTCTGGGTCGACCCGGTCAGACTTTCTAGGTCTGACCCGGCCCGTTGGGTGGTTCAGCCCACTAAGTTTGGTCCAGTCCGCTGGGCCTGGCCCAGCGGACTGCGTGGACAATTCAGGCCGAAGTCGCCACGTGGGCGACTCGGCTCGAAGGCCAGTGGCAGGTCCGGCCACCGCCGCAAGGGCGAGGCTCGGACGGCTCGGTCCGAGAGGCCAACGACGGGCCGTGCGGGGCGCGGGCAGGCCGCGGGTGTGCCGGGAAGGGCGCGGGGCGCGGCTCGGACGGCTCGGCCCGAGAGGCCAACGACGGGCCATGCGAGGCATGGGCAGGCCGCGTGTGTGATGGGAAGGGCGTGAGTTGCGCCGGGCAGGCGCGGGGGGGGGGGGGGGGGGCAGGCGCGGGGCGCGCGGGCAGGGTGCCGGCGGGCCGGGTTGGCCGCGGTTTCGGCTGGGGCATGCGCCAGGCAGCGCGCGGGTAGGCCTGTCGGGCGCCGCTCGTCCGGCGGCGCGGTTCGCGAAGGCCGCGGGTAGCACGACCTCTATTCGCCGTCTTCGTCGCCGTCGCCACGTTGCCATGCCGCAACTTCTTCGTCGTCGATCCAAGGTTCCAAAACCGTAAAGGTTGCGGAGGGGTCCGACCGTGTTCGTGCGGCCCAAACCCTCCATGTTAGAACGATAGCAAGCGGCTCAAGAAGTTGATTCAACGTGAGAGGATAAAGCGTTAAACAACTTAAAACACACCCCTACATTTTTAATCGACGGGCGTTCGTTCGTCGTGGGGGAAGATGATGTTGACGTTGTTCGCCGTACGCTTCCACTTCCGAGTTCGTGCGTCGGTCCGTTGATGACGAAGAGGAAGGATGAAGGGTCGTCGAAGAGATCCCACGTCGGAAGGGGGGGTTCCGAGGAAGAAGCTGAGGAAGAATTTTTCGTCGCCGACGTCTTCGCGTTCTTCGTTGGAGGAAGCGTAATCCTCCAAGTGTTGGGCGTCGCGTAACTTTACCAGCGCTTCGTCGCTTGGTGAAGCCATACCAAATCCTCCTCCCAAGCTCCCTATATATAGGAGAGGGGGAGAGGTATGTAACCATCGTGGAATTTATGACAGTTCATTTATTAGGAACCTTCCTAAATTCCAACGATGTAGTTACTTAAATTAAAAAAAGAAGGGGGGTTAAGCAAATTAAAAAGCATTGATGCATAAAATTAATTGACAACAATTAATTTTATGTCGACACATAAAATTAATTGATAACTTTAATTTTATGTTGACACACAACATTTAATTTCACGTGGAAACATAAAATTAATTGACAACAATTAATTTTATGTTGACACACAACATTAATTGAGAGGGTTGTGAGGTTTCCTCTCCCTCCCCATTAAATGGGGGTTAAACCCCATGTGGACCCCACGTCATAACCTCTCGTGGGAGGTTATGCTGCTCGGGTGGTCCCCACCCCAATCATCCTCCCATGGGAGGTTAGGGTGTGGCGGTCCCACCACCAACCCCAAAAGGGAGGTTCCAACTTACAACACATGGCAGCTTAAAAATAAAATAAAGTGCAGTACTTTATTTTATTATTATTCTCTTTAATAAAAAGCCAAAAACTAACTTCCAAACTCGTCAGAATGCAACTGCGGTGAAGGTCTCTCTAGGCAATTACCGACGCTGCGAGTTCAACGGTGCCCTCAAATTTTAATTCTGAGCACCGGTCCAAAATATATAAAATCCCGAACGTACGTTTACTGAACGTACCCGAAAAAAAGTTCGGAAAATTATTATCAGTCACCCTCAACTCGCGCCAGTCAAGGTTAGGCTCTGTCTAGGTAAAACACGTCCCAATGAACCCAACGATACTCTCAGATTTTTAATCCGACTCACCATTTAGAAGTTATGAATTTTACAATAAAATAATTGTCACTTAATTATTTTATTTGCGGCCAAAAACTAACTTTTTCTACTGGCCCGCACCAGCCAAAGTTAGTATCTTCTTAAACAAAGCATGCCCTCACGAGTTCAGCGGTGGTCTCAGATTTTTAATCCGAGCTACCGTTTTTGAGTTATAAGCATTTGGAAAATAAAATAATTTATTTAATTATTTTATTTACAGTTATGCCATTTTCTGGATTTTTCACAGGAGGCCCGCGCCGACTAAACTTAAGTCACGCTTAGGGTAAACCTGCCATCCTGAGCGCAACGGTGCCATCAGATTTCTGATCCGAGTAACTATTTAAGAGTTATTCCACTTTTTCAGGAAAACTGCTTACGCGCGTTAGTTTAAGCTTAACAAAACTTCAGAAATTGATTCAAGGCACACCGGGCCTCGGAATCAGGCGCCGTTAGAAACTGTAAACTAGTAAAATTCCCATGTATATATATATATATATATATATATATAAATTTCCACGGGAAACCGGGTCTTTACAAAATTAATGTAATTTTTAAATAAAAAGAGACATTTTGAGTTATACTGGTCATACCATGCATCATATTGAGGTACGACTGATTCCTATATGTCAAAAATGACTTATGAATCGTTTTTATAAATTATCAAAACAATCCGAATGTATTTGCTCGGTTTCCACTATACCATTTGTTCTTTTTACTAAAATTAATGTCAGTTTTAAATAAAAAGGCACACTTAGAGTTATACTGGTTACACTATGCATCTGATTGAGGTGGGGCTGATTCCTACACGTTAGAAATGACTTGTGGATCATTTTCTTAAACGATCAAAATAATCCAAATGCATTTTATTGGTTTTCAATATGTCGCATGTATTTTTTAATAAAATTAATGTCAATTTTAAATAAATAGGCACACTTGGAATTATACCGATCACACCGTGCGTCGAATTGAGGTACGACTGATTCCTACATGTCAAAAATGACTTATAAATTATTTTTCTAAAGTATCAAAACAATCCGAATGTGTTTGCTCGATTTTGAGTATATCACTTGTGTTTTTTATTAAAATGTTATTTGAAACTGGAAACACGCACTTTGAGTCATACTGGTCACATCGTGTGTCGGTTCGACATGAAACTGATTCCTACATGTCAAAATGGATTATGAATCATTTTCCTAAATTATCAATACAATCCGAGCGTGTTTTATCATTTTTCAACAACTGCCACTTTTTAAACTAAAATATCAATTTTAGACTCATAATGGATACTTTGAGTCATAATAGGAACACCGTGTATCAGTTTGAGGTGAGACTATTTCCTACTCATCACAAATGACTTATGAATTCTTTTCCTAACGTGTAAAAATAATCTGAATGCATTTGCTCAGTTTTGAGTATGTCGGTTGTCTTTTTACTAAAATTAATGCCAACTTTAAATAAAAAGATGCACTTGGAGTCATACCGGTCACACCGTGCATGAGATTGTGGTGTGAATGATTCTTACACACTCCAAATGACTTATGAGTCATTTTACTAAAGTATCAAAATAATCTGAATGTGTTTTCTCAGTTTTGAGTACGTCACTTTTCTTTTTTACTAAAATATCATTTGAATCTGGAAACATGCACTTTGAGTCATACCAGTCACATAGTGTATCGGTTTGATGTGAGATTGATTCCTACATGTTAAAAATGACTTATAAATCATTTTCCTAAATTATCAATATAATCCAAGTGTGTTTTCTCAATTTTCAATGAGTGACACTTTTTAAACTAAAATGTCAATTTTAAACTGATAACATACACATTGATTCATACCAAGCACATCATGTATCAGATTGAGGTGAGACTAATTCCTACAAGTCAAAAATAAACTATAGATTGTTAAAATAAAGTATAAAAATAATCCGAATGCATTTTATCAGCTTTGAGTATGTTAATTGTCTTTTTTACTAGAATCAATGTCAACTTTAAATAAAATGACACACTTGAAGCCATACTAGTCACACCGTGCATCAGATTGAGGTGCAGATGATTCCTACACATCTCAAATGACTTATGGATCTTTATCATGTAATATTGAAATAATATGAACGTGTTTTCTTAGTTTTGATACATCACTTGTCTTTTTTACTAAAATGTTATTTTAAAATGGAAACACACACTTTGAGTCATACCGGTCACATCATGTGTTGGTTTGACATGATACTGATTTCTACATGCCAAAAAATGACTTATGAATCATTTTACTAAATTATCAAGACAATATGAGAGAATTTTCTTAGTTTTTAGTGAGTGACACTTTTTAAACTAAAATATCAATTTTAAACTGATAACAGACAATTTGAGTCATACCAGGCACATCATGTATTAGATTGAGGTGCGGCTAATTCCTACATGATACAAATGACTTATGGATCTTTTTCATAAAGTATCAAAACAATACAAATGTATTTTCTTGGTTTTAAGTATGTCAATTGTCTTTTTTACTAAGATTAATGTCAATTTTAAATAAAAAGAAGCTCTTGGAGTCATACCGGTAACACTGTGTGCTGGATTGAGATGCGACTGATTCCTGCATGTCCCAATGTGTAAAAACAATATCAAATGCCAATGTTACCATGTTTTCCATCGGATTTCTTTGTCGAAGTTCCAACACTTCATATTGAGTCAATGTTTTTAGCTGATTTTTTTTTCCGGCTAAGAACATTGACTCAATATGCAGTCTTGGCACTTCGACAAAGAAATCCAATGGAAAGAATGGTAACATTGGAATAAAGGAACATGCTATCTCTTTTGTGCCTTGTTATAGATAGTTGAAATCAAAATATGAATTCCCAAAAGATTTTTGAAAAAATATAAATAAGTATTAGATAAAGATGATAAGAAAATTAACTTACAAATAATAAATAAAATAATGAAAAAATAATTAAATAAGTAGTAGGAACTTACCTTTTCATAAAGGTTGTATATATTCTTAACTCATTTACTTATTTTCATTATCTCAATTATAGTCTTGAACGAGCATGAGAAGCTTCAAACAAACCACCCCAACTCGAACAAAAGAATCCACCTGTATATGAAAACAATTCTTATGTGAGTAATACTAAAAAGAAATAAATTAAACATAAATATGAAACAATGCATTAATTCTATAGAATACGATTTTACCATGAATTCATCAAGATTACCTATTTGATTGAGCAGAGGCAACATCGTTACCCTTCCTATAAAGGCAATGGAATGAACTTGAAGGAAAGTGATAAATGTCAACACTAAAGGGGTGAAAAGGTTTTGAGGGAGAAGAAGTCTGTGGAAGTTTTGGTGTAGAAAGGTCTGAAATATGGACATAAATCTTCTAAAATAAAATAACTTTGACAATATGAGTTCCTAAAAGATTTGTGAAAAAAACTAAATAAGTATTAAATAAAAATGATAAGAAAATTAACTTATAAAGAGTATATAAAATAGTGAAAAATTTAATTAAATAAGTACTAGAAATTCAACTTTTGAGGGAGAAGAAGTCTGTGAAAGTTTTTGGTGTAGAATGGCATGAAATATGGATAGAAATCTTCTATAATAAATGAACTATGAAAATATGACTTTCCAAAAAATCTGTGAAAAAAAACTAAATAAGTATTAGATAAAAATGATAAGGAAATTAACTTAAAAATAGTAGATAAAATGATAACAAAATTAATTAAATAAGTAGCAGGAATTCACTTTTTGAGGGAGAATAAGTCTGCGGAAGTTTTGGTGCAGAAAGACATGAAAGATGGATAGAAATATTTTAAAATAAACAAACTCTACAAGGAATAATGAAAATCAAATCAAAGCTTCATTATATATTTTTTCGGTAAAATACAGAAATTATATCGTATCATTACCTTTACATCTTCCTAAATATTTTCCTTCATTATAGTTTGTTCTTCCATGGGATTGGTAAAATCATTATGTGCAGAAGACATTGTCTGCACAAGTAGTCAAAAATTTAATTTAGATTATGTTAATGCAGTAGAGAACATACAATATTATGAGGAAAACATTGTATATTAAAAACCACCTTTACCTTCTCATTAAACTTTCAATTGCAACATCGATGTCCAATCTCTCACAAGCATGAGAAGCTTCAAACAAACCACCTCAACTCGAACAAAGGAATCCACCTGTATAAAAAAAAATTCTTATGTGAGTAATACTAAAAATAAATAAATTAAAAATAAATATGAAAAAATACATTACTTCTATAGAAGTCACATATTCATGATATATGTGTACATTATTCCATCAGCTATGCTTCCCATTCATTTTTTAAAAAATCTATGTCATCTCGTGAATACGAGAATTTTCAATAGTAATAGTAGTACTAAAAAAATATAAATACCCAAAGGATTAATAAATATTTTAAATGAAATAGTAATTATATTTGAAAATACCTCTTTGGGGATAATAGTTTGTTGATGGAATATGATCTCTCTCATAAATTTACAAATATAATAACCACAATCTTTTCTATTTTTGTTTTTGTTTCAGACACTATAGAAACATTGATAAAAACAAGTAATTTGTTTTTATATGTGTTTGGATAGTGAAATATTTTTATATATACCCTAATACTTGTCCACTTGTATAACTTTTTAGGTTCCTTGTGCGCATGGTCTTTCCTCATGCCATGATTTTCATGATATTTATACACCACCCTATCATAACAAAATTCTCATTAATACATAATATAAAATATATAACTTGAAGTTTAGTTCTAAAACATTGGATGTATTGTATTACAAATTGAAAAAATTCATCACGTGTGGTCAGTTTGTTGGGTATCCATGCAGTGAATCCATAAAATAAATCTTTGGAATATCCAAATTGACTGTAATGAGTATCCAATGTTGCCTAAAAACATTAATGTTTCATCTTTTGGCACCTGTGACCCCCTTTCAAAATGTCTGTCCATGGTATCAGTTGTCGAATAAATCACCTCAAACCGAGAAAAAAAATCCACCTATATATGAAAGCAAATCTTATGTCAGTAATAATATAAAAAAATAAATTAAACATTAATATAAAAGAATAAATTAGTAAAATGTCAATTTTAAATAAAAAGATACACTTTGAGTTATACCAGTCACACCATGTGTCGTATTGAGATGAAGTTGATTCCTACACGTCACAAATGAGTTATGGATCATTTTTCTAAAGTATCAAAATAATCTGAATTCATTTGCTTGATTTTTAGTATGTCACTTGTTCTTTTTACTAAAACTAATGTTAATTTTAAATAAAGAAACTTAGAGTTTTACCAGTCACACCGTGTGTCATATTGAGGTGTGACTAATTCCTACATGTCAAAAAATACTTATGGATCATTGTCCTAAAGTATCAAAACAATCTGAATGTGTTTGGTCAGGTTTCAGTATGTTACTTGTGTTTTATACTAAAATATCATTCCAAACTGGAAACATTTACTTTGAGTCATATCGATTGCATCACATACCAGTTTGATGTGAGACCACTTAAGACATGTCATAAATGACTTATGAATCATTTTCTTAAATTATAAAGACAATCATAGCACATTTTCTTGGTTTTCAGTGAGTGACACACTTTTTGAACTAAATTGTAAATTTTAAACAGATAACAAACACTTTGAGTCATACCAATCGCATTGTATGTCAGATTGAGGTGCGGTTGATTCCTACACATCATGAATGAATCATCGACCATTGTACTAAAGTGTCAAAACAATACAAATATGTTTTATCAGTTTTCAGTATGTCACTTGATCATTTTACTAAAATTAATGTTAATTTTAAATAAAAAGACACACTTGGAGTCATAATAGTCACACTGTGCATCATATTTAGGTGAGGATTATTCCTACACATCAAAAATTACTTACGGTTCGTT
This sequence comes from Viscum album, assembly GCA_963277665.1. Classification (NCBI taxonomy): domain Eukaryota; kingdom Viridiplantae; phylum Streptophyta; class Magnoliopsida; order Santalales; family Viscaceae; genus Viscum; species Viscum album. The sequence goes on along the minus strand of OY728153.1, from coordinate 1,162,973,323 downwards.
TTCCTAAATTATAAAAATAATATGAATACATTTTCTCAGTTTTCAGTATGTCACTTGTTCTTTTTACTAAAATTAATGTCAATTTTAAATAAAAAGAGACACTTTGAGTTATACCGGTCATACCGTGCATCATATTGACATGGGAATGATTCCTACATGTCACAAATGACATATGGATCATTTTTATAAAGTATAAAAATAATCTGAATGCGTTTTCTCAGTTTTCAGTATGCCACTTGTTCTTTTTACTAAAATTAATGTCAATTTTGAATAAAAAGACACACTTAGAGTTATAATGTTCACATCATGCATCGGATTGAGGTGGGGTTGATTCTTACATGTTATAAATTACTAATAGATCATTTTCCTGAAGTATAAAAACAATCCGAATGTGTTTTCTTGGTTTTGAGTATGTCACTTGTGTTTTTTAATAAAATTAATGTCGATTTTAAATAAACAGGCACAGTTGGAATTATATTGGTCAAAACATGTGTCATATTAAGGTACGATTGATTAATAAACATAAAAAATGACTTATGGATTGTTTTACTAAAGTATCAAAACAATCTAAATGTGTTTTCTTGATTTTGAGTATGTCACTTGTGTTTTTTATTAAAATTTTATTTGAAACTGGAAACACGCACTTTGAGTCATACCAGTCACATCACGTGTCATTTTGAAATGATACCGATTCTTACACATAAAAATGGATTATGAATCATTTTCCTAAATTATCAAGACAATCTGAGTGTGTTTTATCATTTTTCAGTGACTATCACTTTTCAAACTAAAATATCAATTTTAAACTGATAACAGATACTTTGAGTCATAATAGGAACATTGTGTATCAGTTTGAGGTGATAATATTTCCTACTTATCAAAAATGAATTATATATTATTTTCCTAATGCATAAAAACAATCTTAATTCATTTTCTGAGTTTTAAGTATGCTAGTTGTATTTTTTACTAAAATTAAGGCCATCTTTAAATAAAAAGATACACTTGGAGTCATACCAGTCACACTGTGCATGAGATTGAGGTGTGGATGATTCTTATACATCCCAAATGACTTATGAATCATTTTACTAAAGTATCAAAACAATTTGAATGTGTTTTCTTGGTTTTGAGTATGTCACTTGTCTTTTTTACTAAAATATCATTTTAATATGAAAACATGTACTTTGAGTCATACCGGTCACATAGTGTGTTAGTTTGATGTGAGAATAATTCCTACACATCAGAAATGACATATGAATCATTGTACTAAATTATCAAGAAAATCCAAGCATGTTTGCTCAGTTTTCATTGAGTGAAACTTTTTAAACTAAAATGTTAATTTTAAACTGATAACATACACTTTGAGTCATACCAGGAACATAGTGTATAATATTGAGGTGCAACTAATTCCTATACATAAAAAATTACTTATGGATAGTTAAAATAAAGTATAAAAATAATCTGAGTGCAGTTTCTTAGTTTTGAGTATGTTAATTGTCTTTTTTACTAAAATCAATGTCAACTTTAAATAAAAAGATGCACTTGGAGTCATACTAGTTACACCATGCATCATATTGAGGTGCGGCTGATTCATACATGTATCAAATGACTTATGGATTGTTTTTATATAGTATAAAAATAATATGAATGTGTTTTCTTGGTTTTGAGTAAGTCACTTGTCTTTTTTACTAAAATGTCATTTTAAAATGGAAACACACACTTTGAGTCATAACGGTCACATCGTGTGTTGGTTTGATGCGATACTAATTTATACATGCCACAAATGAATTATGAATCATTTTCCTAATTTATCAAGACAATATGAGAGTGTTTTCTTGGTTTTCAGTGAGTGAAACTTTTTAAACTAAAATGTTAATTTTAAACTGATAATAGATAGTTTGAGTCATACCAGGCACATCATGTATCAGATTTAGGTGCAGCTAATTCCTACATGCCATAAATTACTTATGGATATTTTTAATAAATTATAAAAACAATAAAAATGTGTTCTCTTGATTTTGAGTATGTCAGTTGTCTTTTTTACTAAAATTAATGTCAATTTAAAATAAAAAGAAGCTCTTAGAGTCATACCGATCACACTATGTGCCAGATTAAGGTGCATATGATTCCTACACATCCCAATGCCTTAAAAAAATCTGAAATGCCTATGTTACTATACTTTCCATTGGATTTATTTATCTAAGTTCCAAAACTTCATATTGAGTCGATGTTTTTAGCTAATTTTTTTCAGCTAAGAACAAGGACTCAATATGCAGTGTTGGCACTTCGACAAAGAAATCCAATGGAAAACATGATAACATTGGCATAAAGGAACATGATATCTCTTTTGTTGATTGTTAAAAATAGTTGAAATCATAATATTAATTCCCAAAATATTTGTGAAAAAATATAAATAAGTATTATATAAAGATGATAAGGAAATTAACTTACAAATAATAGATAAAATGATGAAAAAATTAATTAAATAAGTAGTCAGAACTCACCTTTTCATAATGGTTGTATATATTCTTGACCTATTTCCTTATTTTCATTATCTCAGTTTTAGTCTCAAATGAGCATGAGCAGTTTCGAACAAACCACCCTAACTCGAACAAAAGAATCCACCTATATAAGAAAACAATTCTTATGTGAGTAATACTAAAAAATAAATAAATTAAACATAAATATGAAACAATACATTAATTATATAGAAAATGATTTTACTATGCATTCATCAAGATTACCTATTTGATTGAGTAGAGGCAACACCATTGCTTTTCCTACAAAGGTAGTGGAGGGAACTTGAATGAAAGTGATAAATGTCAACACTGCAGGGGTGAAAAGGTTTTGAGGGAGAAGAAGTATGTGGAAGTTTTGGTGTATAAAGGCATTAAAGATAAACAAAAATATTATAAAATAAAAGAAATGTGAAAATATGACTTCCCAAAAGATCTGTGAAAAAAAAATTAAGTATTATATAAAAATGATAAGAAAATTAACTTACAAATAGTATATAAAATAGTGAAAAAATTAATTAAATAATTATTAGGAATTCACCTTTTGAGGGAGAAGAAGTCTGTGGAAGTTTTTGGTGCATAAAGGCAAGAAATATGGACATAAATCTTTTAAAATAAACGAACTCTGAAAATATTATTTTCCCAAAAATCTATGAAGAAAACCAAATAATTATTAGATAAAAATGATAAGTAAATTAATGTAAAAATAGTGGATATAATTATGAAAAAATCAATTAAATAAGTAGTAGGAATTAAATTTTTCAGGGGGAAGAAGCCTGTGGAAGTTTTGGTGCAGAAAGCCATGAAATATGGATAAAAATATTTTAAAATAAGTGAACTCTACAATGAATAATGAAAATCAAATCAAATTTTCATTATATAAATTTTCAGTAAAATCGAGAAAGTATATAGTAACATTACCTTTACATATTGTTAAAGTTTTTCCTTCATTATAGTTTGTTCTTCCATGGGATTGGTAAAATCATCATGTGTTGAAGACATTGTCAGCACGAGTAGTCAAAAATTTAATTTATATTATGTTAATGTAGTAGAGAAGATAAAATATTATGAGAAAAAACATAGTATATTAAAAAAAACTTTTACCTTCTCATTGAACTCTCAATTGTAGCCTCGAATTCCAATCTCTCATAAGCATGAGAAGCTTTGAACAAAACACCTCAACTCGAACAAAGGAATCCACCTGTATAAGAAAACAATTCTTATGTGAGTAATAATAAAAATAAATAAATAAAACATAAATATGAAACAATACATTACTTCTATTGAAGTAACATATTCATGATATATGTGTACATTCTACCATCAGGTATGCTTCCCATTCATTTCTAAAAAAATATATGTAATCTTGTGAAAAAAAGAATTTTTGACAGTAATAGTAGAACTAAAAAAATATAAATACCCAAAGTATTAATAAATATTTTAAACAAAATAGTAATTATATTTGAAAATACCTCTTTAGGGATGATATTTTGTTGATGGAATATGATCTCTCTTATAAATTTACAAACATAATAACCACAATATTTTCCATTTTTTTTGTTTTGGACACTGTAGAAACATTGATAAAAATAAGTAATTTGTTTTGATATATGTTTGGATAGTGAAATATTATTATATATACCCTGATACTTGTCCACTTGTAGAACTTTTCAGGCTCCTTGTGCGCATGGGATTTCCTCATGCTATGATTTCATGATATTTATACATCACTCTATCATAACAAAATTCTCATTAAGAAATAATATAAAATATATAACTTGAAGTTTAGTTATAAAATGTTGGATTTAGTGTATTAAAAATTGAAAAACGTCATCATGTGTGGTCGGTTTTTTGGGTATCCATGTAGTGAATCCAAAAAATAAATCTTTGGAATATCCAAATTGACTGCAATGAGCATCCAATGTTGCCTAAAAAAACAAAAGGAATAGGTAATGAAAGAAATGAAAATATATTTAACATGATTAAATTGTATATTTTTAACCCTGCAATGTTGGTATTAAGAAGAGTCTATCATCCATAAGTTTAGTTTCAAACAATTTGGCCAGTTTTTCCATTATTTCATTTTTTTGAATCTATTTCTTTTTGTTCCGTAGAAGTAATGTGAGGACTAATGAGTCAAAATTTATGTTCAAGGGGTAATACCTTAAATTGGTATTGATATATATGCCTACAAAAAAATATTAAATGTATTTAGTCATAATTAACATAGTATATCAACTTTTGGAAAAACAAATCATGAAAACATGCCTCATGTATACATTTACAACTAAGCCTCTTAGTCATTCACAGTTGAGGATTTAATTTACATTATCAAGAGAAATGTATTATATAATATAATTTATTTATATTTTTTCTTCAAAATTAATTATATGATTACTACCACTTTTTAACTTTGTATCTGTATGAACCTTCAATGTTAGTAAATGTAGATATTAAACGAGTGAGGTAAAGGTGCTTTCAAAAGATCTTTTTGATCGTTTGGTTGATCCTTTATATTGTTTTGAGTTGACCTTTTGTTTCAACCCCTTCACTATGTCCATATATAATAACATTCATTGGTTCAAACCTTTTTTCATTAATTGTTAAAAGTTTAGCATAAAAAATAAATTAGAAATGAATACCTCATTTTCGACATGTTTTTTTACAAGATCTAACAGCCATGCTACAAATGTTCCAATAGCTTGGATGATCATATGAATATATATTTCATAAAGTGGAATAAGTATCTCAGAATTTGGATCATGAGATATAGTAATCCTCACTCTCACATGACCTGTTGGAAGTGGTCTGTTTTGTAGACCGTCATCTTGGATATTGAACATGATATCCCTCAAAGCAAGGCGATGAGTGGGTGTTGATAGATATAAATCACAGTCATTTTCACCCTATAGAATATCAGTACAATAAATTTATCAGTGTTTTTATGATTCACATTTCAAAAAAACAATTATTAGAATATTTATTACCTCAACTAATACAGCTCTTTGAGGGGAATGAATCACCTCAAAGATGGTGTATTGTGAGGAAGGATCTTCACACAATGGTTGTTCTTAAGTTATTTATTCTCTTTGATTCCCCCATAACATTTTATAGAAACTCATTTTTACACTTAAATTGATTTTTAAGGGAAGATAATCTTACTTTCATCTCTTATATTTCTTCATCTTTACCCTATTGTTGTTTTTTTCTCAAAATATGTTCAGGGTGTCACCCCAAAACCTACACATTTGACATAACCATACTATTCTATCCACTTCAAGGCCACTAATATTAGTTGTTCATCCTATATAGGTGTTGATGATTCCTGTGTCTAAGTCAGATAGAAAATATTGAAAAACAAGTAATCATTGTTATGTAATATCGATTTAAGGCAATTTTTTTATTATGTCATACTTACACATGTTTCCCACACTTTCTGTGTGCTTTCATCTATTAGTATCGCATATTTATTTACACGTACCTCCTTCCATAGAACATGACATAGGATGGAAGTGGATTTGGATTTGGATTCATCAATCTATATATAAATAGAGGGAAATAATTATGTTGTTGTTTTATCTCACATAAAAGTATTACGGTAGACTTAAAATACATACCATTTTTTTTCAAGTGAAACATACACCATCCTTGCATTACGGTAGGGGTACGTTGGTTTCTTTCCATTCCTTATTTTCATCACTTAGTTGTTATTTCATAAATTAAAAAATCTCAATCAAAGTGATGAATACACATATTTTCAAACAATTTATTACCATCCACAATGTACCTAAAAAAGATATCTTCCCAAGACATCGAGTACACCCATCCCACACTACATGGGTTATCAGGTGTGCATACATAAGCAGTGGGTGTAGGTTTATTTTCCCTTTAGCATCTTTAAGATGAAATATAATTATAATTGTGAGAAAGCCTATATGAATCCTTCTAGTAAGAATTAATACACATTTCATATGGGATTCATCTACTATAAATTCACTCTACAAATGATGATGAAGAGTAAGTCAATGTTTCATTATTTTATTTTTTAGTAAAATAAATAAAGTATATCATAATGTTACATTGATCTCTTCCCAAATGAATGTCTTTAGCGTGGGAATAACATGGTGCCATGAATCTATATCAATTGACACATGCTGCTGATTGATGTTCCCAAGGAAACTATTAAACATGTCCTTGTTGGGTTTAACGGGTTTGTTGCGCGCATTCTCTCTGACCTCAAATTTGATGCCCTTTCTTTTTTCCTTAATAATGTTTTCTAACACCATCACACTATGACACTCTTGTTTATTCTGCATCATAGGTTCTCCATCACCAACCATTTCCTTAGATTCAACATCATCAATATGTTGTTCCTTTGGATTTATAGAATTGGAATGTGTAGAAGGTTATTGTACCTCTGCACTAGGTGTAGAATCAGGTTGAGAAACCTGTTGTTCCTCAGGATTGGAAGCACTAACACATGAATAAGGTCATTATTCCTCTACAATGGGAGAATGAGAAGGTTGAGAAACCTATTGTTTCTTATGATTGGGTGCACCAATACGTGCAGAAGGTCTTTGTTCCTCTGCACTGGGTGCATTATCCGGTTGAGAAACCAATTGTTCCTTAGGATTGGTAGCACTGACATGCGTATAAGTCATAATCTATAAAAGCGGTTAATATTTAATTTAGATTACATAAATACAATAATGAAAAAAATAATAAAAAAAGGTAACAAAATGTATATTATAAAAAAACCTAATAATTGAAATCTTTTTTTAAAAGGTTGAAGAGATTTGACCCCTCTATCGAGTATCCAAATCCCTTCATTGTGGTCTCCTCTGAAATAAAAAACCCCATATATATTGGGACTACTATGAAATGATTGTGATGTACCAATGAAAGGGTCATCCCCAATTGAATTTTCATCTGACCCTTCAATGTTTTTTTCAATAACAGAACAATTGACCGCTTTTAGTTTGTGAGATTTGGAACATAAAAGACTTGTACTATCTGTGATTCCATTATAAACGGTTCTTCTTTGTGCCCTTCCTGACTGAAATTTACTTTCATGAATCCCAATTCATCTATTTTAAAATTACACCTATTATCAACCCACTTGCATTGAAAAATCGACACTTGGAATGTTGAATATTCCAACTCCCATATTTTTTTTAATGATTCCAAAGTATGACATATTCACATAAATTAGATTTCTGTCCTTATTACTAGAAACATTCATTGCTTCATCCATAAGTGTAACTCTACTATTTTTCAAGGTAATTATTTTATCCTATTCATTTATATAGAAGGTATAACCATTAATTACATAACCATTATAAGATAATACATACACACTTGGTCATCTGGCTAGCCATCAAAGTAATTCTGAAATTGAATCCATATTTTCATCTGAATCCTTAGAAATGTGGTCTCTAAATCATCCTATAAACTATTAATTATTTGTATTTGATATCCATATTTTAGACCTTGATGGATTCAAATTAATAAGAATTTCTTTTTGGATTTAAACATATGGGGAAACCTCCAAAATATTATGCAAAATGTAAAGTTGGGCCTACTCCCGATCTGTAATATTGATTGTGACAACATCTCTTCCAGAAATTCCTTCACCCAAAAGCCCCCAGTGTGATGAGATTTCGATATACCAATTATTTCTACACCAAAGAGGTAGTCGTTACATAATTCAATGTATTTCTCAACAATATATTGCTCCAGAATACAAACCTCTGGCCAACTTCGATTTTTGACATACCCTTTCAAAATATTTATATACCATTCAATGGGGTACACCCATCTATAATGTACATGACCACATAGTTGAATCTCTCTCACCAAGTGAACTACCAAGTGAACCATCATATCAAATAATAATGGTGGGAATAACATTTCCAATTCACATAATATAATGACAATTTCCTTTTCCATAGTTGGAAATTTTGTTGGGTCTATAACTTTGCTGCATATATCTTTGAAAAATAAACAGATATTAGTTATTTTATGAAGGATATTCTTAAAAAAATGAAATATAAATATACAATAATTATATATTTCATCAAAACATGACATTAATGTGATTTTATACCCTTTAAATTTAAATCATTAATTGAAATGATATTCTTGATATTCGATGAATACCTCTATGGAACCTTTACATCATTCAAGAAGTTAAAAAACTAATATCTCTCCTATGTGGAAAGAGTGTAAGTATATAGAGGAAGAAAAGTTAAATTTTCACCCTTCACTGATGCCAACTCTTCCAGTATTTCCATGTTAATAATATCCAACCTAGCCTTAATTCCATCATTTGTTTTACAGGGTACATTATCACATACATTTTTTTCAGCATGAATAACATCAAGAAAACGTTTGACATACATACAATTCTAGTATGGTAAAAAAAACTAATCTCATTTTCCAACTAGTTTTCATAAGGTTTTTCAAAAAAGGTTTACCAAAAGTAGTGTCCATATCTTTTACTTTCTCAAACTGTTGATCACCTGTTAGTAGAGATGGTGCTGTAGATTCTTCCAAACTTCCATAAAATGTTGTTGTCCAAGATCAGTACTTATGTCATCGGGGTAGAAATATGTGATGTCCTAGAAATATAATTTTTGATGAATGTTTCAACCTAATTGACTGTGTACCTTGTTCGCAAATGGTACACCCTTGATTTCCTTTAATGTTATATCCTAACAATTTTTCATAAGCATGAAAGTAATTTATCATCACATACAACATGGATATCAATGTGAAATCTTCATTTCAATAATCATCATACAACATAAAACCTAAATCTTACAATAATTTAAAATCTTTGATCAATGGAACTAAATAAACATCAATATCATTACTTAGTTGTTTTGGTCCTGATATAAACATAGATAACATAATTTATTTTTGTTTCATGCATAACCACAGTGGTGTAAGAGTTGGTTTCCTAGAATAAATTGGTTGTACTTTGATTACATGAATATTTAATATATTTAAATATTAAACATCTTATTACATATTTTTCATTGTTCTGCATGACTATAGTGTAATAATGTCCCAGAGTATTTGTTGCATTGACAAGGTCATAGCAGTTCCCCGCTATGATGAGAACCTTGAAGTGCTATGACAATATTATTAAATATAGTTATGTGGTTGGATGATATACTATAATAGGACACATAGTATACATACTGTTATGTGTGAGTACTCATAAGCAGATAAAACTTCCTCTCATGAAGTTTGTACTTGGTAATCTCTAAGATGGGAGATTATGAGAACATACCCACCGGTAGGAATTCCACATGTTTTGGTGTCATCAAATATTCCTACATGCGAGCATATATAATGATCCTTAGACTTTAATATTATCATTAATACGTGTCACGACTCACACACTTTGATTTACCAATGAAAACTGTCATGTAGACATTTGGTGGGAAGTAGGGTACGTTGGGCGCGTCACGAGTGACATGTTATTGATGGATAAGTCAAGGAAGGATTTGCCCCTTCAATTTATAGAAGTTGATATCTCGAACCTTTGATTGAAATATATATGTCACATGAAATTCCATGGCCATGGTGTAACGATGAGTTTATTTCAGGTAGTAAAAGAACGACGTATCAAACACAAAGGTTGATGACACTATTGTGAAACTTACTTCATGAGATACCGAGACAAAGGGATTATATTACACAATGAGCATTCATATGTAGATTTTTTTTTGCAACTTTAAGTTCTTTCTCTTGGGTGCCTTGACCCATTTCTAGATAGTACTCTTGGACTTTAGTCAAGCTCGCCTAATGCCAATGAGAAAGAATCCTAGAGGGCCACACACTAAGTGTTTCTGGTGGTCTTAGTTAGATTCTATTTGAATTTAATTAATAAATATATTCTCAAGATAGTGGAATAATTGTACTCAAGTTAAAATGATTACATAAATTGAATAAATATCTATTCACTAGATTATGAGTAAAATATATTTATTTATTTTATTGAACATTTAATAAATATTTATTTACTAGTTTGTAAATAAAAAAATTATTTAAGAGAAAAAATTATTTATTTATTTATTCAGGTGTTCAATAAATGGAAGTAGAGTTCGAGCAGACCAAGGTCGGTCTGATAGTAAAATAATTATTTTTAATATGGTAAATAATTATTTAACTATTTGGCACAAATTAAAATAACACTGCTATTATTTTGTGATACGAAATTTTATTTATAATTATGTTTTGTGCAAGTTGGAGCACCATAAATAATGACACAATATTATTATTAAAATGATGAGTTTTCTCTAAGGTTATGAATGTATTTAATTACTATTATACAATTAAATATTGTAACTAAAGCCCCATGTCGATAAATAAACACATATGTCTATTGTTCCATGTACCGAAATGCACACCCGGTGAATTGAGAGTTGTTGAGCTAGACAATTTCTCTTTCAAATCCTCTTCCCACCCCTCTCAAGAATGAGAGACGTTCTTCAAGGCCGAAGAACAAGTGATCAAGAACGACCGACACAAGACACTCGCTTCACCGTGCTAGCACCCAGAGAACGAGAGGTGTTGATCAGATGCCATCAGAGACCATGTGGATCACTCCTAGAGGGATTCTAGTTTGGATCCTTGTAAGCACAATGAGATAATCTAGAAGGGTCATTCTGGCCAATCAACATTATCAATGAAGAAAATACCAATGATCCAGGTATTCGTTTCTTTATGAAATTAATTAAATTAATTATAAACATGATGTGTAAGATCCTATCTAAAGGTTTTGGTCCTCTTCCTTATTTATCTAAATCTTTGATTATATTCCTTGGAGACTGGCATTTATCATCATATTGATCCCAGAATAGTCATTGATCATGGTAAAAATTAAAGTTGGGTGCCAGCCCAACCACACTTCCGCTGCGCTCAGAACCTTAAAGTGGTATCAGAGTGGTTACATCAAAGTTTACAATTATTTAAATAATTTTTTGATGATTTACGATTTAATAATTTAGTTTGTCAATTAAAATTAATCATTCTGTAAATCTGAATCTCGAGATCTGTTCCTCCTTTTTTGTTTCTCATTCACCTTACAGAAACAATTTTTTCTTTTAATTTTGATTAAAATAAAACAGAGGATCTCATCCAGAGGTGCCAAAGGCTTCTGGCCGTACAAAAACAGAATACACGGCATGTAGTTGTATTCACACACCACGTATCAAGGTTCAATGCATCGGGACTGGTCTTCCAAACCAACCCATGCCATTTGAGTTTGTCTAAGTCTTAAAGACTCTATGTGTTGACCAGGAATAGGTGGAAAATGGTTTCCAGATTACACATCATGCAGCCCACTGTACACGGCATGTAGTCCCTTTGGGATAGGGTTAGACCGTGTACCCCATACACGGATTTCCCGACTGGAGACCATGTAATGCGGATACTACACGACATGTGGCCCATTGTACATGCCGTGTACTCCAAGGATTTCTGAAGTACATATACATGCTGTATCCCTAGACGCGTACTTCAGATGGATGTTGAATGATAATACATTCCATTTAGTAGGAACTACACACCGCGTACTCATCCAAATTACTCAGATTTATTAAAATTTATTATTATATTATACAAAACCTTGAGACGTGTACCATGGTGTAGGTGTAAATCTAGGGCACAACATGTGATAGGTGTTTTATATATATGTGTGTTTAATTTAACATTTGCGTAATGTTCATTCCTACTCATTGGGTAGTTATGAACGAGAATTCACTGGGTTTCCTCTAAGGTACAAGTTATATACAAAGATAATTTTAAATGAATTTATTTGTTTAAAATTATGATGGATGAGAATCTCAAGTAAATTCAGAAAAAGGGTTTAAGATAAAAGGATTGATTAATTAAAGATGATAATTAATTGATTCGAGTGTGATTTATCTTAAACAAGAATGATTAAATAATTGAATACTAGTTTTATTAAATACGCAATTCATTTCATTTATGTTTGTGATCATGAGCTAGAAAAAGACCTCTGTATGTGATCAGTTTCCTTTTAATTTATTTATTAAATTAATTTTTGGCCTGCGAGCTATCTCTCCTCATTAATATGTAGGGCTTGCGTGACCATGGTTTCTTTTATGTAAACTCCCCCTTTTACCCATCACCTGCATGTAAGTTAGAAATGCATATGTAATGGATGGAACTCCCAATCTAGAGGAGGAGGTTTAAGCTGGAGCCGAGACGAAACCAATCCGAGGAGATACAGAGGTGGACAGGCGAAAAGCTGTAAACACGAACCCAAAAGGTTCAAGGTATTTCTCCCCTAGGTTAGGGTTAGTTTATCAACCGTTAGATAAACTAACCATTAGAAAATCTCATGATCATGGCCTTTTCTTTATTTTATTTTTGTTAGTTTCATGGTTTATCATTATGGATGTGTTTTCATGATCACATAATTAATGAATTAAACAAGCATGCAAGATGGAACTGAAATAAACCAGGCTTATGCGTAAATATTATCAAGACATGGTTAATTACTTAAGTAAGTTCCACTTAATATTAACAATAATTTGATAATGATAATAATAAATTCATTCATAATAGATAAAAATCCCTCAAATAAAATATTATGTCAGACCAAGCCTTCTGTTACTTGATTAAGGAAAAAATTCAATAAAACTATGTGTTTGACCAACCCTTGTTGGGACACTTACTTTTATAAAGGAAGCCCTTATGAAATATTTCATTTTGACCTAACCATATTACATCAAGAGGAGTATCCCTTGATAGTCTTAGTATAATATTGGAGGCAAGAGTTGAGGAAATCCAAATTCAGGATTTTAGGATTGGGGAGTCCACTCAATAGATCAAGGAGCTGAAAGCCTATAGTTGGCAAAGAACTACCTACCTAAATACCTTCAAATAGCTTAAAAAAACCTTCTTGGGGTTATGCAAAGGGGAATATGGATCCTTTCCACTAGAATGTCATGGAAACTGGACATTCTGAGTTCAATGGTGAGGGACATTAGGACTTGATTAAATAACAAGACACTTAATAAAATTAATTTATTATTTCTCATAAAATGTAATCAAGAAAGTACTAATGATCTACTCTTTTAATTGTATAATAAAAATGATAAGCTCATCAACCATACTATCCCTATGATTAATTCTGTATAAACACGACATCCTCACCGACAGTAACTTCTAGGAATGGTTTAGACGCCTTCGGGTTAACCTATGCCATGAATGTAGTCTTACATGTTGGAGTCAATATTACCTCATCCACCTGCTAAAGAGGCGAGTGATGAGGATTTCCTGGTCTATGAGAAACATATGAATGGTGTGATCTACTTTCAATATTTGATGTTATCATCAATGTCTAGTGAGCTCATAAAGTCTCATGAAAACATGGATGCTTATAGCATGCTCGAGAACCTCCGTGGTCTTTACTAGGAGAGATAAAGATAGGAAAGTTTTGAGATCTCCAAGGCACTCTTTCAGAGTAATCTTGGAGAGGGTGCCCCAGTTGGGCCTCATGTATTCAAGCTCATTGGCTACATTGAGCACCTGGAGGTTCTAGGGTTTAAACTCCCTGAAGAACTGGGCACTGATCTCATTCTCACATCACTACCTTAGAGCTTCTCTAGCTTTGTTGTTAATTTTAATATGAACAACATTGAGAAGTATCTATCTTATCTTCTTATCCTTATTTACCAAGTGGACAAAGATATAAAGCGTGACAATCCTTCTGTCCTTATGATGAATAAGAGGAAAGGTAAGGCAAAGATATTTAATCCCAAAGCTTCTTCACACCCTTCCAAGAAAAGGAAGATCAAAGGGGAGGCAAGGGAACATGAAGAGGTTTGTTTTGCATGTGGCAAGATGGGCCACTGGAAGAAGAACTGTATCCAGCCTAAGAAGCAAAGGGAAGCTTCAGGTGTGTTTTTTATCGAATGTAATCTATCTATTTCTAAAAATTGGGTATTATATAAAGATTTTGGTGATCACATATGTATCCAAATACAGGAACCAAGTAGATTTAAGAATATTGACTGAGGGGAGGTAGATCTACGAGAAGCCAACAGAGCCAGACTCACTGCTGCAACTGTCAGGGACTACCACCTCACATTTCCAACTGGGATGATCTTAGTGTTAAAGGGTTGTTATTATGTTCCATCCATTACTAAAAACATTGTTTATGTATCCAGATTAGATACAGATGGATTTGTTTTCAAGTTTGTAAATGAATGTTGCTTCTTTTACAAAGATAGTATTTGTTTTGGTAGGGAACATTTATACAATGGTCTTTATGTGTTGGATTACACAAACCAAGTAATGGAAATCGATAACAAAGATACTTCACATGAATCATATCACACCCAAATTTGGCATCACCGACTAGGTCATGTAAATGATAAAATCTTGACAAAGTTACATCAAGATGGATATTTAGATTCTTTCGAACTAAAACCACTTGGAATATGTCATGCATGTTTACAAAGAAAAATGACCAAATCCCCATTTAGTGGGAAAGGTGAAAGGTATAAAGAGATTCTTGAATTGGTTCATACCGATGTGTGTGGACCATTTCTAGTTGAAGTAAGAGGAGGGTACTCATACTTTATAACTTTTACTAATGATTTTAGTAGATATGGATATATCTACTTAATGAGGTATAAGTAAAATTCTTTTTCTAAGTTCAAAGAATACAAGAATGAAGTTGAGAGCCAGCTTGGTAAGAAGATTAAGAAACTCTACTCAGACCAAGGTAGAGAATATCTTAATCAAGACTTCATTGATTACTTACAGGAGTTTGGGATCCTATCCCAACTCACTCCTCCTTACATGCCCTAGTGGAATGGTGTGAGCGAAAGGAGGAACTGCACCTTGTTGGACATGGTGAGATCAATGATGAGTCATGTGAGTCTTCCATTATCCTTTTGGGGATATGCATTAAAAACAGTGACACACATACTAAACCAAGTACCAACTAAATCAATAAATAGTATTCCATACGAGTTATGGAGTGGAAAGAAATCCATGTTACCAAATTTACATGTGTGGGGAAGCGATGCATTTGTTAAGGCCTCTTCAGGTAACAAACTTGCACCCCGAGGCACAAAGTGTACCTTTATAGAATAACCCAAGGAAAAAGGGGATATTATCTACAAAAACCTTCATAAAGAAAGGTTATAGTGCCAAGACATTCCATATTCCTTGATAGGGATAACATCTCCAAAATAGATAGTGAGAGTAAGATAGACTTCGATGAAGTCAAGGCTCAAGGTACACAAGAGTTTATATAGGAACAGATTCCATAAAGCCCTATGGAAGAAAGAACTATTCTAGAGACACAAGAAATATGTAGGAGTACAAGAGAGGTTAGAGAACTGGAACAATATGTTTTTCTAGTTATTGAGGATGATGAATCATTATTAGTTGATAATAATGATTCTATAACCTACAAGGAAGTAGTAAGTGGCACAAATATTGCCAAGTGGCAAGAAGCCATGAATTCTAAAATGGATTCCATTTACCAAAACCAAGTCTGGATTTTGGTAGATCCTCTAATTGATGTAAAGCCTATTGGTTGCAAATGGTTATTAAAGAATAAAATGGACATGTAAGGACAAGTTAGTACCTATAAGGCATGACTGGTTGCAAAAGGGTTCAAGCAGCGTCAAGGCATTGACTACGATGAAACCTTTTCACCAGTTTCAATGCTGAAATCTATCAGAATTCTATTGGCCATTGCCTCTTACCATGCCTATGAGATTTGGAAAATGGATGTCAAAACAACCTTCCTTATCGGGAACCTTCAGGAAGATGTCTACATGACACAACCTGAAGGGTTTATGAATCCAAAGGATGCTAATAAGGTATGAAAGTTGTAGAAATCTATTTATGGATTAAAGTAAGAATCTAGGTCATGGAACATTTGTTTTGATGAAGCCATAAAGAAATTTGGTTTTATCAAGAATGAATGTGAGCCTTGTGTCTACAAACAATTTAGTGGGATTGAATTCATTTTCCTAATAGTATATGTTTATGACATATTACTTATTGAAAATGAGATACGAGTTTTACAATCTGTTAAGGAATGGTTGAATCAATGCTTCTCCATGAAGGACTTGGGAAAGGCAACATATATTCTTGGGATCAAGATCCATTGTGATAGATCCAAGAGATTGCTGGGCCTAAGTCAAAGCACATACATTGATAAGATAATGAAGAGATTCAGTATGGAACAATCCAAGAAGGGATTGTTACCAGCATCACATGGAATTCATATTTCCAGAAAAATGTGTCCTTAGACACATGAAGAAAGAAAGATAATGGAAAGGACTCCATACGCATCATTGATTGGGTCAGTCATGTATCTCATGCTATGTACTAGGCTAGATGTCACCTATGCATTGAGTGCAGTAGGCCAATATCAAGATGACCCAGGTGACTGCCATTGGATGGTATTCAAGACTATCCTAAAGTATCTGAGGCGTACTAAGGATATGTTCCTAATTTATAGAGGATATGAGGAACTAATCATTAGAGGATATGCATATGCTGGTTTCCAGACTGATCAAGATGACATGAAGTCACAAACGAGATACATCTTCACCTTGAATGGGGGTGTAGTGAGCTGGAAGAGCTCAAAGTAGAGTGTGGTTGCAAATTATACAGTAGAGTCTGAGTATATCTTTGCTTCTAAGGTAGATAAATAATTAGTTTGGGGTGAAGCTTCATCCATGAGCTGGATGTGATACCTAACAGTAAAGATCCCATCACACTGTACTGTGATAATACTGTAGCGATGGCTCTCGCAAAAGAGCCAAGGTCACATTAGCGGACGAAGCACATACTTCAAAAGTATCATCTCTTGAAGGATTTTTCTCAAAGATGTGAAGTTGTAGTGAGTAGTATTTTCATGGAAGATAATGTGGAGGCCCCCTTGACTAAAGCATTGACTCAGCAGAAACATGATCATCATGTGAGGTCTAGCAGACTAAAAGTCGTAGGTAGTTGGCTCTAGTCCAAGTGGGAGTTTGAAAGAGTTGGTGTCCTAGAACCAACTGGTTGTACTTTTATTACATGAATATTTAATATATTTAAATATTAAACATCTTATTATATATTTTTAATTGTTCTTCATGACTATAGTGTAATAATATCCTGGAGTATTTTTCTCATTAATAAGGTCATAACAATTCTCCTCTATGATGAGAACCTTGAAGTGATATGAAAATATTCTTAAATATAATTATGCGGTTGGATGACATACTATAATGGGATACATAATATATATACCTTCAGGTGCAAGTACTCGTAAGCAGATAATACTTCCTCTCATGAAGTTCATACTTGGTAGTCTCTAAGATGTGAGATTATGAGAACAGACCCACCAGTAGGAATTCCTTATATTTTGGTGTCATCAGGTATTCCTATCTGTGAGCATATGTAATGATCCTTATACTTTAAGATTATCATTAATACATTTCACAACTCATGAACTTTTATTTATTGATGAAATCCATCATGTAGATAGTTGGTGGGAAGTAGGGTATATTGGGTGCATCATGAGTGGCATGTTATTAATGGATAAGTCGAGGAAGGATTCGTCCCTTCTATTTATTGAAGTTGATATTGTGGCCCTTTGATTGAAATAGAACCATCATGAAAAATTTCATGTCCATGGTGTTACAACAAGTTTATTTCAGGTAGTTAAAGAACGACGTATCAAGCACAAAGTTTGATGACACTATCATGAAACCTGCTTGATAAGATATTGAGAAAAAGGGATTATATTACACAGTGAGCATTTGTATGTGGATTTCGTTGTTGCGAATTTAAGTTATTTATCTTGGGTGCTTTGACCTATTGCTAGATAGTACTCTTGGACTTTAGGCAAGCCCGCCTAATGCCAATGAGAAATAATCTTAGAGGTTCACACACTAAGTTTTTTTGGTGGTCTCGGTTAAATTATATTTTAATTTAATTAATAAATATTATTCTCAAGACAATGGAATAATTTTATTCAAGTTAAAATGGTTGTATAAATTAAATAAATATTTATTCACCAGATTTTGGGTAAAATATATTTATTTATTTTATTGAACATTTAATAAATATTTATTTACTAGTTTTTAAATAAAAAAATTATTTAATATAATAATTTATTTATTTATTTATTTGGGTGTTCAATAAATGGAAGTGGAGTTCAAACGGACCAAGGTTGGTCCAGTAGTAAAATATTTTTTTGCAAGATGGTAAATAATTATTTAACTAGTTGGCAAAAATTAAAATAACGTTGCTATTATTTTGTGATGCGGAATTTTATTTATAATTCTATTTTGCGCAAGTTGGCACACCATAAATAATAACACAGTATTATTATTAAAATCATGGGTTTTCTCTAAGTTTATGAATGTATTTAATTACTGTTACACAATTAAATATTGTAACTGAAGCCCCATGTCGATAAATAGACACATACATCTATTGTACCATGTACTAAATTTCATGCCTGGTGAATTGAGAATTATTGAGCTAAACAATTTGTCTCTCGAATCATCTTCCTACCCCTCTCAAGAATGAGAGACATTCTTCAAGGCTGAAGAATAAGTGATCAAGAATGACTAACACAAGACACTCTCTTTGTCACACTAGCACCCGAAGAATGAGAGGTGTCGATCGGAGGCCATCAGAGCACGTGTGGATCACCGTTAGGGGGATTCTAGTTTGTATCCTTACAAGCGCAACGAGATAATCTGAAAGGGTCATTCCATACAATCAAAATCATCAATGAAGAAAATACCAAAGGTCTATGTATTATTTTATTTATGAAATTAATTAAATTAATTATAAATAAGATGTGCAAGATCCTATCTAAAGGTTTCATGCCCATTCCTTCTTTATATAAATATTTGATTCTATTCCATGGAGATTGGAATTCATCATTGTATTGATCCCAGAATAATCATTGATCATAGTAAAAATTAAAGTTGGGTTCCATCCCAACCACGCTTCCACTGCGTCCGTAACCTTCAGGTGGAAAGTTATAATTTACCAACACAACTATACATGTACTATGAGTGTTGATTTGAAAACCAAAAGGATTCACTCCATCTATAAATAATGCAAGATGAAGGTTTCTCAGATTATTTCCAAATTCAGGATACTCATGATCAATTCTCTTCCAGTGAGGAGAGTCTACCAAGTGATGAAGTTTCCCATATTTATTTATTGTATCCATGTTTCACATCAATTTAATTAGAGTATCCTTACTTCCATATAGGTTCCTAAACCTTGGAATGATTAAAAAGTACCATACAAATTCCTTAGGACCCGATTCATCTTTCATGTATCGAGAAGCACCACACTTTGGGCATTCTTTAAGTGATTTTCAGCCCTTACGAATCAGTATATGGTCATTTGAACTAGTATGTATTCTTTCAAAGATCACACCCATTGATCATAGCATTCGTTTAGTGTCATATTTTTGGATAGGGAGCTCATTATCTTCTGGGGGAATATCATTAAAGAGATCAAGTAGTTCAGTAAAACTGGCGTCACTCCATTCGTTGCCTGGTTTTAAATTATACAACTTCAGTATGGATGACAATGCTGTATATTTAGTGAAACTAGCATACAATAGAATTGTTGCACAAATATTTAACTTCTTAAACAATTTTGGACAATCATGAAGTTCATCTTCAACTGTCATTGTCGTTTCCTCAATACAATATTCATCATCATTCACACCTATAATCACATCCTCGATACGTTCTTCTTCATTTTCCACACATGTAATCATATCATATGATCCATAAAACACAGTGCTATCCCAGTCACTATATACAATCGTTTTTCCCATGTCTATTCCAATATTTATAACTTCGATCAATTCCATGACAGATCAAGTGTTCTTACAACTCCTATAGACTAAATAGTCTTGAATAACAATAGCGTAAACATGGACAATGGATTTGAGAAGGTTCATATGCATGATCTTTGGCAAACTTGATGAAGTCTTTCACCTCATCTTCATACTCTTTTTTCATACAATTGACATCCATCCATTCTCCATTCATATCCATCCAATTTGATTTAGTAATATTAATATTTAAAAAAATAAATACACATAAGATGTTTAATTGAAGATGGATATCATGAATTTCTTGAAAGGAAATGGAAAGATTAAAAAATGGTTTATCATCCCACATGATCAAAAACAAAAACTTATTAAAGGAAATTTATAAATACAATGGAGGATATTTTACTTTTAAAAACTATTTTTCACTTTATATTTTTAATGATCAAAACCCTTTTTGTATGAGTATAAATGAAGTATAAAATCAAATTTACACTATAAAAAACCAATGAAATATGGCTATTGAATGTAATAATGGGAAAAAATAAAATCTATATTATTTGAAAACCTTTTTCATAATAGAAAATAAAATTATTGAATATAATAATGATTTCAAAAATAAAAAAATAAATTATTATATTTTTAAAATATTTTTAACACTAACATTGAATTTATAAAAGTATAAAAGTATTCAAATATTGATAAATTGAAAAAATTATATAGGTATAAAAGTATAAATTTAAAATGTATATATATCTATATTAGTATATAAAATTATAGATGTATATAGAATTATAAAATTATTTATAATTTATAAAATAATATATATTTTAAATAAATATAGATAATTTATAAATTTATATAAATTTATAAAACTATATAAAAGTACATATATGTTATAAAATTATAGATAATTTATAGAAGTATATAGTTTTACAAATCTATAAAAGTATAAAATTATAATATATAAAAGTAAAATTTATGAATGTATAAAAGAATAAAATTATTGTATTTTAGTCTATTGGCATCCTCAATATATCATAAGGTTCAATTTGACCTATTTCTCCACTACTGGGGTCCATGAATCAAGGGTTATAAAGAAAAAACCAAGTGGAATGCAGAACTATGATTGATATGGTATGTGGTGATCAGGAACCCACTCTCACCCAACCTCCTTGATCCTAATGAACATCATATTCTTCTTTCTATGACAACACCACAAATAAAAAATGGAATTTCAAGAACCTAGGCTTCTATTGTGGAAAGAAACCTGGATCTGATACCATTTATAAAAAATCAACTCGGGCTTCCACCAAAACCAGAACCTGACCTGGCTCTCCACTAGTCCATAAATTTGTTCCCGATCTATAAAAGTTGGAAAATAGTACCCATGCATCATGGAACACTATTAAGAAAGGGTTTTCATAATAAATTAGACTAAAAATAATCATCCAACTAGAGTAAGCATCAAAAATAAAATAACAACCTGACTATAATAATAAGTAGAACGTAAATGAATAAGTATAACACCATATCAAAGAAAATGGATGAAAAATAGGTCCAAGACTGAATGGAGAAATAAGAAAGGTTGTGTACACTGAATGTTATATGATGGGTGTGAGAAAACAATGCCCGATATGATTTCACCAAATATTTTTTTTCAATTCCATTAGAAATAAAAGCACACACTTATAGGATCAAAAAATGAAACCCATAAGAAATATAGTTTCCACCAAGTTATAGTCACTAAAAAATTCCCAACATCTCCCAAGAACCCATATAGAATCACCCAAAAAGAAAACTAAATCAAAGACACATTAAATGATCTCATCAACTCCCAATCCACTGAAGAGAGAATCACCAAATTAAAGAACCACTTTTAGAAAAAAAATATTCACAAATTTCTACCCCACACAACTAGATTCTTCCAACACATATACTATAAACCTAGATCATCAAAAATAGATGGAGGAAAAATATTGAAGAAACCCTCAACTAAAGATAATAACTATAATGTTTACCTCTAGAGATAGACCTTCTATAAATTTTTATAGCCTTTCTTGGAGGAAAATTTTAAATAACATGAAACATGAACTCAACTAGTTCATGTCCCACACATTAAACCAAACATTCCTACCGTAACCAAGGAAAAAATTCAAAATAAAAAACCATCAATGCATAGAACACCATCACACATCACAAAAACTTATTTTTCTTTAAAATACATGAACCCTATTAAAGGATTCAAAATCCATTTTACACAAAAGTATAGACTTGAAATTAAATTTAATATATATTCCAATGTGTATTGAAAATTGAATGAAATCACTTCATACTTTATTACACATTAAAAGTAAAATTATGTGATAGAATATTTCCAAAACTCGCTTTATATGGGAAAAACCCTTTTAAAAACACCACAACACCTTAAAATATTCAATTCATTTAGAAAACTAACCAAAACTCACATAACCAACTCTTATTTTTCAAAACATTTTCTCAAACACCATTATAAAAATAAAATTCTTTTATAATCATAAAAAACAAAACAAAACATACTTTTTAAAAAACCTCCCAAATCTTGTTTAAAAACTAAAATTCTATAAAAATCACTTTTTCCATCTCAAAAAAATTTCAGAACATGCACACAAGGAACGACACACCAAAATTTTAATAAAAAATTTAATATGAAATCCTCAATATATAATAAGGTTCAATTTGATCCATTTATCTACTATCGGGGTCACAAGATCATGGGGTATAAATAAAAAAACCAAGTGGAATGATGAACCATGATTGACTCAGTTTCATGGTTTGATGGGCCATGGCCGGTCATGCAACAATTCCTAAAACATTTCCTAAATGAGAATTTTTTCACTGCATGGTTTATCAGGCCGGGAAAACCAACCTCACACCACTATCATACTTATATTTTCATCCCAAAATCTAATAACTACCTCCAATTAAACCCACCATGAAATTGAGAATCAATACATTATCACCAATGATAAAAATGAAATCTCAAACTCAAAATTCAACACATACTTTAGATTTGGAATGAGAGCAGTGGTAGCGGCATGAGCAGCGTTCGATGAGAATGATGTCAGGATGGTAGTGGGGTTTGGTGAGAGAGATGTTTGTGGGATTTGGGTTTGGTGAGAGAGGTGGAGCGATGACAGTGGGGTTTGGTGAGAGAGGTGGTGCGCCGATAGTGGGGTTTGGTGAGAGCAGCACTAACGATAGGGGCATTGGGGTTCGACAAGAGCGACACACCAACAATGGGGTTTAGTGAGAGAGATGGGGGGAAATGGGGTTCGACGAGAGAGGTGACGCACCAGCAGTGGGGTTCAACGATATTATTGATGGTGATGATGATAATGTGGTTTAGCAGGAGCGGTAGAGTGGCGGAAGTGGGGTTCGATGAGAGTGACGACAATTGCATTCCGTGAGAGCTTGAAGGTGTGTGAGAGAAGGCATCTAGTTAGAGTTCTTTTAACAAAAGGGATAAGGATTTTATCAATGCTAAAATAGAAAGTGATGATAAAAATACTCTTTATCAACGCTTTTTTAGCATCGATAAAGATACATTTTTAACAACGATGAAAAAATACTGATAAAATGTGTATTTATCAATGCTAAAATTATAGCGCTTATAAAGGGATATCTTTATTAGTGCTAAAAAAGTTCCGATAAAGATATAATGTTAATAATTTATTTATATATTTATATATATTTATAAAATTATATATATAATAAATATATTTATAAATATTTATATAACCATATATATTTGTAAAATTATAAATTTAATAAATATATTTATTATAATTTTATAATTAAAAATAAATAAATATTTATTTATAGTTATAATTATAAATAAATATATACTTATTTAAATAATTATAAAATTCCAATAAATATGTTTATTGTATTTATAATTTTATAATTACACATAATAAATATATTAATTATATATATTTATAAAATTATAAATATAAAAAATATATTTATTATAATTTAATAATTATTTAAATAAATATAAATTTATTTCTAATTATAAATATATTTATAATTTTATAATTATATATAATAAATATATTTTTCATAATTTTATAATTATTTAAATATATATATATATATTTATAAAATTATAAATATAATAAATATATTTATTATAATTTTATAATTATTTAAATAAATAAATATTTATTTATAATTATAATTATGAATAAATATATTTATAAATATTTGTATATAGTTATAAATATATTTATATTTATTAATATATATATTTATAAAATTATAATAAATGTATTTATTGTAGTTTTATAATTATATATATATATATATATTAGTTGCTTGGGGGTACAATTACATTCAAATACACACATACACACCACACACACAAGTTCGAAAGGTAGGCCATAACCCCCGTAAGGGGATAACCCACCCATCAAGCCTTATTTATTTAATACGTAGCCCATAGGCCCATTGGGCATGAAACCCATTACATGACCTAAAAGTTTAGTGCAGCATCATGCCTACATTATCTTGCATACGTCATGCATTCGTCACTGTCTTCATGCATCATGCCTGTACCCGAGTGGTAAAGGCTCCTTCTTAGCATCCAGGAGATCCTGATAAATACATTTATTATTTAAATATATTTATTGTAATTTTATAAGTATTTATGAGAACATAATAAGTTCATGGGTATAACATGAAGGAATCATACCTAGTAAAGTATAGATCACAAAAAATGAGTCACCACATATATAGAAAACCAGAATAATAAGGGTGTCAATGTATAAATGAACATTCATGATGAATACATAACATATGAATGCGTCATCATAATATATGTAATCTTAACATTTGGAACATAGTAACCCACAATCATATCCACAAATAAACTTATGATCATATAATGTCAATTATACTCACACATCAATATATGAACATAAATAACGACAATCATGTCTATGAATACCATCATTATCTTATGATATATATATATATATATATATATATTGACCAAATTCATTAGTCATATATATATTTATAATTATAATTATAAATAAATATATTTAAAAATTATTTATATATAATTATAAATATAATAAATAAATTTATCATTTAAAAAAAATTTATTATAATTTTATAATTATTTAAATATATATATAATTATTTATAATCTTATAAATACCTTTTTTAAAATATTATATATATTTGATTTATTAAAAAATATATGTTAATATATCATATTATACTAATTATAAACACGCATTTTTATAATTAATGTATATAAATAAACATTAGTTTTGAATATAAATATAATAAATATATATATATATATATTAATAATATTTCTTATTAAATTTTTTTATTAGAATTAAGAATAGCATTGATAAATCTACCCTTTATCAGCGTTAAAAAAGTGCTGATAAATGATACACCTTTATCAATGATTTTTTTAGCGTTGATAAACGTTACCTTTATCAGCACTTTTAACTAGTGCTGATAAAGGTGAGTCTTTTATCAGCACTTTTTATTCAGTGCGGATAAAAGTAGGTGCTTCCCTTACTTTGATTTGTTGTAGTGAGAGAGAAAAACACACATACCATAGAAAATATCTATCCATAAGGCCCTTGTCACTCCAATGGCTTGTGGTGAAGCCGAAACCAAGGATAGTAACAAACACCCCCAAGTAGGATGAACTCACACATGCAATCCCAACATAGACCAAAAAGAAGAGGAAAAAAAATACAGTGCAAAACCAAAGAAACAGAAGGAAAGTATAAGGAGGCTTATGGTTCTAGGCCTAAACCAAGAACTGAGGAGTTTGATCATTGGAAGATGTCATCGGGGTATAGGGATATAATTCTGTAAGGTCATCAAGGCCCAGATAGAGCTTGTAGGAACCGAGCCCTCCACTCGAGATCATCACCAGAGCAGGGGTGAAAAGGGTCGTTGACAGGGGACTGAGGTGCAGCAACCGAGGTGAGATAGATAGATGGTTGAGTGTGCTTAGAGGGATCAAGAATCTAGCTAGCACAACTAACTGGAGAAATAGTAAGGACATGTGGTAACATCAGACTGGTCGGGCGACATAGATGCATATCAACTGTAAAAACATAGAGTGAAAACACACACTAAGAAAGCACAAAACCCACAAAGAAATTCCATCACATGCGGCTAATCAATGGTCATGATGACACATGAAGAAATAATAGGACCAAGCGATAGGAGCAGGCCACGAGTAATAACCCAACCAACTCCCACACAAGGTCTAGTAAGAAAAAGGCCCCTATGAAAAATCAAACTAGAGCAACCCAAAAAATATGCACAATAATAAAATTAAAAGTATTTTTTCATGGAAAAACAAAAAACCATCATTTTAATTTTGAAAACAAATGAACCAATTTCAATAAATCTCCACATTTTCAAAATAAAATGAAAATAAAATACCGATGGTGTTCTTGCAAAGCCTAAGCTAACATACTGGTAGTTCGGGTGGATTTATAAATAAAAAAACTAAGTCCACAATTTTTTTCCAAATATGAATAACACTTATCATGGGCCATAGTGGAACATGTTCTACCATACTACACATCTAATGGTATCAAACTATTTAATTAAGCTCAAAAATTAAAATAGTCTAACCAAAAACATTAAAACCAAATCTTACCCACATTAGCAAAGTCATCACCGAAGCCAGTGTAACTGAAGTGAATAGCTGAATACCTGCAAAACTAAAAGCATCCTTCCTCGGGGTAAAAAAATAGTGAACATGAAGATTTAGAAAAGCTCAAAATAATGAAATAGTAAAAGGCAGTAGAAACCCATAGAAACCAAAACCATAAAGATGAAAAGATAAAGAACTCCACCTAATCCCGAATAGCTTAGTCCGGCCTAATCTCACCCTCTATTCCCGCCACCCCCAGAAAAATGCATGCAGGTATAGTTTTAGGAATGCAGAAAAGCGACAACCTAGACACTATACCTATTTCTAAAAAAATGGCTACTAAACAAAACTACATAACATTCACAGTTGAAAAATCAGGCCCTACCATATTATACTAGGCCACACTATCCATAGTTTTATGGTTGGGATAATATCTTTGAATAAAAAACTATTTCCCTTATTTGACTATCCAGGCCGGGGACCAGAATTTGCATGCTCATGGTTTTTTCTTGTAAAGTTGGTAGAAAACCATGTAAATGTTTCATCAAAATCCTTGGTATAAAAAACTTCACTATATATAAATAAAGTGATTAAAATTAAAAATTAAAATTTTTTTTGGAACACATGTTTTTTTGTTAATATAAAATATGTAAAGTTAGAGATCACCATGGAAATAAATGGAAACGCGGAAACAAACAATCAAAGGAACCAAAAGTTTCATCAAATGAGAGACAACATCAAAAACCATGAACCTTCAACATCCATGTGGAATATGGAGAACGAAACCACAACATGTCACCAAAAATATCTTAAAAAATACTAGAGCACATCAAAATCAATAAGGACTAACATAACCATCATCATAATAAATTTCTTGAACATTCATAAAAAAATAATTCCAAACACATCCACCCCACTGAAAAACATTCCTAGCTCGGAAGTAAGTTATTTAGTTAACCCCATGAGATATCCAAGAAAACTCACATCTCAAAAAAAGGTTTAGCCAAATATATCACACACTACACCAAAAATTGAAAAGGAACCAATTCAAACATCATATCTAAAATAAATAAAACACTATAACAATTTTAGATTCATTAAAAATATCTTAAATACTATTTGAATAAGAAAATTACAACACAAATAAAACATCTTTTACCTCAAAAAATACATGAGATTTAGAAAAAGGAACCATATCAGTGGTAGCCATAAGTAATTCAACTCTAGAATTCCACAACACACCATCAATATCATTCCCTAAATTTTTATTAAAAAAACATCAATAATCAGTTTAATAGTATTACCAACCAGAGGGAACCATTGAAAACCACATGTATTATTATAAAATCTATTAAAATCGGTATGAGGGGTGAATCTGGTCTGAATAACATAGACCTCAACCAAACAGGAATGTAGAGAGAAAGTTTGAGAAAGAAAAAATGTGACCTGGGAAAAAGAAGCAGACAAGAAACAAAAGTGGATTGATGAAAACAAGAACATACAATGAAATAAAATACAGAAAAGTAAAGAACATAGAGTATTTACGTGATTTAGACCTATTTGGTACTACATGAACATAAGGAACACCACCACAATAATTTATTATTATGAAAAAACAAGCATAAAAATAGAGAGGAATAAATAGAGAGAAAACATGTATACCATAGAAACTATCTGTGCATGTGGCTCTTATCACTCTAGGGACTCACAAGGAAATCAATATTGAGGATGGTAACATACACCCCCAAGTAGGATGAACTCATGCACACAACTCCAAAATAGTATCAGAAGAATAGGAAAAATAAATATAACACAACACCAAAGAAATAGAAAGAAATCACAAGTAAGATTAAGGTCCCAAGACTACCCCAAGAACTTGGGAGGTTGATTAACGGAAGATGCTATTGGGGATTCTAGGACTAGAATTTCAGAAGGTCATCATGACTTAGATAGAGCTCACAAGAACTAAGCTCCCCACCAAAGATCTTCATTGGAGTAAGGGCGCATAGAGGGTTGTTGATGGGAGACCAAATTCATCTCTTCTCTCTCTCTCTATCTATATCAAGCTCTCTTATCTCTAAAATCCAAAAGAAGTAGAATAGAAAACACCTGATCACCTCAGAAGGATGATAACCACACAAGTAAATGAATCAATGGGATAATAACAGTGAAACAATGGAGCATGAAGCGTTAGGTGCAATAGTCGAGGTGGGACAATTGGATGGTTGAGTGTATGCGAAAGGATCAAGATTCCGGCTGACGTAACAGATGGGTAGAATAGAAAGGAAACATTGTAACGACCCAAAATTTTATCAATGGAATTTCCCTTCTTTTAATCATGTAATATTTTATAATGTAGTATAAAGCACATGCACCACACGATGAAACCAACAACATTTTAATATATTAATTTGAACATTACATTTAAATAATAAAAATGACCATAAGAATTGAAAATATTATAATGGGATAAAAAAAGAAAATAACATAACTAAAATATAAAAATTTGAATATGATCGATCCATTGGAATAACCGCACTCATGAATAACACTATTGAAATGAGACAAAATATTAGTAATAAAATATCCATCTTGAAAATGAAATTATATATAACCTTGAGAGAAAATAGAAGTGAATAAAGAATGAATAAAAAAATGAGATATTTATGGGAGTAGGGATCCCATATGAGTGTTACAAATCCAACTATTGGAATAGTAATCTGACTGTTGGAATAGTAATTTGACCATTAGGAATGGTAAAATGACTGTTAGAATAGTAAAATCACCTTTGTAAATGTAAAAAAATAACATTTAGGTATCTTATAAAATGAGAATATGACATATTTATATCATGATACAAGTAAATAAATGTTTTAAAAATAATAAAATTAGTGTTCATATTTGTTTTGTAAAACATATCTGTTTTATTTTCATTTTTATAAAAAATATATATATTTAAAATAAAGTTTATTTTCAAAAAATTGATTTATAAATTTATATTAAGTTGTATTATAATAATAATATAATTTTATTAGACCATAAATAATTTTTCAAAGGGTCCGAAAATTGACCATAATATTAAAATTGGTATTTTTCAAATAAACGATTATTTTACTTAAAAATTAAATTTATAATTTTTATAAAATTATTTTAATAAAATAGATTTCATTTTTGGAATCTAAAATTTAAAAAATGGTTAGAGTTATTTTTTTGGTATTTTTCTAAAATAGTTTAGTTTTTTTGGCGACTAGTTAAATATGAGAAAATACAATATTTTACATTATAAGATAAATATATGATTTTTTAGTCATGAATGATGTAAGAATCCATTAGTTCAAAATCACATGAAAAATTTACTATATATAGTCACAAGAATCAATACTATTGATATTTTTGATCCAATATAATAAACTAATGATTATAATTTTCAAAAACACCCCATTATCCCCTTAAAAATACCACCTCTCCCAATCCCTTATACTCACACACTATAAGCCTTGTATCTTTTCAAATTTATTCCCAATTACCTTACAAATCCTATCCCCAAGTCCTAGTGATATTTGTATTATCCAAAGACCAATTTAAAGTGCCTTAAAGAGTTTTTCAAGGAGACTACATTCAAGAGGTAATATTCTCAAACTATATCTTTTAAATTATTTACTTCTTCTAACTTCTCATCACCTCCATCATCCAACATGGAATAATAACTCCAGTATAATATTTATAATTTAATTTTATAGTGATAATCTAATATCTATCATCCATATTCTTCTATTCTCCTTTTATTCTAAAAATAAAACCATTGTTCGTATTATGTCGGTTCATTTCCTCCATCGATGACGCGTTTTTGTTTTCCATTACCACCTTCATGTTTGGTTATAAAAATATTATTATAGTTAAATAAGATTATAATATATATATTAGAACTAATTTAAATGACATTATTTCCCAACCAACCCATGCAATCCTTAATGTGACTAACTCTAAAATACACCCTATATCTCAACTAAAACCTTTGATAAAACTCTTCTATGACTCAATACCTCTAATGTAACCTTTCAAGGAAAAAAATTAAGGAATATGGATAATGACCCCCTGAGTAAAGCCTCTAGTAGGTCCCGAGTTTGCAACTAGCACTAAGGGTATGTAATCTCAAATATGGGTGACATTACCCTTTATAAAAAATAGGATCAGAAGAAAGGATTAATCAATGACAATTAAAATCCATGAAATAATATAAAACAAGGGAACCAAAACCATCACACAATGAATGAATAATATAAACAAATAAAAATAGTCTCCAAATGAATAACAAAAGAAACCGTACTATAGAAACGAGTCGATTATATCTCCAAAACCCAAGCTAGTAATGTTTAGATCGGTACCTTAAGTCTTCCTAGAAACCTGAAAAACATTTTGTATATACGTGGGGTGAATATATCAAGTATAATTAGTAGGATCATACCCAAATTCTATCATGCATAGGTAAAAATAACATATTAATACACCTATGAGAAAACAATAGATCCAACAACACCTAAGTAGGTAAACTAACCAATATTATCCTCACTAAGGAACAATCACAAAATAATTTATCCATGTATAGCAATATAATATGATGAATATTTATAAATAGGATACCCCACACCACTTTACCACTGATTTTCCCCTCTCACACCCCAACATCATATGTCTTGGAACTCTCATATCTTCTATATAATCCTACTCGAAGACACTTGGGAAGCTACAAAATGACAAGAATCCCATGTGCAACTGAACATCACATCCCACCCAAAGAGACTTGGTCCACCACATCACATCTCTCTTGAAGACACCTGGGATATAAAATCACATCTCAACCACACAAGTATATACATAATAGTAGGGTATCGTAAACATGAAGGACGTCAACCCAATTCCCTCCTCCTAATATGAATTACCCCCACCATGAACCACATCATCATCACATTAAACATAACCACTAGTGAAATTTTGAATTCGGGCCATCATAACCCATGCATATCAAACTCATCTATAAGAGAGAGAAGGGAATAGGGGTTAACTATCCATCTGTCCTCAGCATCTGGATATTAGAAAAAATACCCCCGAAAAATTTGGGTGTCAACAAATGGTTCTTGATATAGGTGGTGTGAATATAGAAATAAAAATAAGAATATAATATATAATAGTCTTACACACAAGACAAATCTATGAGTTAATAATAAGAGTACCATCCCAACTCACAATTTCATAAAAAATCCTCACAACTCCCACCACTTTCATTGCCACCTCTAATGAATAACAACACATGAGAAAGCCACAAAACACAAACCACAAGTAACATTGGGTATTTTCTTTTCATGTTACACCATTACCATTTTTTTTGAATTAATAACTAGTATCATCATTAATCCCATTAATTTTACATTTAACAAAACACTTTAACCATGATTCCTATTTTATTTCAAGAGTTCATTAGACTTTCCAACCAATTCCATTTTAGTTTCATTATTAACATTTATTCCATCACTACTGGGAAATTAACTCAACATATCATAGACACAAACAACCCTTCCATCTCATGTTAACAAGGCCCCATTCCATAACCATATCTAATCACAATCTCCACATATCTTCACTACTCTCATACATCATCCCATATCACATGCCATGCAAACCAACCATTACATCACTACCCAAAAAAGCACTACATCACTTTCATTCACCACCATTTCCACACAACAACCCACAACACACAATGAAACACAAAATTATAACCATACCAAGAAACACATCCTACCTTCCATATAATTTATAATTTAGGTTCATGGTATCTCATTAATTTATGTTCAAGGGGATTCTCCCTCAAACCATGATTTTACATGGGAAACCATTTCTTTATCCATATATAAGTGATTATCCTTTTCATTCAAGGTGAGATTAAATAATCAAACCACATAGTTACATAATCATAACAAATAAAATAAAAAACAAGGCTTCAAAAAACTTTTATTTTTAGTAAGGGCATCAAGTATGTATAAATTCATCAGGAATATCATCAAAGCATTGAAATATGTAATTTCTTCCCTTACCCCTTGGCCGTGATTTCGTGACACGTCAAATTGATTATATTTTTAAGGTTGATTTATAGTCTAGGTCAGACCCTAGGTCATCTCTCAAGGAGCGTTGGTAGGTTTAGAGTGTGTATTTTTAATAAAAATGACTAAGAGAGGGGGTGGTTTTGAAAACAGTTTAAAAAAATGACTTAGTTGAAATAACTTAAAAGATGAGTGACCAAGTGGATTTTGAGAAATATGAGATAAAAGGGTTGATGTGATTTCACTACACACATATCAAGTTCATTGTTCATAGAGATTCATCTTAGGTTTAGAGTAATTCTTTGGTTGGAATTAATTGGAATCCCGATTAATTCCTAAGCTTTTATTTCAATGCTTTAAGTACCAAACCTCGAGGTAACAATCGTATTTTCAAGGTCCAGTACTTATTCATGGAATAAGAGCTTCCAAATCATATTGAAATCTCAATAAGTTGGGTATGAAAAGGATTCTTGTGATGTCCAATCGGAACAACACAAGTCACGCACTCAAAACCTCACACCGATCGATTGGAAATTAAGAGCATCTCATTCGCATGAATCAAAAAAAGCATTAAAATATAAAATTATGTAAGATAAATGGAAAGAAATGTTTTAACACCCAAATTACTCCAAACCAGTAGCTAATATATGCATTGGAACTCCCTTGACATGTGTGTAGCTCCCTCACAACGAACACCCAACTTTTAGCTCGACATCGGGAGGAGGAGGAAGCTCGAGTTGAACTCCTTCTTCATTGTTGATCCCCCTATGAGGATAGGGGCCTCCAGAACCTCCAAGGTGATTAAGAGACTCCTCTTGGACTCCAAATTGGCAGAACTTCACTCCTTGTCCGAATTTGCAAATGAGGAGCTCAAGGTGCCCTTTTATAGGAAATGTGGGAGGTGGTTTTGGGCACAAAAATTTCTTCAATCCAATTGAACGACGCGTTTCGGCCTACAGACAGTCTTATATCGCTTTGAAGAAAATATAAAAGTTTTATCCCTACCTCTTTAATGTCTCCACCGAAAGTTTGGCACCGTTTGGACAACTACAGCTCAAGATATTGATAAAATACAGAACACCGTATTTGACTTGGTCCAAATTCGGTGGCTTGGACAGATCATTTTGGATGGGACTTATACAAGCCGAATCAGGATTGGGTTCCTTAATAGAAAATGTATAATATTTAATTTTGGACAGGTCCACAAAATTTCAGCCCATTTGGATGCACGGATTTTGTGTAATATTCAAAACAGTGGACATATGTCCATGGATCCATGCAATTTTGGCCCATTTTTCTTTCACTTCATCAAGGGCCCTCCAAATCACCTCCACCTACATTGTAATTTTCAAAAAAAGTATCATTGAACTATTTAACAGTGATAAACATAAAATTATTGAATCAAACATGAAGCACAATTTGATAATATTTTTATAATTTTTAATACAAAATATGTTTAGCACAACGGTGTAAGGGTGAAAATAAAACAGTGAATCGTGGTACGATAAAACCCCAACACCTAAACATTTGCACTCCTGGGCAAGGTCACATATCCAAATACAATGATGCATATATATATATGTATTTAAAACATCCTGAAGATTTAACATTTGAGGGAATTTTATTTATCAATGCACGAATCACACCAAGGAGTTCTTCCTAGTGAAAATAGAAAAAGCTGTCTCATAAATCATATCATAGCGAAATTCAAAAAGGTTCATGATACCCAATTGAGAAAGGAATTCAGAAGTAAAGCATGACACTAAATCTCCATGTGTGTGTGTGAAAACCATTCCATGCTATTCTTTCCACTTGCTATCCAATAAATATATGTTATTTTAACATTTTTCAGCTTAAATGATTTTGTCACCGAACCTGTCCTACATCCTTTGCAATCATATTTCCAGACCCACTCATTTAAGCATTCCCAGAAGTCAAACCATAAGCTCCTGACCTAGATATCCCCATATGTTGCACATTTCATCACTCCCCTCATTTTTTTTGAAGTTGCAATTGGAACAAATCTCACACTCATATCTCAACCCTTGTTTGATCTCCTCACGACACTAATTGAAATAGTTATAACAAGATCAAAGGTTGAGGAGGAGTGGTTTTTGACTTGCCCAAGACACAACAATTTTTTTTGAGGGCGTACAACAGTCGGACATTAGGTACACACGCATAGGTCAATCTGGTACAGTAATGAAACAGATCAGATAAGGAATGAACGTATGGAAATATCATTTAAAGTTGAAAAATATTAACCCAACATATATTTACCTTATATTAAGTAAGAAATAATCACACTTTGTGGTTTGGTGCAAATTTTTTGGAGATATTAGGGACATAGTTTTCCCAAAAACTACTCACACAATGGGCATCAATCATCTCAAAGGTTTCATATAGATACGACCATTTATATCATTGACAGAAAACCAATTCACTAAAAATCACTCCCTGATGTTAAATTCATACAAATATTCTTTTTAGCCTTCGTTATGGTATTTTTACTTTCCCCACATTATGGTCTCCAAATCACAGAACTTCGAAATTGTTGATGGGGAAAAATGAAAATACCATAAAGAAGGCCAAAAAGATAAAACAAAAGGAGAAAACAATGAAAAATCCTAACTAACCCAGGAATGTATCCACCCCCCCACACCTAGAGAATATAGTGTCCTCACTATAATAAAAGAGACTTTGGGAAGGAAGGATAAAACCTGGTGAGTGTTATTCATAGACCGCTTCTTGAACATGGAGTTCCTCCATTGGGGACTCCAGAATGGCTTCATGGAAGTGCTTTAGCCGCTGCCCATTGACAGTGAAGGTTTGCTTGGTGTCTTCATTTTGAACCTAGACAACACCAAATGCAGAGACATTAGTAACAATTTAAGGTCCAAACCAACAGGAATGAAGCTTACCAGGGTGCAAATTCAGCCTTGCATTGTATAGGATGACCTTCTGCCCGATGTGGAATTGACGATGAAGGATGAGACGGTCGTGGGCAGCCTTGGTTCGCTCTTTATAAATTCGGGAGTTCTCATATGAATCTCTTCTCATTTCCTCCAACTTCTGAATCTGCAACTTCCTTTGAATACCTGCACCAGAAAGATTAGAATTGCATTGTTTAATAGACCAGTAGGCCCGATGCTCTACCTCAACAGGGAGGTGACAACTCTTCCCAAAAACTAGCCGATATGGTGACATGCCAATTGGAGTTTTGAATGCAGTACGTTAATCCCATAACGAATCATCGAGTCTAAGACTCCAGTCTTTTCTGTTTGGCTAAACCGTTTTCTTAAGAATCTGTTTTACCTCTCTATTTGATAATTCAGCTTGACCATTTGTTTGTGGGTGATAAGCAGTAGACACTCGATGCCCAACCCCATACCTGCGCAAAAGAGATTGCATTGTGCGGTTGCAGAAATGAGAACCCTGATCACTAATGATAAACCTAGGTAATCCAAACCTACAGAATATTTGGGTTCTCAAAAATTCCACAACTGTCTTGGAATCATCTGTCCTCGTGGCTCGTGCCTCTACCCACTTTGAAACATAATCCACTGCCATAAGAATGTAAAGGTTCCCAAATGAATTGGGGAATGGTCCCATAAAGTCAATGCCCCAAACATCAAAAATTTCATGGAAGAGTAAGGGTTGTTGGGGCATCTCATTTCTTTTAGAGACATTCCCTATTCTTTGACAGCGAGGACAAGATTTACAATATTCGTGGGCATCCCGAAACAATGTGGGCCAAAAGAGACAAGAATCTAAGACCTTGCGAGCAGTCCGTTGGGGACCAAAGTGGCCCCCACAAGCAAGTGTGTGGCAGAACCTAAGGACAGACTGAAACTCATTATCAGGAACACAACGCCTAATAACTTGACCACTACATGTGCGTCAGAGGTAGGGGTCATCTCAAATGTACCAACGAGACTCATGTTTTAGACGGTCGGCCTGGTTTTTGGTGAAATCAGCAGGAATGCAAGATGCTACCAAATAATTTACAATTTCAGCACACCAAGGAATAACATATTGCACTCGGTACAATTGCTCATCAGGAAACAATTCATTTATGGGAATACATGGGGATAAGTCAATGTCTGAGGATGGGAGAATCCTACTGATATGGTCAGAAACCACATTCTCTGCTCCTTTTTGATCCCTAATTTCTAGATCAAATTCCTAAAGGAGGAGCATCCAGTGAATGAGACATGGTTTGGCTTCTGGTTTCTTTAGGAGATAGCGGAGGGCTGCATGGTCTGAGAACACAATGACTTTGGACCCTAGAAGGTATGACCTGAATTTATCCAAGGCAAACACAATGGAAAGAAATTCTTTTTCAGTTGTGCTGTAGTTTTCTTGGGCAGGGTCCAAAGTACGTGAGGCATAGGCAATGACATGCGGAGCTCGATCGACCCTTTGTGACAAGACTGCCCCAACTGCATAGTTAGAGGCGTCACACATGAGCTCAAATGGTAAATCCCACCGTGGTGGTTGGATTACCGGGGGTGACATGAGACTCCATTTTAACTTATTGAAAGCTTCCTCATATTTTTTATCAAAATAAAATTCTTTTTCTTTTTGGAGTAATCGGGAGAGGGGGAGTGCAATTTTACTAAAGTCACGAATGAAACGATGATAAAATCCAACGTGACCCAGGAAATACCGCACATCCAGAACATTTTTAGGGAATGGTAGGGAGGAAATGATATCTACTTTTTATTTGTCCACTTGGATACCTTCCCCAGAAATGACATGTCCCAAGACTATGCCTTGTCGCACTATGAAATGACATTTTTTATAATTTAATACGAGATTCTTTTCAATACAGCGACATAGTAAAAAAGCAAGACTACTAAAACATTCATCAAAAGAGGATCCATAAACAGTAAAATCATCCATAAAAACCTCCATGCAATTCTCCAGGTAATCCGAAAAAATGCTAACCATACATAGTTGGAAAGTACCTGGAGCATTGCACAGACCAAATGGCATCCTTCTATAAGCAAATGTACCAAAGGGGAAAGTAAAGGTTGTATTTTCCTGATCCTCAGGGGCAATATGGATCTGAAAGTATCCAGAATACCCATCAAGGAAAAAGTAATGGGACTTCCCTGTTAGCCTATCTAGCATCTGGTAAATGAATGGCAATGGGAAATGGTCCTTCATAGTGTATTGGTTTAGTCGGCGATAGTCTATACAGACACGCCAACTATTCTGCACACAAGTTGGAACCAATTCATTGTTTTCATTTTTAACTACAGTAAGGCCAGTTTTTTTAGGAACTACTTGAACGGGACTGACCCATTGGCTGTCAGAGATAGGGTAAATGATTCCAGCAGCCAACAATTTTGTTACTTCTTTTTTAACAACATCAAGTAGGTTTGGATTCAGTCGACGTTGTGACTGCCTCATTGGTTTAGCCTCATCATTTAATAAAATATGATGTGTACAAATTGATGGGCTGATGCTAGGAATGTCAGCAAGTGTCCATCCCAAAGCTTGTTTATACTCCCTCAAAATATCAAGCAGTCGCAATTCATGCTCAGGAGGGAGTGAACTAGCAATGATGACGGGCAACTTGTTTCCATTCTCAAGATATGAGTATTTTAAATTTTGAGGCAGTTGTTTCAGTTCCAATTCTGGGGGATTTTGGATTGACGGAAGTGTGTGTGATAGTGAGAAGTCACTGATCTCATCTAACTGCTCAATGGTAACATCCTCAGATGAGGAATGAGCTTTTACAAGCTTAGTAGTATCATCGATGGTCATGTGATCCTCTCTGTTCAAGAAATCATCAATTAACAAACACGCATGACATTTCTCTAGACCGCTACAACAATCAATGCATGATTCATTACCTAACATTTCAATCAATGAAGAAAACTCAGAAATGGGATCAGGTGAATGAAAATAAGTTGTTTCAGGGGAAGGGAGAACATCAATTGAATTGACAGAGAGAGAGGAGTGTTCTTCTGATGGGTGATTCATGGCATCAAGGATATTGAAGTGGACAATATTACCACCAAACTCCATAGATACTGTGCCATTATGGACATTAATTATGGTTTTGGCGGTTTTCAAGAAAGGTCTCCCCAATATAATTGGGGCATGTCCATTCATCCTATCATCTTCCATTTTAAGCACGTAAAAATCAGCAGGAAAAATTAAATTTTGAACCCTCACAAGAACATCCTCTAGCACACTAGAGGGGTGTGCTGTACTCCGATTTGCTAGCTGAACGAAAATACCAGTGGGCTTCAGTTCACCGACCTGCAATGAAGAGTAAATAGAGTGAGTCATCACATTAATAGAAGCACCCAAATCAAGCATAGTGTTGGAACATGAATACTCCCCTATGGTGCACAGAATCGAGAATGTCCCAGGATCATTGCACTTGGTAGGAAGTGATGACTCTATCAATGCTGAAACATTCCTCCCCAGGCTCACCTTCTCATCACCATGAAGCCTCCTTTGGTGTGTACACATCTCCTTCATAAACTTGGCATATCTTGGAATTTGCTTCACAACATCAATCAAAGGAATGTTAACCTGTACTTTCTTGAAAGTTTCCAAGATTTCTTTATCAAGTTCGGTTTCTTTTTGTTTCCTAGGTTGGGCAGCCCTTTGAGGAAATGGAAGAGGAATGGTTGGGATAGGTGGCTCATCAACAGCCACAGTCTTTCCTTTGGAATGGCTTCTCTCAGGAAAAGGGTTTTCTTCTCTTGGACCATTTTCAGTAGTTGGGATGGTGGTTTCCTTTGGATGGGAGGACTCTAATGGAGGGGTCATTTGGATTTTGAGTTGTGTCCCACTCCTAAGGGTGATGGCACTAAAATTTCCTTTATCCCTAGGGTTTACTACTGGTTGAGATAGTAGTTTACCCGACCCATGACTTTGGATTTCCCCCACCGAGTTGGAAAGTTGGCCTAGTTGGGTCTTTAGGTCTTGTATGGCTGCTTGGGTGGTTTGTTGTAATTGGATATTATTAGAAGCCATTTTCTTCATCATATCTTCTAGGCTAGGCTCGATTTTTGGAGGGGATGGTTGGAATTGCCTTTGGGGTGGTTGAGGATTTCTGGGTGGTGGTGGATGACTACTCTGACCCTGTTGGTTCCATTGCTATTGAGGTTGGTTTGAATACCACCTTACCTATAGGCTTGGTTTTCCATCCACCCTTGGTTGGATGGATAGTATGGTTCTGGCCGAAAGGGTTGGTTAAAGGGGCGTCCTGGAAATATTGCCTCACAACTCTTAGAAGTTTCTCTCAATTGGGGGCATTGGTCAAAATAGTGGGTATCAGAAGAGCATATACCACAATGTATGGGAGGAGGAGATTGGAATTTCCCTTGGGAAAGAGCAAGTTGTCATAGAAGGGTAATCACCTCTTCAAACTTTGTTTCCACCTTCTTCTCGAATTCAGTACTTTGCACCTCATGGACACCTCGAATGGGTACACTGGACCTTGAATTGAATTGTTGAGTGTTCTGTGCCATGGTCTCAATTAGTGTCCTTGCAGCGATTGGGGTTTTATCCACTAGTGCACCACCTGCAGCAGTATCAATCATGTTTCGATCAATAGGGATTAAACCTTCATAAAAATACTGAATTAAAAGTTGATCACTTATTTGGTGATGTGGACAACTTGAACACAATCTTTTAAATCTTTACCAATATTCATGAAGGGTTTCTCCTTGATATTGTCTTGTCCCACATATTTCTTTCCTTATTGTTGCAGTTCGAGAGGCTGGGAAGTATTTTTCAAGAAAAAGTCGTTTCATGTCCGCCCAACCTCTAATAGGTGAATTAACATAATACAACCAATCTTTAGCCGTGTCTTCTAATGAAAATGGAAATTCCCTAAGTTTTACTTGTTCTTAATCCACATTAGCAGGTTTTAATGTTGAACACACAGTATGAAATTCTTTTAAATTCTTATGTGGATCTTCTCCAGGCAGTCCATGAAATCTTGGTAATAAATGAATTAAACCAGATTTTAGTTCAAAATTGGGTGCCTCGCCTTGAATTTGAATGTAAGTGGGTTGGATATCAACATTAGGTGAGGTTAATTATTTTAATGTTCAATTATTTTCATCCATGTTATTGAATATTATTTCAGGTTCTAATTTGGTTCCAGAAGAAGATGGGTTTAGAAGAGTCTCGAGTGGTGTGTCCTCCTTTAGAAGGGGGTCTTGTGCGTCTCGGTGTCGCTGACGTAGGATCCTCTCCGGTTCGGGTTCGAAAGGTGGTAAGTCTCCCAAAGTAGAACGCGTCATGCACAGAACCTACACAAGATATGGATCATAACACAAGAAGAAATAAAAAGGTAGAAAAAAAACAAACAAATATTCACAAAATTTACAACTACTTTATCAAAAACACGCACTAAAAACCAAAGCGATCCCCGGCAACGGCGCCAAAATTTGGCCGTGATGTCGTGACACGTCAAATTGATTATATTTTTAAGGTTGATTTATAGTCTAGGGAAGACCCTAGGTCGTCTCTCAAGGAGCGTTGGTAGGTTTAGAGTGTGTATTTTTAATAAAAATGACTAAGAGAGGGGGTGGTTTTGAAAACAGTTTAAAAAAATGACTTAGTTGAAATAGCTTAAAAGATGAGTGACCAAGTGGATTTTGAGAAATATGAGATAAAAGGGTCGATGTGATTTCACTACACACATATCAAGTTCATTTTTCATAGAGATTCATCTTAGGTTTAGAGTAATTCTTTGGTTGGAATTAATTGGAATCCCGATTAATTCCTAAGCTTTTATTTCAATGCTTTAA
Source organism: Viscum album (assembly GCA_963277665.1). Classification (NCBI taxonomy): domain Eukaryota; kingdom Viridiplantae; phylum Streptophyta; class Magnoliopsida; order Santalales; family Viscaceae; genus Viscum; species Viscum album. The sequence continues at coordinate 1,162,931,366 of OY728153.1, read as the reverse complement.
GGACCAAACCTTGAGGTAACAATCGTATTGTCAAGGTCCAGTACTTATGCATGGAATAAGAGCTTCCAAATCATATTTAAATCTCAATAATTTGGGTATGAAAAGGATTCTTGTGATGTCCAATCGGAACAACACAATTCACGCACTCAAAACCTCACACCGATCGGTTAGAAATTAAGAGCATCTCATTCGCATGAATCAAAACAAGCATTCAAATATGAAATTATGTAAGATACATGGAAAGAAATTTTTTAACACCCAAATTACTCCAAACCAGTAGCTAATATATGCATTGGAACTCCCTTGACATGTGTGTAGCTCCCTCACAACGAACACCCAACTTTTAGCTCGACATCGGGAGGAGGAGGAAGCTCGGATTGAACTCCTTCTTCATTGTTTATCCCCCTATGAGGATAGGGGCCTCCAGAACCTCCAAGGTGATTAGGAGACTCCTCTAGGACTCCAAATTGGCAGCACTTCACTCCTTGGCCGAACTTGCAAATGAGGTGCCCAAGGTGCCCTTTTATTGGAAATGTGGGAGGTGGTTTTGGGCACACAGATTTCATCAATCTACTTTCACGAAGCGTTTCGGCCTTCAGAAAGTCTTATCTCTCTTTTGAGAAAATATAAAAGTTGTATCCCTACCTCTTGACTGTCTCCACCGAAAGTTTGGCACCATTTGGAAAACTACATATCAATATATTGATAAAATACAGAACACCGCATTTGACTTGGTCCAAATTCGGTGGCTTGGACAGATCAGTTCGGATGGGCCCCATACAAGCCGAATCAGGATTGGGTTAATTAATATGAAAGGTAGAATATTGAATTCTGGACAGGTCCACAAAATTTCATCCCATTTGGATGCACGGATTTTGTGTAATATTCAAAACAGTGTACAAATGTCCATGGATCCATGCAATTTTGGCCCATTTTTCTTTCACTTCATCAAGGGCCCTCCAAATCACCTCCACCTACATTGTAATTTTCAAAAAAAGTATCATTGAACTATTTAACAGTGATAAAAACAAAATTATTGAATCAAAAATGAAGCACAATTTGATAATATTTTTATAATTTTAATACAAAATATGTTTAGCACAGCGGTGTAAGGGTGAAAATAAAACAGTGAATCGTGGTACGATCACCCCTTCATTTAAATTAATTTTTTTTTATTATCTTAATTAATTGGGAGTATACCATCTCCCTAAAGGATAATGAAAAAATTAACCCCACATGAATTACTAAAGGAGGAAAAATTAATGATCCCCTACCTCAAAGAAGCTTTATGAAACACTATACACAACATGGAAAAGGAGAAAAAAAAGAAAGATCACAACTGAAAAAGGAAACCCTAGATCAACCTAAACCACACTAAGGAGTTTTAAAAATATATCCCAAATATACCCCATATAGAAACAATATCACCACTGTGATTTCCCAAATGAATAATAATGTGGAAAGAATGGATCAAATAGAAGAATGCATCATGTATTTCCAAAATAAAACCTCTAGAATCCAAGGATAAAATACTGAGGAATGGTTATGAAGGAAAAAAATCACCTAGGTTTCATCCAAGGTTTGAGAGAAAAAAGTGTGGAATGAAAGAATTCAGGTGATCCCCAAAATTAATAGAAAAACCTGACCTCAACGCTTTCCCACTATGAAACATATATCATTGTTGTGAATCTTTATGATGTCCCCCCAATTTAGGTTGTGAAATAAATTTAGTATGTGAATTTCTCAAACTCCAAACTTGACAAACATCCATTGAATTCCATGGTGCCTATTCACACAATGAACAATTCCTTCATGTCGTGAGTTTTTTGAGTTTAAAACTTTCATCTAGAACATGAATCTGTGAATCAATAGAATCTTATCCATGAAGGGACCTCTCATGTCATGAACACATGTTTATATCTTGAACCACTTACAAAACCATATTTTTAGCTCTAAAATCTTCCCAAATCTCCTTGATCCTCCTCTAAATGTATCCAACTCCCAAAACAACAAAGTAATATATCAAGGTGGTAAAAATGTTACATAAAATTTATTTATGATTTATTATGTGATCCATGTATACCATGTATTATGTTCCAACTTTATGAGTCACTAAACTTAAAAAGGTCCAAAGGAAATGATCAGTGTAATAATTTTGCTAAGGAATTATGTTTAAACCATGTATTAAATTGTGGGTCATTATAGTTGGTATCAAATAAAGGTTTAGTTATTTGTGGAAATTAGGACTAGAAAACCCTAGTGAAAACCCCAAATATAAGTCTAAGTATATAAAAAAACCTTAAATTTTGGTTAATTATAGAGTATATGGTTTCTTAGAAACTAAATCCCTATCTAGATATTGGCATGTGGATGCAGATATGGTATAGATACACCTAGGGGTAATCACCCTAAAAAAGGATGGATGAGCATTGAATCAATCTTCGATCTAGTGCATGATGAGTGGGCCTATGACTTCACACCTAGAAATATACTCCTGAGAGATATAATATGGTTATCATATTGATTTTTATGAACCATTATGAAGGGTGTATGACTAAAGTAATATTTATACTTAGAATATAGAAAAGATTAAAGTCTATGATCCTAGAATCTCAATATTAGAAAATCATTAGAATTAAACTAACCTTTATAATTCATTATCATAATGATTATTAATAGTATACATTTTCTCAATTATGTTTTCTTATTTTAGAAAAAATGGTGGGAAATAGAAGGAACCGTAATATATGCATTGGGTAATGCAAAAATGTCCTTTCTAGTATAATGGAAGATAAAGTTAAAAACTCAATGATGATATTAATTCCACTATCTGGAGTTATGAAAAATAAAAATAATTATATTGAGTGTCTAGTTTCACCAAAGAGGGAACTAATAGTTGTTAAATCCTTTATACACAACGACCACCCATTTTTAGTGGACCGTCTAACCCATTGATTGTAGAATAATGGATCAATTATATAGAAAAGATATTTTATATACTGTATTATTATAAGAAAGATGAGGTATCTATAGTTGTGTAACCCTAGGGGGAGATGTCATTACCCGACCCACTAGGGCCTACCTGGTTGGCGGAAGGCTAATATGAAACTACCCCAAACCTGCCTCCATAAGCCAGGGGCTGGCAATAAGCATTGAGAAGGCATAACTAACATCAGATTCCTTTTACTAATATACCTATATGCACGCACACAACCATCTCCATGTATAATTGTAGAGTAATAATAATAAAAGATAATAACTTTTAGAGTAAAATCCATGCATGTAATATCCTCTAGGGAATAAAAATGAGCACAACAATGTAATATGAAATGTAAAGGGGAAAAATATATGCCCAACCAAAAAATATATCTCAACCTTACAATAACTGGAAAAGAAAGAATTAATGAGAGATCTAGACTCCTGATCTACAATACCCAACCACTATACATGGTAAAATGCACCAAGTATTCTTAATATCTACCAAATACACCGTCGATCTATCCTACATCTTCATAAGACATGATATACATGGGAAAATACCATGCATGAGTGAGTATATACATACCCAGTAGGAAACCCTGAAAACTAAAGTGGGAGTAATATAAGACATGATAAAAGTATCCATCATAACCCAAAGCAAGAGAGAAATGAAACCCAACAACAAAGATATATATTCTCATATAAGAAACCTAGAAGAGAAAGAAAGGGGATATCCTTCTCACAACCCATCTCTGGCTGATGAGTCCTCATATAACTCCAAAAGTCCATCATCGATGCCCAATATCTTGTGTGTCTATCCAAAGAAGTCATGAGGAGGGTCCACACCTTGTCACCACTCCATAAACTGATGGGGTGAAATATCCAAAATATAGAGGACCCACACCCCAATGTGATACAAGAGTGATACCTCTATATTTATACATAGAGTATGGAGGATCTGCGACCTGGTGTAATAGGGGAGTATCATCTCTGTGGATAGAGGACCCAAACCTTGGTGTGACATGTGAGTTTCACCTCTGTATCTATATAATGAGTATAGAGGACCTGTACGTTGGTGTGATAGGTGAGTACCATCTCTGTGGATATAGGAACCGCACCCTGATGTGACAAGGGAGTACCACTTGTGTATCTATACAATAATTATGGAGGACCCGTTTCCTAGTGAAGTAGGGGAGTACCATCCTATGGTTTGAGGACCCACAACCTAGTATGATAGGGGAGTGATGTATCTATATATGTACAATGAGTATGGAGGACCTGTGCCTGGGTGCGACAAGGGAGTACCATCTTCGTAGATAGAATACTCATTCCCTGGTATGATATGGGAGTGAATACTCTATATATGTACAATAAGTATAGAGTACTCATGATAGGATGTGATAGGTAATTACCATATATTTGGATAGAGGATCCATTCCCTGATACAATAGGGGAGTACAACCTCTGTATTTGTATAATGATTATGGAGGACCCATTCCTTGTTGCGATTGGGGAGTACCATCTCCATGGATAGAGGAATCACGCCCTAGTATAACAGGAGAGTGACACCTATATATTTATATAATGAGTATAGAGGATCCAATCCCTAGTTTAATAGGGGAGTATCATATTCATGGATAGAGGACCTGCACCCTGGTACGATAGGGGAGTGCCTCCTCTGTCAAAACTGTTCGATGATCCTACCTGATCAATGCCACCATCAACATTGCCTAAAGTAGTTTCATTCTAAGAAGATATTACATCATAACTAAAAATACAATATAAAGTCTATCATTTCATTATACATGGAAAACCACTTAAGATAGGCTACTCACGAGCCAAAATCCAAGTCTGTCCAAAAGTATGACGAGTGCACGAGGCTTATCATTGGCCAATCAGGATAAAACTTCAAACCACTAATCTGTCATCTTGAACTATAATGAATTTTTGAGAATATCACACCATTGTGATCCTCATGGAAAAAACTTGGGACATGCTATTCACTTTCCTAAATCGGACACCTAGTGAAAAAAACACATTTTTTCATAACATGCATGCACATCACTTCATGGGCCCAAGCCACAAGTCTAAAAAAGGTACCCAACATTGGTCTTGAAACATTTACCCTAATTTCAGTTTCAAAATTCCATAGATGGATTGTCAATACGATACCACATGAGGAAGGTACGTTAGATACTAGATTCCATAATAATAATAATAATAATAATGATAAGAATAACAAATAATAATAATAATAATATTGGGTGCTTCATTGACCCAAGAAATGAGTTGAAATTAAATATCCATCACTGGTCTTGAATCTTTAATCTCAATACCATGATCACGATTCTACAAACAGATTACCAATCTGACACCGAAAAAAGAAGTTACAACCGAAATTGGATTTCATAATAATAACAATAATAATATTTTATATTGTTATTATTTTTCTTTAATACTATAATTCAAGGGAGATTGGCATGTACAAGCTCCCACCCTTCTCTCACGCAGTGCATAGGGATCGCACACCCCTTACTTCGTTCATGCTTTTAGTTTATTTTTTTTCCAATCATCATCATTAATAATAATAATAAAAGTGAAATAACTTCCCAAAATTAAATATCCTAAAATATATTCTTCCTCTTAAAAATAAATGCACAACAATCCATAACTCTAATAATTCAAATTCACAAGACACCATAATTCATGCACACATCACTATTTATGTGGTTCCCCATTAATGCCTCATCTACACGCTCTACGACCGAGAAACATCCCTCACACCTCAGATCCACCGTCATGCCCTCTTTCCATCATGTCTATGCTAAAAAACCTCTTCCATGGGACCATGCACATATCCTATGCTCAGAACTGATCCCGTCACACCACATGTTGTCACCATGCATCAAAATGAAAAAATGGGGATCACCAATCCAATCCCAAACCTCCTCTGATTATTCACCATTCTCATCATACCTCAATCACATTCTCGACTGCGAACCCACACCCATGATACTGATCCGATCCATTCACAAATCACCACCCCACTTCTTGTTCAGACAACTTTATGAACCTGAGGGTTCGATCATGCTCAAACCTTCCCTGACAATATCGAACCGTGGCCTTATGGGATAATGACAAATAATGCGAAGAAAAATGGGGAGAAATTCTTAATAAAAAAAATTAAAATCCACTTTTTTCCAAGAGTTATCAGCCAAAAATTATACAAAGGGATATCCAAGGGTGAAACAAGGCATAAAAGATAAAATTAAATCAACAATTTAATTTTATCAGAATTGGGATCATGTAATGGGTGGATAAATCGCAGGTGAAAAGCAGATTAATTATCCATGCTCAATATTTTAATAAAAAGTGAATAAAAAACAATTGACAAGTCCTACCTCCATTATGGATTGATCATTGGAAAATAATTCATCCACTAGCAATGAAGGTGATGATACCTCTATGTTCATCATTTGTCTCACGATTATCCTCGATCCGATCATATGTCATTCTCTGATATTGATCCACCAACAAAAAAAAATCTCCTCCTCCTCTTATATTTAGCAAGGGTTATGTGGAAAACCCTTGGAAAACCATCATAATTGGGTATTTATAGAGGATTTTAATTAGTTAATTTAATAAAACAAACAAACAAACAAACTATTTATTTATTTTAATTAAACGTACTTTCCAACAGATGCCTTAAAGGTATGTCTAGAGATGAATAAAATTAGGTGGTTCCTAGGGTAAAACCCACATTAAATACTCAACCATGATCTTAGATTTCCTATAAAAGACTCTATTTGCAATTTATTCCACCTTTTTTTGGAAAACTAAGCATGTGTGATATAAAATATATTTAATATTTTTTATAAAATTAATTCTAGACTCATCAGACCTTATAATCACAAGCCATATCAATGTATATCTCTAAAAACATTTATTAATATATTTAAAAGTCATATAAGTCAAAAATAGATTCTCTAAATTATTTCATTCTTAAAATATTTTCATCCCTAAAAAGCACAAACTAAGAAAAAAGTTGTGGATTTTGATCTCTTAACTGGGTCTCCTACTCCCTTGATCTCCCCAATGGTTTCCTATGCTACCAAAAAACTCACACCCAAGGAAAACACATTCCCACAAAGGGTATTTCTCTACCAGTTCTCAATGTGACCTGATCCTTAAAAAGGGAAACTCCACTCTCACGGGCTAACTTACCTAGGTCTATATCATAAAATGATTCATGCACATACCTACTTATATATGAAAATGTGAATAACATAAGAAAACAAAACTACTATGGTCATGAGGTTAAGTAGAACACCACATCATTATCCCAACACAGTAGTAGGAAAAAGGGCCTACGATCCTTAGAGATAGCCTGCTATCCTAGCCAAATCTTCAGGATCCTCAACATAAAGAGATATATTGTATTAGATGATCACCTAATTAAACTCCAAATTCCACCATCATCAGTTCATAAAAAAATCCTGACATTTTTCAGACAGTCCTCATACACGCCTAGATGAACTAGCACCAACCTCATATTTCTCACCTACTCTAACTCTGATGCCGATGACACCAGGTTACTATCCCAAAATACAAACACAAATTGACTTAATATAGGTTAAGGATCCATCTCATAAGTCTTGTGAACTATGATAAGGTATTCAAAATGGCAAAGGGAATCACCAAGAACTCAAAGAAACTACAAAATATCTAGAATTACACGCTCAATACTTCCACCTCTCAAACTTGGAGCCAATGATAACCCATCCTGAGGTCAAACTCTGAGAACCAATTCACTCCAAACCATTGGTAGAAGAACTAAATGATTTTGGGAGTGGATACTCTTCCTCACATCACCTAGTTCAAGTGACACCAATTCACACCCAACCTCAAACACTCATTCACCTCTCAAGCGAACAACCCTAGGCTGACCTAATGAACACACTAGTTATTACAAAACCCCTTTATCTACAAACTCTCAAATAAAAATTAATCTTAAGAATACCAATGAGTTCCATCTAATATGCTGTTACAAAAATCAAGGGTGATCCTTGGTGCTAGTCCTTTCAAAAGCCCAACTTTCAGTGTGGAGATAAACCTGACATGTCCCTAGGAAACATGTCCTCATATTCCAACAACACTGAAAGAAAACAAAACTTCATAGCATCAAATGATATGAAGGTATTACTATCCAACTGATAAGAAGTCATTCATAACCACATTTACATGATCTCATCCCGCTCTGCCTAGGATCACTCCTTATCAAAGGAGGAAAACTCCATACCAATAAGATGAACACACCGCTGAGTTCACTGGTAGAAAACAACTGAGAATTGATTGTAGGAAACTAGTCCATACTTAGAAAATAATCATAGGGTCTCACTACCACTAAGAATACATTCCACATGAGTCTCTATATTTCTCTCTCTACTCCTAGATTTAGATCACCCTATTGGTAGAAGCGTGTGATCACTAATCCTCTCTGTAGGAGCCTCCAAAGCAAGGGTTGAGAAAAAATTATCTATTAGTATAACTATATCTCAAGTAGGGGATATGATTAGGGATAAATAGGATTATGAATCTGTATGGATACTAAAACAAGGGAAGTGAATACACACGTTTTACCTCAAACTGTACTCAAAGACTTTGTGAGATATTACTACTTGGAACTCATCCGTTCCCTTCCCCACCTATTTACCATAACCAAGGCTTGGTCTATCACCTTATAACATCAAAAAGACCTCAAAAACACAATTCAAAGGAAATAATCCACCACACCTTGTCACTATCCACTCTGGGAAGCACTGACTTTCCTGCATAGTTTTTGGATCACATCTCAATAATGAATTTCAGTTATAGAATTTTCCCTATTCCTTGCATGTATAAATTCAATTCAAACATCACTTACATAGGGATCTATCAGCTCCCAATTTATCCTTGAAATAGTCTTGAAAAAAGGATGAAAAAGAGTGTCTCATACCTATGTTTAAAAGTACTACAACAAAAGTAGAAATAAGATTTATCATACCTCGAAACACTCATGTATCCCCTAGATAAAGAACCTTTAATGCATGTGGATGTCTAAGATTATAACCACCAGCTTCCTAAGCCTAGAGTGTTCTACTATGGGTGTAAATGATAGCATCAAACCAAAGTTCCATCTGCCTTCTACTTATCCCCTATCCCCTCCATCACATCCATCACCCTGTAGAACTCCTTGTTCTAGCCACTGCCTCTTCCTAGGTGGTTCTTCTACCACTAGTTTGACTACAACATAATGGGAAGGACAATCCCACATGATTTTTCTAATCCCATAAAAATCATAACAATGTATCAGCCTTGGATAACTGATCTGCCTTTGATTTATCCAATGAAACCTCCTATTTCATGACTTACATTTCATGCCTTCTATATTGGGTCCCGCTAAACCAGCATCTTAGGTGATCCCTACCTCATAAAACCATGATACGTGCTTAAAACTTGCGAATAATCATCCAACACCAAAAGAGCCATCCTTGACTCAGTATGACATACTTTATCCACCTAAAACACTGAAGGTGGGTCTATGAACTGATCAATAAAAGAAAGTGTCACCTCCTGGACATCATGAAGAAATACCACCTCAGGAATAATCCCCTTTAGGGAGGCCTCATCACTCATCAGTTCATACTATCAAAACTTCTACGAAAACATCATTGAATGTCATCGTGGAAAAATCCTATAAGAGACAATGCATAACATGGTAAATGAGATTATATATATATATATATATATATATATATATATATATGGGTATGTGACTCAAGAAGGGTAGTCAAAGGACTCAATCCTATATGTTGCATGTACTATTTTTTCCTATAACCTATGTCTCAATATGTTGAGTCGACAAGAAGGTAGTTAGAGTCTTGGTGAATGGATACATTGGAGGACACACCAACACTGGGTTTCCTGGCCTAAAATCCACATTGAAGACACTTTCAAACTGATGCACTAAGTTCCAAACCAAACCTCATTTGGGTAAAAAACTCCAAGCACCGTTCTGAGGTCAGACCGACTCTGATACCAATTTTTCATGACCTTACCTACCAGGGCTCGCCTATTCAATGGAAGGCCTAGCCACAACTACCCCAATCCCACCTCCATAGGCTAGGAGCAGATGACAATCACCAAGAAGTAATAACTAATATGGGAGGACTTTACTTAATGTTCCTATACCCACACACCCAACCATCTCTATACATAAGTGTAGATGAATAATAATAAAAGACAATAACCTCTATAGTAAAATTAATGCATGTAATAAACACGATATAAAAAAAAGAGAATAAAAACATAATCTAAAAAGTATAGTTTAAAAATATACGCCTAACCATAAAAGATGTATGAAACTTCTAATAACTATAAAATAAAGAATGATTAGAGATCCCGACTCCTGATCTCCAAGATCTAACCATTGTACATGGTTAAATGAACCCAAGAATCCATAAGCTCCACCAAATCCTACATCAATATATCCATAATCTCTATAATACATGACATTCAGGAAAAAATCCCATGCATGGGTGGGTATATATATATATATACCTAGTAGAAAACCCTAAAAACTAAAGAGGGAGAAATAAAATACATGATGAAAGTATTCATATAAACCCAAATCAATAAGGAAATAAAACCAAACAACAAAGATATATATTCTCATATAATAAAACTAGACAATAAATAAAGGGGATCTACTTATCACAACCTAGCCTGAACTGATGAGTCTTCATGCAACTCCAAAAGTCCATCATTGATTCCTAATATCTCATGTGTATATCCAAAGAAGTCATGAGGAGGGTCCATACTTCACCACTACTCCACAGCCTGATGGGACATACTATCAAAAAGTTAGGGGACTCATGAACTAGTGTGATAGGGGAGTGTAGCCTTTGTATATGTAAAATAAGTATGGAGGCACTCTCCCTAGTTTGATAGGGGAGTACCATCTCCATGGTTAGAGTAACTGAACCCTAGTGTGACATGGGAGCGTCGCCTATGTATCTATACAATGATTATGGAGGACCTGTGACCTGGTGAGATAAGGGAATACCGTCTTTGTGGATAGATGACCCACTCCTTGGTGCAACAGTAGAGTGATTCCTCTGTGTTTGTACAATGAGTATGGAGGACCCATGCTCTGGTGTAACATGGGAGTATCGTCTTTATGGATAGATCAAAAAGGTAGAGGACTCATGACCTAGTGTGACAGGGGAGTGTAGCCTTTGTATATGTACAATATGTATGGAGGCCCACTCCCTAGTTTGATAGGGGAGTACCATCTCCATGGTTAGAGGAACTTCACCCTAGTGTGACATGGGAGTGTCGCCTATGTATCTATACAATTATTATGGAGGACCTGTGACCTGGTGAGATAAGGGACTATCGTCTTTGTGGATAGATGGCCCACTCCTTGGTGCGGTGGTAGAGTGTTGCCTCTGTATTTGTACAATGAGTATGGAGGACCCATGCCCTAGTGTAACATGGGAGTACCATCTTTATGGATAGAGGACCCATGCCTTGGTATAAAATGATAGTTACACCTGTGTATGTATATAATGAGCATAGATGAACCATGCCTTAGTGTGATAGGGGAGTAATATCTCCATGGATAGAGGACCTAAACCCTGGTATGATAGGGTAGTGCTGCCTCTGTTTTTGTATGATGAGTATAGTGGACCCACAACCTGGTGTGACAGGGGAGTACCGTCTTTGTGGATAAGGGATCTACACCCTAGTACAACAGGGGAGTCCCGACTCTATCTGAACTGTATGATGATCTTGCTTGAACAATTCCACCATTGAGAATCACCTAAAGTAGCATCACACTTGGAACATCTCACACCATAACTCAAAATCCACTCTTAAGTCTACCATCTTGTTATACATGAAAAAAACTCAAGATAGGATACTCACGAGAAAAAATTTGATCCTAGAAAAAAGATTTACAAGCACATGGGGCTCATTGTTGGTACATTAGGCTAAAATGTTAAACCATATATATGTCATCTCAAATTCACATGAATTTACAAATATATCACACCATTGGAATCCTCATGGGAAAACACTCAAGGCAGACTATTCACTTGCCCAAATTAGACACCCGGTGAAAAAAATGCATTTTGTTGTAACATACATGTACATCACTTCATGGTCCCAAGACACGAGCTTGAAAAAGGTACCAAAAATTGGTCTTGAAATTCCTGCCTCAATTTAAGGTTCACAACTTCATAGATTGGTTGTCAATTCGATACCAAATGAGGAAGGTAGATCAGATACTAGATTCCATAACAACAACAACAAAAACAAAAACAAAAACAAAATAATAATAATAATATTGGACGATTCATGGACCTAATACACAATTAAAAATTAAATATACATCACTGGTCTTGAATCATACATCTTAGTACCATGATCGTGATGCTGTATATGGATCGCCAATCTGACATTTCATGAAGAAGTTACGACCAATATTAGATTTCATAACAAAAATAATAATGATAGTTTATATTATTATTATTTTTTAAAACCTTAATTCAAGGGATAGGGGAATGAAAAAGCTCCCCCAATTCTCTCACATAGCACACAGTGAGCCCACACCCCTCCTTTATTCATGATTTTAGTTTTTTTTTTCAAACCGTAATAGTAGTAGTAGTAGTAGTAATAATAATAATAATAATAATAATAATAATAATAATAAAATAAACATAAATTCACAAAATTAAATATCCCAAAATACCTTCTTCATCCTAAAAATAAATACACAAAATCCTGTAACTCTAACCATTCCAATTCACATGGAACCAAAATTCATGCACACTACACCATTCATGTGGTGCCCCATTCATGTCTCGTTCGCACGCTCCAGGACTGAGCAACGACCCTCGTACCTCCGAGCCACCATCATGACCTCTCTCTATCACGTTTACACCAATTAGCCTTAACCATGAGATCCCATGCATGACCTCTACTTAGAACTAATCCCCTTGCACCGCATATTGTTTCCACTATCAAATGGAAAAAATGGGAATCACCAATCTGACCCCGAAACACCTCTTATTATCTTCCATTCCTATTATACCTTGATAAAATTATTGATCTCTAACCCACACATGAGATATAGATCTAATCCAATTTTAAAAAACCTTACCAATCATTTTTTCACACAACTTTGAAAAATCTGGTGGTTCAATCGCCCTCGAACCCACACCGACAATGTCGAACCACGACCTCATGGGCCAACAATGAATAACATGAAGAATTCAGGGAGAAATGCACAAGAACAAAGTATAATACACATTTGGTGCAACATTCTCAACCAAAGATTATACAATGGGATATCCAATGGCGAAAAAAGGTATAACAGATAAAATTAAATAAACAATTTAATTTATCAGAATTGGGCTCATGTGAAGGGAGGATAAATCACATAAAAAAAGTAGATTAATTATCCATGATAAATATTTTAATTAGAAGGGTAGAAACTATTGGTGATGAAACCTACCACGATTATGTATCAATCATTGGTGAAGAATTAATCCGCTAGTGATGAAGGTGATGATCCCATTGCATCCGTTCTTTATCTCACAATTATCCTCAATCTGATCATCCATCGTTCTACTATCTCGACCTGCAAATGAATAATTCTCTCCTCCTACTATTTGATCTAGAATGTTTTATATGGATAAACCTTGGAAAACCATCATAAGTGGATATTTATATAACCTTGGAAAACCATAATAAGTGGCTATTTATATAGGATTTTAATTAGGTCATTTAATAAAAAAAATAAAAAAAATATTTATTTATTTTAATTAAACATACCTGCCAATGGCTTCCATAACCTGACATCTGGTGATGACCAAACTTAGATCGCACCAAAAGTAAACACCATATTTTGGACTCAACCATGGTCTCATATTTCTAATCCAAGACTCCTTTCGAAAGTTATTCCAATTTTTTAGAAAAATTATGCACACATGATATTAAATATATTTAATATTTTAAATAAAATCAAATCCAGACTCATTGAGCCTCGGAATTGTGCGCCGTCTTACTACCTAGCTCCGAAAATATTTTTTTGATATATTTTAAAATATTAAAAGGGAAAAATAGAGTCTCTATAGGATAAGACTGTTAATAGTGGAAATTTATCAAGAACACACCGCCAAAGGATGAAGTCTAAGATATAGAGTGAGAAGAGTTCAAAAAATATTTTTCAGCAAGTATTTTTCTCGAACCCTCCAAATGAAAATGGAAAGGGAGTTTTTTGAATCCAAATAAAAATGAAAATGATTTTTTGGGAATTTATAAGATTAATCTTACAAGTCTTTCATGATATGGTTTAATCTTTTTATTCGATTTTGATGGGAAGATTGATCAATTATTTGGTAGGCTAAGACCCCATATATGAAAATATCTATAAATATATGGTTTTGGGAGTTATGAGGAGATATTTCAATGTACTCTAAAAGTTGAAATATAATTTGGAGATGAAAATGGTCTCATAGACATAATAATAAGAATATAAAGATGAAGAAAAATTTCAGGATGAATTTTTATTATTAAAAGGAAGGGAAGAAACTATAAATCTCCACATAAAATAACTGTGGGAAAAATCACTAAAGGAATTTCATTAAAGGAAGAAAAAAGTGTTATAAGTGTATAAAGTCTAAACACATTTCTTGAAAACTTCATAGATATTAAAATATATAATAACCTAATTCAAATGAAAAAGTAAATATGGTTGAAACTTATCCTTTAGTGAAATTCTTCAAGTGTGGAGAGCATGGACACTTTTCAAATTAGTGTCCAAATATGAGAATGATATAGGGAAACTATAATCAATCGGAGAAGAGGTTAAGGTAAAAATACTATATTTTTTCTATCATGACAACTAACGTTGAGTCCCTAAACAATAGTGGCAGGTACACTTGTTGTTCACTCAAATATTTCTAGAACATTGTTTGATTTTGGTTTTAAAAACTCCTTTAAATCATTCAAGTTTTCAAAGAACCTATAATGGAACCCTAATATTTTAGAAGTATAGCTATCAGTTAAAACACCTAGGGTGTTTATTCAAGAATAAAGGGTATATAGATATTCCACTATTAGATTTGGTGAGTATAATATCATCTCTATTCTAGTAATCATTGCAATGGTTGAAATTGACATAGTACTAGGGATGGATTGTCTCTCAAAGTACAATTCCAATATCGATTGCAGAAGTAAGGAAATTTCATTGGTCTTAGAAGAAAAAACTGAAATTATTTTCAAAGGATGGATATTCCATCCTGAGTTTTTTCATGAACTATTTCCTACAACCTTATTTATAGAATTGATTGGTGAAGAAGTGGAAGTAAAAATATTGAATTTATACCCATTTTTCTGGAGTACCTAGATATATTTCCTAAATAATTATCTAGAACTCCTCTAGAAAGATAGGTATAATTTTCAATTAAACTCATACTAGGATTCAAACCTTTATCAAAGACCCTATATAGAATGGTGTTCATGGATTTAGACGAATTAAGGAAGCATTTTCAAGATCTTTTAGAAAATGGATTAATTTGACCAAGTGTGTCTCCTTGGGAATAATACATTATCTTTGTGAAGAATACGGATAAATCAATTTAGTTATGCATTGATTATAGAGAAATCAATGGGATCATAGTAAATAACAAATACACTATTCCTAGAATTAATGATTTATTCGACCAGCTTCATAGAGCTAAATTATTTTCTAATATTGACTTCCAATTGGGGAATCATCAGCCGAGAGTAAAGAAAAAAAATACCAAAGAAAACTTTATGATCATGGTAAAAACATTATGAGTTTTTTATTATGGAATTTAGTTTTATTAATGCACCTTCTATACTTATAAATTAGATGAATAGAGTCTTTAGGGACTATATAAATAAATTTGTGGTGATATTTATTAAATATATTATAATATATTCCAAAATATGTGAGGAAAATTAGGAAAACTTGAGGGTTATACTATAAACTATAAGCAAAAAAAGTTTTTTTATAAATTTAGTAAATGTGAGTTCTGGTTGCAAAAAGTGGTATTTATAGGAAACATTGTATTTTGCAAAGGAATATTTATGGACCTAGCTAAGACTAAGGTAGTAGAGGATTGGTATCATCTTACTATAGTAATGGAGATTCATAGTTTCCTTTTTCTAGAAGGATACTATAGAAGGTTTGTGAATTTTTTCATGACTTTATAATATGATGACCAAGCTAACTCAAAAAGAAATTAAGTTAAACTGTATAAAGGAATATAAAAAAAAGATTCTAGGAACTAAATAATATAATAGTTAGTGATTTTTTGCTATTATTACCCTATAATGGATAATTATGTTTCATTTATAGTGACACACAATTGAAAGGACTTGGATGTGTGCTCAAGAAAAATGAAAATATAAATTTTTATGCATCTCAACATCTGAAGCTCCATGAGTAGAATTATTCTACCCATGATTTAGAATTATCCATATTTGTTTTCACTTTAAAGATACAGATACACTATATTTATGAGGATAAGTGTAATATATACATAGAATACCAAAGTTTGAAGTCTATATTCACATATAAGGAATTGAACATGAGATAAAGGAGACAGTTAGAGATATTGAAGGACTATGATTATTCAATTCATTATCACCTGGGTAAAGAAAAATAGGACACTAATGTACTGAGTATGAAAGACTTTGAAGTTCTTGAAATTATGATAATTTAAAGAGATCCATTAGTTAAGGAGTTAGTAAAGATATATATAGAAGTTGTAATGGAAGAGACATCCTCAATCCTATCCCAAATGATTTCCTAAAAATCATTATCGAAGAGGACCAAGAAATATCAATGAGATGATCCTATGATAAAAAGAAAGATAGAAGAGATGAAAAATGGTAATTTTCCTAATTTATATCTTTATCAATAGGGATTATTAAGGTTTCTAATAGGGATATGCATCGCATTTATTCCAAAATTAAAGAAAGAACTATTGGATGAAGCTTATAGCTCTGTATTCTCTATAAATTTGGGAAGAACCAAAATGTATAGAGATATTCATGATCATTATTAGTGGGATAACATGAAAAAGGAAATTATGGATTATACAACTATATTTTTGGTATGTTAGTAAGTTAAGGCAACACATAAACTTCCCAAGGGTGGGTTGAAACTGCTACCTATACCTTTATAGAAGTGGGACAACATCACTATGGGATTTGTTACTAGACTTACTAATACATCAAAGGGTAACAATACCATATGGGTAATCATTGATATATTAACCAAATCCACACATTTTATTTCAAAATTAGAGGATTTATCCCTTGAATTCCTTTCTCGCATGTATATTCAAGAAGTGGTTATACATCATGACTTTCCATTGTCAATTTCCCTTGACCGTGATCCAAGATTTACTTTTAAGTTCTAGGATCCTCCAAAAGGATATGAATATGGAATTTAAACTAAGAACAACCTATCATCCTCAAACTGATTGGAAGTATGATAAAACTATTTAAGCATTGGATGACATGTCAAGGGTGATCTTACTTTATTTTCAAGGGATTTGGGACTAACATATTCTACTGGTTTAATTCTCCTATAAAAACATCTTCCACTCAAGTATTAAAAAATATACATATAAAGAATTTTATGGGAAAAGTTTAAAAACTCTAATATATTGGGCTAAATTTGGATAAGGGAAACTCTCAATACCAGAACTTATAAAATAAAACATGGAGAATATACAAGTAATCCAAATACATATCAAGGATTCTTAGATTCATCAAAAGTGTTATGTTGACAATAGAAGGAAAGACTTATAATTACATATTGGGGATTATGTATTTCTCAATACATCACAATGGAAAGTAGTATTGAGATTTTAGAATAAGGGAAGGATTATTTCAAGATACATCAGACCATTTGAGATTATGGGGCATGTTAGATTAGTTGCATATTAGTTGTCCATGATGTCTTCCATGTGTCCCTATTATAAAAGTATATATCATAACCAATGAATATACTTTAAATTAATGGTGTTGAATTGGATCATGACCTTTCATATGAAGAAAAACCAATATAGATTCTCAATTAAAGGGAATAATTATTAAATAAAAAGACAAACTATCTCATTAAATTTCAATAGAGGAATCACAAGTTTGAGGAAGTAACCTAGGAGCCCCAAGAAGTGATGAAGTAAAGATATACCCATTTATTTTAAAGTATGATTAAAATTTAAAGGTAATTTTTAAGGGGTTAATTTAATTCCATAATATTTTCACACACACACACACACACACACATATATATATTTGTGTGTGTGTGTGTCTTGCCTTTAAATAAATCTAATGCATTCATTAGCTTTCTCCACATGCATCACCGAATGAAAACAAACCACTACACCTTTTATTAAAATTAATATAACTGTTGTAAAGTATATTTTGGATTGGAGGGTGTAAATAAGGGTAAAAATATTAAAATACTTATATAGAAATAAAAATAATGGCAATACATTAATAAAATTTAATTGGTATAGTAAAATGACTACAAAATAATTTTATGTGTAAAATTTATTTTTGCTAAAAAATTTACTTTTTATATGCTATGGATTTTATTATATTATAATTAAATAATTATTTTAATGATTTTTTCAATAATATATACAATAAATCAAGTTAAAATCTATCTAATAGTTTTTACTAGGAAAATAATAAATTTATTTTATACTTAGAAGATTCATTTTTCCTAAATTTATTTTATGCGTGTGTATATATATTTTTGAAAACATTGTAAATTTTTTATAAAGTAATTTAAATATATATCATTTAAATTATAAAAATAATATGATTTATAAAGATAAATTTAAATAAATTCATAGTCATTGGAAATTCATGTTAAATGCTTAATGATTAAAACATCATTTTCTACGAAAATGAGTTTTCTACACATTATATGTTTTAATTTAAAAGTTAATTTCCTTATATTTTGTAATATAATTAGATTAAATTTATCCAAAATTCAGATTTATTATGAATAATTTTTTTAATAAGTTTCATTTTATATTTTTAGTGATAAAATAATTACCCTGATTAATATTTAATCAAGATTTGGTAATCTTATGTGTCTAAAATTATACTAAATCAATTTGACACTTATCCCTTCTAGAATACCTTTGTTAGGTTAAGAATTTGTACCTATATGTTTCACGAACATTTCACCACATAATTCATGTAAGTCACTAAACCCACTTAACCCCTATGTGATACCATTCTTACCCCTTACCTATCTTTAGTTTCTATGAATTTCTCGTTTTCACCTATAAAAGGATCTCACTCCCACCCATTCTATTATATATATCAAAAAAAAAATGAATTTATCATGACCTTCCCTATCCCTCTATAAATCCTTTACAAGGAGTTCCTAAGGTTCTAAAGAGTTCTCTCAAGCTTCAAGAAGCTACTTAGATAGGTAAGGGTTCTCATCCTCCTCCTTTTGATCCAAGTACTTATTTTGAGATAATCCCTTAGAGTTTCAATTGATTATGATTTCATAGGGTCATAATAAATACTTTAATATCTAAATGATTCACTAATAACGGGATACCACCCTTATATATCATTAAAAACATTCCATAAATCTTTTTGTATAGCTTTCATGCTACTGATCTCACTCCTTGATTTTCCATGGCATACTTTCATGTTGTGAATACATAACCGTATATTAATTCAAGGGTATTTTATTATATATTAATATCATTAATTAATTTGGTAATTCCATATATGAAACTCAAAATACTTAATAAAAGGATTGAAATTATGTAATACGTTCTTATGTTATATGATCGATATGACACACATAATGATAAACATATGAAGGGTGTTCCCTGATAGTGCTCCAATGTATTGGGTAAATAATTAATATCTAAAGATGACATGTTGATGATACCTTGGAAGCATTAATTGGTATTTTTTATGATAACTTGATGAATAACCTTGGTAATATGATTTTAAGACATCTTAGTGATGAACTTTGGTGATTTGCTTATGACTAACTCATGAATATATTATAGCAACATTTTTATGTTATGCCTCATATACTTATGATCATGTTATACCTCATGTAATTATGATCATGTTATTACTTATGTACTTATTATAACATTATTCATCTTTTATTTAAATTCATGTACTTATATTATGCCTCAAGTTTTACGCATGGTGTTCATTTATGCTCCATTTTCATTATTTATCCCTTATTGGGCTTTATGTTCACCCCTTTCTTTTGAAAAATGTACCCAAGAAATATCATGAAATAATGTGATCTAGGATTGGATAATAAATAATTATTTCAAGAGAGTTATTTTTTTTACAATTTCTTATGTGATCTATGTATTCTATATATTATGTTCCCAGTTTCCAAGAAACTAAACCTTAAAAGGTCCTAAGGAAATGATTAGTCTAATAATTTTGTTAAGGAATAATGTTTAAAACCATATATGAAATTATGGGTAATTATAGTAAAACCTCAAGATTTTAATATGTAATTACCCTTTAAATAAACACTATATTGAATATTTTTCTTCATACACAACACCAAACTAAAACAAAACCGTGATACATTTAATTAATATAATATTATAAGTATTAAACGAGACCATTATAATGTTATCATTGAATTGGATGGAATAAAAAATAGTAAAAACATATTTAAATATATTTAAAAATAAAAATAAATCTCATTTTTTATAAATGCATTGATAAAATTCAGTTAGTGCAGCTAGATAAATAATAAGATCAGTTTTTGTTCAAAAATGAATTTTCCTAAAAATTACATTTTTAGGTGCTATGCATTTTTATTTTGAGAAACTAAATATATTATGGTTAAATGATGATAAAATATATTTTTTAAAATATTAATATATTAACACTAATTTAATTAATAATTTATAGGAAATAATAATAATAATAATTAATATTTAAAAAGTCATCTTCCTATAATTTTTTTATTATACTTTATGTTTTCATTTAAAAGTTAAATTCCTAAATTTTAAAATTTTAATTTGAAAAAATTAAATTTATTTTTGGATTTATAATTTCAATATTATCTTAAGATGAACTTTTGGTATTTTTCTGAAAATATTAATAATTAAGAGAATAGTGAAAAATATCATATTTAAAAATACTGTGACTTTTATGAAATAATTAGTATATAAGAATGAAATAAAATTTTATGAAACATTTTTTATAATTATATATTTATTTAATAAGTAAAATTATACATTTAAAATTTTATGTTTAATTTAGAAACCCATGATAAACATTTTGGAACCTAATTAATATTTTTCTTAAAAATAGTTTTTATGTGTTATACATTTATTATTTTAAAATTAATTTTTATCTGTTTTATAAATTTAATATTATGAAATGGTTTTAATATTTTTAATTTTATCACCCAAATTATCTGTAAGTGCAATTTTATTATTAGTTATAAAAATAAATTTCTGAGGTTAAAATACTTAAAGCATGTTAAAAACATGCCTCCAAATGAGGGGTTGAGGTATTTATAGAACCAAACTCATCCCCTCTATATTATTGTTCACTTTTAGAGCCACTTTCCTTTGAAAATGATATAAAATTAACATAAAGTTATTATTAGTTACAAAAGTGCTTCCCCTATCACTTATAAAAGGATCCTTCCACCACTTAACTTTTCCTCACACCTTAAGTCAATTAATTTGACTGAAAATACCTCCCAAAAACTCCTATACATGTCATATAGGTTCTTTTCAACTAAAAAGACCCTTCATAAAAGGATTAAGCCAATTTTCAGGGGAATTATTCCAAGGAGTAAGGAAAAAACTCCCAAATAACTCATTTTCATTTATATTTATTTAAATATTTATCTTTTAGCTTCAAAGTTTTTTATAACATCCTAAAATAATAACATAAGTATCATTATTATACTAAAATGTTAATATTTTTTATGTAACAATTATCATATACCTTCTTACCTTATCCTTATAAGAGTAAAAACATCATCCATGTGTACATGCGGACTATCGCCTCCATGTACGACATACTTCAAATTTTACGACCACCTTTATGGGGTAGATCTTATAGGGTAGTTAATTAATAGATTTTATATTTATAACATTATTAATATACCAAAAATATAAATCAATTTATACTTTCTTTCTATTCTATGGAAAATGAAAACGTCACCCATGCATACGTGCAAACTACTGCCTCCATGGACGACATATTCTATTTTTCCTCACCAACTTACATGGATGATTACAAGAGTGTATTTGATAAATTTAAATATTATTAAGATGTAATATATGTTATGAATATTATTATATAAGGATATCAAAAAAATTAATGATCATTATAAATTAATCCATTGATATTACTAAATTACCTAAAAAAAGGCTATTTATTTTTATGCGTGGATGTATAAGGTACTAATGAAACATACCGGATTTTTAAATGGAGTCATTGTTATAGTTTTTATATAATTATAAGGGTAAAATCATTCAAAATTTATTATTATTTTATACCCTAGTGCTTTTCTTCATCCTGTGATAATCAAGAATGTGCTTCAAACCATGTGGTGAGTTATATCAGGTGACTTGTTAGGTCAACCTTGGTCGGTTCACTACAGTTTGTAATATTGATGAAACTTGTAATATATTTAGATACATGGTAATCCACAAGTTCTTATGGGTAAAATTGGATATTGTTTTATGGAGCTTGTATAGTTAACATTATTTAATGTTGAGTAGGTATCCTGAGGTTTTCCTTGATGATTTTTTTGGGTAACCACCTCAGTGAGAGGTAGAGTTATTGATTGATCTACTCCTAGGGACAAGTCCCATATATTTTACATATTATCAATTATACCCTAATAAGATAAAATAATTAATATTTTAGCTATAAGATCTCAAGAATTAGGGTTTTATTCACCCTAGTGTGTCACTATGGGAATCATGAGTTCTCTTTTCCAAGAAGTTTGATGAGAGTTTCCAAATTTTCATTGATTAATAGAATCTCAATGAGGTGAACATCATGAATAAGCACCCATTTAATTAGATTTATTATTTTTTAACCAAATAAAGGGAGTGATATGGTTTTCTATGATTGAATATAGGCCAAGATAGCATCTTTTGAGGTTGAATGAAATAAATATCCCCAAGACCACTTTATAGTTATGGTATAAGCATTATGAGTATTTGTTTATACCATTCAACCTTATTGTTTACCCCACTAATTTCATTCTCTTGATGAACTAGATCTTCTACCAGTATCTCAACACCTTTTTTGTGGTGCTTGTTTATGATATCTTGGTTAATCAAAAGATAAAGAGATAGAATAAGGACCATATAGACATTATTTTAGGAACCATGATGGACCATATCCTGTATGAAAAGCTATCTATATTCCTGTTTTGGATCCAATAAGTTAAATTATAGGGTTATGTTGTTTAAAGAAGAGGCATTTTTTTAGACCCTATAAAGTTCTTAGTTATAATAACTTTAGAAAGTCTTGGGAATGTCTTTGAGAACATAATTTTTATTTTCCTATAAGAATATTACAGATTTTTTGTTCTTTATTTATCAAGGTTAGAATCTCCCTTGATAGCTTTTACTTTAAATGGAGTGATATTTGATTGAGATTATAAATTAAAAAGATCCTTTGAAGAGTTTAAATCTTTGTTGGCATCATATCTTATTTTGATTCTTCTAGATTTAGGTATAAGATATTAAATCTATTATGATGATTTAGGTATGGGGATGGGATGTGTGTTTATGTAAGGTGATTATGTTATGTCTTATGAATCAAGATATATTCACCCTTATTATAATAAATACCCCACCCATGACCTTGAGTTGGTGGAATTGTTTCATTCCTTGAAGACATGGATTCATTATCTATTCAAGGATATGTTTACTATATTTCACGATCATAAAAGTTTAAAGTATATCTTATCACAAAAATATTTGAATATTAGGTAGAGGATTTAGATGAAGCACCACCATATTTTTATACTAGATTTATCCTATATCCTTGGTAAAGGTAACATGGTAGGTAATACTTTGAGCAGAAAATTATCGACTCAAGTGATGAAGGAGTCTGGAGATGAATTCCATTTGATGAGATTATTTTCCAAGTTATATATCAATGTGTAAGAGTTGTATGGATAGGTAATTTTTGATAGTGTGAAATTCACCCTCCTTTTTGATCACATTTGTCTTGAGAAAGCATTAGATCTTAAATGTTAGTGTATTATTTGAATTTTAAATGGTGTAGAGACCTTATGTGATCAGTCTTGGTTCCTTGATGGTTCTGTTTTTTTATTAAGAGTTTAGTCATTCCTTTGACCTTGAGGAATGAGGTGTTAAGTGGTAGAAATAATTATAGCTAGGACATTCATCTTAAATCTTATAAGAGGATTTATGATCTTAAATATCGGCATTAGTGGCCCAAGATGAAGCTTTTGATTGTTGATTTTGTATTTCAATGCCTCAATTATCAGATAATTATGGATATAAACTATAATCCAATAGGTTTATTATATTCTCTTCCTATTTTGGTGTACAAGTGGGATGATATTTCAATGGAACTTGCGATATTATTTCCTCAATATTCAAATGGGAAGAATGATGTATGGGTGATTATCGAAAAATTGATGAAATCATCCCACTTTCTTCCTATTAAGGAGTTAATGAAAGTGGAAGAGCTTGGACTCCTCTATGTTTAAGAGATAATAAATAATCATGATGTTACTTTATATTTTTTTCTTCTAATTAGGACCCATGATTTACTTAGAATTTCTCGAATGGAATTTAAGGAGTGATGGGTTTTCAAATAAAGTTGATCCCAACACATTATCTATAGAGAGATGATCAGAACAAGTGTACCATTAAAATTATTAAGTACATGCTTCATGCTTATATGCATGATTTTGGTGGATCATGGGAGAAAAATTTATCATTTATCAAGTTATAATATAATAATAGTTATAAATTCCTAATAAATATGACTCCAATAAAATGTTTTTTTAAAGACAATATCGATACCCTTTTTGTTAGTCGAAACTAGGTGATCATTCCTTATTGGTAATGATCATCATTCAAGAGATGGTGGGTAGGTTTTAATTGATTTATTAGATATTGGTGATGATTCATAGTCTCTATAAATATTACAAATACCATTATTGTCATACATTGTATTTTTACATGGGTAATTGGGTGTTCCTTAGAGTTTCACCTCAAGTGAGTCATCTTTGGTTGGGAAAGTGGGGTGAGTTGGCATCACATTTTTCAAGCCATTTGATACCAATTAGTTACTCAGGAAAGTGGAATTCCAGATAGATTTACCATCTCATTTGATGTTCATTCATGATTTTTTCATTTTTATTAACTAAATAAGTATCTTATGGACCCATGTCATGTGGTTGAGTGGGAGGATGTGGATTTTTAACATAACACCACCATGGTTGAGTAGCCTGTTCATAGCATATATCATTGGGATAGAGTGTTGTATGGTAAACTTATTTCTTTGGTTCATGTGATTTCTCAGAATGTTTATGAAAACCACAATACACGGGAGTATGAGAATTTGGTGTGGGAGTAATGTACACACATTTTCTCTGATGAGGAGATTTAAAAACTTTTGGGGGGTAGAAAGTGGCTTGGTGGTGGGAATTGAGATTCTCTTCTAGTCAACAGTTTATATTTAAATTGATTATTTCATTTGGTTATTTTATTTTTTTAGTTTCAAGTGTTTGATGATTTGAAATATGAAAAATGGGGAAAATAGGATTAGGTACATGGTCAGTGCATGTTTTATTCTCACTATACATCCAATCTATGTAGAAAGGGGATGGATTTTCTAGTGCCATTTGCATGGTTGACACACAATTTTTCAAAAAACGTGGTTCTCCAGGGGAACCATGTAGTATAATTTAATTATTGGGAATAGGGAACATAGTTATTACGTGGTTTACCAAATCATGTTGTAAAAAATATGGTCTATCCATTTTTTAAAATAAATATGAAATGACCTGTGTACCCCTATTGATTTTATATACACTTATCCTCCTCCCCCACTTTGCATTAACTACACACCTTAGTAAACATATACTCTTCCACCTTTCTCCCTTTATAATTCTTGTTGGGTTTTAGTGAAATCATTCCTTGTAAACCATGATTTATCCAAGGTTTATCCCCCTATATAATTTTGGATTATATTCCTTCTAATTTCTTCTTGTACTTTTAACCTAGCCAACCATGGTGGCTAAGTCTATGGATAGGGTTGATTTCTAAGTTGAACCAATTGTATTTGTAGGATTTTGAGGAACCTAATACCCCTTGTCTTATGTTTTCTAGTGAAGGTGATGATTTGGCATCATATTTGAGGTATGTGTCACTACATAATGGTTTTTTCAATTAGAATAACCTTAGTGATTAGATTTCCTTTGGTTTTATTTGTTATATTATGTTTAAAATTGATGATTGAGGACTATTTTATTTTTACACTTTGATTCTCATGAATTTTTGTTGTTAATGTGAGGTTTTATTTGATTTTCAAGTTTTTCTTCCCTGAAACCCATTTTTATTAAATCTGAGGTGTTTATTAAAATTCTTAAAAAATGATATTTAATACAAATGGGTTTTCAAAAGTGTTTTTGAAATAATATTGATTTATGAATGAAGTTTTCTTGATTTATAAACCATATATTTATATAAATTCTTAATGATTATGTGGTTGATGAATTTTCACTTTTTGTGAGAATTTACTTTTAGTGGACCGCACATGGGAAACCTTGGGTATGTGTTTGGGTAACCTGGATGTATGTTACTATAGATTTTTCGGTCCACCATCCATAGGTCATTACTGGTAAGAATTAGTGGGATAATAGGATTTGTTTTTTCTTTTAGAGTCACATTAGATAGATATCATTCCATTATAAATACCTACTAATAATATATTTTCTATTTATTTTTCACATAGATGAGAAACCATGTTTTATGTTCTATTATTTTCAGATATTTGTTATTTCTTTAAATTGTACTTCCTTATTTAGATATTTCGATGATGACTATTATATGTTTCTCTTGGTCATATTTTATATTTTACTTATTCTTTTTTACTTTATAACTTAACTTATCTTTTTTAAAACAATATTCTGGAAATAGTTTTCTGCTGATTATTTTATAAAATAGAAAGGTTTTTTCTAATGTATTTTTTTTAATACTAGAAATAATGGGTTGAATAAAAAAATATATTATGTATAATCATAGTGGTATCTTACTAGTATTTTAACTCACACCCTTTATATTCCTTTGGGAATATGTATAATTGGTTATGTCTAATTTAGGTAAATTGAAATAACACGCATCTTATGGAAGGAACTATTAATATACTCATCATCCTTCTTGGTATGGGATTGGTGGTGACTGTGGTCACATAAAGATGGCTCAATTGAATCATTTTTGGATCTTATGATGTTGTTTTTGGGTTTTGGTTATGCATCTGACTCACTATTATTAGTTATATTTAAAATCCATGTATTTAAATGATTTTGGTTTGTCAATTTACTTTTAGTTTATAAAGTGGTGATTTATGTTCAATTTTTGTTTCTATTGTGTTATAATCTATTTGGTTATTTTTATTATTTAGATCTATTTATTTTTGTACATGGATGTATGAGGTACTGATACAACATGAAATATTTCTATATAGAGTCCTTATTATGGTTTATTTGATTCCGAGGTTAAAATAATTCTCAATTGATTAATATTTCATACCTAGATGCTTTTCTCCAGCCTTTATAAACCCTGAATGTGCTTTAGATCATGTGGTGAGCCAGGTTGGGTGACGTGTTGGGTTAATCTAGGCTAGTTTATAATATATTATAATTTTGATAAAACTTGGAATATATTTACAGGTATAAGAAGAATCAATTTCTTAGGGGGAAAATTGATACTTTTCATAATTTTTTTTCAAAAAGGGAAGTGATGGTAATACAAAAATAGTAAGAAAAAAAATCCTTGTAAAACTAAGGCTAAAGGTGTTTTTCAAAAAAAGAAGAAAAAATAGAATAAGGGAGTTGATCCAAGAATTTTATCATGAGAAAAAAAGTTTATGTGAAGTCCTTAAAATAAAAATAAGTGGATATTATGTGCAGAACCACTCTTATTGTAACATTTCATCTTTGTTTGTGGAAGAAGAAGATAACATAGGAGGAGCATTGTGTCACTCTATATGGAGATCAGTGAGCTTTACAAATGTGTATGGTTGTAAATAAGGAGGGTTAGTATGTTCCCTATTTGAGTATAAATTATTTAAGAAAAATAAAATTCTATCTAAAGAATACTATGAATCAAATAAAACATAAGTGTAGGAGGATAAGTGTTGGACAAAAATCCCTCAAGGTAACATTGCAGTATTTTTGGGTTGATTGTGTTTGTTGAAAAAGTAGGTTTCCATGGAGAATTTTCGTGTTCCCGAGAATTTGTTGACACTCCTTGTTGACAAATAATGATGACAAAGGAAAGGACGATCTGGAGGCGGTACAAAAGAGCAGTACAAGGTGGTGCCGTTTCCCAGTGTTTGCCAAATTTTTAGGGTCCAAAATTTGGAGTTTGGTGAGCATCGCGAAAAGTGGATATCCATGAAGATCATAATTAAATATGGAAAAGGCATGAATTTCGCGAAGTGAAGCTTCATGGTTTGGATTTCGGGAAGATCAGAAGAATGGAGGTGGTGATTCTTCGCGATTATGACAAGCTTCGCGAACGACAGAGGCTGAAGATCATCGTGGCGGTGAAGGCCTTTGCAAGGGAGCTTCGCGACAATGAGGGGAATTGCGAGGGAGCTTCGCGGTGAAGGCGCGAAAGAATTGACGGGATGCTCCGCGATTACGACGAGCTCCGTGATCTTAAAATTGCCGAGGTGCTTCACGATTTAGATAGAATTACGGCGGAAACTTCGGAGCTTGGTGATTTGAGATGACGTGGTGTTGACTTTGCGCAGAAGGGTCGAGGGTCGGTGGAATCACCTATAAATACAGTTAGACCCCCACGAGATAAGTAGAGAGAATTTTCAGAGAAGATATTTTGCTCTCGGATTGCGAAGGTGGTTCGCGTAGCCAGTGTGCTTCGCGAAAGAGGAGCTTCGCGGTGGCTATTGTAGCTTCGCGAATGTGGTGAGCTCTGCATTGGCTTAGTGAGTTTCATGAGGGACGTCGCTCTGCGACGGCTTGAGCATCACGAGAGTGCTTCGTGAAAGTGCTTCGCAAGAGTGCTTCGTGAAAAGGCAGGAGCTTCGCGAAGGTTTGTTTGAGCTTCGCAAAATTGGGAGCCTAGCGAACTAGGGTGCTTTGTGGTGTTTCCAAAGTGAATTGCCCAGTGGTTCAGAGGCAAAGTGGTATTCATCAGTGGATGAAAGTTGGACTTCAACAGAGAATCTATCAACAGTTGAGGATGCATTTATTCATGCAAGTGAAGAGACCTATAGGTCTATAAACTGTGAGTGGATTTCCTTCCAGAGCAGTGAGCTTAGGAAGAGAAAGAAGGTGATCCTCTCCACCGACAGTGAGCCAGAGAGAGAGAAACAGGGAGTAACCCTTGGGAAAGTAGTGAGATGACCCTAAACTTTGTAAAGGTAGTGAGCCTGGTCATAGAAGTGATCTAGCCTGAACCATTTTATCCACATCTAGTGAAGAATAGTGGAATTAGGTACGACCGGCAACTTGTCGGCATATGATCCTTAGACATAGCCCAGTGAGGGTGAACCAAGTAAAAATATGTGTGTCTGCCTGCTTACTTCCCTGCGTTGCATTCAAAGAATCATCATCAGATAAAGAAGAAAATAAGTGATCATAATAACCACACAAGTGCAAACGAAGTGACCCTTGTAATAAAGAGGTCAAGATCCAGTGGGGCAGGAAGAACTTTGAAAAAGAATATCCATACCCTAATTCACCCCCCCTCTCAGGGTATATAGGCCCCTATTGGTCCTAACAATAAGGATTATAGATACCTCAATGAATAAATCCTCATGGTTGTTATATACATGAAACAATAGGATAAAAATGAGGATGAAGGTTCTATAATTGAGGGAAGAGTTGATCTTGAAGCTAAAATTGATGCATACCTCGAGGAAATATAAATCTAGAGAGATAAAAAAATAAATATAATGGTGTTTTATATATCACTAAGATTTATATTCCACAATAGGAATATGAGAAGTTAGAATTGAACACAAAAGTTGAAAAACATAAATCTAGAAATTCTGATAGCTCACAAAATGAAGTTTAGTTGATACTGAAGGTTAAATAATAATACTAAATTATTAATGGGATGACTTATTATATGAAATACCAGTTCAAAATAATTGAATAACTTGAGGGATAAGTCATGATGTATTTAAAAAAGTATAAATATCAAGAAATACTTCTCAATTATGGTGTGGATTTAGGGTGTAAAACTACATTGGTCACTAAAGAAGTATATAGAGTACACACTAAAAAATTATTCCTATTACATGAGTGTAGTTTTTTGGTGAAAAAAGGAAATTTAGTGATGTTACAATGTCACAAAAAAGAGGTAGTGGCAGTGAAAGAAAAACCTTAGGAACCCACATCCCATAAAAAGATAGATCTGCACAACTCTGAAAGATCTACTTCTAATGGTGAAAATGAGGAAAAGAAGACACAAAAATTTAGGTGTTATTATTATGGGAATTTGGAATACATCCAATAGTTGTAATCCATAGAAAAATGGTACTTTAGGGATTAAGAAATATCAAAACAGATAAGTCATTTTTCATACCCTCAGTATGATTCTAATGGGTACTGCTACTTTTTTCAAGGGTTTGGGCACAAGGTAATGAAGATTTTATTAATGGAATGAAGAAATGTGCCCAATTTTTCTGGAAGAAGTGTTATTTAATAGTCAAAAGCATCATCAAGAAAGGTGATAACACATAACATGATTGAGGTTTTGTAATTAGAGGAAGAAAACGAGTAACTGGATGTGGAGAAACCTTTATCTTCATCATATAAATAAAAATAGTTAACAAGGATGAATAAGGTAAGAGAAAAAAAGAAAATAATTTATGAAATAACCTTAATGTAAAAATACAAGTTTAGAACATGGATTCTAGACAGTGTATTCACTTCCCATTTGATGAGAAATCAAGACCTCATCACTGATATTACATACAATAAGGATGGAGTTGTTTGTTTTATAAATGATGATGGGATAGAGATTATTGGATCTATATAATCCAAGGTTAGTGGAAAATACTTGATACATACTGATGTTCTCTTGGTTGATGGACTCAGTCACAATTTTTTGAGTGTAAGCTAGTTATGTGATTTGGGACATGCAATGGAATTCAACAAGAATGCATGCATTGTCAAAGGAAGTGAAGGATCAATAGTGATAAAAACGAGGCACACCAATGGTAATCTTTATCTAATTAGTAAAGAAGACATGTGCATTATTTCCAAGGATGAGGAGAACTAATTATGGGAAAAATTAATTAGATATATTATCAAAAATCATTTAATAACTTGGTGGACAATAAAAAAACTGATACATTCCCAAAATCTCATATGATCACACTAATGTGTGTGATACTTATAAAAAAGGGAATATATTAAGAAATACCAACAAGATAATGAAAGAGTAAAAAATAAGTCCACTTTAACTAGTTCATGTTGATGTTTTTGGGCTGATGAAACTATAATCTATGGATGGAAAAAGATATTATATGGTTTTCATTGATGGATATAGTAGTGTAGAAGGGATCGTAGTGATTGTACATAAATGAGATGTATTTCAGTGCATTACTCATTATCATATATTGGTGGAGAAGATGTTTGGGATGAAAATTTAAAGATTTTGTGCTGAAAATGGTAGAGTTTTACAATACCCAAGAAGAGGAGTATCTTTAAAATTATGGCATACGATATTAGGTTTCATCTATAAGAACTCAAAAAAAAAATAGATTTATTAATAAAGAAACCAAATTGTCAATAACATGGCTTAGACAATGTTGATATAAAAGAATATACCGGATAATTTTTTAGAAAGAATCAGTTCTTTCCTTAGTGTACATATCCAATAGATACTTTACATCCTAATGAAGAGAATAACCCTTTTAATATATGGTTTAGATAGAAGAAAAATCTCCAGTATTTTTAATTGTTCGATAGAAAATGATTTATTCTCAACAATGAGATACATAAAAAGTTTAAAGCTTATGGGGAAGAAGGTATTTTCCTTAGATACTCATCTAAAATAAAAAAATAAAAAATCTATAACAAATAGATTGTGAAAATCATGGAAAACTAAGATGTAATCATTATTTATAACAATAATAATTTTCAAACTGGTGAGAATATTTTCCTATAAAGTAGTAATGAAACTAAGGAAGAATATAATGGTGAAGTTAGTGGCTCTAGGGGTGTTCAAGGGGATGTTGAAGACTCAGATAAGAGCAATGATAATGAGGAAATTATAACAACAACAATAGTTCTAAATCAGAAAACTAGTAGGAAAAAATCAATGATAATAACATTGTTAGTGACCAAATAGAGCTAGTTAAAACTAAAAGAATGAAGGATCAAGAAAACTATTTTATTTCTCAATAATAACCTAAAAAATTAAAAGAGGCTTCTAAAATGAAATTTGGGTCAATGATATGCAATAAGATCTTGACCAAATTAAAAATAAAAGAATATTGGAAATTATTCCTTGACCATGAGACAAAAATTTCATTGAGAAAAAATAGGACTTTTGAAACAAACTCAATAAATATAGAAAGGTGGATCAAAATAAGGAATAATTAGTGGGAAAATGATATTCCCATATATAAGGAATCAATGCGGATGAAGCTATTGCACCAGTGGATCATTTGGAATCCATAAGATTATTTTTGGCTATATTAGTTTAAAGAGGCTTTAAATTCTATCAAATGGATATGAAATTTGTATTTCTAAATGGATTACTTAAATAGTTTTTATATATTGGATAACTATATGGGTTTATTATTGATGAAGATAAAAATAAAGTTTTCTAATTATAGAAGTATTTTTTTATATTAAAGTAAGCACCAAGGTACTGGTACCCATGGCTTGATCAATATCTGAAAAATACTTAATTTTAGAGTGGTGGAGTTGGTCATAATATATATGTCAAGAAGGGAAAAAGATAAAAGTATGTTGGTGCTAATTTATGTGGATGATGTAATTTTTAGAGGCTTGAATAATGAATAATGAAAGTTATTTTTAGATTATATGAGATATAAATTCAATATGTCTTTTATTGGTGAGATAATAATATTCCTTGGATTATAGGTGGTTCAAGGTAGGAAAGGCACATTCATTTCTAAAATAAATTATTCCAATTAAGTGGTCAAAAGGTTCAATATAGTAGATTCAAGGCTAATGATGACTCTGGTGGAAACCTGGATGAAATAATCAAAGGATGAGGATGTTGCATAAGATGATGTGACCCATTACAGGAAGATCATTAAGAGTTTATTGTACTTGAAAACCACTATATCAGATATTGTTTTTTATAATTTCTAAGTTTCTTATCACCAAAGTTTCCCTAATTAAAGTCACATATAATTTGTGAAGATAATTCTTTGGTATATCAATCACATGGTGGAGTTTGGGCTATTTTATTTTAGTAGTTCATATAAAAAATTAGTGGGATATATGAATATGGATTGGGAAATATTTGTGGATAATATAAATTCAAATTTTAGAGGAGTATTCACTCTTGGAAGTTCTTGTATCTCTTAGCTAAGGAAGAAGAAAGAGTGTATCTCTTTATGCATGGGAAAAGTTGAGTATGTAGAAGCACTCAATATTACACACATTTTATCTAGATGAGACAAATTTTTTAAGAAATTGTGTTGAAATTTGACTCTTCTATCACTATAAAATGTGACAACTGTAATGCTATC
Organism: Viscum album; assembly: GCA_963277665.1. NCBI lineage: Eukaryota > Viridiplantae > Streptophyta > Magnoliopsida > Santalales > Viscaceae > Viscum > Viscum album. Next base: position 1,162,897,325 of record OY728153.1, on the reverse strand, counting down.
AATCTTATAAAAAATATCATTCACCATTCTTGAACAAAGCACATTGAGATCAAAAATAATTTTCTCAAGGATATTGTTGAAAAAGGAGTTATTGGTTTGGAGTATGATTCTAATAAGGAAAAAATTGATGATATTATGAAAAATTAACTACCTAAGGTTGATTTTAAATGAATTAGTTGGATATTATAGCCTAGTAGAATCCTTCTAACTAAATGAGTTAGACTCAGGACCCCCACTCCCCATGGAAGTTTCTTTTTGGGAAAGGTACCTTTTCTCTCTTATAATTAATGTGTGAATTTATGATTCTCTCTTGTGTAATTTTATATTAGTGATCATTGGGTTCATTAAAAAATGGAAATACATGGTTACTAACTTTTCTGGAAAGGGGGATAAGCACATGTGTGTTCAGGAAGGGGGATAATATCTTAATGGTTTGTCATGGGGAGAAGTGTTTCTAATGGAAGAGGCTAAGGTATTGTGTTCATGAGGATATTTTCATTAATATCTTGTTCCTCACATTGATCATGGATTAATTAGGTTTATATTTGGTGATTAGTGAACCATTAGTACACAAATTGAAGAAAATAAGTTTATTTGTGAATGTTCAGGTCAGATCAAGATTTTTTCTAACATTTTTTAGATGATAAAATAAAATCTTGTTTTAAGTGTGTTAGAATTGTCAAAAAACCCAAAGGGATATATTACTATATAAAATCCCCACATATTTATCTTTATGTTGTGATTTTTATAATGAAGTGGAAGTAATAATCAATGTGGTTTATGTAGTGTCATAGAGTTGATTTCTTGGAAGACATAAGAAGTTTGAATTGAATCTAGTATAGTTTGAATTTTTCTGAAGAATCTGATTTTTATTGGTTGTTATAATTTTTGAAAAATTTCCTAGAATAATTATTTTTGTAAATGTATGTCTCTTCTGTCATAAGTATTTTGGATTTTTCCATAAGTCATCCAAAGGTGGGAGCGTAAGTCTTTTAGCTGAACATAAGTCTTTTCATCATAATACTTCACAAAAAATAACTCTTTTGGGATGAATGTAAGTCTTTATTAGAGATATTATAACTTTAGAGACATCATAAGTCTTTGTGAGTATAATACTATGTAATATTATGTATTTATAGACTTAAAATATGGTTAACTTGTATAGCATATGACTTTTAGTCTTAGAAAAATTTCAAAATACTAATGGATGAAAAGTGAGTTTACCAAATTTAATATTTTAAGGTGGAGATAAGTTCAGGTTATGTGTGTAATAATCCTAAATGAAATGCCACATGATTTATTTTTATTCCATGATTCAAGCTGAAATTTAATCTCTCTGATTTGTGGAGAACTTGGATTTGGTTTGACCACATAACATGAAATTTTAAACATGAATGTGATAACATGGAACTCAAAGAAGCGTTAACTAGGGAGTTTTATTTTAATAATCAGTCTTGGAAATGATCATGGTTTTGTTTTTGAAAATACAATCTCATGTGAAAACTGGTGATATTTCTAAAAATTGAAATTAAAATAAAGGTTGGTTCAGACATAGAAAAATGTGTATTCACTGTCAATGTAAGAAGGGAAATACGTCTAATTATCAAAAAGGGTTGGTGGTTTAGTCATTTAGAGAGATTAAAGAATAAAATATCTAGATTGTGGATAAAAAAAGTAAGTGTTAGTATTCCAAAAATAGTTGTAAAATGGAGCTTCATAAAAAATATCCTAAATGGTATTTTTTACAATTGAAAATAAAAAAGTGAAGAATAGAGGTATTCTAAGATTTAATTTATTGGAAAAAAGATTCCATGATGCCCTTAAAGAGAAATTAAATAAAGATTATGTGAAACAACACTCTTGGTGTAACTTTACATCCTTGTTCATGGAAGAAGAAGATAATATAGAAGGAACAATGCATTCACTGTATGAGAAGATCTGTGAGATTTCTAGTTGTGTATGGTTGTAAAATAGGAGGGTCACTATAACCACTTAAAAATTATAATTTAAAGAATTTAGATTTATAATCCATGATTCATAGGCACCTTTCTTTTCATTCTACATAGACTAGCTAGTTTTTGTGAATGAATTAAAATTGCCTATGTCCTCTATTTTTATTATATTACAACAATGAGGAAAAGAGAGATAAGTGTTCTTAATAAATATATAACAAGATCATTAATGAGAGAAAGTTTTAATTGAAGCAACCTGATTCACCCATACTATTTAGGTACATACCTTTTCAAGGATTAATAATTGGGATGGTGGTGAAAGGTTTCCAAAAAAATGAAGGTATTGAAATTTTAGAAATATTTTCACCGGTCATAAATCATATTATTATTTAGAATGTGTTTAATATGGTTTCTTATAAGGATATTAATCTGGTAAAAATGGATGATAAGACAAATTTTCTTCATGGTGATTTTGGGGAGTAAATATATATGAATCAACCTAATGGTTTTGTAGAAAAACATAATCATAAGTTAGTGTGTAAATTAAAAAATAGTCTTTATGGTTTGAAATAAGGTCCAATGTATTGGAACCTAAAGTTTGATGATTTTATATCAAATAAAGGTTTCTTATAGAGATACCCAGATCATTGTTTCTATAAAAAGATTTTTTAAGATGGAAGTTTCATTACATTTCTTCTATATATAGATGATATGGTTCAGGATGGTCCTAATTTCAAATGAATTCAAGATCTCAAGAATGATTTATTTGGAAGATTTGAAATTAAAGATCTTGGTGAAGCTATAAACTTCTTCTGTATGTAGATTGAAATGGATAAACTTTCTTAAAGTCGGGTTCTAACTTAAGAAGAGTACATCGATAATATCCTTTAACATTTTTGTATGATTATATGTAAATCATTAGATACTCATATTTTTAGGAATTTTAAGTTATCTAAGGATAAATCACTTAGAAGAGAATATGAGGTAAAAAAATGGGTGAAGTTCTATTCATATCTGCTGTTAGAAGTTTGATGTATGATATAGAGTGCACTCATCTAAATATTTCTCATTTAGTGGGAGTTGTTAGTTGGTTTATGGAAAATATAGGGAAAGAAAATTTGGAAGCCGTGAAGTGGACTCTTAGATATGTCATAGGAATAGAAGAAATTTTCTCATGTTTTGAACCAAATGAACCTTTGAAAGGACATGTTAATGTTGAATTTGGGGAAGATTCTGATACTCGTAAGAGTAATTCTTATTATATCTTTATTTATAGAGGAATTACTATTATTTTGATATCAATATTGTAGCCTACTATTTCTCTCTTATTAACAGAAGCATAGTATGTTATACCAATTAAAGAAATAAAATAAATGACATGGTTAAGGCAATTTATTGAGGAATTCAGAATGAAAAAATAAATAGAGAAACTTTAATGTGATAGTAAAAGTTTATTAACTTAGTAAAAAAATATATTTTTTCATGTTAGTATAATTTATATTGGCTTAAAGTGCCATTATATTTAGAAATTACTGGAATATGGAGAGATTGATCTATGAAAGATCATTGGGAAACAAAATCCAGTGGACATGTTCACTGAGGTATTGGAAAAAGAAAGTTTGAAGGCCATATATTTCCTCAGCAAGGTAGGTATGAATAGAAAAATAAGGACAAATATCACTGCATGGATTGGAAGAGGTCCACGATCACTTGTTTGGATAAATAATTGCAATGTTCCCTTGAAAAAAATATTAAAGTGGGATATTTCTTTGAATGTGTAGATTGTTTCTAATGTTTTCACTAACAAAATATCATTAACTAATGAAATATATCATATATTTAGTATTTTTTAGATGTTATTTCAACAACAAAAATTTTTAGTAGGGTGAAAATCATTTTATAGGATGGTATAATTTTTAATGAATTCAGTAAATTGGTTTTCTCACTAGAAGTTATATGGATGTTGTGATTATCAAAAGGGGATTTTCTAAGTTTGAATCACTATTTGTATGTCTAATGAGAGGAAGAGTGATGAATAGGGAAGTTTTTTGATTTACCATCAATCATAGTTCATACCAAGTAATGTTACTGGAAATCGGTAGTTACACAATGAAATACATGGACACTTGTAAAAGTAGGAATTATGTTCTCTCAGATGATTGGGTGGGACCATATATAAAGGAAGGATGGGACCACTTTTTTTAGGTATTGATTATTTATTTGATTTTGTGATAAATGTGATGAAATAGTCACAATGATTGTAACTTTGTACTTATAAATTAATGAAATTCTTATAGCGTTATCTTGTGGAAATATGATGAAATTCTAAACCATGAAAAATTAAGGCTTTCTTCTGAGTTTCCTTTTACTTTCATGTATGATTTTGCTGGAGACTTTATGTATGGTGATTTAAGGTGTGTGTTTTCTTTCTAAGTTCTATATATTTTAGTCAGGGAAGTTTTGAGGGACACTACTCATAAAGTTTGAAGGATATTGTAAACTTCCAATGGATTGAAGATTGTAAATTTGAGTGGTTTAATTTTCAGTGAATTTATGGTTTTTTTCTATATCCTCCCAATAGTAACATCCATAGTGTGGAAATTCCCTGATGCTGTTAGGAACCAACCTGTTCTAAATGTTATAAATCACCAACCCTCATATTTTATATAGGGAAAAGAAAAAGGGTTTTAAGGAATAATGATAAATTATTTAATAATTTAACTATGTTCTTAACAATTGGACAATTATTAAGAACATACATTGACAATCCATCAGTAATATATCTAACCCACAATCCTTCGATTATCTTGTTACAATATTCCACCACCACTAATGGATAAATATAGAGAGAGATATCTAATTAGAGAATACATCAAGATTCTCTAATATTTATAGTTTATATTTCTCTATTCTCCATTATTAATTATCTATTTATAACTTTCACTAATTAAAAATACAAATCAATTTAATTTACCTCTATAAAAATCTCTCTCCCCCCTCTCCACTATAACATCATGTCCAAAACTTTATATTCCTTTTATTTCCTTTATAATAATCCTTTAGTGTCAATGTCTTCCAAATCCTCCAATTTACCACAAATTACTTTACATAAACTATTCCCATAATTATAATCCTTAGTTAATTATAATTAATTATCATGTCATCATGTTAATTAGAATCTCAAAATTAATTTACCCAAACCAACATTTCCCCTTTAAAATATCCTAATAAACCATTATTAAATCCCAAGTCAACAATGTCAAATTATAATCTCCCAATTTAATTTTACATGTCATATTTATACAAAAAATGATAAAAACCACATGCCAATAAAATTATATCTCATAATCACTAATAAATGCCTCATTTATTCTTTATATAAAAAGAATATTATCTATTAATAAAATAATAATAAATTAAATAATTAAATAATAATAATAATTTTAAGGAAGATTTCATATTTCCATGGTAATATTAATTTAATAAATAAACTCTATATTATCTTATTATCCATCCATTAAACTCTGAAATAACTAAAGTTACAATTCTATCCACTATAATATTTTTTATCCTAAAATATTCACTAGGTTATCTATATTTCAATAAAAAATCTACAACTACCATCACATGTGAGCTTAAATCTCCCATGATTCCTTTTAAACTTTACCAATTTACCACAATACTCAAAGTAAAGGAATAAATTTTCTTCTCAACACTTTTCATTGTCTATCAATAATCCATACTGAATTTTCAAAAAATATTATATTAGATTCCAATTTAGTAGATTCCCGCTGAAGAGAATGAGATGGGTCTGGTTGATAATTCTTTAACTATAAAACATGAAACACATCATATAACACACTAGTGTCTCTCTTAGTTATGATAGTTATTATTTATCAATTTTTACCATTATTTCATAGTTTCAAGTCAAATCTATTTGAATTTTTAAAATATGAATAGATAGTACATGTTGTATAGTTAGTTTAGGGTTGGATCTAACTATATGAACCCATTATGAAATGGGTTATAATACTTTATAGATACATTCACTTTATTGGAGAAAAATTTTCTAAATTTTATTTAAAAACCATGTAGCTTCTACAAGTGATGAGAGTTGGTTTCATTATTGGTGTGTGGTTTAACAACCTTTTAAATTAGATAGAATTAAAATATATGAAATTATTACTCTTCCATTAATTCATTTTAACACCAGGTTAGATTATCCTTTCCCCCAATTTAATTTTATAGACCACTAGCGAAATGACCCAATATTTTACTCTATGTTCTCATTAGATAAATAAAATATTAAATTGCATGTTTTACATGCAATAATAAACTAAAATGAAATTGTGATATATTTTATTTAGATAAAAATATGATTGTTAAAACCTAGATATTGAATTTGATAGTATGAATAAAGTTAAACAAATTAGGAAATGTATATATAAGTAAATTTGAAGTTCATTTTAAAATAATTAACTTAATTAATTTTGCAATTAAAAATCTATTTTAATAAAAGATATTGTTTTTATGTGTTGTAAAATTTATTAAAGAAAACTAAGTATATTATTGTTAAATTATGATGTTAATAAAATAAAATATTGATTGATTGGTGATAGTTTTTAAAGGACCAATCAATATCTGTGTGATAACGGAGAGGGGGAGGGGGTGAATTGGTGATCTTCTCTTTTTATGTTTTCTTACTTAGAGAAACAATATTTGTCACTAGTTAGTGAAGAAATACCCCACTGAAAAAAATATCCATGTATTTACCATAATAAAACAAGTATTTAAAAGATTCACCCCTAAATAAGAGTATCTATTCCTTGGAATGGTTTGGAAGTAATACAAGAACACACAAACCACTTTAAAATAATCCTTTTAGTGGTTACAATAAATAGGGATTATCCTTTCACTTGAGTGTAATTATAGTCAATCGATAGAACATGTGTTCCTCACATAGATAAAATATATAAAAATGTTTTATAACAACTGTAAGAAACTTCACCAATAGGTTTGATACATTATCACTATGATTCTTAACTTTATTTATCACATATTCCTTTCAAGTACTTATTCTTCCTTTACTTTCTTTCACAGCAACGAGAAATAACCTTATTCTATTTGGTATAGGTCCATCTGATAATTTTATATAGTATAATCCATTCGGTGCATCTATCTAGTATAATTTGTATAGTTTCTTCTATATATTGATACCAATCTAAAACCTTTTTTGTCTGATCAATTTTACGAACTCTTCATATGATACTTATTCAACCTCTTTGACTAATCACCTTTGTATAATGATTTCCCAATACCAACTGATAGGAAACTTTATCTGTCACCCTTCGAACGGATGCTTATTAACACTATTCATCCGATCATCTTTTCAATTCTATAGTGATTTTCCCACCAACCAAAAATCCACATTACTACTTAGTTTAAAAATCCCATTTATATAGGCACCACAACTCTGAAATTTTAGGGTGAGGCAAAAACTTCAAATTCAAACTTCCTGCTCATAACATTTAATTCCCCACAAGTAAATTTCCTTTATTTTACCACCTTAAATTATATTGAATGTTAGTAAAATTAATTAAGACCCAACATCAATGTAATTATTCAAATACTTCTTAAATCATGGCATGAATCATGAATTTCCTATGTGATTATCGAAATGATGATCATCCAACAAATAATTATAAAATTTAAAAAAATTATGAAAATTTCATAAAGTCTTTCATATATTCCATCCAATACAACTTAATATCATTATTTTTAATGATGAAACTACAACTGGTGTTATTTTACAACTTTATAGGAATATCTCATAATTCTTTCTCCAATCACTTCCTTGATCTAATAACTTACTTTGAAAATGTTCAATTGTTTCCATCACTAGGCTTCCTATGTATTATTAAATTAAATTGGAAACTTTTATTTGATGACTTCATATAAGTCCATTGAACTACCTTTAATCATGATCTTCCAAAACCATTTCTCTATCTGATGACTTTGTAGAATTTTTGACCAGTGAATTCAATCCAATGACTTTGAGATTCTACGACTGATATATCTACGCACAACCTTTTGTCTCATCATTCTATAAAATAATCAATTCCCATTTTAAAAAAGTCCAACTGAGATGTTTTTTACAAAAACATTATTTATATTGGATGATTATATGAAAGATCATTTGGGGTAATTTAAGCCTCTTCCCTGTCAGATGAAATTTGAAACTTATATTCGACCGGTGGAATTTTTATGATGAAATTTTCCAGTGAATACTATTCAAGATAATTATGATAATTTCTCTATTTGATCATATGTAAACTTATATCTGATATATGTTATTTAATTTTTTTTGATATAATTTTATACCACCACAAAAGATTATCTTCTAGTGGTTGTGTGGTTGGGTTATTTCCATACCATTCCAAGGACTAGATACTATCATTGAGTAGTGAATCTTGTTAAAATATCATGTTCTATATTTTTCTTCTTTCATATAATTTCATGAAATTGGAAAATAATAATAAAAAAATCAATATCATAATAAGTCTAATAGGTAAAAGAGATAAAAGTTGTAAAATGTTAAAATGTCCCCTGCACTGATTCACTCCCTCTCTTTGTGCTAGGAATGCCCCAATATGGTCATTTTAGAAACTCTAACCTTTTACCTTCTACTATAACCCTTTTACACATATTTTATCTTCTGATCACAATAGTTTGTCTAAAGTCCTCCCTTTCTAAAAAAACATCTAAGGGAATCTCAAATCTCTCAGTATAAGTACTAACTATTCCCTAATGTTGTTTATTTTTTATGTTCCACTTTCACATATATTTTCACAATATTATATGATAAATTAATTATTTATAATATTTATATTTTTTAATAACCATTATCTACATTTCCTTTATCTTATTAAGAAAAACAAAAATTCCATGAGTTTGTGCGGATTACCGCCTCCACGAAGTGTCGTATTCCATATTTCACCACTATCTTTATTAACTGGTTATAAGGATATAATTGATGTATAAATGTGGAATATATAATATAATTATTATTAATAAGAGACAATTTATAATCCTCCTTTATTATCTCTCATTTGTTGATAAATGAAAACATTGACCGTGCGTTTGTGCGGACTATCACTTCCACAATGTGACATATATCATTTTTCATCTAGTTTTTTTTATTTATTAATATATATTAAAATACGATTAACAACCTTAAAAATATATAAATAATATAATTATTATTATATAATAATTATATTATGACAAAATAAACCACTTTTATAACCATACTCATCCATTAATTATGGAATGTTCATGTTTGGTTTGGTGTAACCAAACACTTTAAAAATGTGATAAATAATTTCATATAATTATATGAGAAATTAATTAATGATAATATATGATATAAATAATTAAATAATGATATGAATTTGGTTCTTTAATTCTAATATTAACATTAAAATCATTAATTAAGATACTAATGTCTGTTCATTAAAAATCACTGAAACTATTCATCATCGATTTTATCAATATAGATCATAGAAACAAATTACATAAAATGAAATTATAAAATTATAAATAATGATAAATAATAAATTCCAATACCTTATATGATCTAGTAATGATGAATTTTGAGATAAGAATGATAAACAACACTGATATTATGAAATTAGTTGAAAATGATCAAGATTTCTCACACCTGATATCAAAAAAGATAAAGACTAACTAATATTCATATAGAGAATAATTATAAATATATCTTATAAAAGTTTATAGATATGAATAAGGTTTATAAATAGGTAATTAATATAGTTATTTTTTTTATACAACATATTCAAGTACTTTAGTGGAAGTCAAAAAATAAATCTATGGGGTTCTTCTTAAATCAATTTTTTTCTTGAGTTATAGTGATTCTTTTTTGACTATAGTGTTATAATATATTTTTATTCTATTATATAATGATAATATAATTCCTTATATATCTATGTAAATTGATATTTTTAATTTAATTTTTTACCTCGAATCATTTATTTCTTAAAATTATATAATTGTTGTGAATAATTCCCATCCCCTTTAATGGAGGGTTCACTTAATTGTCTATATTTTACTTTGTCTCCAATGTTCTCACTTATATTTGGAAACCTAATTATTTGTTTTCTCATGTGACCTTCATATTTACCTTCTCCTCTTTTGAAAAGGAAGTTTTATTATTGTTTTTTGATGTTGGATTTCAATAAATGTTTTTAAAATATTTAAAAGGTTTTCCTTCTATGTTCATTGGTTTTATCTTTTAATACACATTTACTCTAAAATAATGTATATAATTTTCAGGGATATATTATTGAATATAATTTTTAAAAGTAAAAGTTTTCAAATGTTTCCACTTCACATTTTTTAAGGGGAATTTTAATGTGACCTATAACTTCATCTTTTATGGGTATAATAAAAACACTTTATAAAAACTATTTTAAGGTTTTTATCACCATAAGATAATTCTATTTTTTTAAGATTCCTTAACATATTTTTAAATTATTTTATAAATTATTTTAACTCTTTATGATTTAAAAAATAAAAGGCAAATATTATTTTATTTTACAAAAGTAAAAGTTTGATTTTTAATGGAATTATTGAGTTTAAAAAGGATTTTATAAGCCTATGTTTTCAAAAAAAAATTCTTCATTGTTTGTAAAAAAATATTTCTTTTATAGAATTTGTATTATAAAAAATATTTTTGGTTTTATAGGATAATATTTAAAATGTTTTATCAATTTGGAATTATTAAATTTTAAAGAAAACATTATAAGGAGTTTTAAACATTTCAAAAATGGATATTTCTTTATATTTTCAAAGTGATTTATCTGATAAACTCAAATGGGTGTTTTTCATCTATGTCAACATCCTTTGAAATTACTTATATTACACTAGGGATATATTTTAATTCCACTATAAACATTCTTTATCTGGATGGATTATGGAATGTTCTAGGAATTTTTTTCATGAAATTAATTTCTTTTCCATGAGTTAATTAAGGGATCTTTTAAGTATGAACATTTTCATGTTTAATGGAACACATATGTATGGATGATTATTATTATGAAGTTTGGGGTATAATATATCCCTAAAATGCATTGGTTAAGGTTTCATATCACATTAGATGATGATTTGTTGTTTAAACATGATTTAGGAATCTTTATTCATAAGTTTTTTTTAAACATGACGAGGGAAGCTTTGTTCATAAGCTTTATGTGTTAAAACGATGCAAAAATCTTATTTCACAAGTTTTTTATGTGAATGTGATGTGATTATATTTTTTCACAAGTTGTTTGTGTGAAATTTATGTAAGTATATTGGCTCACAAAATTTTCTATTGTTATGTTTGTTCCATAGTTTCATACCATGATATGTTTCAATGTCATACCATATTTTCTATATACCTATGATTATAAAAATTGGATCATATTTAATGTCTCATGATTCTACACACTTATTACAAGATTCATGTTTTTTCATCTGTTATTACATGTACTTATATCATGACCTACAAATAGATCTTATAGTTTTATATTATTTTAATAAGACAATTATCCCCTACTTATGTTTTCTCCTATGATTATAATCCAAACCTTGATAAAATTTTGTTGAATTTTTTACTTACTTAGAATTTGAACTTAAACATTTCTTCTGTTTCCATTACATTGGTTATAAAGAAGGGTATAACTTATTATAAGTCTATAATTGAGTCTAGTGTGGTTAAATTATGGAGAATTGTTCATAGGTTTTGTAAAATAAGTTGCCTATGTAACTGGTCTTCAAAGAAACAAAACCTCTAATTCTTGGGATTGTGTGCTTATTATGACATGTAATGTTTAAATTAAGGAAATAAAGTAAAATAAAGATATGTTTGGCTATGTTGATTTACATAGTCATCCACCCCCATGTTGTCTTCACTCTCTTCTTAATTTCATAGAGATTTATCATCATCTTTCACCAAGATCCACCAAGTTAGTGACTACTTCATCATTATTTCATATCTTCATATATATTTCCTTGGGATATTCCTTCTAAAAGGCTATGGTGTCCAAGGTTTCTTTGTTATTCAAATTTAATGATGAGTTTTCTATGTTTAGGGATTTACCTTTCCTCCTAGGTTTCTCTACCATTAAAATCTATTGGATTAAAATAAACTATCAATGGATTAAATATAAATCTAAAGTAAACTATATGTTCTTTCCCATATTTTATGAACCATGATTTAATTGGATATATCATATGTGATTTAATTAAAAATAATGATGCATTTCAAAATTTTCATACTTTTATAGTTACATTATTGTTTTTATTTGTTTCTACTACTAAATTGGTGGATATATCATAGAAAATATGTATATATTTCTTGGTTTTGAAAAGTTCATACTAGGTGTTCCATGAAACGAATCAATTGGTTTTATTTAGATTAATTATAAAATTTTCATGGAAATGTTTAGCCTTTTTTTGTAATGAAATATCAAAATGGATTTATTTTAAATCGATTTATTTTAAGAGGTGTTTAGATTTTATTAATTAGATTATCTACTTGAACTAAGATCTCTAAAAATGAAATAAGTTTTATGGGTTTTGTGAAATTCATCAGGTCCTTAGTACTTATTTAAATTGATAATTTCATTTGGTTATTATATTTTACTAGTTTTGAAAATTGGAGGATTATAAATATGAAAAATTTGGAAAATAGGTTTGGGTGAATGATTAGAACGCATTTAGTGATAACCATGAATCAAAACCATTTAGAAGAGGTAGGAGTTTTCCAATAGCATTTTAATGGTTAGAATATAGTTCCATGAACTGTGTGGTTCTCCAGGTTAACCATGTAGCTTTTTTTGTATCTTAGTGTTAGGGTGAATAATTTTCCAACTAGTGTAACCAAATCACATGGCGAGCTCAAATTAGAAAAAACGTGAAATGAAATTTATAACCATATAGGTTTTAAGTCTAATTCTCATATTTATCTCACATTTCTTATGAACTATACTTCCTAATAGCCATGTATCTCTATTCATTATTAACCCCTTAGTGATTATTCTTGGGTTTTGGTGATATAATTCAAATTAAACCTAGATTTATTGAATATTTCTCCTCTTATAGTTTTTTTCATTCTACATTATTCATGGTATTTTGACCTAGATGGTTATGGTAAAAATTATATGGCTAGGGTTGGTTTCTAAATCTAATATAATAAATTCATAGGCTTATGAGGATCCTCTTTCACCTTTTATTACAGTGTCTAATGAAAGCGATGATTTTGCATCGTATTTGAGGTAGGTGAACCTACTTAAGGGTTCATTCATTGGTTTTACCCTTAGTAATTGGATTTATTTTGGTTTTATTTTTTATATTATGTTTGAAATTTAGTTTTGAGGGCTTAATTTTGTTTACCCATTGATACTCTTGACATTGTGTTGATAAAGTTATGTTTTATTTGGTTTTTAAGTGGTGTTTCCTTTAAAACAAATTTTAATTATTGTGAGGTTTTTGATAAAATTTTTTAAAGAGTATTTTGATTCAAAATGGGTTTTTAAAAAATGTTTTGAAATATGATTGATTTATGAATGATTTTTTCCTTATTTTTATACCTTATATTTTTGTAAATGTTTATTGATTATGTGGTTTATGACATTGAAGATGTTGTGAGAATTTATTTTTGTTAGGTTGAACTTGAGAAACCTTGTTTATGTGTTTTCTAACCCATATCAGTGTTGGTGAATTAGATATAGGTTATTTATAATGAGATTGAGAGAACCATTAAGATTGGTTTGTTTGTTTTGTATTACATTAGACAAATAATATTCCATGATAGAGTCTTATTTACCATATCATTCCTATTTATTTGTCCTTGGGGTTAAAATACCATGTTTTATGTTTTGTGATTTTTATAGAAATGTTATTAATTTATGTTCCACTTCCTTATTTTTATATTGTGATGATGATTATTCCATGTTTCTTTTGGTCATATTTTATGTTTTATTTATTTATGTTTACTTTAATACTTAGATTATCTTTATAAAACCATTGGTTTTCTAAATGATTTCCCACTTATCATTTTATAAAACAAAATAGTTTTTATAAAGTTTTGGTTTCAATTATAACTAATAGGTTTTATCAACAAAGATATTATATAGATTTGTGTTGGCATCCTACTGGGATTTTTCATCACACCCAAAATATTCCATTGGGTGTATACATGGTTTGTTATTTTTTATGTAGTTAAATGGAAAGGTTTCAATCTTATGGTGGTGAAACTTGATGTAATCTTCATATTTATTGGTATGGGATTTAAGGTGACAACAATCACAAGGTGAAGGATCAATTACAATGTTTTGGGGATTCTATGATACCAGATTTGGGTTTTTGATATATATCGGCCTACCGGCCTTGGGTACATTTTTTTATTCATGTATTTATATGATATCGATTTATAAATTTATTCTAGTTTATAAAGTGATGTTTGATGTTCACTTATTATTTTTTGTTTCATTATACTATGTTTGGGTTTTTTATTATTTGGAGTTTATTTTTATGCTTGGATTTCTAAGGTATGGTTACATCATGTTAGATTTATGGGTGGAGCAATTTTTATAGTCTATTATATTATTAGGTTGAAATTATTTCCACTTATTTATTATGTGATACCTTATTGATGTCACTAGACCATAGTGATTGGGAACATGTTTTAGGACTTTTGGTGCACTGGTCAGGTGAACTGTTAGGCCGAACCAATACAGTTTGTTACTTAATAGTTTTAGTGCCAAGTTTATGGGATTAAGATGACTTACTTTTATTATGTGTTCTAGGGAAATCCCAGTAGTTACTTTTGGGAAATTTTATTTTCAGGGTGGAGGGGGGGGGGACATGTGGAGCATGGTTTAGGTGAAATATTTTTAAAACCATGAGGTGAGTATGTGACCAGGACTAGACACCACTCAATAGCACTCACATGGTTGTATCACAATTTTTTGAAACTATAAAAACAAACCATACATAGTGATATTTTTTTTATGTTTTCACCCTATTGGATTTGTAATTTTTTCTCACTAATTTAAATTATTTATGAGTAATTTAGAAGTTTTTTATGTTCTATCCATGATTAAGTTAGTGTTGAATTGTGTATTTATTAAGTTTTGTGTTTTATATTTTATAGTCCATGCCTTCTAGAAGGACTTTAGAAAAATAATATAGTGGGAGACCAGAAGAATACACCACATGATAACCCTTATATTGATTCTATTCTTATTTAGTCAGTCATTAGAACCATCAAATCTTTGGGTTAGATAAGTGATCTAGGACAAGTTCAAGTGGAATATTATGACAAAAAATTTACCAAGATGAATCCACCCATATTCCATGGTGACTAAGGACCTTAGAATCTTGAAGAGTGGATGGAAAATATTGAACACATATTTCATTTATTTTGGATCCTTGGGATGTATAAGGATAGTTTTTATACATAAATGTTAGAAGGACCAAGATTAAGGTGGTGGGAATTGATTGTGTATTCCAAGATGCATGAAGATCCAACTTGGGATAAGTTTAAGGATATGTCAAATCATCAATTCTACCTATAGAATTTAAGAGTTTAGAATGAATGGGAGTTTATAATATCAGAGAAATGGGATCATTCTATGATGAATTATTCCATTTAGTTTACTGAGTTGGTCCACCTTTCCACTGAGCTTCCCATGAATGACCACCTAAAGGTTTAGTGTTTCGTGATGAGATTGAGAACAGAAGTTTAGATAAGGTATGTTATTTTCTGCTTGATGACCTATAATAGGTGTTCAATAAGGTAGTGATGGATGAGATGGATATAATAGAAAGATTAGTGTATATAGTTCCTCTACTACTATATGAGGAACCTGAAGTTCCTCTTCAAGCCATAATAGAGAGTGAAAGGAATCATAACATGGTAGTAGTGAGAGTTTTCAACATTAATTTTATTATACTCCTATGTTTACTTTAGGGAAAATGATCATGGTGTGATATCAGTGTGGGAAACTGGGGTACATGAAGCATTTTTTCCAAGAAGCTCCAGTGGATTATCCTTAGTGTAGGCTATTGAGCCATCTTCCATGTTTTTTTATATAACCATTCTCAAAGTAGTATGATTGTATATTCTAATACTAGAGGGGTTTAGATGGAGTTACATACATATAAGTAACTAGGGTATTTTCCTCAGATGAAAGGAGACTCTAATATTGTTGGTAAATATTATAGAATGCCTAAATTTGGGCATTTATATATGTATATGAATATACTATAGGATTCATATGGTATACTAATGACCATGAGAGGTATGATATTTATTGGATCATATATGGAATTGGATTTATTTTATACTGGTGAATCACTTTATTTTATTTCACACAAGTTAATTAATACTTTAGGGTTGTGATTTGAGATGATTTAATATTTGATGGACCTTATACTTATTTGGGAAATAGTAAGGAGCATGGATTTAAGTAGCATGAGTGGAATGTAATCATTTTTGATGTTGAGGTTGTTTTGGATTTAATAGTTATTGACCAAGATATATTTTAACTTATTCTTGAAATGGATTGGATAGTGATCACTAAAGTTTAGATTTACTACTACCATTAGAAAGTTCTATTCTTTTATCTTGATGGAAACAATCATGTCATCCAAGGTGAGTGTGATCCATGATCTGGTTGGGAATGACCTATTCTTATAAACATAAGATCAATTTCATGTCAGATGTCTAGTTTGTTCTTAGATGTTGTTGGATGGAGTTTGTATAGTTAGCTTCCTTTAGCAGTGAGTAGTTATCCCAAGGTTTTATCTGTTGAGTTTTTAGGTAACCACTATAGTTAAAGGTATATTTATTGATTGATCTACTCCCAAGGATGAGTCCCTTATCTTTTCCATCTTATCTAATGGATCCTACTAAGATAAAAGGTTCAACTATAAGATCTAAAGAATAAGGGTTTTATTCACCCTAGTGTGTCACCATGGGCATCATTGGTTCTCAATTAAAAGATGTTTGATAGTAGTTTCCAAAATTTCATTTATTAATAAAAGATCAACAAGGTGGATATCATGAATAAGTACCCATTTCCTCAAATTGATGATTTTTTGACCAACTCATGGGAGAGAGATGGTTTTATAAGATTAAACTTAGGTGAGAATACCATTTTATATGGGTGGAGGAAGTAGATATCCCCAAGACCACTTTCTGGATCTGGTATGAGAATTATGAGTATTTGGTTATACCATTAATCCTTAGTATTTCCCCTCTACTTTTCATTCCCTTGATGAACTAGATCTTCCACTAGTATCTTGAAACCTTTATTGTGATATTTGTTTATGATATCTTGGTTAATTATAATATAAATTAAGATAATAAGGACCATATATACATCATTTTAGAAACATTAAAGGATCATATTAATTATAAAAAATATCTAAATTCTAGTTTTAGATCCAAGAAGTTAAATTATAGGGTTATGTGGTATCAAAAAGAGGCATTTTTATAGACCCTATGAAGATCCAAGCTATAATATCTTTATAAATTCCTATTAATGTATTTTAGATCATAACTTTTATTATCCTAGATGAATATTATAGGTAGTTTTTCTCATTTTCTCAAGGTTGTAAATTCCCTTGATTTATTTGACTTTAAATGGAGTGATATTTGATTGTGATGAGAAATTACAGATGTCCTTTAAAGATTTTAAAGATTAGTTGATATCATATCTTGTTTTGATTCTTCCACAGCCAGGTATAAACTATTTTTTCTATTGTGATGATTCAAGTATGGGGATGTGGTGTGTTTTGATGTAGGGTGATCATATTGTGGCTTATTTTTCATTCTAGATGCACCATTATTATAATAACTACACCACCCATGACCTTGACTTGGTGGTAGTGATGCACACCTTAAAGACATGTCACTATTATCTATTCGCAGATAAGTTTACTATATTTACTGATAATAAAATTTTAAAGAATATCTGCCCCCAAAAATATTTTAAACTCTATTAGAGGAATTGGTTAGAGTGCCTATATAATTTTTAATTTTATTTTTACTACATCCTTAGTAAAGGGAATGTGGTGGATGATACTTTAAGAAGAAAATTATTGAATAAAATGATGAAGGTGTATAGAGTGTAATTCCATTTTATGAGATTATTTTTGTAACATACCAGGTAAATAAATAATAAAACATTTTCATATTTATCAATATTTATTAATTAAATATTAATTTTACTTTAAAGGGGTTGCTATGTTCGATAGCGTACCTGAAACGTAACAAAGAGTTTCTTTGAAATCTTACGTTGCACTCTAGTAATAAAATAATATTATTTTAAATTGTAGTTAACACGTATCCATTATATTGGCAGGAATGAATAGAAATAACTAAAATATGGTTATATATGTTTCTTAAATGTTTATACATTTATCCAATAAAGGATAAAGGCTTAAAATACGAAAAGAATTCAATTTTAGGAATATATACTCTAATATTCACTAAAGGTCCACTTATTGCCTTTTGATGGCGAAGCGTCATTAAATATAGCTTTGGTCACTCTTATACATTCTATTGGACCAAATAAAATTCTTCTTTAGAATCGGGACATCAAAATTTACTTTGTGTAAATTTTTGGTATTTTTCCGACAAAGTTCATTTTTTTAATGAATAGTGAAAAATGTTGTATTTTAATTCAAAAACTCTTTTTAATATTATTTATTTATATGATTATATTATCTTTTGAATTGGTTTTAAAGTGAAATTAGAATATATTTTTACCATTTAATCCAATAGTGGTCATTGGAATTAATTTCCCTTTGAAATTGGACTTAAACTAGTGTCAATCTTTTGATACTTATTGTTTCATAAAAACACGCTATTTGATCTCACAGTGGGAATTAATTATTAAATTAATTAATGTAACTTATATGTTTTTAATTTTGTAAAATAGACATCATTTTTGAATTCGGGATATCAAATATAGCTTAGGGTGAAGTTTTGGTATTTTTCTGAAAAACTTCAATTTTTGATGAATAGTGAAACCACTAAGTGGTACTTATAAAAACTAATTTTCCGTTTAAATGAAATTTTACCACCTCTGTGTTTTGAATTTCAAAAATCCGACATACATGGTTGTCATTAAGAAGTAAAATGTAGTTCAATGAGATTAAAATAATTTTTTTGTGAATAGTAACTTTTATGTTTTTAATCGCGATTAGAGGTAATTAGTGTAATTTAAGGTAAGAATAATGTTTTAATAAAATGAAATGACCTAGAAACATGTCCTACCCTTATTGGATGTGTCATGACCGACCAAGACAACCCATGGGTCGATTTTTGGGACCCCATGGAGCCACTTGGGTAAGATAAAGACATTAATATCTTTTTATTTAATGTAAAAGTAAAAATGACACAAACATGAGTTGTTTTACTAAAACAATTTTTAAATGGGGTTATACAAGTCATATTTTTGACTATAAATATTCATTAGAAATATAAAAAGATTTAATACATCATAGTATTTTTTTTATAATTTTTAGACATTAAATAAATTAAATTATTTATGACACCATGATGATGTAGTGATTTCCTCATTATTTAACGATTTAAATAAAATGAAACTATAATGTAAAATATAAGACCTACACTTGTACAAAACCTATTGGATGGGTGGATTTCGAACCCTTATCACCTTATCCTTGAAATTTATAATTTTGGGACCTTTTTAATCCAAAAATCATTTTATAACAAAGTATCTTTTCTTAACTTTCCAAGAGTGCCCCTCCTCTCCTCTTATAGAAGGCCCCCACCTATACCACCTTACCCAAACTACCAAAGCCTTTGGATCGGCCAACCACTGCCCATTTTGTCTCTACACATCCCTCTCGAACTCTTAGAAGCCTCACTTTGGGCAGAAGTCTTCCCAAGGAAGCCTTTGAGCTCCAATCTAAGAGAGTTACCCGATTTTAAGGTAATGTCTTCACTTGTGTTCTTATGTTTTATTTTGCTTCTCCAACCCTCTAAACTCTTTTTATTCATTTCTTTTGTAACAAAACTAGTATCATCAATATATTAGGATTTTTTAATAAGATGTAGTCGACCTACACTTACAAACACCTACATCTAATGGTTATAGAACATACTGTTTCCGTGGACGGTGAATTTCTACCTCACGAAACGATGATTGTTCAACCCTCATATAACACCTTCAAAGGTGGAAATTAAGATGTCACTATATTTATATATGATATATAATATGTTTATATTTTCCTTAAGCTTCTGTAATTTTCATTTATGTCATACCTTTATGGTTTCCATTATGGGAAAACGCGATATCTTCATTTTAGGAAGTGCGGACTACCGCCCCCTCAAAGTGATTTGATTCGTTAATGCCATATGTGGGACATATAAAGGATGGATTTAAAGTTATTATATATGATTTTATACTGGAATTATAATATACCTTTATATCATTATGATTCCATTCCATAAAATACGAAATAGAAATGAAAGTAGCGTTCATGCGTACGTACGACTTACCGTCTCCATGAACGGTGCATTTCATTTCTTACCTATAAATGTTATGTAATATTATAAATGCATGTATATACTGGATATATATGATATATATTATATATACATCATGATTATAACTCTGGATATAATGGATACATGAACAACTTGTAATTATAAAGAGCATATTTTTGAATCATGTACCAATGATCGTTAAAATGACCGTTATTAACTTAAATAATTTCATAGTGTTCATGACATGGTAATAAGTGATATAAAAGGAATAATGAACTTGAAAAAGGTTCTTAAGAAAGTAGAAATTAACTCAAGTTTATTATTCAGGAGGTTAAAGAAAGATCGAGTCAAGTCGGACCTGAGGTATGGGACTTTGTATCAATCTCCTTTCATTGAGGCATATCTTGTTTTATACACAACCTTATTTTTACGGTGTATAAAACCCTTTGAATTTTATGTTTATCCAAAAGGAATCTTTTTTATACGAAGCGTTTTACTAAATGACAAAAGGGAATGTTTTTGTCGTACGTATGCGGCGACAACGACTTCTCCGCCACCGTGACCATTATTTGAGTTTCAGCTTCCTCTACAAGCCATACCTTTTTTTAAAAGAAAAATAAATACCATGTTTTACTTTTATTTTATTTTGGAATTGAAAATGATTTTCATAATGTTTTTATATCAATGTGTTGTATTGATATCTTGTGATTGAATAGTGGAAATGTTATGTTTCCTTTATGCATGTTTTATGTGATACGATTATGTTATGGTTCTTGGGAATTATTATGAAGACGGGTGGTTCCGTGATAAACTAAGGGCGGGTGAGCCCGATATAGCTCTCCAATGCATTGGGTAACGCGAAGGAGTTAAATGTTAAGGTTTCTCCGAAGAGATTTATGGAATATACTGTGATGGGTATTCCAAACGTAACCAAGAGGGTTACTCCCTACATAAGAATGTTATGAATGCCTCAAGTTACCTTTATGACTTATGATTTATATGATTTATTCATGATTTGATGAGGTATGATAAGGTGCTTATGTTTTATGAGTAGAGTATGATTTCATTGATTCTTGTGTATACATGTAATCGTGTTTCCTTTCCATATTTTTATATCCCTTACTGAGCTTTTTATGCTCATCCCAAGTTTTTGAAATGTTTTTCACAGGTCAAGGGAAGGGTACATGATATGATGATAGTGTCAAGGAAGTGTCAAGAAAGAATCCATGTTTTATTTTAAATATGTTTCTGTTGATGGGAAAAATGAATAATATCTTTTATGTAACCACTTTGTTTAAATGTGGAATGTAATGAAAGTTTTATGATCTAATTCTCTAAAACTCTAAACCAGAAAAGATCCTCAATTTGTAATCTTTTAATAACTCAATATTAAATAAGGTTTAAGGCTGGGGCCTTATAGTTAGTAGCAGAGGTCGGTTTAGATAACTTTAGGAGTTATAATTCTATTAAATTATTATCCAAAAATATTTTTTGAAATGATATAGCATTTGAAGACTACCATGTTGCTTCATCAAAGACATGTTTGTTCAGAATGGTTTTCCGCAGAGGAAACTGGGAAGCAGTGCAAGGAAGGCATACAGAAGGAAATAACCTTCCGAATCCGCATCCCGAGATGGTCAGAATTGGAACTGAACAATTTGTTGTAGTAATGGCGCATTTGAATCAAGCAATAAATGGTGGTGGTATCCATGCACAATATTAGCCAGATCAACCATAGAGGAACATGTCAGTGGTGGAACATTTCATGAGGCAACATCCCCCATCATTCAGAGGATCATCTGACCCTGTGCTAGCTGAAGGGTGGATTAAAGCACTGGAGAAGATTTTCTATGTCATGGGGTGTTCAGACAATCAAAAGGTTAGTCTTGCTATTTACCGTTTGGAGGGTGAAGCAGATAAGTGGTGGTCGATGGTTAAAAATATCAGGGATGCTGATGAGATTGATGCTCTCGACTGGGATGAATTCAAAGGTATGTTTCTTGAGAAGTATTTTCCTAAGGCTGTTCGACTTAGGATGGAAAAACAATACCTAGAATTGAGGCAAGAGGAAGACTCAGTGGCTGCCTATGAAGAAAGGTTCACCCGATTGGCAAGGTATGCTCCAAATTTTATCCGATACCTTGATCGTAAAATCAATCATTTTTACTCAGGATTAAAGCCAAAATATCGAAGGGCATTAGCTTCTCGTGAGTTCAAAAGTTATGAAAATCTTGTTCTATGTGCTGAGAAGGTGGAAATGGAGTTTTCCGATGATCAAGTATTCTATAAAAACCAGCAGAAGAAGAGACCGAGGTGGCAGGAGAAAGGAAAGAATTCTTCAAAAAGGTCTGACGGTAAGAAAACTAAGTTTTCAGTTTGTGATAAATGTAGTAAAAGGCATGCTGGGGAATGTCTTTTGAATTCTGGAAAGTGCTACCGATACGGTAAGATGGGACATAAGGCTCGTGATTGCACTAAAAAAGATCAAGGTGATGGTAAGACCAAATTTGACTTACAATTAGTGAAATGTTTTAAGTGCAATGAGATGGGTCACTATGCAAATGAGTGTCCGACAAAGAGCTAGAGTGATGGGAAGCAGTTATACTACAAGAAGAAAGGGGTGGTTAAATCCTTTGCAACTACTTCAGCAGATGTCGGGCCATCAAATGAAGTTGTATCAGGTACTTTATTTGTTTTTTCAGATTATGCCAGTGTGTTGTTTGATTTGGGGTCTACACATTCTTTCATCTCTGAAAACTTTTCTAGTAAAATGAGAATACCATATCAAGAAATGAATCCTGAACTTGTGGTAAAAAAACCTAGGGGAAATGTCGAGGCAAAAATAATTTATAAGAATCTTCCTATCCTTATCTGTGGAAAGAACCCACTTGCGAACCTTATTGTTTTACCTCTAGTAGAGTTTGATGTTATCCTGGGTATGGATTGGATCTCTATTTACCATGCTAAGATTGACTGTAGAGATAAAGAAGATTCTTTTCAGAAAGACTTTCAGTTTGTGTGCAAGAATGAACCCTTACTCTTGATAACTTATCAGGAGGCTGAGAAACTTGTAAAAGATGGAAATGAATGTTACCTTGCACACATCGTTGAAAATAAAAAAACTATTCAGATTAATAATTTTCCAGTGGTAAATGAGTATCCTGATGTTTTTCCTGATGAGTTTCCTGGAATAATACTAGATCAAGAAGTTGAATTTACTTTTGACTTAGTTCCTGATGCTAATCCAATTTCAAAAACCCCCTTATCGAATGACTCAAACTGAACTTTTAGAGTTGAAGGAGCAATTGCAAGATTTATTAGAGAAAGGTTTCATTCGACCTAGAACATCACCATGGGGTGCTCCTGTTTTATTTATTAAAAAGAAAGATGGTTCTATGAGACTTTGCATTGATTATAGAGCCTTGAATAACATCACTGTTAAGAACAAATATCCTTTGCCTCATATCGATGATTTATTTGATCAGCTCCAGGGAGCTCAGTATTTTTCAAAGATTGACCTGAGATCGGGGTACCATCAGTTGAAGGTAAAGGAAGCATATATTCTGAAGACCGCGTTCCATACAAGATATGGCCATTATGAATTTGTAGTAATGCATTTTGGGCTAACCAATGCACCTGCTGTATTCATGTTCTCAATGAATAGAATTTTCCATGAGTTCTTGGATAAGTTTGTGGTTGTTTTCATTGATGATATTTTGGTGTTTTCTAAAAGTAAAGAGGAGCATGAAAGACATTTAAGGGTTATTTTGCAAAACTTAAAAGAAAAGAAATTGTATGGGAAATTCAGAAAGTGTGAGTTTTGGTTGCAAAAAAATTCTTTCCTTGGTCACATTGTTTCTAAAGATGGGATAACTGTTGATCCTGTAAAAACAAAGGTTGTTGAAGAATGGCCAAGACCCACAAATGTAACTGAGATTCATAGTTTCCTTGGTTTAGCAGGCTATTACCGAAGGTTTGTTAGAAATTTTTCACAGTTATCTAGTCCAATGACTAAGATAACTCGGAAGGGTGTTAAGTTTATCTGGACAAAAGAATGTGATGATTGTTTTTAGGAATTGAAAAGAAGATTTGTGAATACTCCAGTTTTGGCACTACCTTCTGGGAATGGGGAGTTTGTTATCTACAGTGATGCTTCATTGAAAGGACTTGGTTGCGTCCTAATGCAGAATGATCAGGTAATTGCTTATGCTTCACGTCAGTTGAAAACTCATGAGGTAAATTATCCTACACATGATTTGGAATTAACTGCTGTTGTTTTCGCTTTAAAATTTTGGAGGCATCATTTGTATGGAGTAAAGTGTGAAATGCATACCGATAACAAAAGTTTAAAGTATATATTCACTCAGAAAGAATTGAACATGAGACAGAGGAGATGGTTAGAATTAATCAAGGATTATGATTTTATAATTCATTACCATCCGGAAAAAGCAAATAAAGTGGATGACGATTTGAGTCGAAAAAGTAATGCTTCATTAACAATGTTGCATTTGGAACATGATCCTTTGGTTAAGGATTTGATGAACTTTGGCATATAAGTTTTTGGTGCAAGATGTTCTTCTGTTTTGTTTCAGGTATCAGTGAAATCTTCTCTATCAGACAGAATCAAGCAAGCACAAAAGCAAGACAGTGAGTTGCAGAAAAAGGTAGAGCTGGTTGAGAAAGGTAAGTTTCCTGAATTCAACATTGATAATGATTGTGTTTTGAGATTTGGGAAGAGATTGTGTGTGCCTTGTGATTCACAGTTGAAGAGAGAGTTGTTATGTGAAGCTCATAGTTCTCCGTTTTCAGTTCATCCAGGCAGTACTAAGATGTATAGAGATCTTCGAGAGTATTACTGGTGGGATGGAATGAAAAGGGATATTGCTGGTTTTACTGTGAAGTGTTTGACATGTCAACAAGTTAAAGCAGAGTGGCAGTTACCGAAAGGGATGCTTCAGCCTTTACCAGTGCCAGAGTGGAAATGGGAGAATATATCCATGGACTTTGTTGTGGGATTACCGAATACATCTCGAGGTAATAATGCAATCTGGGTTATTGTTGATTGCTTGACTAAATCTGCTCATTTCATTACTATACAAGATACTTTTTCCCTAGATCAACTTTCCTGTTTGTATCTTAAAGAGATAGTCAGGTTATATAGAGTTCCTCTCTCCATTGTATCTGATCGTGATCCCAGGTTTACTTCTAACTTTTGGAAAGGCCTTCAGAAGTCGTTGGGTACTGAATTAAATTTTAGTACAACTTTTCATCCTCAATCAGATGGGTAGTCAAAACGAACAATTCAGACTTTGGAAGATATGCTACGTGCTTATTCGATGGATTATCAGGGAATTTGGGACTAACATCATTCTTTGGTTGAATTTTCATATAATAAAAGTTTTCATTCCAGTATACAGATGGCACCATTTGAGGTGTTATATGGGAAGTGATGTCGAACTCCAGCTTTCTGGGATGAAGTGGGTGAAAAGAAGCTGATGGGACCAGAATTGGTAGAAGAGTTGGCAGAAAAAGTTCAGCTGATATAGAAACACATGAGAACAGCTCAGAGCAGGCAGAAGAGTTATGCGGACAACAAGAGGAAGGATCTCTCTTTTGAGGTAGGTGATCATATTTTTCTCAAAGTCTCACCATGGAAAAGTGTGATGCGATTTGGTAAGAAAGGAAAGCTGATTCCAAGGTTCATTGGACCATTTGAAATTCTGGAGAGAGTTGGATCAGTTGCTTACCGAGTGGCTTTACCTCCGAGTTTATCTCAGGTATACAATGTTTTTCATGTTTCAATGTTAAGGAAGTACATGCCAGATCCATCTCATGTTTTGAACCCAGAGGTAGTTTAGTTGGAGGAGAATCTCTCTTATGAAGAACAACCAGTCCAGATACTTGACTGTAGAGAGCAAGTGTTGTGGAATAAGGTAATTCACCAGGTAAAGGTTTTGTGGAAAAACCATATGGTTGAAGAGTCGACATGGGAATCTGAAAATGCTATGAGGGATAAATACCCCCACTTATTTTGATAAGTGAATAAAATTGCGAGGACGCAATTACCAAAAGGGGGGAAGGATGTAACAACCCAGGTAAATAAAGAATAAAACTTTTTCATATTTATCAATATTTATGAATTAAATATTAATTTTACTTTAAAGGGGTTTCTATGTTCGATAGCGTACCCAAAACACAACAAAGTGTTTCTTTGAAATCTTACGTTGCACTCTAGTAATAAAATAATATTATTTTAAATTGTAGTTAACACGTAGCCGTTGTATTGGCGGGAATGAATATAAATAACTAAAATATGGTTATATATGTTTCTTAAATGTTTTTACATTTATCCAATAAAGGATAAAGGCTTAAAATATGAAAAAAATTCAATTTTAGGAATATATACTCTAATATTCACTAAAGGTCCACTTATCACCTTTTGATGGCGAAGCTTCATTAAATATATCTTTTTTCACTCTTATACATTCTATTGGACCAAATAAAATTCTTCTTTAGAATTGGGACATCAAAATTTACTTCGTGTAAATTTTTGGTATTTTTCCGATAAAGTTCATTTTTTTAATGAATAGTGAAAAATGTTGTATTTTAATTCAAAACCTCCTTTTAATCTAATTTATTTATATGATTAGATTATCTTTTGAATTGGTTTTAAAGTGAAATTCGAATATATTTTTACCATTTAATCCAACAGTAGTCGTTGGAATTAATTTCACTTTGAAATTGGACTTAAACTAGTGTCAATATTTTGATACTTATTGTTTCATAAAAACACGCTATTTGCTCTGACAACGGGAATTAATTATTAAATTAATTAATGAAACTTATATGTTTTGAATTTTGTAAAATAGACATCATTTTTGAATTCGGAATATCAAATATAGCTTAGGGTGAAGTTTTGGTATTTTTCTGAAAAACTTCAATTTTGATGAATAGTGAAACCACTAAGTGGTACTTATAAAAACTGATTTTCTGTTTAAATGAAATTTTACCACCTCTGTGTTTTGAATTTCAAAAATCCGACATACATGGTTGTCATTAAGAATTAAAATGTGGTTCAATGGGATTAAAATAATTTTTTGGTGAATAGTAACTTTTATGTTTTTAATCGCGATTAGAGGTAATTAGTGTAATTTAAGGCAAGAATAATGTTTTAATAAAATGAAATGAACTAGAAACATGTCTTACCCTTATTGGATGTGTCATGGACGACCAATACAACCCATGGGTTGATTTTTGGGACCCCATGGAGCCACTTGGGTAAGATAAAGACATTAATATCTTTTTATTTAATGTAAAAGTAAAAATGACACAAACATGAGTTGTTTTACTAAAACAATTTTTAAATGGGGTTATACAAGTCATATTTTTGACTATAATTATTCATTAGAAATATAAAAATATTTCCTACATCATAGTATTTTTTTTATAAATTTTAGACATTAAATAAATTAAATTATTTATGACACCATGATGATGCAGCGATTACCTCATTATTTAACGATTTAAATAAAATGAAAATATAATTTAAAATCTAAGACCTAAACTTTTCAAAAACCTATTGTATGTGTGGATTTAGAACCCTTATCACCTTATCCTCTAAATTTATAATTGTGGGACCTTTTTTATCCGAAAATCATTTTATAACAAAGTATCTTTTCTTAACTTTCCAAGAGTGCCCCTCCTCTTCTCTTATAAATGGCCCCCACCTCTACCACCTTACCCACACTTCCAAAGCATTTGGATCGTCCAAACCCTTCCCATTTTGTCTCTAAAAATCCCTCTCTAACTCTTAGAAGCCTCACTTTGGGCAGAAGTCTTCCCAAGGAATCCTTTGAGCTCAAATCTAAGAGAGTTACCCGATTTTAAGGTAATGTCTTCACTTGTGTTCTTATGTTTTATTTTGCTTCTCCAACCCTCTAAACACTTTTTATTCATTTATTTTGTAACAACACCAGTATCCTAAATATACTAGTATGTTTTTATAATATGTAGTCGAGCTACACTTACACACACCTACATCTAATGGTTAAAGAACATACTGTTTCTGTGGATGGTGAATTTCTGCCTCACGAAACGATGATTGTTCAACACTCATATAACACCTTCAAAGGTGGCCATTAAGATGTCACTATATTTATATATGATATATAATATGTTTATGTTTTCCTTAAGCTTCTGTATTTTTCATTTATGTCATACCTTTATGGTTTCCATTATGGGTAAACGCGATATCTTCATTTTAGGAAGTGCGGACTACCGCCCCCTCAAAGTGATTTGATTCATTAATGCCATATGTGGGACGTATAAAGGATGGATTTAAAGTTATTATATATGATGTTATACTGGAATTATAATATACCTTTATATCATTATGATTCCATTCCATAAAATACGAAATAGAAATGAAAGTAGCGTTCATGCGTACGTACGACTTACCGTCTCCATGAACGGTGAATTTCATTTCTTACCTCTAAACGTTATGTAATATTATAAATGCATGTATATATTGGATATATATGATATATATGATATATACATCATGATTATAACTCTGGATATAATGGATACATGAACAAATTGTAATTATAAAGGGCATATTTTTGACTCAAGTACCAATGATCGTTAAAACGACCGTTATTAAGTTAAATAATTGCATAGTGTTCATGACATGGTAATAAGTGATATAAAAGGAATAATGAACTTGAAAAAGGTTCTTAATCAAGTAGAAATTAACTCAAGTTTATTATTCAGGAGGTTAAAGAACGATCGAGTCAAGTCAGACCGAAGGTATGGGACTTCGTCTCAATCTCCTTTCATTGAGGCATATCTTGTTTTATACACAACCTTCTTTTTACGGTGTATAAAACCCTTTGAATTTTACGTTTATCCAAAAGAAATATTTTTTATACGAAGAGTTTTACTAAATGACAAAAGGGAATGTTTTTGTCGTACGTATGTGGCGACAACGACTTCTCCACCGCCGTGACCATTATTTGAGTTTCGGCTTCCTCTGCAAGCCATACCTTTTTTTAAAAGAAAAATAAATACCATGTTTTACTTTTCTTTTATTTTGGTATTGAAAATGGTTTTCATATTGTTTTTATATCAATGTGTTGTATTGATATCTTGTGATTTAATAGTGGAAATTTTATGTTTCCTTTATGCATGTTTTATGCGATACGATTATGTTATGGTTCTTGGGCATTATTATGAAGACGGGTGGTTCCATGATAAAATAAGGGCGGGTGAGCCCGATATAGCTCTCCAATGCATTGGGTAATGCGAAGGAGTTAAACGTTTAGGTTTCTCCTAAGAGATTTAGGGAATATACTGTGATGGGTATTACAAATGTAACCAAGAGGGTTACTCCCTACGTAAGAATGTTATGAATGCCTGAAGTTACCTTTATGTCTTATGATTTCTATGATTTATTCATGATTTGATGAGGTATGAAAAGGTGCTTATGTTTTATAAGTAGAGTATGATTTCATTGATTCTTGTGTATACATGTACTCATATTTCCTTTCTATATTTTTATATCCCTTACTGAGATTTTTATGCTCATCCCAAGTTTTTGAAATGTTTTTCATAGGTCAATGGAAGGGTACATGATATGATGATAGTGTTAAGGAAGTTTCAAGAAAGAATCCATGTTTTATTTTAAATATGTTTCCGTTGATGGGAAAAATGAATAATATCTTTTATGTAACCACTTTATTTAAATGTGGAATGTAATGCAAGTTTTATGATCTAATTCTCTAAAACTCTAAACCTGAAAAGATCTTCAATGTGTAACCTTGTAATAACTCAAGATTAAGTAAGGTTTAAGGCTGGGGTGTTATAATTTTATAATTTGTATCTAAATGTTTAAGAAGAGGATGACTAGGTATTTTTGGAAAATGTACAAGTCACCAACCTTAGATGATCTCATTTGTCTTGAGAAACCATTAAATCTTGACTGTTAGTGTATTAATTGAATTTTAATTAGTGGTGAGGCCTCATGTTATCAATGTTGGTCTCTCGATAGTGACATTTATTTTAGGAAGAGTTTAGTCATTACATTGACATTTACGAATGAGGTTATGAGTGGTGAAAATCATTATAGTTTGGGTGTTAACCCTGGGGCTAATAAGATATTTTATGGTCTAAAAATTTCATCATTAGTGGCCCATCTTGAAATGGTTTATTGTTAATTTTTTGTCTTAGTGACTCAATTTTCATAGAATTATGGATGAGCACTAGAATCCAATAGGTTTATTATAGCCTTTTCCAATTTTTTTATATAAGTGGGATATGATTTATATATACTTTATAATATTCTTGAATCGATCATCTAATGGGAAGAATGGTATATGGGTGATACTTGACTGGTTAATGAAATCATCCCACTTTCTTCATATTAAGGATTCAATGAAAGTGGAAGAGATTGACCAACTATATGTTTAAGAGATAATAAATCATCATGGTGTTTATTTAGAAATTGTTTCTAATTAGGAACCATATTTTCTTCCTATTTATATAATGTAATTTAATAAGTTATGGGTTCTAAAATGAAGTTTAACAAAACATATCATTCATAGATAGGTGATCAAACTGAGTGGGCCTTTCAAATTCTTAAGGATATTCTTCATGCTAGTGTGATTGATTTTGTTGGACCATGAGAGAAACATTTATTATTGGTTGAGATATCATATATTAACATTTATCAAGCTCTAATAAATATGTATCCCTTTTAATCTTTTTATGGGACACCATGTCATCCCCTCTTTGTTATTCAAATGTAGGTGAAAATTTCTTATTAGGACTGAGAATCATTCAAGAGATGACATGTAAGTTTAAATTGATTTAGTAGATATTGGAGACAAATAAGAGTCTACATAAATCTTATACTGATCATTATTTTCATAAATTGGATTTTTCCATGGGTGATCACATGTTACTTAGAGTTTCTCCTTGACCGGGTCATCTTTGGTTAATAAAGTGGGGTAAGCTGGCACCACATTATGTTGATCCATTTGATATCATAGATATTCTAAAGAAAGTATAATATATACAAGATTTAAATCTCTATTGACATTCATTCACGATTTCTTCCATGATTCTTAACTGAAGAAGTATCATCTAGATTCATCTCTTGTGGTTGAGTGGGAGGATGTGGATTTGGAATGCATCACCACCATGGTTGAGTAGCCCATTCATAACATATATCATCGGGATAGATCATTTTAAGGTAAATCAATCACTTTGTTTCATGTGATTTGGAAATATAGTTCTAATATTCATGATACATGGGAGTATGAGGCCTTGGTGTGAGAGTAATGGACATTCCTTTTCTCTAATTAGGTGCTTTAAAAAATTTATGGGGGTAGAAAGTGGAAAAGTGGGGATAATTGGGACACTCTATAGGGCAATGGATTCTATTTAAATTGATTATTTCATCTGGTTATTTTATTTTTGGAGATTTAGGATTTGGGGGATTTGAAATATAGAAAATGGGGAAACCAGGTTGGGGAACATGGTTAGTGCACAATTAGTGCTAACCGTACACCCAATCTATGCGTAAAGGGGAGGGGTTTTCTAGTTCTATTTGTATACTTAGTGGATAATTTATCTAAAAATGAAATTATCTAGGGTAACTATGAATAATCCTTTAGGTCTAGGGAGTAGGGTTCATGGTTATTACATAGTTTTCCAAATCACATGGCCAAACCATGTGTATTTCCTAGTTTTTAAAGGGAATATGAAATGTATTTTCTACCCCTATCAATTTGAATAGTATTTATACTCCTTATCCACTATTTTTCATAACCTAGATTCCCTATAATCTATATATCTCTCATATACCTCACCCCCTTGGGAATTCTTCTTGGGTTTTAGTGAAATCCTTCAAGGTAAACCTTAATTTCGTGAGGATTTCTATTGCTCTATACTTGTGGCTTCATGTATTTCTACTTTATTATGGAACTTTTAACCTAGATGACCATGGTGGAAAAGTATATTTCTAGGGTTTTTTTATAATTTAATCCTCTTAGCTTTTTATAATTTTTTGGATTCTCTTCTCCATTTTATTATGGTTTCTAGTGAAGGCGATGAGGATATATCATATTTTAGGTATATGTCTCTACATAATGGTTGGTTCCACTGAATAACCTTAGTTATTGGATTCCCTTTGGTCTTATTTGTTATATTATATTTAAAATTTATATTTTATGAGTATTTTATTTTTACCCTTTGATTATATTAACTTTGTGTTTATAAAGTAAGGTTTTATTTGGTTTTCAAGCGGTTCTTACTTTAAAACTAGTTTTAGTGATGGTGTGGTGTTTGATAATTTTTTTTAAAAAGGATTTTGATTCCAAATGGGTTTTCAAAAGAGGTTTTGAAATAGTATTAATTTATTAGTGAAGTTTTATTTATTTATAAACCATATATTTATATAAAGTATTAATGATTATGTGGTTGATGAATGTGCACATATTGTGATAATTGATTGTTAGTGGGTTTCACATTGGAAATCTTGGGTTTTTGTTTGGGTAACATGGATGTGTGTTGCACTAGATATATTGGTGAACTAGAAATGGGTCATTACTGGTGATACTAAGAGATACATTGGTATTTGTTTTTTTCTTGAGAGTCACATTAGCAGGATAATATTCCACAAGCCAGTCCTAGTGAAAATATCTTTTCTATTTATTTTTTCCATAGGTGAGAAACTATGTTTCATGTGTTGTTATTTATTGATATTTATCATTTATTTATAATTCGTTTTATTATTTAGATATTGTGATTATGATTATTCTATGTTTCTGTTAGTCATATTTTTTGTTTTTTTTCATGTTTACTTTATAACTTAGGTTATCTATAAAAAAAGCTTTTTGAAATAGTTTTTTGCTAATTGTTTTAAAAAAAATGGTTTTTATAAAGTATTTTTTATAGACTATAAATAATAGTTTTAATAAATAAAGATATTATATAGAATCATTGTGGTTTCCTATAGGTATTTTACCTGACATCATACATATTACTTTGGGTGTATGTTGACTTGGTTATGTATGATTCATGTAAAGGGAAAAAATCCAAATATTATGGTGGTGCCTCTTGATGTAATCATTATCCTTATAGGTATGTGATTGGTGGTGACCACAATCACATGGAGATGGATTGGTTGGAGAATTTTCGGGATCCTATGATGTTGGATTTAGGTTTTGTTTATGTACGATCCTCATCAGCCTTGGTTTTATTTTAGATTCTGGTATTTATATAATGTTGGTCCGTCACATTAATTTTAGTTTATAAAGTGGTTATTGATGTTAAATTATTGTTTCTATTATGTTATACTCTATTTTTTGTTCTTATTATTTAGAGAAATTGATTTTTGTGCATTGATATATGAGGTACTAATAAAACATTCTAAATTTCAAGGTGGAGTCCTTGTTATGTATTATTTTATTCTGATAGTGAAATTTAGTTGATTAGTATTTGATACCCTAGTGCTTATCACCAACCCGGGAAATTTTGGAATGTGATTCAGACCATTTGGTGAGCCGGGTTGGGTGATGTGTTGGGTCAACCTATGAAGGTTCATCATAGTTTATAATTTTGATGAAACTTAGAATAGACTGAGAGACATGGTAGGGCTCAAGGTTTTAGAGAGAAATAGACATGGAACATAGAAACTATACGTATATGAGGCCCTTATCACTCCAGGGACTTTTGGTGAAATTGATACTGAGGATGGTAACATACACACCCAAGAAGGATGAACTGATGTACGCAACGCCAACATTGACTGAGAAGATTATAAATAAGAAATATAATGCAACACTGAATAAATAGAAAGAAAACACAAGTAGAATTTTGGTCCCATGCTTACAATAATAATCCAAGAGGCTTCTTATTGGAATATTTCTTTAGTGTTTATAGGGTTAGACTTCTAAAAGTTTACAATAGTTCAGACAGATCTCATAAGAACTGATATCTCCACTAGGTATCATCACCATAGGAGGGGCATATAGAGGGTCATCAACGAGAGAATGTGGTCCTCAATAATATTTAAAGGATTTTTTTCATTGAAAAAAAATAAAAAACCATCATTTTAATTTTGAAAACCAATAAACCAATTTCAAAAAGAAAAATATACCTCAATAATATTTAAACCATCAATTATGAAAAAATATTGATCTTGACCCTTACTTTAGAAAATAGAAGAGTTAAAATCCCTTCATAACAATCATTCCATGGAAGAAATGAACATGAATAAATTAAAATACACTAAAGATAAAAACTTAGTATTTAACTTTGAAATACCTCCCATATAAATAGGTGGAAGATAAATATTAAAAATCTTCTAGACATTGGATGCATTATGAAATCCCTAAAAACATGGTTCAAGTTATCCAAGTCTCCACACCATAGAAAACTAACTGTACAAGGCACACCCCTTTGGTAAAGAGATACATAGGTAGGAATAATATCTCTATTTAAAAACTCTAAATAAACACATTATTTTTTTAATAGACTTTGAATTTCCACAACCTATTCCAATATGGATGAGAGTATAATGTCAAATATTCATTCTCATTATTATTACAACCTAATCACCAACCATGAGAAACCCAATAATTTGACTTAATTTAAAACATACCATTCTCATAAGGCCAAAAAATAGAATTATCTTCTTCTTCCCTAACCAGTAAAGGAATATTTAGAATAATCATAGCTTTATGATAGTGAAACAAGGAGCTAACAAACCTAGAGTTTCAAGACATATGAGTATAAAAAATTAAAGAGGAAACCTTATGATCTAGGTCATCCTTCACACAATGAGATGTAAACTTAAAGTTATATATATTGGGTATCCATTTATCATACCAAATAGAGTTCAATGCAATATTACCAACCCTCCAATGAAGTCACACAGAAAGAACTCCCCTAGATTCCAGTAGATACCACCATACAAAACAGAGTTTGAATCTTAACACTACAAAAAAAAATCACAATGAGGGAATTATTTATATTTAAAAATATTATACATGATATAATATTATGAAAACATCTATTAACAGTTTATTCTAGACATCTTGAAGTTTTATATATGATACATAAATTTTTTATCATTCAAAATACTCTTATTTTTTTTGTGGTTGTAAATCAAGAAGTTGAGTTTTTCAACACCCAAAAAGAGTTTCGTATAGGTTTGGAAGAATGATGAGAAATATAAAACAAAATAGAATATGAACAATCAATATATAATCATTATATATGATACAGATCATCAATAATCATGAGATAAATGTAATTTCAAATATATGTAAATCCAAAATATGTCACTGAATATAATTATTGATATATCACATAATTAGAAAAACCACCAAGTCATTATATAATAATGGGATTTTTTTGTTATGATAACCCATATTATATCTAAATATGAATCATTAACCAATTTAATAGTGAAATATATAATTTTTGAATTCAAAAGTAACTTTTCTTATATATAAATCAATGTCACAGTTGAATAAAAAATACATACATGAGGGCATAACAATAAAGATTCCATGTCATGTGACTAATCATCAAAGTTATCTAATGAATTAACGATGTTTAATTAAAATATATCCAAAAAATAATGTGTATAAAATGGAGGATATTACCCTTTAATCAATATAGTATTCAAAATAAAATATATCTTGAAGAAATATAGTATCATTTAATGGTATATATTTAATGTTTTATATGAAATTTTAACTAAGGAAGTAATTGATAATACCTTAAAGTTCAAGGATATATATTTTTACATATAGTAACCTTATGATATAGAAAAAACATCAAAGTTGATCTACAAGGATAACTATTCATATATCAAATTACATTTCATTTCCCATTCCTAGGGTACTCCCTAAGTTCTTGGATATCTCTGAAACAACTATGTTAAGATTATTTTTTTAGAAAAATCTTTACCATAGATTTTGTATACTCTCAATGTCGCAAATATAAGAACACATATATAAGGATTATAAAAAAATGAGTAATAACACTTGAACTA
Organism: Viscum album; assembly: GCA_963277665.1. Taxonomy (NCBI): domain Eukaryota; kingdom Viridiplantae; phylum Streptophyta; class Magnoliopsida; order Santalales; family Viscaceae; genus Viscum; species Viscum album. Next base: position 1,162,860,721 of record OY728153.1, on the reverse strand, counting down.
AAAAAATAGAAACTAGTTGGAATAAAAAATAACTTATAAGAGGAATTCAAATTGAGAAATTGTAGAAAAAAATTTAATTAACAAATATAATACTTTTAATCCTCAATCCTTAAAACCTTTATAGTTTCTTAAAAAGATATTTAATAGAGAAAAATATAATAAACATTAGTAAAAAAAGTTTTTAGGTGACTAGGATTTCATTTATTTTATTTAATAACCAATGTAAAATATGTTTTTAAATTTTTTTATTAATAAAAGTGACATTCTTTATTGTGACCATTTTCACATCAATTAATAAATAAATGACGTTGAACATATATTTTAATTGCATATTATTTATATAAATAACATGAAAACAACCATCTATTGGTTTTTCATATTGCTATAATAACCAATATGAAAACTTTAATAATTAATTCATTACCCCAAACTATTTTTTTTATTATTATATTACACTTCCCCCATCTCTCTCTATCTTAAATATTTCATCTTCAATCTCTTTTCTCCCTACATCATCTCTCCAATCATTGAACTATATCTATGTCGATTTAAGGATGTTTAATTTTCTATCATTACCCTTTTTCACCTTTATTAGTGCCTCTTAACACCAATAAAGGTTGTTGTTACCCCTGTATTTCCCTTCTATTTTTCACCACTGCCTCCTTATTACCCTTATGAAAAATGGTAATCCACACTCTTATTTTAATTTTTCATGTATACTATTTAGAAAAATGTTGTGTTAGATTTTTGTTAACCCAATATTTGCATTATTTTTATAATAAAGAATATTATAGTTGTATAAAACCAACCCAGATACCTAAGACCCAAGTCTAAGTGGGACCGCTATGTGTCCTCAAGTGACATGACTTGACCCACCGGGGTCCCCACCTGAGATGAAGGTAAGATGAGTGTGTCACCCCAAGAAGGCCTACTATAGGGAAGGGGCTAGTGACTATCACAAATATGGAGTGATACATATATGGGAATCCTTACCCAATACAACCCATGTATTCTTAAATCACTAACCATCCCTAAAATCATATCCATAAAAGAATACATAAGTATTTATAAATAAAATGTGAAGGCATGCATCTGATAAACCTCCCAAAGGCATACAAAATAAATTCCAATAAAGGAAAGGGTAAAAAATATAGGTCCCTATACTCTCCAAAATAAACCAACCACAAGTGATTGGGAGTATGAATCACTACATCATGTGAATTAATGACTCAAGCATCACCAACAACCACTACTAGGATATCTAATGATCTTGCTTCATAAGCTCCTCTCCCCTAAAAATGTAAATAAACCATGCACCATTTTCATAGACAAAAAATGTGCAGGCATAATGACTATATAATTAAGGGTATAATAATTATTAGGTTTCCCTAAAAACATAAATTTCCTTAGGTTTCTGGTCCACACACAGTTGAGGTCAAAATTGTAAATTTACCCAACTCAAGTCAATAGGGGAAAACATAGGATATGGAAGAAGATATGGATTTACTTTGAAAAATATCCTCAACCCAATATCATTGGGGTATAAGGGATAAAATGATAGTTTATTCATTTCATTGAATGAGGAATCTATAAATTCACCCCATGTCTCAGGGGAAAGTTCCACCTCCTTGTTTGTCTATAACATAGATAGTTAACCACATCTAGTTAGCATAAAGTGGCCAATTCCCTAATCACTACAAAAAACCCTTGGTAGATAGTCAAGAAGATCCTATTTAAAGGAGAGATAATCATACGTATATCCACACTACATGCACTAACACTACTCATCCAAAAAACAAGGCAACAACTCAGTCTCATCAGTGCACTATTGTTTCTAAAAGAACATCTGATACTATATAAATCCCATCTAAATATCCATCACTTGGAGTCCAAAATAGACAATCTAATCAAAGTGGCGAATTGTACTTCTTTAGAAGAGATTCATACCAGCTAACGGAGTTAATGAACCCTTAGATGGAAGACCCCTAGAGGGGGTACCTTCCCTATTACACCTGATGGAAAATATATATTTTAAACCATTATAGGATCCAAAAGGGTTTCCAACAAGCCATATTCTCTCTAAGGGGGAGATCAACCATTAGTATTGTGTATCTGTTACCTCTCATCCCAGTTCTACTAGAGATAGATATCCAAGGGGAACCTAGAGAACACCATGCACCACAAATCTTTAACCACCAAAACTATCCACATAACATGAATACCAAAAACTTCCTACCACTGATCCAAAATTGTTACAGGGGAACCTCACCTCGTTAGAGTACATAAATCACCCGAGGGAGTTACCAAACCCAAATGAAAACTATAATCCCTACCAAAGGCCTAGAATAGACAAGGTGAATACTATATATGATCTATGTAAAGGAAATAACACACCATGAATGGGCTCTAAGAAATATAATTAGAATAGGGGATCCACACCCCACATTTATAAGGGAGTACATACTCTATCATCAGATGGGAGAATCCAATCCTAATAAATAATACTAGATTAAGGGACTACCAAATTATAATTATAATCCACTCATGCATCCAATTAATCTAGATTATGGGTCTAGTAAAAATTCCATTGAGAATAATTTATAATCGTTACTCTTCATCTCTCAAGATCATAACATGGGGTGATATATGGGAGAGATAAATACATCCACCATATACAACATAAACTAGCTATGATGACCAATAAAAAATGGCAGCGAATGACCAACTCCCTATCCTTCTATCCAAACCAAATATAATGACACAAACTCTAAGGTTCATGAGGATGAGGGGAATACCTTGAGTACCATGTCTTTCTAAAATACCCTTCAGACAACCCATATATTATAGAGGGAACTATTGAATACTAGATCAAACTCCTTTGTTTGTGGCTCTCCCATGACCAATGTGGAATCCTTATCCACCATCAAACTCCCAGAGAATAAAAAACTCCGAATACATCATGGTTCCCACACCCATAAATTCAAAATCTACTAGGGGGTTTATCATTATCACATAGGCTTTGGATCGTCACTCAAATACTATCATCATATCCTTGGGGATAGGATCTAAAAATAGCTCCAAATAATCTATACAAAGGCCTTTATTAGAGAATTAGACCCTCCCATCACATTCCAAATAGAAAAATACTCATAATGGACTACTTATTTGTCCATATCTAACTAGAGGGTGAGAAAATATGTACATTTCTATTGAGTGGAAATTAAACAATATGTAACATGTTGTATACAATGTATACACCCAATGCCTTGCTCTCAATGTGTACCCATGTTAGTATCATTATGTATTAATTAAATGAATGGTATGCCTCAAAGGAATACATGACATGCCTCAAAGGCATACATGACATGAATCAAAGTAATAAATGATGTGTAAGCCACATGAGATCCAAATTTGTATACTCTGGCTCAATCCTGATCATGTAACTTAACATGGAGTTTACTACTACTTGTTGTGTACCTCACATGTTGTTCTTGTATGTGTAATTGGTCACACCTTGAGATGTGCACTCATGACCGTATATGATGCGTGTATGTGGATTACATATTGTGTGACAAGTATTCTTGTACCCTAATCAGAACAAAAAAAAACATGGAATTTTTTCATGAACTATACATCATGTGATTGATAATTATAGATGCAATAACCTAAAAAACCATATGATTTTACCATTTAACAAAAAATTTCCCCTCTATGATCCTCAAGACAGCACTAATAGTTGAAATTCCTAAAAAAAAAGAAAAAGAAAAAAATATATTAGGAAAAAATTAGTCCCACATTTTGGAGAATCATCAAAACTTTGGGGGTTCAATTCTATGATCTTTCACCATTGCATCCTAATTCAGGTCTGATTGACCTATACATATGAGAATCCAACTCTCTCTCCCTCTTTATTTTTCCACATGAAATAAACAAGGGGAGAAATTATTCTCACCAACATGTGAAGGGGGAGAAGATAAGGGGAGTGGGAGAAAATAAAATAAAAATAAATAAAATAAGTACCCATTAAAGGCTTGAATAAAGACTAGGCACCCACACATAGTTTATACCTATTCAATGTAAAACATACCATTTAGGATTAAATTGAGAAGTTGAAATTTCCATCTATAACTCAATTTAGGAGATATCAATGTTCACATGTGTGGGAATAAATAATATTTATTTAATAAATATTAAATATCCTAAAAAATATGTTTAGATAAATCTCTTAAAAAATTCATCCCAAGGGTAAATTCCACATCTCAAGAATAAAAAAACCATCTAAAAATATTTCCAACGTCATTTACTAGGGTAAAGTACCTTTACCCCTTTTAATGTCTTGAGTCGATGATAATAAAAAATAAGCTAAGTATTTTTTATAGGAAAACCCAGATCACTATATCTTCCCCACCTTCAATAGTTTCCATCCTCTAAAATAAAACAACCCAATTATATATGAAATAATACTATAAACCATCCATATATGGAAAACAATACACTATTGCATGAGCTCCTCCAGCTTTTGAAGGTCTATAAATTTATTATGACCCAGAATGCAAGCCACTAAGGAACACATTCCCCTTTTTTCTATCCCTCAGATTAGGGAACCACATTCAAGATTGTCATTCTCCATGAATTTCAAATAGCCTCAATCCATCACAAGGTAAACTCCCAACATAAGTTAAAATTGTCTCCCATGAATGCCAATGAGGATTTCTAGCCAAAGCCTTTTCTCCAACCATATAATACCCGTCAATGGAAGTATGAAGAGATTCCATGAACCATTAGTATAATAAAATATTATTCATCTACCACAATATTTCCCATGGGGGAATAAATCTCCCCACCATCAAAATAGTGACCTAAAATATTTACATCCAGATACATTCTAATCGTATCAACTCTGCCCCAAGGTTCCTCAACCAAAGTTCCATATCGCATCAAAAGAACCCATTATAACTCCACATTAACAATTGACAAGCATGGGCATTGAAACTATGTAGACCAAGGAACAAGGATGTCATTGATCCTATCATCCTTCCCTTTCTAGCAACAAGAGGAATAACACACTTTCTCTTCTAAGCATGGTCAAGTATTTATCCACTCTAGATGACTCGATAAATCTATCATAGACCCCAGGTCAATATATACCCAAACTTAAACATCTATAACTAAATCATGTGAAATGATCCTCCTCATCACACATCTCAAGATTCCACAAATATATTCTATAAAACCTCTCTACATGTCACCAAGTTATCCACTTGGGTGAGACCAATGAATTATGATCAATTAAATACTCATGACAGCCAAAATTACACCATATTTACCATATTTTGATTAAAACATAGTCATTAAAATGATAAGGATATAACATATCACTATACACATGAATCTATCCTCTAGCTAAATAAAAAAGGTGGTATAGATCAACCTAGGATTCAACTCCTCAAAAACCCTTGAATTAGGCTAGGAAAAACCTCAAAATCCTAGTACCCACCACCCAGAGCTCAACATAGAATAATCCTAGAGAAAATACTATCCACTGATCTATAAATATTAGACTAATACTTTGAAAAAACTGCAATTCATCTATCCAAGATCACCATCTAGTGAAAAAACTTTTTACAACTCCTTGAGGGGTATCCCTTATAATCGATTGGGTCTCACTACCCTATGAAAGTGGAATGTGACTATTTACCCCTAAAAATTATGAACCATGTAACATGATGACCACAATATGAGCCTGGCATATATGACATGAGTTAGTGTGAGGATAAAGTAGTTTCACCCTTGATGAAGAATACACCAATATGGTATACTTGTACCACATGAATGATCACATACCAGGGGGTGTAAATTCTTCAAAAAATTTACCATTATGGTGATAAGGTGGTGATAAATTTTCATTGAGAGTATGTTATGTATTTCACACATTCTTGAAGAAAAGGGTTTTCAAAAGAGTAAAACCCATTTTTATGGTTCTTCAAAACATTTTTTCCTTAGATAACACTTTTTATAGGGGAACCAAGTATTTAAGGGTGTATTTAATTTTTTAAAATTCTATTTGATAACTGGTGAATCCAAAAAGTACTTACAGATCAAAAATTATAACTATTTAAAGTTTTTATTCATTTTATCATGAATAAAAATAGAAAAATAATTTTTGTGTGTGAAGAAAACTAATCTTTCACGAAGATAAACTATTCACTTATGAAAGTATTTCATTTGGAAAAAAATGATACAATTAATTAAAAACTATGTAAAATATTCATGGATATATAAAACATTTCTTAAATCCCATCATTTTTTGTATAATGAAAAAAATACTTCACCAGCATGTAAAACCTTCCCTAGAGGACATCATTTGTCACAAAATAGAGAAAGTCCTTGAAATCTGCATAAAATATTCATGACTATGTAAAATAATCATGGTCATGCATCAATTTTAATCACCACAATGATAATAATTCATGAAATTTTATTTATTTTTTGACTAAATATCTAGGGAATATGGTAACAACACATTTTCTATAAATACCTAGCTCAAACATTGAAAAAGGAGATCATAATTAGGACTTCAACACGAGATCTATGTAGAAATGATTCATCTATAGTACAAAACTAATATGGAAATCTCATAATTTTCAAAGATATTTGTTTTATGAAGTCTTAAAATAAAATCTTAAGGTAAATTTAGGGTTTGAACTTGGGATAATGGAGGGATCATCAAAAAATATCTTCGAGATGATGCTCCCCCACATAAGTTATCTGCGGTGCTACTCATATAAGTCCTATATGAAGGACTCCCATTAGATTCATTAATGAAGGGATTCTTGCATAATTTCTTTCATGAATGAATTTCACAAGGCTCCTTTATAGATAGATACTCATGAAACTCTTTTATGAATGAGCATCCTTAAAACCCAAACTTAATAAAAATTTACCTACTTGTAAAAAACCATAATCTTATATAAAAATAGGATTTTATAGAGTGTGTTTTGTTATCTTACCAATAGTTCATTACCAAATTATATTATACCCATATCCAATTATTCACAAAAAATATCTATAAATATCCCTTATATTGAGACCTTGTCTTAAGTTATGGAAAGTTTGAGAAGAATATGATATTGGGGGAGATTTTTGAGGACCCTAGTTGATGATTTTGTGTTTTGATATTGAAGAAGTTCCTCTAGAAAAATAAAAATTATATATATAAGTTGTTTTAGAGTGTTTTAAGTGGATGTAGTTAATGTGTTAGATTTCATTTTCAATACATAAATCATGGTCAAAATCACATTAAATTAACTTTATTATGTGATGTGAAGGGATTTTTGATGTTTAGAGATGTATTTAATATGTATAGAGGTGTTCAAGAATAGTTTAAGGGAATTATATAAATTATAGCTTTTTTAGTAAAAATGTATAAGTGTTGGGAGTCAATATAAGAGTCATTTTAGAAAACTAATGAAATTTTGAAAAAGTCATGAAATCTTTATACAAGTAATGTAGGACCCCATTGAGTCATTTCACATTGAGTACGAGTCATAAACACTGCATGCCAGTTATTTATATTTTAATATGAGTCATTGGATACTATATATGTGTCATTTGAAGTTACGTATAAGTTATTAAAAAATATTTTATGATATATTTCTGTATGAGTCATTTAAACATATGTACAAGAAATATAATTTTTATATCATTCACGACCTAGTGAAAATTTAGGAATTCTATAGAATGATAATTTTAGATTCAATAGTTTAATATTATAAATAATATTATAAAATCATGAAATTCATGTGTATTGATCCTCAAATAATAAATTCACATGCTTCAGTTACTCCATGATGAAAGATGATGATAATTTGTTATGAAATAATAAGGATTCACTACATAAAATTCTGGCATGTTTCATGAATGAAGAAATAAACTAATGAAAATAGAGGATTTCCCAATGGTTTAGAACCGTTGGGAAAGGCTATAGAACCGTTGGTGTATGTTATACCAACGGTTCTGCAAATCGTAGGGAAGTAAGCCGTTGGGAAATCTTTTCCCAACGGTTTACAGTGAACTGTTGGGATAGGGTGGAGAAAAATTACCCTATCCCAATGGTTCTGGAAAACTGTTGGGAAAGATTTTTCCCAACAGTTTGCAACCGTTGGGATAATGTGCTGAAAATTACCATGTTTTTCCCAATGGTTTGGCCAAACCGTTGGGAAAAACCCAAGATCTCCTCTTTCCCAACGGTTCCATGAACCGTTGGTAAAACAAAACACAAAATGCTATGCCAATGGTTTAAAACCATTGGCATAGCCTATGCTTGGTAAATTGCACAACAGCTCTGCAATTTGAGCAGAAGCTCTCCAATTTTCCCACCAGGTCTCATTTTGTGGGTTCCCCCTCATTTTCAATCCAATTATTATAACTGCAATAAACTAACATACATATACAATTATTGTACCTGAAATAACCAACTAACACATACATATAGAGAACAAATTCATACACATTTAACATATAATGCTGGAACTATACACATCCATAATTAAATTAGAATTCATAACATAATTATGAACATACATAATTCATTTAGAATTCAATTTAAAATTTAGATGACAATTATATGTGGAATCCGAAAGTCAATTCATAATTTGATCGGTTTTTTGTATACCATATATTTTTACCTGAAATGGTGTCCATTTTAAATAAAATACATACACTTGGAGTGCTACCGGCCACACCACACCTCGGATTGAGGCGGGGTTGACTCGTACATGTCACATATGACCCATGGATCGTTCTCCTAAAGTTTCAACGGAAACTGAATGCGTTTGGTCGGTTTTCCGTATGCCAGTTGATGTTTTTCAATTAAAATGACGTCCTTTTGAAACAAAAAGCAGACACTTTGAGTGGTTCCGGCCACACTGCGCCTCCGATTGAGGCGGGGTTGACTCTTACACATCAAATATGATCCATGAATCGTTCTCCTAAAGTTTCAACGGAAACCGAATGCGTTTGGTCGATTTTCCATATGTACTTAAAATGTTGTCCATTTTAAACAAAAGAGAGCCACTTAGAGTGATTCCGGACACACTGTGCCTCTGATTAAGACAAAGTTGACTCGTACACGTCAAATTTGACCCATGGATCGTTTTGCTAAAGTATCGATACAATCCGAATGCATTTGGTCACTTTTCTGTTTTCCAGTTGATGTTTTTCAATTAAAATGACGTCCTTTTGAAAGAAAAGGCAGACACTTTGAGTGGTGGCGGCCACACCGCGCCTCGTATTGAGGCGGGGTTGACTCTTACATGTCATATATGACCCATGGATCGTTGTTCTAAAGTATCGACACAATCTGAATGTGTTTGGTCGGTTTTCCGTATGCCAATTGATGTTTTTCAATTAAAATGACGTCCTTTTGAAACAAAAGGCAGCCACTTTGAGTGGTGCTAGCCACACCGCGCCTCGGATTGAGGCGGGGTTGATTTGTACATGTCACATATGACCCATGGATTGTTCTCCTAAAGTTTCAACAGGAAAACGAATGTGTTTGGTCGGTTTTTCGTATGTACTTAAAATGTTGTCCATTTTAAACAAAAGAGAGCCACTTAGAGTGATTCTGGCCACACTGTGCCTCCGATTAAGGATAGGTTGACTCATACACGTCACATAAGACCCATGGATCTTTTTTCTAAAGTATCGACACAATCTGAATGCGTTTGGTCGGTTTTCCGTATTCCAGTTGATGTTTTTTCACTTAAAATGACGTCCTTTTGAAACAAACGACAGACACTTTGAGTGCTGGAGGCCACACCACACCTCAGATTGAGGCGGGGTTGACTCATACACGTCACATATGACCCATGGATCATTGTGCTAAAGTATAGACACAATCCGAATGTGTTTGTCAGTTTTTCGTATGCCAGTTGATGTTTTTCAATTAAAATGACGTCTTTTTGAAACAAAAGGCAGACACTTTGAGTGGTGGTGGCCACACCATGCCTCAGATTGAGGCGGGGTTGACTCTTACACGTCACATATGACCCATGGATCATTGTTCTAAAGTATAGATACAATCCGAATGCGTTTTTTGGTTTTCCGTATGCCAGTTGATGTTTTTCAATTAAAATGACGTCATTTTGAAACAAAAGGCAGAAAATTTGAGTGGTGGCGGCCATACCACGCCTCAGATTGAGGTGGGGTTGACTCGTACACATCACATATGACCTATGAATCATTATCCTAAAGTTTCAAAGGAAACCGAATGCGTTTAGTCGGTTTTCCGTAAGTACTTAAAATGTTGTCCATTTTAAACAAAAGAGAGCCACTTAGAGTGATTCCAGCCACACCGTGCCTTCGATTAAGACGGGGTTGACTCGTACATGTCACATTTGACCCATGGATTGTTGTGCTAAAGTATTGACACAATCCGAATGCGTTTGGTCGCTTTTTCGTATGCCAGTTGATGTTTTTAAATTAAAATGACGTCCTTTTGAAACAAAAGGTAGACACTTTGAGTGGTGGCGGCCACACCACGCCTCGGATTGAGGCGGAGTTTACTCGTACACGTCACATATGACCCATGGATCGTTGTGCTAAAGTATCGACACAATATGAATGTGTTTGGTCAGTTTTCCGTATGCTATCTGATGTTTTTCAATTAAAATGACGTCCTTTTGAAACAAAAGGCAGACACTTTGAGTGTTTCCGGCCACACCGCACCTCAGATTGAGGCAGAGTTGACTCATACATGTCACATATGACCCATGGATCGTTCTCCTAAAGTTTCAACAGAAACTGAATGCGTTTGGTCAGTTTTCCGTATGTACTTAAAATGTTGTCCCTTTTAAACAAAAGAGAGCCACTTAGAGTGATTCTGGGCACACCGTGCCTTCGATTAAGGCGAGGTTGACTTGTACACATCACATATGACCCATGGATCGTTGTTCTAAATTATCCACACAATAAGAATGCATTTGGTATGTTTTCCGTATTCTAGTTGATATTTTTCACTTAAAATGACGTCCTTTTGAAACAAAAGACAGACACTTTGAGTGGTGGCGGCCACACTGCGCCTCAAATTGAGGCGGGGTTGACTCGTACATGTCACATATGACCCATGGATCGTTGTGCTAAAGTAGCGACACAATCCAAATGTGTTTGTCGGTTTTCCGTATGCCAGTTGATGTTTTTCAATTAAAATGACGTCTTTTTGAAAAAAAAAGGTAGAAACTTTGAGTGGTGGAGGCCACACCATGCCTCGGATTGAGGCGGGGTTGACTCGTACACATCACATATGACCCATGGATTGTTGTGCTAAAGTATCGACACAATCCGAATGCGTTTGTCAGTTTTCTGTATGCCATTTGATGTTTTCAATTAAAATGACGTCATTTTGAAAAAAAAGGCAGACACTTTGAGTGGTGGTAGTCACACCGCACCTCATATTGAGGTGGGGTTGACTCATACATGTCACATATGACCCATGAATCATTCTCCTAAAGTTTCAATGGAAACCGAATGCGTTTGGTCGGTTTTCCATATGTACTTAAAATGTTGTCCATTTTAAGCAAAAGAGAGACACTTAGAGTGATTTCGGCCACACCGTGCCTCCGATTAAGACGGGGTTGACTCGTACACGTCACATATGACACATGGATTGTAGTGCTAAAGTATCAACACAATCCAAATGCATTTGGTCGCTTTTCCGTATGCCAGTTGATGTTTTTCAATTAAAATGACCTCCTTTTGAAACAAAAGGCAGACACTTTGAGTGGTGGAGGCCACACCGTGCCTCGTATTGAGGCGGGGTTGACTCGTACACGTCACATATGACCCATGGATCATTTTGCTAAAGTATCGACACAATCTGAATGCGTTTGGTCGGTTTTCCGTATGCCAGCTGATGTTTTTCAATTAAAACGACGTCCTTTTGAAACAAAAGGTAGACACTTTGAGTGGTGACGGCCACACCACGCCTCAGATTGAGGCGGGGTTGATTCTTACACGTCACATATGACCCATGGATTGTTCTCCTAAAGATTCAATGGAAACCCAATGCGTTTGGTCGGTTTTTCGTATGTACTTAAAATGTTGTTCATTTTATGAGAATCCTCATGTATCTATTAGTGGAATGGTATTTACTTAAAATATTGTGGATATTTATATAAAATATTTTTATATAATTCTTAGTATGGATTTGATTTTAGTTTATAATTCTATGAAACATTTCGGAGCTAACAATGTCATGCCCAATGAATACATCTCTTTTATAACATACCAAGAATCTATGATATTGATTAGATGTGTAAATGTGATTTACATTGATTATCATGATGAAAATAAAAAAAATATATATTATAGATTTTCTATTATTAAATAAAATCAAGGAGGGTGGGGGGGGCTGTCCGGCGGGGCTATCCGGGGGGCTGTCCGATGGGTGTCTGGGGGGCTGTCCGGGGACCAAAGAGGAGGGTGGGGGGGGGGAGGGGATGTGCGGGGGGTTGTCTGTGGTCCAAGGAAGAGGGTGGGGGGGGGGGGGGCTGTCCGGGGGGCTGTCCGGGGTCCAGGGAGGAGGGCTGTCTGGGGGGTGTTCGGGGGGTTGTCCGGGGTCCAAGGAGGAGGGTGGGGGGGGGGGGGGGGCTGTCCGGGGGGCTGTCTGGGGTCCAGGGAGGAGGGTGGGGGGTCTGTCCAGGGGGCTGTTCAGGGGGCTGTCTGGGTGCTGTCCGGGGGTGTTCAGGGGGGTTGTTTGGGGTCCAAGGAAGAGGGTGGGGGGGGGGGGGCTCTCTAGGGGGCTGTTCGGGGGGTTGTCCGGGGTCCAGGGTGGAGGGGTTGTCCGGGGGGCTGTCCGGGGGCTGTCTGGGGGTGTTCGGGGGGTTTTCCGGGGTCCAAGGAAGAGGGTGGGGGGGGGGGGCTGTCTAGGGGGCTATCTGGGGGGAAGTCCGGGGGGTTGTCCGGGGTCCAGGGAGGAGGGTGGGGGGGCTGTCCGGGGGGCTGTTCGGGGGGCTGTCCGGGGGCTGTCCGGGGGTGTTCGGGGGGTTGTCCGGGGTCTAAGGAAGTGGGGGGGGGGGCTGTCTGGGGGGATATCTGGGGGGCAGTACAGGGGGGCTGTCCGGGGTCTAGGGAGGAGGGTGGGGGGGGGGGCTATTAGAGTGTGGGGGGGGGGGGCTGTCTGGGGTCTAAGGAAGAGGGTGGGGGGGCTGTCCGGGGGGCTGTCTGGGGGGCTGTCCGGCAGGGCTGTTCGGGGTCCAGGGAGGAGGGTGGGGGGTTGTCTAGGGTCCAGGAAGGAGGGGGTTCCCAAACACACAACCAGTAAAAGACAACAACATCCATAAAAACAGATAATATATAAAAATAACTCAACTCCAATACTATACTACGAGTCTAGATAAAACCAACAACTAGAATAGATTAAATATCAAATCTCAGTAATATTAGTCAAAAATGTAATGGATCAACTTGTCCCACATCACTATCACCATCATCACCATCATCATCACCCTCTTCCTCGTCCCCATCATCGTCCTCTCCCTCCTCGCCCTCGTCCTCCTCCTCGTCCTCGCCCTCCTCCTCGCCCTCGCCACCCGCCTCGCCCTCCTTCTCTCCCTCCTCTTCCGCATCAGACTCCTCTCCATCATCATCGTCAAGATGGATATTATCTTGACCACCACTAGAACTGCCACCTGGTACACTGTATATAGAACTTATCGACGACATATACTCATAAAAAGCTGGGCTGACCTCTGTTGGAAGTGTAGGACGTAGAACTTCAATAAATTTCATAAACGCACTATTTTCCCTAGCAGACTGTTCTTCCGTCTCTATGGAACTTTTCTCATCCTATTCTACCTATTCCCTAACTTTCTGCAGCTTGGTGGCACTACAGCTCGTACCTGAGGATGACCAATACCTCGTCGGGGCTATCCTAGGTTGGCAGCGTACTCTGCGAGAATGCTCCTCTCCCAAGACCTGATGTAAGTGATCTGTTGCCCCAAAATTGTCTTATTCTTGGGAATCAAGGGCCTCTAAAGCATCCTATTACAAATATAAATATATCATTAATTTACAAAATATATATTAAAATATAAATTCAACAGATTAAAACTTACAATCTGATCTTGATTCGCTTCATTGACGGAACTTCCATCCTTTTTTTGTCTACTCGAGCAAAACAGTTTTGCTCGAGGCACACGTCTTTCAATATTTTGTATTTGCTTCTACAATGACATTGAAAAATAAATTTATATGAAAACTTTAGCAAAATATTAAATAATTTAGGAAACAAAAGAAAGTCTAAGGCGTAAAGAAAACTTATAAATAATTGTCATACCTGCTTCCTCTCATGATCCGACATCGTAGTGTGTCCCAGTGTGTGGAGGTATTTTTTTTGCATCAATGTTCTTTTTATTTTTTCCAGATGATTCCTAAATAAAATTCAAAAATTCAATAGATAGTATTATTCAAAACATGAAAGTTATTATTTTAATACCTCAAATGATATTAATACCTTAAACTGGATACTCGTCCAATGAGTAATCATTCTGACGATACTGCTCTATAGAACAATCATCCACCACTGGTACCACCTCTAACTCAGTGCCAACTCTAGCAACCCAGCCAATATACAACTCATGCTTGTAGGCTCTCCAAAGCTCGCCTAAATCCTTTAGACGTTCCGGTCGTGCACCCTCACTATCGGGAAAATTAAATCGAAGCTGAAATCAAAATATTAATTCATATAAATACAAAAATAATTCATGGAATTAAATAGAACATATTTTTTTACCCATATCTCTACCCAAGCTCTATCCTTGACCTCATGTGGCAAATGTCTCCATGATAGTGGGCTGATGGGAATGATGTCGGAGTATTTGGCAATCGTCGCCAAAAAACTCCGACATTGCTGCCCTTTTTTCTCAACCATTTGGTTGTCTTCATTATAATCCACCATAACCTGTGTGCGGCGGTTCCACACCGAACACATGTGTGTACGCCCCCGGCCATGCCTCCTGTCAGTAGATGTATCTGTCATGAAGGAAAAACAAATATTTTATCAAAACATGTTATAATGAAAATAAATATTGCTATAATTTTTTTAGGGTTCTATAAATATACCTGTTCCGGTCTGATCGCTGAGTGCTGCTGGATCCACAAAAACTGATGGAACACCCTGTGGTGGAACAGGAGTCGAAGATGATGGAATATAGAAGCTCGGAGAGATAGAAGTAGAAGGAAAAGAAGATGGGACAACTGTCTGACCAGATGCTGACTGGGGAGTGGGAATCATCATGGGATGTGAAAATGATGGGTCATAAGATGAAAAAGGTAGCTAAAACATGGGAGACCTAAATATCCCGTGTGTCCCTAACAACACACCGGGATCAGAATGTGGGAAGGATGACATGTCAGTGGGAGGGGCAGGGTCTAGTCGGGTACGCGCAACTGCTCGTCCACCTCTGGTACGAACCCTCCTTGTACCACCGGCCTGAGTAATAGGACCAGTAATAGGATCCTCGTCGAATAACTGTCGACGTATAGGTGGATCCTACAAAAATGTTTGCAAAAAAATTAATCACATGAAATTATATATTCTTTAAATATATCAATTTGAAATAAATTACTCACTACAGGCACTAATGATGGAATTCCCAACTCCGTCATTTGACGATTTTTATCCATCATTTTTTCCCTTCGTCTCTCTTCAATTGTATTCATTTCCTACTTTTGAAAACAAATATGTAATTAATTAGAAACAGAAAACTAATGTGTAACCCAAAAAACTAAATATATGAGGGAATAGGGGGATTCATTGGTAATTTAACTATCAATTGTTTTAGAAGATCTTGAATGGATTTAATAAATCATACAAGTTGTAATGTTCACCAAGTTAGAAATATTGTTTAACTATGTTTGAATACAGTTCAATTCCAAATTAGAAAATGCAATTCAAATAAAACTGCAACCAATAAACATTGAAAATTTACATAAAGGTCAAGTCAACTATCAATTGTTTTAGAAGAGCTTGAATGGATTTAATAAATCATACAAGTTGTAATGTTCACCAAGTTAGAAATATTGTTTGACCATGTTTGAATACAATTCAATTCCAAATAAGAAAATACAATTCAAATAAAACTAAAACCAATAAACTATGAAAATTCACATAACGGTCAAGTCAGCTAAAACATATTTGTGATCAATACTAAATAAATTTTAATATTACCAACCTTAAAAACCCAACTCTAGGTAAACCAAAATAATTGAGAACATGGATGAATGATTCTATATATTTTCAACCACAACTTCAGGTTCACAATCAACTCTGACAATTGAGCTATTTGAGTCATCAAAAGAAATAAATGGATTGGTTCTAATGGCACTAGGGACAGTGTCAATTCCATCATCACCATCATCAAAAATATTTCTTGGAATTACTTGAACTATGACACCAAATTCAGGTCAAAGTTGGTCTTTGACATAAAAAACTTGTTTAGCCATTGATGCCAACACATATGGTTCTTCGGAAGCAAGAGTGCGAGTCATATTAATTACTCTAAATCCACAATCATCAATAAATATTCCATGTCTCGTCATCGAATCAAACCAATGGCATTTCATCATTGTGACTCGTCCATGAGAGTAATAATCCAATATTATTATTTTCTCAACAACTCCATAATAACCCACATTTTCAAATCGCGGTCTATTATCTGATGCACTAGCATAACAATCTGTTGTGGCAGTAACCATAACACCATCATGTTGTGTTCTCATGTTCTTTGCTCGTTCAGTGACAATAAATTTGTACCCATTGATAATAATTGATTTACAGTCACGAACAACGGTATTAGGACCAAAATCCAAAGATCTTATTTCCTCAGAGACAGATTTAGCAGACAAAGTCAATACTTTTAATATAAATGACTATTAAACTTAATTAAATATTAATATAATTATTTTAAACCTTAATTTTTTATACCTTCAATTTTAACCAAGCAGAAAACTCTTTGCTATGCAAAGTCTCTCTCCTTCTCAAAGATAAAGAACGATGCTTCCTATTTATCATTGTTTTATGTTCCCTGTAGATAAAAAATATTAATAGTTTAACAGATATATATGTAAGATATACATAATCAATTTAGTTACCTGATATAGTCATCGATCAAATCATAGTTGAACAAAACTATGCGATGTGCCATCTCCCGCTCTTCATGGATTAATGTCTTCAGTGTATATGATCTAGGAATTCCTCCTATTTGAAGAAGTGATGGGAAACTAGGTTCAATTTTCTCATACTGTTCTTCTTCATTTCTCATTGGTATATTCAATCTTGTAGTAAGATCAGACAAATACATTGAGCAGAAATCCATACATTCTTGAGCCAAGTAACCGTTCACGGTAGAACCTTCGGGATGATTTCTGTTTCGGACATAAGACTTTAATGTGAACATATTTATTTCAGTTGGATACATCCAATGAAAAGAAACAGGTCCTTCGAAAAGTATTTTAGTGGGAATATGGATAGTCAGATGTAGCATGCATGTGAAAAATGATGGAGGAAATATTTTCTCCAACTCACACAAAATTAATGGGGCATCTGTCAACATTTTTTGCAAGAAATACTTGGAAAACTTCTTAGCACAAAGATCTCTAAAAAAATGGCACAACCGAATAAAATCCACCCTTACATTATTGGAAAAAAGTTGAAGAATTTATATTGGAATCAACTCATGCAGTAGAACATGATAATCACGAGTCTTCAAAGATTTTAGCTTCAACTCTCTTCTGTTGACCCGTTTAGATATGTTTCTTGAATAGCCATCAGGAACTCTAATAGTCTCTAATACTTCCAGAAATTGTTTTTTTCCGTAGGTGTCATCACATAAGAAGCACATGGAAGTTGCCATTTATTTTCACTGATACGCACAGGATGTAATTCTGGTCTGATGCCCCAATCCACCAAGTCACACCGAGATCGTAAATCATCTTTTGTCTTCCCCTTGACATTTAGAAGAACCGAAAGAAAAATTTCGCATATATTCTTTTCAATATGAATTAAGTCTAAGAAATGACGTAACAAATTGGTTGACCAATAAGGAAAATCAAAAAAGATACTCCTCTTCCTCCAATTGTAACAGGTTTTAGTGGAAACATTCTTTATCTTTCTAGATTTCATTTGACCCTTCCCGAACGAAAAACTGAAATCTTTCAATTCATTAAGCACGTCAGTTACAAACATACGCTGAGGTGGATCATCAGTTTCTATGGTATTATCAAATCTTCAATGATTCATTCTATATGGATGATCCTTTGGCAAGAATCGTCGATGTCCCATAAAACTGAAACTACAACGATGTTTCAGTCTTCTGGATCGTGTATTCTTCATACAAACTGGACATGACAATTTTACCTTCATGCTCCATCCAAACATCATTGCATAAGCTGGAAAATCATTGATCGTCCACATAAGCACAATAAACATCTGAAATATGTCTTTCAAATATGCATCGTATGTGCGCACACCCACATCCCAAAGAAGTTTCAACTATTTTATTAAAGGTTGCATGTAGACATCAATATCAATGCCGGGACCAGAAGGACCAGATATGAGTATACTAATTAAAGTGAAAGGTTTTTTTATACACAACCATGGGGGAAGATTATAAATGTGTATAAAAACTGGCCATGTGCTGTGCGAAGTAAGCATCTGCCCAAACAGATTAAAACCATCGCATGAAAGACCCAGCCTCACATTACGCACGTCAGCTACAAAATCGGGATGTCGAGCATCAAATCTATGCAATTCAAATCCATCTGTAGGATGAACCAACTCATCATTAGTCTTCTTTCTCTCGGTATCATGACATATCATTTTTATTGATATGTCATCAGACATAAAAAGATTTTGGAGTCTGGGGATCAATGGAAAGTGCCACATTACTTTCTGTGGAATGCGGGATGTTGTTCCATCAGATTTTGACTTCCAGCGGGATGTGCCACATTTAATACAATCATTTCATTCAGTGGTTTCCTCCCAGAATAAACTGCAATCTTTTGGGCAAGCATGAATTTTGTTTCTTGAAAATCCAAGTTCCTCAACTAACTTCCATGCCATATAGTGGTTTGAGGGAATATCTGCATCATCTGGAAGTAAATCCTTCAAGAGGGTAATAATGTAATTGATTTCTATATTAGAAATCCCATACATAGTTTTCCCATGAAACAATCGGATTAAAAATTCCAGCTTTTTAATTTTATTGCATTGTCGATATACTGGAGTCGTGGCAGCATCATTCAATTTTTTCACCCTATCAATATCATCATTTTCACTAGATGCATCAGCTGTGCTCATATCAAAGTCTTCTTGAGTCGAAATCCTTTCTTTTTCATGATGACAAATAAACGGAAACCGATCATCTAACAAATTCTCCATTCTAGTATTTTCATTTCGATTATCACCAATTTGAGATTTCATTTTCTCCCCATTGTGATACCACACAAAGTAGTTTGCTTGAAAACCATTTTTTTATGTGGTAGCTTACTTCTTCACGGCTCAACCAAGGTCTACCAACACAATTGGAACATGGGTAGTGTATGCGACCACTATCTGAAGCATTGTGAAATGAAAAATCTATAAATCTCTCCAAATTGTTTTGAAAATTGATTGAGATCCGATCGGTTTCATACATCCAACTTCTATCCATTCTATAAAAAGAATTTATAGAAATACAAATAAATGGGGTTTGATATTGCCAGTATAGAAAATACATGAAACAATCAAAATTTCTAACATCCGATGATGATTTATTTCTTTAATACATATGGTAGATTCACTCTATTATTTAACATTATGTTATTTATATGATACCGTATGGATGTTTTATCATAATTTCATGAGATTAAAGGTATTTTCAAGTCCATCTAAATTTCTCTATTTTAATGGAGTTTTGAATCAAAGGCTAGCAATGTTGCAAGGGTTTCTTTCCAATTTCATTTACAAATCGAGATTGACATGATTGAATTTCCATCTTGGGAAACATCGTGTGAAATTTATCTCTAAAACATCAACCATTTTCTTATCCTCTAGTTATTATTGGTGTTTATAGGTAATCTATCAATTATATTTCCCTTGTAAATAATATACCCAATGTGATGCTTGTAATTGAAACTGACCCACCCCTTATTTTTGGTTAGGAATATTCCTCTCCTATATCCATAATATTTTTCCAGATGTAATTATCCATGATTAAATAATTGACCAAGGCATAATAATTTTATTTTTAATTTATTTATAAAATTTTGAAATGATTTTTTAATGTTTTTCACATGCCTATTTTGGAAAAAAGTATCCCCTTTTAAAAATTTCCATGTGAAAAATTATTCCATTATTTTAGGGATTCTTAATTACAAAGATTCCTTTCAATGTTTTAAAAATGTATTCCAAATGATTTTAATTAATAATTATTTTGAAAAGATAACTAAATATTATAATATTTTTCAAAATTAATTTTTTTTTAAAAATCTTGATTTTAAATAGGATTTTAAAGGCTTTTGTTTTTAAGAAATAAGTCTTCATTGTTTTTATGTATTCTTAAATAAAGTTTTTAAATGCATCTTTATTTTATAAAATTAATTTTCTAAAAACCCTTTTTGGTTTTAAATGGTAATTTTTACAATGTTTTTTTATGATCAAAGTATTTCATTTTAAAGAGAACAATTTTTAAGATGATTTCAAGTTTTATAAAAAGGGATATTTATTATTATTTTCAAAGTGATTTATCCAATAATATTACAAGGGTGTATTTCATCTATGTAAGAATTCTTTTAATTTCATATATTATACTTTGGATATGTTGTTATGATACGATACACCCTCTTTCTCTGGACAGATTATGATGATAATTTTTAAGTAATTTCTCATGAAACCCATTTCTTTATCACGAGGGATATGATTTAATAATATCAGCCACCTTATTTCTTTAGAAATATTATGATCATTTTATTCCATTTATTGACTATAAAATGTATGGAAATCCTATATGTTGTTATTATAATATGGATGTTTATCAATTTCAATGTAAAGTTGATTATTCGTTGAATTTTTATTCATATATTTCATATGGTGAATGCACTCGACTTAATGAATCGATGGACATGACCTAAAATTATAAACCCCCTCGATTCATAGGTTGGTCTCTTGAGACCAAAGATTTGAGTATTTGGTGTATTACTAACCATTTAAAGAATGATATCTTGGATTTATCCATTATAAAAAGAATTATCTCTTGTATATGACCTTAATTGAAATAATATTTTCTTAGCCACAACCTTGACTGTAAGAATCATAACTTAGTGCAAGGCCTTGAATAAAATAGAAAGTTTTCTATCACTATACATTCCATCACCATGAATTCGCTTAATGTTATCCATGTGATTATTTACATTTCAATGTTATCCAATGATATATTTAATTCTCAATTTATTGATTATATGTCATCTTTATTGATTATTCACTCTTTAATAATGTGTATTCCATTTGTATCCATGATAAATTCTATTATATGCTTTCGGTTTCCGAGAATCTGAGGTCACCCTTTTATTTTTATCCTTCCCTAGGGTACCAAGTAGGGATATTTAAATGAATTCAAGTATGTTCTAAAAGTAATAATAAATTATTTATGGAGTTTATTGTGATATATTTTAAATATTTAAATATAATATGGAATATATATTTATATATATTCTCCCAAGACTACAAAACTATGTGATCCTTTGTGATGCGATACCTTGCATATTGTGACAATGTAATAAAGTAACCACCAATTCTGAGTTACTGAAGTTTGGGGAATTACAGTTTATATCAAATAAAGTTTAATAGAAACATTGGGAACCAGATTTAGGAAAATATAAATTATAAAGTTAGCCCTATGATATAATCTAATTATAAGTCAAGTATTGGAAAACATCTTGAAATTTTGGTAAAGTGTATATTTAATGGTTTCCTAGAAATGAAATCCCTATATGGATAAAAAAACTGGATACTGGCTCTAGCATAGATTTACCAAGGGGTAATAAACTCAAAATGTTAGGTTGGGTATTACTTGATCTTTACTTGATGCATAACAAAGAGGCATAACTGTACACATAGTTTGTCACTACCAGGGGATATGTTTTGATTGATTCACACATTATATATGAACCATTATGAAGGATTTTAATTGAAATTATAGATGTAATATATAACTAGTTAGGTTGGTGAACTTAATAGAAATATGAACATGGATAAACTATATTTAAACCTTGAGATTCATGAGCTAGGTTATGAACCTAATTTATGAGTTATTTTAAGTTCATAGTTTTCCTTTTTATAATAATATTGAATCATGAATTTTTATCCTTAAATTTCCTTTATTTAAGTAATGAATGAAGTAAGAAGAAATCAAGATAACAATTCTTTTCATAAACAATATAGTGATTATCCTAATGAAAAATCAAATGATATAAGAGATCGAGTGATGAATCTTTTGGTTATTTATAACTATTTATTAAAAATTATAATCAACAACTTGAATATAGTGTAATTCCAAAAACAAAAAAGAGAAGAGAATGATGGAGTTTCATGGAAGTTCTATGGATAAAGTCCATGTCGGAAGAAGATTTAGTTTCCCATGTGTCAAGAATGTGAAAAGAATCACCCAAGGAAATTTATTCAAGGAACTGAAAAAAGTTTTATGTATGAAAAAAGAGGACAAATATTAACAAATTGTTGAGTGTCTTCTTTTCATTCTCATTTTTATTGAGTTTTGATAATTACTTCAACCCGTCAATATTTGTTTTCTAATAAAATTATTAAGTGTTTTAGATTTAGCATGTCAATGTATTTATTTTATATATGAAGATACATTTATCAGGTTTGCAGACACATTATATAATTAGATAAATAATGGAATTATATAAACTTAATTAGTTTATGTGGATGTCTAAAAATGATGTTTTGATACTCTAAAAAATAACCTATGTTTCAGAATCAATTTTGAAACTATATAGTGAACATATTTGAAAACCTATATTATTTATTTTACTATAATTTATATAGATGTCATAATCACTCGAGAATTCGAGTGATAGAAATCCAATATTATTATCTTGATTTCATCAGTTTCTATTAAAGGTTGAATAAGTGGTTTGGATGGTCAATAAATTCATCGAATATTGGGAATACAGTTTCCCATCTATAGTTTTCTAGAATGTTATTCCTTCAGTTTTTCAAAGATATCAGAAGATATTTAAGTCTGATTGATTTTATTATTGAAATATTTGAAATATATTTAGATTTCCTAAAAATAAGTCTTATGGTATTAAAGATTAATCTGATGGTAAAGGGCTCAGAAAAATTCTGTGAAATATGAAGTTAAGATGTTCACATTTTTCGGAAACATTGTTCATACCCTATGTTGGTAAGATTAACGTAAGGAATTGGCCTTATGTTTGATAAATTCACATATGGATTATCAACCTTACACTGAATAGATTGCATATGGATCAACAACCCTATATTCAGTGAATGATAAATGTAAGGAATATCAACCCTACGTTGGAATCTGAAAATACTATTCATACCTTATGTTAGGGAGTTTTAATATATGGTTAATCAATGGTACATTCATAATTTTATGTTGAAAATGTTGAGCATAATGGATCATCATCCATATGATACTTTTTATCCCTACATTACATGTAGATGAAAGTATGGTTCATGAACCATATTTTGGTAGGAACCCTACACTGTGCAAAAGAACTCTACTCTATGCAAAGGAACCATACTCTATGTAGTTGAACCCTATGCTTGGTATTTTTTCATTACATGAAGGAACCCTACGTTTGACTTTTCAATGATGTTGTTTTAAATCTGTGATATTCTTGCATGATTTATACAATGGTATTCTTAGTATTAAAGATCGTTATAAAGCTATTTTATGACCATTTCAAAGGCTCACATGTAACGGATTAAATCATTCCTATTTATAAGGGATGTTATGAATCTATTTGAATGATTTGATTTAAAATATTCATTATTAATTGAGCTACTAGTTTTGAAGGATTATTTCAACTATATTTAGAAAGGTTTGAATGGATTTAAACAGGTGTTTTAAATTGTTCAACGTTGCTATTATTATAGATGTATTATTATAGGAGTTATTCGAATTATTTTTAATTCATTCATTAGATATTTATTCTACAGAAATAAAGAGGCAACAATGCTACACTATTATGGGGTATATATATGAAGGATATTGACTCTATTAATTTTGGGTATCCTAAGGAATATGAATGTTGTTAAAAATGCTAGATATTTATTCTCTCTCTATATATACCTCTCTAGAAGGAAAAGAATACATAATAATGAAATGCAGAGACATAAATACTCTGTTAAAAATAAGGCACTAAAAATATTCATACTAAATCTTGACAGTTTTGAAGAGGGTATTGGAATTCTTTTTTATTCTTATTCTCTCAAGGTCTAAAGAATATATAAGCCTCTGAAAACATTGTCTAATATATTTTCTTCTATTCAAAGATGAAGAATCACGTTCAACTTTGAAGAATATTTTTCTACTACAATTTTACTATATTGAAGATCTGATTTCATCTATCAGTTGCTGCTGGAAACTATGAAGTTCAACCTGTACCATAAAAAAAATCAATCTCTATTGATTTGGTGGAGTATCAACTTCTCAAACTCAGTCGTGGTGGAGTTTCATTTTCTCAAACTAAGTTATGAATATTTTCGTTCCTAGTAAAAGAACCAAAAGGCCCTATACAAGTCTTGTAAGGTGTCAACTGCCTATACTTAGTTGTGGATTATAAGGTCTTGTGATACCTACTAGTGAAAATCACCAATATCATGTAATAGAGCGTTGGTGGAGTGTAATAAGGTATTTATGTGCCCCAAACTACTGTACGTCCTTGTGTTATTTTCCTTTATTTATTTCTGATACTCTCTTGGCTTTAAGAGAGTAGGAAATGATCACTTCATTTCAAGAGAGTCATTTTAATATTGTCAAGATTCTTATTAGTTCACCATTCACTCCCTCTTGTGTCTTCATCATATCTATCCCGACCTAACAATTGGTAATAGAGGAATGGATATACTGATTTATATTGGTTCTAATAAGCCTGAGTTAAAGATTCAGATGAAGGAAAATATCAATTAAAAATTTCAGAGAAGGTAGTCGATGATCTGTGCTCCTTATTTTAATTGTTATAATTATGGATGCTAGAAATCTCACATGACTATCTAATTGAAGAATCTTGGTTTCAAATTTTATACCAAGATTTTCAAACCTTATGAAATCCCTGGAGAACTAGAAATGTGGGATGGTACTAAGAAAGCTGAGTATTATATTGATTCAAAATCCATAAATGAAATTATATACGGTCTTAGTCCTGATTAATTTAATCGTGTTTATCATTGTTCTACTACCTATGAGATGTGGAAGACTATTGTGGTTTCATATGAAGGAACTAAAAATGTTAAAAAACTATGGTATAATACTGAAGAATATAAATTTGACACATTCAGGATGCATGAATATGAGATCATCACTAAGATGAATGGAAGATTAAGAGAAGATGTTAATGATGTTGCTACCTTGGGAACTCCAATTCCAGAACCAGATCATGAATTGAAGATACTTATAATTTTACCTTATTTATGGAATGGAATATCAGCTGCTATTCGACAATCCACACCAGTTAAATAGTCAAAGATGACAGAATTGATTGGAACATTAATGATGTATGAAGCATAGAAGAAAGTAGAAGTTGAAAATCATATTTCTATCAAAAAAGGAAATAACTGCACTCAATGTTTTGATGGATGAATTTTCTAATAGAGATTCCATACATTTGGACTCAAGTGATGAGCTACCATATCTTTATAATTTTTTTGAAAGTTGTATAAAAGGAGAAAAGAGAAATTGAAGTTGAATAAAGAGAAAGAAGTCAGATGCTATGAGTATAGAAAGAAAGGTTATTTGAGAACTGATTTTCCTTTTTCTTAAAGTTCAAAGGAAATCTGAATATACGTGAAAATGAAAGAATATCATAAAGGATACTAGTAATGCATATGAATATTAAATCAATGAATCTACTACAAACTCAGAAGCTGAGAAAAAAAATCAAAAGGTTAATCTATGTCTTATAGCTCATGCTGATAAGGTATAATCTTATTACTCTGAAATTTCTAATTATAAAAGTTTTTCTTATGATGAACTTTATAATATTTATTTTATATTTCAAGATAAATTTGATTGTTTAAATAAAGAGAATAAAAATATTAAAAAATATTATGATTCCATTTCAATCGATAATGAAAGTTTGTCAAAATAGATTGTAGATTTAAGAACAAATTCTTCCAAAATTTCTTATGTTTTTAATGAAACTAAAATTAAAGAATTGTTGGATTAAGTTGATAATTTAAAGAAATCTTCTTGTATGATTATCAAGGGAGAGAATTATTTGAATCAAATTCTTGTTAAAAATGAAATTCACAAAGGAAAACTCGATATTGGTAGTAATGGAGAAAAACCAAAATTATATAAGAATTATTTTGTTCTTGGTTCAAATAGAAAAAGCTTGTCTACTATTAAATGTTTTTATTGTTGTATTAATGGAAATTATAATAATGACTTTTATTTTAGAAAACCTCAATTTTTTGGTGTCAATCATTTTCATTTTTCGAAGTCATTATCTAGATATAATTACAAAATGATTAATCAAAATAAACATATTTGGTTACCTAAATCTTTAATTGCTGATACCGCTGGACCCAAAATTATATGGGTACCAAAAGGAACTTTTATTTGATATATTGTAGATATTATACACTGAACATTATCATTATATCATCAAGTGGCTGCATGAAAATTATGGGAATTTATTATATTATTATTTATTATACTATTAAATAGAATCTTCATGAGAGATAGAATGGTTAATTTAGGAAGTATTTTATTTTAAATTTTCATATTCAATTTAAATTCACTAACTATTTTATACAGGGTGAGATTTTTTTAATATTTTATTCCTTTACATTTAATTATTCTCATGCTTAAAAAATTAAATATTTTCACACTATTATTTTTTCAAATGAATTAATTTATTCGTTTATTTTATTAATCAATGATCATTAAAAGTTCTATTAAGATTTTATATAAATGGTCATCCTGCATGTAAGCATGTAAGCATGTCTTTAATGTTTGACTATTTAAATTAATTGCATGTGCTAAATTAATCTATTACTATTTGTGATACATTAATCTATTATTAGATTAAAATATTTTGGTCATTTATGACATATGTAAAGTTTTAATTAAATTATTTAATTTTTTTTAAATTAAATTAATTGAAAATCCTTTAATTATATTATTTAAAAACACTTTATTATTTTTATTATTTTATTTATTTTTTTTAAAATATTTTATTTAAATTCCTTAAAAATAATTTATTTAAATTCTATGAATATCGTAAATATTTACACTTAATCTTAAGGGGATTTATTTTAAATATTTAACACCTGTTTAAATGTTTCATTATTATGGTATGAATTAAATGGTTTAACACATTCATTACAATACCTTATTATTCATGAATAATATTTTATATGTTTTCATGGCTCCTTGATTATATATTTTTATCTTTTTGAAGGAATCATAAATTTAGGGAGAGTTTATATTCCTGTATGTATTTATAATATATTTTGAAATAACTAATCTTTTTAATATTTTTTTAATAAAAATTATTTTTCATATTTTATATATTTTAAAAATATTTACTCACATTTTAAATATTTTAAAAAGGGATAAAAAGGGAAAAAAATTCTCAATTTTTTTTAGGTGAATGAAATTTTATATTTCAAATTTTAAATTCTTTTTCTACCACTTAAAATTTCAAATTCCTATTCATTATAAAAAAGGGTAAATATATTGTATTATTTAATATACTCAAGAACAAATATTTTTGATCCTTACAAAAGGGGGAAAAGTTGATAATAAGTTAGGGTTTTTAATTATCAAAAAGGGAGATATTGTTGATTAGATCCTTATCATTCTCATTTTTATTTTGTTTTGATAATTACTTCATCCCGTCAATCTTTGTTTTCTAATAAATTTGTTAAGTGTTTCTGATTTAGTATATCAAAGTATTTATTTGATATCTCAATCTATATAGATCGTATTTGTAAGAGAATTATATCATTGGATAGCTAATGGAATTATCTAAACTTTATTATTTTATGTGAAAGTCTGAAAAGGATGTTTTAATACTCTAAAAAATAACTGAAGTTTATGAAGCAAATTTGAAACTACATAGTAAACAAATTTGAAAACCTATAGTATTTATTTTAATTCAATTTATATAGATTTCAGAATCACTAAAGTCCCAAGGAGATGAAAATCCAATATTATTATCTCGATTTCATCAGTTTACATCAAAGGCTAAAAAAGTGGTTTGAATGGTCAATAAATTCACCAAAGATTGACAATGTAGTTTCCTCGCTGCAATTTTCAAGAATGTTATTGCTTTAGTTTTTCAAAGATATCGGGACATATTGAAGTCATATTGATTTGATTATTGAACCATTATAAAGATATTGATATTTACTAAAAATAAGTCTCGTGGGATTAAGGATGAATCTGATGGTAAAGGGATCAAAAAAATTTAGTTAAATTTGAAGTTATGATGTTTACATTTTCCAAAAACACTGTTCACACCATACGTTGGTAAGAATAATGTAAGGAATGAACCATATGTTTGATAAATGGGCATATGGATTATCAACCCTATGCTGAATAGTTTGCGTATGGAGCAGAAACACTATGTTTGATGAATGAGAAACATAAGGAATATCAAACCAACATTGGAATCTAGAAATACTATTCATACCCTACGTTCTGGTGTTTGAACACATGGTTAATCAATGGTGCATTCAGTATTTTATGTTGAAAAGGTTGAGCATAATGGGTCATTATCCCTATGCTACTTTTGATCCCTACATTATGTGCATGTAAAAGTATGGTTTTGGAACCATACGTTGGTAGGAACCCTACACGACACAATAGAACCCTATGCTACACAAAGGAACCATACACTATATTGTTGAACCTTATGTTTGGTATTTTGTAATTACCTGAAGGAACCTTATGTTTGAATTTTCAACGATTCTGTTTTAAATCCATGATATTTTTTGCGCGATTTCTACAAAAGTCTTCTTAGTATTAAAGATCATTATAAACCTATTTTATGAACCATTCAAAGGCACACATGCAATGGATTAAATCATTCATATTTATAAGGGAAGTTATGAATATCTTTGAATGATTTGATTTCAAATATTCATGATTAATTTTGTTTCTAGTTTTGAGGTACTTTTTTGACTATATTTAGAGAGGTTTTAATTGATTTAAATAGGAGTTTTTAAAATTTTCAACACTAAATTATTATGGATATATTGTTAGAGGAGTTATTCAAATTATTTTGAATTCATTTATTAGTGATTTATTATATGGGAATAAAGAGGAAATGATGATACACTATTATTGGGATATTTATGAAGGTTATTGACTCTATTAATTTTTTATATCCAATGGAAGATGAATTCTATTACAACTGTTGTATATTTATTCTCTCTCTCTCTCTCTCTTTATATATATCTCTGGAAGGAAAAAAATACACAATGAAGAAAAGTGGAGACATGAATACTCTGTTAAAAA
Source organism: Viscum album (assembly GCA_963277665.1). Taxonomy (NCBI): domain Eukaryota; kingdom Viridiplantae; phylum Streptophyta; class Magnoliopsida; order Santalales; family Viscaceae; genus Viscum; species Viscum album. Next base: position 1,162,830,944 of record OY728153.1, on the reverse strand, counting down.
GATGGTGCTGAGAATATTCATACTAAAGCTCAATGGGTTTGAAGATAGAATTGAAATTCTTTATTCATTCTTATTCTCTCATGGTGTAGATAAGACAAAAGCATGCACAAACATTGTCTTATATATTTGATGTTATTTAAAGATGAAGAAGCCCGCTCAACATTGAAGATTATTTTTCTATGGATATTGTGCTATATTGAGGATCTGATTTTATATGTTAGTTTCTACTGCAAACTGTGAAGTTCAACCAGTACCATCAACAAAATCAATCTCTATTGGTTTGGTGGAGTATAAATTGTATGAACTCAGTTGCGGTGGAATGTCAACTTCTTAGACTAAGATGTAGATATTTCGGTTCCTTATAAAAGAACCATAAGGTCCAGTAAAATACTTGTAAGGTGTCAACTTCCTACACTTGGTTGTGTATTAAAAGCTCTTGTGATAAGAGGACATAATAGTGAAAATCACCAAGATTGTGGAGTAGAGAATTGGTGGAGTGGACTAGGGTATTTATATTCCCCGAACCACTATAAATCCTTGTCTTCTTTTCCTTTATTTAATTCCATTACACTCTCAAATTTAATAGAGAAGGAAAGGATCACTTCATTTCAAGAGGGTTGTTTTAATATTGTCAAGATTCTTAAAAGGTCACAATTAACGCCCTCTTTTGTCTTCTTCATAGCCATCCTGAACTAACAAAAATTGGTAAGAAAAAATGAAGAGTTTATTTATCACGATGAAAAGAAATAAAGTTCATCCTAAGGTAACACTGATAGTTCAATGTATTAAATATGGGTAACTTGGCCATTATCCAAGTCAATACCCTAATCCAAGGGCTAACTAGGATTATAAACATCTAAAACCTCCTAGAATAAGGGAACAATAAAATGTCTATGCTATAATAATTGGTAAAGTGGATTATGATAATTAAGGTACACTTATCCTCCATTAAAAATTTGCATATTTCTTGTTGGAGTTTTATTATAATAACTCTAATATATATATAAAGGTTTCTAAGAGAATTAAATAACCACCCAAATTATTCAGTATTTAATTATCATGGAAACATTCTTGTTATATGATTATTATATACAAATTTTATGTTTTTGAGAATGTGCCTCACAAAAATCTTATTATTCTTCCTTTAGATGGATTTATTATGATTTTTAAATTGATTGGTTCTCTCTAAATAGAGGAAAAATTTAATTTTTAAATAAGTGAATCACATTCCATTTCATTTTATAATAATCAATCAATACAAGGATGATTATGAACTCTATTTAGAATAATATTCTATAATATGGATCTTGATACTAAATAACAAGGGACTCTTAGATTAAATAGTTGGAAAGAAACTAAAATATTAGGGATATTACCATTTTAAAGGAACAAAATTGTTTGCTAGTATTACTTAAGTTGGAAAGTTTGATATCTCAGTAAACATTATTTCTTGATTCATATATTCATTGTGCATATCTTAACTATTTTCTTTAAAAACTAATAATTAAAATTATGAGGATGTAATTTATTTTGGGAAAATGGGGAATGGAAATGTAATGCCCCAAGATTTTACTATATATATATATATTGATTTTAAATAAATAAAATGTGTTTATTAGCTATGTCAACATGCATTATAGAATGAAAATAAACTATGCCACCTTTTATTAAAATTAACATAATCATTATAAAGTAGTCATAATATTGATAGGTTTAAATAAGGGTAACTGTATTATTAAATTTACATAGAAATAAAAATAATGAAAATAAATTAATAAAATTAAATTGGTATGGATAAATGAATAATAAATAATTTTATGCACAAAATATGTTTTTCTTAAAAAATTTCCTTTTTATATTCTATTCATTTTATTATATTATGATTAAATGATGATTTTAATGATTTTTTTATTAATATATAGAATAAAATAAGTAAACATCCATATAATAGTTTTTACACAGAAAGTAATAAATTCATTTTATGATTATAAGATGCATTTTTCTTAAAATTGATTGAAATGTGTGTTTATTATATTTTTTAAAACATTGTATATTTTTTTTGTAAAATAATTTAAATTGATCTATTTTAAATGATGAACTAAAATTTTATATTTAAAATTATATTCAAATAAATTAATACTTTTTTTAGATTAATTTTAAATAATATTAAGGATACTTAATGATTAAAAAATCAATTTCTACAAAAACGAATTTTCTACGCATTATATGTTTTAATTTAAAAGATAATTTTCTTATATTTAGAATATTAATTAGGTTAAATAGAGTAAAATTTTGGATTCAACACATCTAAATTTGGTAGGAAAATTCATCTTATATTTTTAGTGATAAATTAACTACCATGATTAATATTTAATCAATATTAATAAGTGTTTAAATGGATAGTCTATTGTGGTTCAATTTTTACTAAATCAATTTGACACTTTGACCTTAAAAAATAAATTTGTTAGATTATAATTTCATACCTATATGTTTCACAAAAATTTCCCCACATAATTCACCTAACTCACCAAACCCACCCAACCCCCATGTGATACCATTCTTGCACCTTACCTAACTTTATTTTCTATAAAAAATACCCTCTTTTTCACTTATAAAAGGAGCTTAATACGACCAATTCTCTCATCCATCTCCACCCAAAAAGCATTTATATTGATATTACCTTCCCTATCACTCTATACATACCATTCAAGGGGTTACTAAGTTTATAAGGAATCCTATCAAGCTTTAGGAATCTACTAAGAATGGTAAGGGTTCTCCTCCCCCACCTTTTGATTCAAGCACCTTTTTTGTGATAAACACTTTCAGTTTCAATTGATTATGCTTTCATGTGTTCCAAACTAATCATTTACAACAAAAATGATGAATTATTGATGATTTAATACCCTTATATCTCGTTAAACCCATTCTATTTTCCTTTTTATATAGTCTTAAAGATACCAAAAATCACTCCTTTATTTTCTTTTCCATAATTTGATATTATAAAATCCTAACCATATATTAATTCAAGGGTTTTCACTAGATATAAATATCCTTAATTGATTGAGGACTTCTATGTATGAAACCAAAATTTCTTAATTGTAGGATTGAAATGATGAAATACACACTTTTGTCACATGATTGATGTGGCACACATAATGATAAACATATAGAGGGTGCGTGCTTATAATGATCCAATGAATTGGGTAAATAATTAATCTCTATAAATGAAAATTTTATGATAAATGAGAAGCATTACTTATAAATGTTTTAGGATACTGTGGTGAATAACCTTGTTTATATTCATTAATGACACCTTTGTGATTAAATTTGGAAATATGCTTATGAATTTATCATGCTTGTGTGGTACCAACATTTTCATGTTATGACTCATTTCCTTATGTTCATTTTCTTATATTGTGCCTCCATTTTTACCCATGATGTTTATTTATGCTCTCTTTTCATTATTTATCCATTTTGAGATTTATTTTCACCCATTTATTTTTAAAAATGTTCCCATGAAATATTATGAAATGAGGTGATCTAGGATGAGATAATAAAGAAGTATTTAAAGAGAGTTAAAATGTCATGAACCCATCCCTTTAAGGTACCTGTCATGGGATATAAACAAAGTAAGATAGATAATGACCCCCCAATTACTGACTCCAGTAGGCCTTGGTTTGGAGACTAGCACCGACGGTATAAAATCTTACATATGGAAGGCATTAAAATTTATATAAAATTGGGTCAGGATATAGGATTAATTAACCACAAATTAACTCCATGATATAATATAAAATTAGGGATCCAAGACAACCCCATAATGTATGAATAATGTAAACAAATACAAAGAGTATCTAAATAAATACCAAAATAAATAGTCCTATGGTAGTGAACCAATGACAGCTCTAAAACCAAAGCTACTTATGTGAAACTCGATCCTCAAAGTCCTCCTAGAAACCTGAAAAAATTATATATATGTGGGGTGAGAATAACATATATACTTATTAAGTTATTACCCAATGTCTCTCATGCACATATAAAAATATCATACTAATTCACCCATGAGAAATCATAAAAACCAACAACACCTAAGAAGGTAAACTAACCAATCCCATCATCATCAAGGAAAGCTCACTAAATAATGCATCCAAGTATAGTAACATAATATAAAGCATATTGATAAAGAGTGTACGTAACAATAATTTCCCAATAATTATATTCCCTCACATCCCAACATCATACATCCTAGCACTCCCATCTCGTATGTAGAATCCTGACTGAAGACACTTGAGAAACCATATCATGCTAAAAAACCATGTGAAACTAGAAATCACAACCCACCCAAAGAAACCTGCCCCCCATCGCTTCTCACCCAAAGACACTTGGTCTATCTCATCACATCTCAACCAAAGCCGTATATCCTAAGTAGTAGGGTATCATGAACATGAAGGATATAAACCTCATTCCATCCTCCTACCATACATGACCCCCACCATGGACCACCTCATCATCTCATAAAACTTTACCAATAGTTCAATTTTTTTACTTCTATCCATTATGGCTTGTGGATATCAAAATCACATGGAAGATAGGGTGGAAAGAATAGGTAGAAAGACATCTATACTCACCATCTATATGTTATAAAAAACAACCCCAAAACATTTTGGAGTTAGAAGATAATGCTATATGTGGGTGGGGTGTGTATATAAATCACAATAAAAATAAAATATATAGTAGTCGCACACACAAGCCCAACCTATGAGTTAATAACAAGAGTACCATCCTAACTCACATTATCATCAAAAATCCTCACAACTCTTTCCACTTTCACCACTAAATCTAATTCATAACACCACATGAGTAAGTCATGTGGCAAAAACCACAATCAACATTCCATATTTTCTTTTAAATTTATTCCATTACTAGATTTTCTGAATTAATAACCATTATCATTATTAAGCCCTTTCATTTTCACATTTAACAAACCTCTTTAACCATGCTTCCCATTTTATTTCAAGAGTTAATTATAATTTCTAACCCATTCCATTTCAGTTTCATTATTAACATTTATTCAATCAATATTAGAAAACTAACTCAAAATATCACAAACACAAACAACCCATCCATCTCACATCAACAATGCCTTGCACCACAACCACATCTCATCACATTCACCACATCTCATCAAACATTCCACACATCGGCCCATATGACATCCCATGCTAACCAACCATTGCATCACTAACCAACATGCACGACATCCCATCTATTTAACACTATAGTCACACAAAATCCCACACCACACAATGGAAATCAGTAAAAAAAACCAAAAAAAGAAACATAGTTCAACTTCTACATATTTCACAATTTAGTTTCATGGGATTTAATTAATTTACATTCACTGGAATTATTTAAAAAATAGGATTTTACATGGGTAACCATTTCTTTACCCATATATAAGTGATTATCCATTTAATTCATGGTGATATAAGAAAATCACACCAAAAAGTTGCATATTCATAACAAATATAACACAAAAAAGGATCCCAACAACCATGATTTTTAGAAAGGGAATCAAGCATGTATGGACTAATTGAAAATAATATCAAAGTAGTAAAACATGTGATTTATTCACTTACCCCATTAATTTTAATCAATTTTTTTTATTATCTCCATTATAATGGTGCATACCATTTCCCCAAAGGTGAACAAAATCCTGACCCCCCATATGAATAACTAAAGGATGAAAGATAAAAGATCCCCTACCTCAAAGAATACTTCCAAAAAACTATGCATAATCGGGAAATGGAGAAACAATTGAAAGATTTAAACTACACAAGGAAAATCTAGATCAAGTTGAACCACACTAGGGGGTTATCAAAACACAGCCCAAACACACCATGAATTGAAACAACATCATCACTATGATTTCCCAAATTAAGATAAAGTAGGAAACTACATATCAAGTAGGATAAATCACATTGGATTGAAAAAAATGAAGACTCTATAATATAAGGATAAAATATAGAGGAAAAGTGCTAAATGATCTCCAAAAATTACCTAGGGTTCATCCAAGGTTTTAGAGATACAAAAATAGAACGAAAGAATTCTAGCGATCCCTAAAATTTATAGAAAAGTTGGACCTCAACACGTTCACATCGTGAAACACACATTCATGTTGTGAATCATCATTTGGTCCCCCAATTCAAGCCATGAAATAAATTGATGGTATGAGTTTCTCAAGCTCCAAACTTGATGAACATCCACTGAATTTAATGGTGCCTATTCATGTCATGAATAATTCATTCACATCATGAGTTCATTGAGTTTATAAATTTCAGACAGAACTTCAATCTATGAATCACCAACCTCTTCGTTGTGAAATAACCTCTCATGTTATAAACACATGTTCAAATCATGATCCACCAATAATAATATATGTTAAGCTCAAAACTCTACTAAACCCTCTGTGAACCTCCTCAAACTGTCTCCAACTCCCAAAAAAAAACAAATAAATGGTCTAAGGAGGAATAAACCATTACATTAGATACCTATAAAATTATTATCATCCTCAGGAATCAAACAAAACTAGAAAAGGAAAGGGAAGGGTTTGAACAACCATCCCACAAGATTCCTCTTTAGGATCTCATTACAACCCAAACACTACTACCAACCAAACACACCAAGCCAAGAAGAAAACATTTGAAAAACATGCAACACAACCACATCACAAAATAATTTTACACCAGTATCAGGCCACCAAATTTTCACATACACATTAAAACCTCCACATATCCCAAGATGAAAAATACTTCAAGCACCACAAAACATGCCCCCAGGAACACAAATCGAGGAATTAGACCTTTCACATCAACATATTATCCTCTCTGGGTGGAATTAAATCAACTACATGGTTTTGAAACATGTATTATTATAACACATATTGATTTAGAAGTGGAATTAAACTTCTCATTTGTTGGAATAATTAACACACATCACTTTTTTAAGTTTCAAATCATATCTCATAAAACAACAATATTCAAACATCACATCATCAAGAAAAATTGAACAATCCAAAACTCAAAACAACTGCAGGTAATGGGAATAAATCTGCATCTCATTTTACCAAATACTCTCTTCCAGGTCACCATGCCTCCACAATACATGAACCAATGGGATGGTTCTTCCATGAAACTATTTATCTTAATGATCCTGGATCTTTACTAGCCACTACATGATTCTCTAATTGTCTTAAATATTCAAATTTACCTAGTATGTTATGTCGGAGTCATCATGAAGATACCAATAGAGACGAGACATGTTGAAAATTTCCTGGATACTATATACCCTTGGGAGAAGCACCCAATGATATGCCACCATGAAAAAATGATCCAACACCTTGAAAAGTCAAAAAAACTAGGGAGAAATCTTACACTCCTTTCCAAACCTTTGTTTCCCCTGTTGAGGGGAGAACCACATGAACACATGATATCCAACCTAAAATTCTATGTGATTATACCTACAAATAGCATAGGAATTATAATGGTCCTACACCACCCCTTAGCTATACTCAAACCATATAGATCTTCTCGGTCATACTCTGCACCACATCAGCACCAAGAACTTCTGACTCCCCAACCCCTTCTAGCTCAAAGTAAAATGACATGATCTCTTGCAAAATGCATCAAATAGATCCATGATAATGTTTGTGTGGTAGCATTTTTTGTATGAGAACTTAAAAAATGGATGGTAACTTTTACCAATATCCACCCAAAGTCTAAGAAGATGGTACACAACAAATCCTTCAGCATATGAATGTTACACTCCATCCGACCATCCGCCTGAGGTGGAAAGCAGTATTGAAGCATAACTAAGTGACATAATCATGCTGTGATATTATATAGGATCATTAGAAAAATGGGAATCCCAATAATATATTATGGTCCTTGGTAATGCATGAAGCCTAAGCACATCATCCATATACCACCTCACTAATAAATCTATGATACTCAATTCACAGATCACCAGAAAGTGAGATGGATTCTTTAGTAGGTCCACAATCACCCAAACTACTTCACATCATTCATAAACAAGAGGTATCCCAGTGAAAAAATAAATCAATATTTTCTCCCATTTCCACTCGAGTATGTCCAATGGATACAAAATCTTCTAGGAACATGGTGTTTATATTTCACTTATTAACAAACCAAAAATTTAGCCAAAATCTCTACCATCAGCTGTTTCATCCCAAGCCACTAAATCTACCTCATCAAGAAATAGTACATAATATTCACACCAGGATGTACCACTAAAGTTGAGATATGAATATCATAGAGAAATCCCTTGTCCATTTCCAATAGAAAAAATAGCCTCCCCTAAAACAATAGCCATTTTGACCATCCTCTATACACTCCCTGGTGCATCACCATGGCCATGAATCATATCTACCTATAAGTATTACAATTGAGAATACTCCCCCTACCATATCATGTATAAATTTATGATCATATAATAAATATAACATCAACCATTTATTTCCTCCACATGAAGATGCATCACTGTAAGCTCCTCCATCTCTTTCCACACACCTCAAAATCCCAAACCATAACTCCTTGGGACTGATGAATCAATGCATCAAGAAAAACATTCCCATTTACTAGGGTGTAAGAGTTATAGAATTCATAATCCTAGAGAAAATCTTTCAACCTCCATTTTCACAAATTCAGATCATGCTGAGAAAATACATACCTCAAGGTCTTGTGATCCGTGAAGATCACAAAATATTCTCCGATGAGGTAACACTGATAAAAATTTAGCACGAACACGACTACTACCCACTTAAAATCATGGGTGGAATACCTACTCTTGTGGGGATATAAATACCTATACCACTAATATATTAATACATTATAATGTATTAAGATGCATCCCAAGCCCAGAGTAGAAGTTTTGTAGAACACCTCAAACATTACCCATTCCTCTAGAAACTAGTGCACTGAGGCACTAATCAATTTTCCCTTTTGGTAGTAAAAATCTACCTAAAACTAAACATTATAGATAAAATTCTATACCTTACTAGTAAAAACTATCAGTGAGGCTGAAATTTGTGAGAAATAAGACATGTAACTCTAGTAATAGCCTTAAAGATTGAGGAAGCTACAAACTTCTGCCATATTCTTGGATTCTTCCCAAGAAACAACTACCTCAAACTTTGAAGGGTCTATGAACACACCTTGATAAGATACCACATTCCCATAGAAATGTACCTCTCACATATAGAACTTTCACTTGGATAAATTCCCATAGAGCTGGTGGTGTTGAAGGATATGTAGATTTCTTTGAGATAATCGACATGCTCCTCATATGGACTCAAGTAGATTAAGATATTATTGATGAACAAAATGATTAATTGGTCCAAGAACTCTTGGAATATAGAGTTCATGAGTTCCATGAAGCATTCAAGATATCAAATGATATTACCAAAAACTTATAGTATCTGTAAAGACCTGTAAAATTCAAGAAAATTTTTTTCTTAATTTTCTTTGGGATTTTACAAGAACGCAGTTTCTGACGGCACTTGATTCTGAGGCCCGGTGTGCCCAGAATTTCTATCTGAAGTTTATCTTGGGTACGTTCAGTGAACAAACGAGCGGAAATTTCTAACTTTTGAACCGATGCTCAGAATTGAATTCCGAGGGCACCGATGGAACCGTAACACCAGTAATTGCTTAGGAACACCTGTTCCAGAGTTGCGTTATCACGTGAGTAGATGATAAAAATTGTGGAAGTTAAAAATAAAAATTTAACAACAATTTTTATTTTCCACTTGGTAGTTTATCCTAAGTAAGGGTGTTGGGGGTGGGACCCACTTGTGTTAACCAACATTGAGAGGATAAGGTGGTGTGGGACCCACATGATCCCAACCCCTCACTTTCCTAACTCCTCAAAACCCCCCATTTAATTTTGCCAACATATCTCCTCATTAATTTTTTAACAAGTTTTGTTTAATTAAATGAGTGGACTAAATTTTGAATGTTCAAAATTTAAAGTGTTTGAAAAAAGGAATAAAATAAGGTTAAGGCCTTATTTTATTTTGGTTGCATCTTTGTGTTGAAGGGGGGGGGGGGCATTCTTTTTTTCTTTTGGAAGAACTTCATCTTCCGGGCGAAGAACTTTTCTACCACGACGAAGAACACCGTCACGTCTTTCTTCCGAAGAACGACGACGTGCCATCCCTCGTTCTTCTTCCCACGTCAAAGGAAGGGAGACGCCGTTCCACCTCGGGCAATCTCCGTCTTCGTCTACGAATCCTCTTTCCGTGACACCGACCCGCGACGTGACGTCTTTTTTTCTCCGCGACGGAAACCTCGTTCAAGCCACGCTCGAGGTAGGGGATTTATTTTATTTTGTTTGAGATTACTCCATTTTTTTATTATTCTTTGTGAATATATCCAACTGTTATCGTTTAACGAGAGGGGGCCAGACTGCACTAAGACGGCCGACCCACCTCCACTTTTCCATGTTGGATTCTTTTGTGGTTTGAAATGGGAGTGGCGCGGTGCCGTCGCACCGCGCGGCATCGTTCGACAAGAAATGCGCGTCGCCGTCCCTCCACGCCGCGTAATCATACAAGGACGCGACGCTGTCGCGCCGCATTGGTGAAACTCGAAAATACCGCGGCCAGAGCGGGGTCGCGGTGGAGGGGCGTGGTGCCGTCGCACTACACTGGACGAACCAGGCTGCGGCCGGTTCCGGGCCACGGCGGAGCAGGGTGACCGGCGGCCGGTTCTAGGCCGCCGGTGTCGGCGAAGGAGGAAGGACCAGACGTCGCCGGTCCTTGTTGGAAAAACCGGCCGGCCGGTGTGGGCCAGCCGGAGAAAGGGAAAACTGGGGGAATTAATTCCCCCAGCCGGCCAAGCAACGACCCCATTAATGGGGCCGCGGTTACAGGGAAACCGGGGGGGGCATCGCCTCCCCCCCGCGAGCCGGAACGGCTCGGCCGTTTGGCCGAGCCAGCTGGCGCCACGCGCCGGGTCACCGGATGGGCCAGGCCGGACTGACCCGGACCTGGGTCGGTCGACCCAGTTCGGGCCGACCGGGGGGGGGGGGGGGGGGTCTCGGGCCAGGTCGGTCTGGGCCCGAAACCCCCGTTTTCGGACCGTCTTCGGTCTTTTGGCCATAGCTTGGTCTACGGACCTCCGATCGACGCACCATCAATTGCGTAGTGATCCATGGAACGAGACGGTCTTTTCGGTAATTTTCAATCAAGGTTTCGGAATACTTTGGGATCGGCCGGGTTGGTTCGTACACGAAACCAACCGGGCCCTCAGAGCAGAAACACTCATATCTTGAGCTTCGGACGTCCGATTGACGTGACATCGGCTTTGATGAATTCCTCTAAGTGAGACGGATCTTTTGGCTTACTCCGCCCGAGGTTAGGACGCAGGTGGAGTACGGTCGGGTTGGTTTTTCCTTAAAAACCAACCGGGCCCCTGGGATGAAAAAGCCAATAACTCTCAGACCGGGCGTCCGATTGACGCGCCGTCTACGATGTTGAGTTCCTGTTGACGATACAGAACTTTTGGATACATCAACTTTGGACTATGTGTCAGTTGATGTATCAGCCTCTCGGATCGTGGAGCGGACCCTCGCGAACGAGCTTGCTGTGTGCAGGAACCCTAGAGCTGGCTGCGACTGCTACTGTGACGACGACGACTGTACAGAGATCCTCAGTGGATTCGACGACGAAGACTACAACACTCAGCGATCCTACGTGGATCAGTGCTACCGATCCTATGTGGGTCCGATCCTGTGTGGGTCAGCACTCAGCGGTTCTGTGTGAGCCAGTGCCTACAGATCCTGTGTGGGTCTGATCCTGTGTGGGTCATTGCGGGGGTTAGTTTCCTATCGATCCTTTGTGGGTCATTGCGGGGGTTAGTACCTATCGATCCTTTGTGGGTCCGACGACTTAGATGGATCAGTGATCATCTCTATCGTCTTTCGAAGAAGTATACCTGTGTGAGCTGAAATCCTGTTTTGCTTTCCTATGTGGATTGTGTTGAGCTATCCTGTGTGGATTGATGTTTTGCTTTCCTGTGTGGACTGGGTTGTATTTGGGCACGGATTTTGGAGCCGAATGAGAATTGATGACTTAGGTATATGTATGGGTATATACCTAAGCCGTGTCGGATGTACTTCGTGATTGTATCTTTCCTTTGTGATTATCCTTTGTGGATTCTGGGAGACCTTCGGGGGTCTCAGGGTCCCTACTGAGTAGCTTATACTCACCCCTGCACGGGCTATGCCCGCACTACGTTGTGTTGGTTGCAGATGACGGACAACACTGATCGTGGTGGAGGCTTGCGGAGAAGGACGGTACCTGGAGGTGGACCACTGGGCGGGACGTACTCGGAGCGGTAGGCTGGACCCGAGGAGTAGTGGAGGCTTTCTGTACCCACCCTTCAGGTGGGATTTCCATTGGATAGCTCGACGTTGCGGCTTTAATTTTCAGTTGCTGTTTTCCCTTTCCAGTTGTACTTTACTTTCAGTTTGGGTTTGTATACTGGTCCACTTACTTTTCCGCACTTACTTTTGTACCAGTTTTTACTTAGTGTTTACTTCTGCCTGTTTGCTCTGTGGTGTTTGTGGTTTACTTTACAAAGGCAATGCCTTCCCTTTTTACCAGAATTTATGCCTTGGTGCTAGTCGCCAGCCCCTGGCCTATGGAAGGTGGGCTTGGGGTTGTCACGACACGGGCCCCAAGGACGGGTCGTGAAAAATTGGTATCAGAGGAGTTCGGTTCTTCTACAGAACATGGAATCTGATCTTTTTCTATATGAAGCAATAATGTTGAGCGTATTGAGTGTGGTTATCAGTACAGGGAGTCCAGTGATGGTGCGGCGACCAACGTATCTGTACACCAGGACCCTGACTTCTGATTTCCAACTTAATGCACTAAAACATTGATTGCATGTGTGTTTCAAGTTTTCTTTATGATTATTTTGTATCAGCTCACCAGGTATACTATTCTGACCATGGCACACCTGTTTCCTTTTCAGGATGGCCCCACGATGGCGGCCAGCTAGGGTTCTGAGAGTTGATCATGACGACAGCCCACCGAGTGACGAGGCCTTGGTACAGGGCCCTTTGACAGCTGAGGCACCGGCGGTACCTCTACCCGCCGAGCCACTGATGCTTCCAGCCCCAGCCGCTGACGATGCACGTCTCCTTAGTGCACTGCATGAGTTCCAGCACCAGCGACCACCCAGGTTCCACGGGGAGACAGACCCCCAGGCAGCTGAGGACTGGCTGGAGGAAGTGGTGAGAGTTTTCAGGTTAGTGAGGACACCAACAGACCTCATGGTGATCCTCGCAGCGAGCCTACTGCATGCAGCAGTAGGCTGATGGTGGAGCTTGATGCTCCAGGTTCACAATGAGGCATCTCTTCTCTGGACGGACTTTGAGAGCCTCTTCCGCTCGGAGTTCGTCCCAGTCACCCTCCGTGCGGTGCGCATCAAGGAGCTTCTACAGCTGTGGCAGGGCAGTATAACAGTCGCCCAGTACTCGGCGAGATTTACCGATCTCTCGCGCTACTCGATAGACATGGTACGAGACCCATTCTTCCAGGCCCGGACCTTTGAGTAGGGATTGAGGTATGAGATCAGGGCATCGCTGATCTCCCTAAGCATTCCGACCCAGGCAGGAGTACTGGAGCGAGCTCTTTTGATCGAGAGCTTTCTTGCTGAGCCTTCATCAGTGCCGAGACCCACCGCAGGGCGGCAGGTAGCAGAGTCTTCTGCAGCAGGCAGTCGACGGATGACTCATAGGTCTAGGCAGACCAGACCCTTAGGCAGACGACCTCAGGACACTGGATCAGCAGTGCGGGGCACACAGTGCGGAGCCAGTCTTTCGAGAGGCTGACAGTGCTACTCGTGCGGCGGGCAGGTCCACATGGCTCGTGACTGCCCGACCCGCCGTGCCAAGGAGCAGCAGACGGTTGAGGGGCCACCCAGGCAGAGGCAGAGGGTCAACCGTGGCGGTCCGCAGGGAGCAGGCGGACGAGGCAGAGGAGATGGCTGAGCAGTAGGTGGTTGGCGACGCTTTGAGACCCCACCACCACCACCACCAGGAGGTCTACCCCGACCACAGGGAGCTGGTGGGAAGAGACAAGCCCAGCTCCAGGCAGCAGATTCCTAGGACCACGACGTGCCCGAGATGATTTGAGGTACTATCTGTGTCTATTCCACCCTTGCTGTAGTTCTTATAGAAACAGGAGCGAGTCACTCTTTCATAGCCGCTGCCCTTGTTCGGAGCTCGGAGATTCCGACAGAGCTGTTGGCTCGATCCTTACGGCTAGAGACTCCTACGGGAGCAGACTCGACAATTACACACTGGTGCCGACAGTGTGAGCTTACTCTTGGAGGCGAGATCTTCGGCTGGGATCTTCTTGTAGCGGCGTCGAGGCCTTACGATGCCATCTTGGGCATGGATTGGTTATCTACAGTCCATGCACAGATTGACTGTTTTAGGCGCAAGGTGCGTTGTGTACGCACCGACGGGAGCAGGTTCATCTTCACCGGCGAGAAGGGGGCCTTTGAAGCACAGGATGGACTTTCGCGGAGGAGAGGATAGCCCATCACTCACCAGTTGGATAGTCTCATCCTAGGAGCAGTTGACATGCAGAGTCCTGGTTTTCCTGCAGTGGTGGATCAGTATGTGGACGTTTTCTCCGACAACGTTCCAGGGCTACCTCCTCGCAGAGAGGTAGACTTTTATATCGACCTATACCCCAGGACAACCCCGATATCGACTCCAGCATATCGGATGACCCCCGCCAAGCGTCGAGAGCTACGAGTATAGTTGGAGGACTTGCAGGGCAAGGGATTCATCCGACCCAGTGTTTCACCCTGGGCTTCCCCGATATTGTTTGCCAAGAAGGCGGACGGGAGCTTGTGACTTTGTGTCGACTATCATCGCCTGAACCAGGTGAAAGTGAGGAACAAGTATCTTCTACCATGGATTGATGACCTCTTCGATCAGATCAAGGGAGCACGGTGGTTCTCGAAGATAGACCTCAGGTCAGGCTATCATCAGCCCAGAGTTCGAGACGAGGACGTGCAGAAGACGACCTTCAGGTGTCGGTATGGCCACTATGAGTTATTGGTTATGCCATTCGGAATAACCAATGATACAAAAGTGTTCATGGCCATCATGAACAGGATATTTCAGCCATACCTCGATCGATTTGTCGTGGTCTTCATCAATGAAATTTTGATTTACTCGACGACTGAGGAGGAGAACACCTACCAATTGCGGGTTGTACTAGACACACTCTGAGAGCACCAACTTTATGGTAAGCTCTCTAAGTGTCAGTTCTGGATACGTGAGGTCCACTTCTTGGGACATGTCATCTCTAAGGCGGGAGTTGCGGTGGATCCTCTGAAGATCGAGGCAGTGCTGGCTTGGGAGCCACCCAGGAGCGTGGCGGAGGTGCAGAGTTTCTTGGGACTAGATGGATACTACCGGAGATTCGTGCCAGACTTCTTCAGAGTTGTGGCACCACTCTCAGCTTTGACGAAGAAGGGGAAACCCTTTGTATGGACAAACAGATGTCAGTAGAGCTTCCAAGAGCCGAGACAGAGATTGACCAGCGCACCTATCTTGAGGTTACATGAGGAAGGAGTTGGGTACGTAGTCTAATGCGATGCATCAGGGACCAGACTTGGATGTGTCCTGATGCAATAGCGGGCCGTGATCGCCTATGGATCACGTCAGTTGAGGCTGCATGAGCAGAAATACGCTACCCATGATCTAGAGTTAGCAGCAGTGGTCTTTGCTCTGAAGACTTGGCGACACTACCTGATGGCCGAGCGCTTTACAGTCTTTTTTGATAATCAGAGTCTCAGAAACATCTTCTCTCAGAAGGATATGAATCTGAGACAGTGGTGATGTCTCAAGTTCCTACAGGAATATGACTTTGAGATAGTCTATACTTTTGGGAAGGGGAATGTGGTAGCCGATGCCCTCAGCAGGAGGATGGGCATTCAGCTACTTGAGGAGGCGACAGAGCAGCTAGCCTCTTTACAGATATCCTTCATGGATAGAGATGGAGCATCCTTTCTTCAGTCTCTCACAGTCACTCCTCCACTACTACAGCGGGTCAGAGAGGCACAACGTGGGGATGCTGACTATGAGACGTGGCGTGCACAGATATCCTCTGGATAGGCACCTGATGGTTTCTCCTTTGGAGCAGAGCACAACATCCTTTTCAGAGGATGTACCTTGGTACCAGTTTCTTTACGGGAGGAGGTGCTGATAGAGTTTCACACTTCTCCTTTGGCAGTACATCCTGGATTGGCAAAGATGTACCAGAATCTCAGACGGCAGCACTGGTGGCCGGGCATGAAGAAGGCTGTGGCAGAGTTCGTTTCTCGATGCCTCACCTGCCAACAGGTGAAGGCTGAGCACCAGGTACCAGCAGGCTTGGTACATCCCTTAGAGGTCCCGGAGTGGAAGTGGGAAGGGATATCTATGGACTTTGTGACTGGACTTCCACGCACTTCCAGAGGTCACGACTCCATTTGGGTGATTGTTGACCGACTCACCAAGTTGACACACTTCTTACCCATCAGAGAGCAGGGCTTAGTGGAGAGCTTGGGATGACTTTACGTTCAGGAGATTGTACAGCTTCATGGTGTGCCATCATCTATCATCTCCGATCGAGATGCTCGCTTTACTTCCTGGCTTTGGAAGGGGTTGCAGGAGGCATTCGGGACAAAGCTATGTTTGAGCACATCCTTTCACCCTCAGACGGATGGTCAGACGAAGAGGACCATTCAGACTCTTGAGGACATGCTCCGTGCATGTATCCTCAACTTTGGTCATAGTTGGGAGGACCACCTACCCTTGTTGGAGTTCGCGTACAACAACAGCTACCACTCCACCATCCGGATGGCACCATACGAGGCGTTGTACAACTGACCTTGCAGATCTCCTTTGTGCTGGATAGAACCTGGGGAGTCAGCACTTGTGAGACCGGAGATGATCCAGGCCACGATAGAGAAGGTCCAAATCATCCAGGAGCGGATGAGGACAGCTCAGAGCTGACAGAATTCATATGCTGACAGGAGGAGGAGGCCACTAGAGTTCGAGGATGGTGACCACATCATCTTTCGTGTCTCACCTCGATGTGGATTAAGGAGATTTGGCCGGGGCAGCAAGTTGTCTCCACGCTTCATCGGACCATTCCAGGTCCTCAGCAGGATTGGCGAGGTGGCTTATCGCCTAGCTCTACCACCTCAGTTGCACCGGGTGCACGACGTCTTCCACGTATCTCAGTTGAGGAGATATGTGAATGACCCGACACATATCATTGACCATGGGGAGATTGACGTTGATGATGGGGTGACTTTCGTGGAGGTCCTGGTGGAAATCAAGGATCGACAGGAGCGGGTCCTACGTGGATGGTCGATTCCTCTGGTATGCATCAGATGGCAGCACGGGAACCTCCAGGAGAGCACTTGGGAGCGGGAGGCTCAGATGCGTGCTCAGTACCCACTTTTGTTTCCCTAGTTTATGATGTATCTTTACGGGGATGTAAATCCCTAAGGTGGGAGTAATGTAAAGACTCATAAAATTCAAGGAATTTTTTTTCTTAATTTTCTTTGGGATTTTACAAGAACACAGTCTCTGACGACACTTGATTTTGAGGCCCGGTGTGCCCGGAATTTCTATCCAAAGTTTATCTTGGGTACGTTCAGTGAACGAACGAGCGGAAATTTATAACTTTTGAACCGGTGCTCGGAATCGAATTCCGAGGGCACCGATGGAACCGCAGCGCCGATAATTGCTTAGGAACACCTGTTCTGGAGTTATGTTATCATGTGAGTAGATGATAAAAATTGTGGAAGTTAAAAATAAAAATTTAACAACAATTTTTATTTTCCACTTGGTAGTTTATCCTAAGTAAGGGTGTTGGGGGTGGGACCCACTTGTGTTAACCAACCTTGAGAGGATAAGGTGGGGTGGGACCCACACGAGCCCAACCCCTCACTTTCCTAACTCCTCAAAACCACCCATTTAATTTTGCCAACATATCTCCTCATTAATTTTTTAACAAGTTTTGTTTAATTAAATGAGTGGACTAAATTTTGAATGTTCCAAATTTAAAGTGTTTGACAAAAGGAATAAAATAAGGTTAAGGCCTTATTTTATTTTGGTTGCATATTTGTGTTGAAGGGGGGGGGGGGCGTTCTTCTTTTCTTTTGGAAGAACTTCATCTTCCGGGCGAAGAAATTTTCTACCACGACGAAGAACGCCATCACGTCTTTCTTCCGAAGAACAGCGACGCGCCATCCCTCGTTCTTCTTACCAAATCAAAGGAAGGGAGACGCCGTTCCACCTCGGACAATCTCCGTCTTCATCTACGAATCCTCTTTCCGCAATACCGACCCGCGACGCGATGTCTTTTTTTCTCCGCGACGGAAACCTCGTTCAAGCCACGCTCGAGGTAGGGGATTTATTTTATTTTGTTTGAGATTAATCCTTTTTTTATTATTCTTCGTGAATATATCCAACTGTTATCATTTAATGAGAGGGGGCCGGACCGCACTAAGACAGCCGACCCACCTCAACTTTTCCATGTTGGATTCTTTTGTGGTTTGAAATGGGAGTGGCGCGGTGCCGTCGCATCGCGCGTGATCGTGCGACAAGAAATGCGCGACGCCGTCGCGCCACGCTGCGTAATCATATAGGGACGCGACGCCGTCATGCCGCGTCGGTGAAACCTGAATATACCGCTGCCGGAGTGGGGCCGCAGTGGAGGGGCGTGGTGCTGTTGCACCACGCTGGACGAACCAGGCCGCGGCTGGTTCCGGGCCGCGGCGGAGCAGGGTGACCGGCGGCCGGTTCCGGGCCGCTGGTGTCGGCGAAGGAGGAAGGACCGGCCATCGCCGGTCCTTGTTGGCAGAACAGGCCAGCCGGTGCGGGCCGACCGGACAAAGGGAAAACTGGGGGAATTAATTCCCCCAGCTGGCCAAGCAGCGACCCCATTAATGGGGCCGCGGTTACAGGAAAACCGGGGGGGCATCGCCTCCCCCCCGCGAGCCAGAACAGCTCGGCCGTTTGGCCAAGCTAGCTGGCACCAGACGCCGGGCCTCCGGGCCGGGCCGGGCTGACCCAAACCCGGGTCGGGCCGACCGGGGGGGGGGGGGGGGGGGGTCGGCCCGGGCCCGAAACCCCCGTTTTCAGACCGTCTTCGGTCTTTTGCCCATATCTTGGGCTACGGACCTCCAATCGACACACCGTCAGTTGCATAGCGATCCTTAGAACGAGACGGTCGTTTCGGTATATCACACTCAAGGTTTCGGAATACTTTGGGTTCGTCCGGGTTGGTTCGTACACGAAACCAACCGGGCCCTCGAAGCGAAAATGCTCATATCTTGAGCTTCGGACGTCCGATTGACGTGCCGTCGACTTTGATGAATTCCTCTAAGTGAGACAGATCTTTTGGCTTACTCCGCCCGAGTTTTGGAAATAGGTGGAGTACAGTCGGGTTGGTTTTTCCTTAAAAACCAACCGGGCCCCTGGGACGAAAAAGCCAATAACTCTCAGACCGGACGTCCGATTGACGCGCCGTCTGCGACGTTGAGTTCCTGTTGACGATATAGAACTTTTGGATACATCAACTCTGGACTATGTGTCAGTTGATGTATCAGCCTCTCGGATCGTGGAGCGGACCCTCCCGAACGAGCTTGCTGTGTGCGGGAACCCTAGAGCTGGATGCGACTGCTACTGTGACGACGATGACTGTACAGAGATCCTCAGTGGATTCGACGGTGACGAATAGAACACTCAGCGATCCTATATGGATCAGTGCTACCGATCCTGTGTGGGTCCGATCCTGTGTGGGTCAGCGCTCAGCGGTTCTGTGTGAGACAGCGCCTACAGATCCTATGTGGGTCCGATCCTGTGTGGGTCATTGCGGGGGTTAGTTTCCTATCGATCCTTTGTGGGTCATTGCGGGGGTTAGTACCTATCGATCCTTTGTGGGTCCGACGACTTAGATGGATCAGTGATAATCTCTATCGTCTTTCGAAGAAGTATACCTATGTGAGATGAAATCTTGTTTTGCTTTCCTATGTAGATTGTGTTGATCTATCTTGTGTGGATTGACGTTTTGCTTTCCTGTGTGGACTGGGTTGTACTTGGGCTCGGATGTTGGAGCCGAACGAGAATTGTTGACTTATGTATATGTATGGCTATATACCTAAGCCGTTTTGGATGTACTTCGTGATTGTATCTTTCCTTTGTGGTTATCCTTTGTGGATTCTGGGAGACCTTCGGGGGTCTCGGGGTCCCTACTGAGTAGCTTATACTCACCCCTGCACGGGCTATGGCCGCACTACATTGTGTTGGTTGCAGACGACGGACAACACTAATCGTGGTGGAGGCTTGTGAAGCAGGACGGTACCTAGAGGTGGACCACTGGGCGGGACGTACTCGGAGCAGTAGGCTGGACTCGAGGAGCTGTGGAGGCTTTATGTACCCACCCTTCAGGTGGGATTTCCAGTGGACAGCTCGACGTTGCGTCTTTACTTTTCAGTTGCTGTTTTCCCTTTCCAGTTGTACTTTACTTTCAGTTTGGGTTTGTATACTGGCCCACTTACTTTTCCGCACTTACTGTTGTACCAGTTTTTACTTAGTGTTTACTTCTACTTGTTTGCTCTGTGGTGTTTGTGGTTTACTTTACAAAGGCAATGCCTTCCCTTTTTACCGGAATTTACGCCTTGGTGCTAGTCGCCAGCCCCTGGCCTGTGGAAGGCGGGCTTGGGGTAGTCACGGCACGGGCCCCGAGGACGGGTCATGACAGTATCATTGAAAGGAATTCTTCTAGGTATTCTCCTCCTTTAACCTCAACTTGTGATATATATACCATAGATCAATCTTAGAGAACTAAATATCCCCTCTAAACAAGTTAAAAAGACCATCGATCCTTAGAAGATGGTAAAAATTCTTGATATTCACCCGGTTAAACCTCTAGTAGTTTATACATTGCCTCCGAATATCATCCTCTTTCTTGGAAAATAACACTAGATCACCCTACGATAACACACTGGGCTAGATGAAGCCTTATATATCATATCATCTATCTGAATCCTCAACCCTTAAAACTCCGATTGTGTCATATGATAAGGAGACATTGAAATTAGAGAAACATTGGGTTATAGATCTATCTTGAACTAAATATCATGTTGAGAGGGTGTCATTATAACCTCCTTATGGAAAACATCCAGAAACTTCTTGATGACCTTGAGAACCTCCACCATCCTCATGTGTACTGATTCCATATACAACCCTGGAATCAAGGAAACAAGGGGATCCACATGATTAATTCATACCTAATAACCTCGTTCACTAATGAAAACTAAACATTAACTATCCTCATACAAGAACACAACCTTCCTCTAGAAACAGTTAATAACCAAGATCATGAATACAAAAAATCGATGATAAGGTTGAAATTGTATTGATATATTTGTATCAAGAAACAATCCCCATATGAATGATGTTTACCCATCATCAGTCTACACCCTCAGAACACATCAAACAAGATGTTATAGACTCCGAATGGTGTATTAACCACTAGGGGTGCATGAACCTTATTTACATATTGTTTGAGGGTACAAACTAAAGTAAGTTCAATAAAGGGCAGTAAGAATCCTAAATCAAACAAGCCACAGGAAAGGGTAGATGAGAAAATGATCTTACCTCTAATGATATTTGGATCTTCCAATGTTGGCACCTCCACAATATGAAACTATCCATGCCCGAATCCTATATCTTATTGTTATCGATCACATATACTTAGTTGATCTCTAAGGACCACTTAGAACTGATTATGTTAATAAACACACCCCCAAAATTAAATAATAATTTCCCAAAGTCCCTTGGGAAATCATGGAAAACACTAGCTCTAGAAGGCTGAAAAGGAATATATTGAGGTCAACTACATGTTGTTTGAAATTTTAAATTCCCTAATTCCTAAGAACTGCTTCTAAAGACTCCACTCCTTGAGGAACCCTACTGGTTCCCCTATCACGAAAACCCTCCTCATAAGTGAATAATCTCAATCAATTGTTACTTCTTATAAACATACAAATAAATTATAAAATTAAAATGAGTAACTACATTCTATATGGAAGGGATTGCTAACTCCTCAAGATTTTAAACATTGGAATCCTCATTAGGGAAAATATAAGTGGATAAATGAAAAATGTATTTAAACTGATCTCAAGAACTCACATTGACATGGTTCCCTATTGAATACTGATTTTATCCTTTCACATCAATTATTTCATTATAGATGACAATAACTCTTCTCATAACTCCTTATGTAAGTCATCACATGAAATTACTTCCTTCTTCCACTCCGCGTGATAAAAAGTAAACCACTGAGGAATTGCACCCCTCATCTAATTGACTACTAGTGAGTCCTAGTGCAATTCCTATGTCCAGATAATATTGAATGCGATCTCAATCTCCTCTATCCAAAAATTTATATCTAGATCAGATACACTTCCCTTATACATTTCCAAAGCTCACCTCTAAAAGGTACACAATTTCCTCTTCCACTAATAATCCTCTTCAATTGGATCAACACTTTAGTGGTCAACTGGGTTAGTCTATTAAACCTCACAAACCTAAACCACATGTGGATGATGTCCATTATCCATAGATGAAAAGGAAAATAAATATTTCCCTAATATTAGTAGAATGAAATTATATTAATATTCATTTAAATGAAATCATTTTAACTTCCCAAAACCACCCAATTTAGTTAAGAAAAAAATAATCGCGATGAGTGAACCTTTTCTAGGTTTCTAATAAGTAATTAGATACATTTCAAATGATAATTTGGTAGGATCAAAGTTATTTTATTAGATCAAAGGGGACCCTAAAATACCACAACCTAGATAGTATTCCCTTTCATATGTCACAATACAAGATAAAATGATGTTGTTACCCTACCAACCCATGAAATCCTAATTGTTTCTAACTCCAAACTCCAACCTATCTCTCAACTAAAACCTATGATACAACAATATAATAACCCCTACCTCTAAGGTACCTCTTCTAGGATGGAAATGAATGAAGAGGGATAATAAACCCTAAGTCCCACCGCTAGTAGGCCCTAGGCAGGTGACTAGAACTAAGGGTATAGAATATCACATATGAGAGGCATTACGCTTTCTTAAAAACATGATCAAGGGATAGGATGAATCAAACGATAAGATACTACATGAAATAATATAAAATAAGTGAACTAAAACCATCCCAAAATGCATGAATATTGTAAAAAAATACAAAGAGTCTCCAAATGAATTCCAAAAGAAACTATTTTATGGTAGAGACTCAACTACAGCTCCAAAATGCAAGCTAGTGATGTCTTGCTTGGTCCCTAAATTCCTCTTAGAAACCTAAAAAATAGTTTTTATATACATTGTGTGAGAATTATATGAACAATAAGTAGTATCATACCCAAAGTTTCTCATTAAAATGTGAATTGAGAATACTAATGCACCCCCATGTGCAAATAATATAACCAACAACACCTAAGTAGGTTAACTAACTAATCCCATCCTCACAAAGTCATGATCACCAAATAACATATCAAAGTTTAGTAACATAATATGAAGAATATAGATAAAGAGGATACCCAAAACCACTTTCACACTGGTTTCCCCTCTCAAACACTAAGGACATACATCCTAGCACTCCCATATATTCCATAGAATTACGCTTGAAGACACCTAGGAAACTGCATCATGCTAAGAAACCATCACATCATGCATAAAGAAACCTGAGCCACCAGATCACATATCACCTGAAGACACTTGGTATATCACATCACATTTCAACCACAACCATATATACATAATAGTAGGTTATTGTGAACTTGAAAGACATCAACCTCATTCCCCCTCCTACCATACACGACCACCACCATGAGACACCTCATCATCTCATAAATCATCACCACTAGTGAAACATTAACTTTTGGTCATCACATCCCATGTAAATCAAACATTTCTGGTAGGGAGATCAGAGAAGAGTGGTTATCCATCCATCCATCATCACCATTTGGATGTTAGAAAAAACACCCCCAAAACATTTGGGTATTAACACATGGTTCTCAACATGGGTGGGGTGGATAGAAAAATCACAATAAAAATACAATATATAATATTCACACACACAAGACCAACATACATGTTAACAATAAGAGTACCATCCCAACTCACAATTTCACAACAAATCCTAACAACCCCCATCACTTCCACTACCACCTCTAATTCAAGACACCACATGAGAAAGACCTAATTCATAAACCACAATCCACATTCCATCTTTTATTTTAAATTTAATCCATTACTAGATTTTATAAATTTAAAACCATTATCATTATTAATACCATTAAATTTCACATTTAAAAAACCACTTTAACCAAACCTCTAATCTTATTTTTGGAGTTCATTAGATTTTTCAACCCATGACATTTCAGTTTCATTATTAACATTTATTCCATCCCTACCAGGAAACTAACTCAACATGTCACAAACATAAAGGACCCATACATATCATGTCAATAAGGCCCCATGCCACGAACACATCTCATTATAACCACCACATCTCATCACTAGTTCCACACATCAGCTCATGTCACATCCCATTCCAACTAATCAACACATAACTTCCTAACACGTTCCACCTTCTAGTCAGTCACCACCATTGCTACATAAAAACCCACACCACAAAATGAAACACAACAATCAAAACCACACCAAGAAATACATACTGTATTCCATATATTTTATAATTCAAGTTCATGGGTTTTAATTAATTTATGTTCAAGGTCATTCTCACAAAAAAATATTTTCCATGGGAGACCATTTCTTTAGCCATATATTAGTTATTAACCATTTAATTCAATGAGATATCAAAGAATCACACCATAGGGTTCCACAATCATAACCAATATAACACAAACAAGGTACCCAACAACTGTGATTTTTAAAAAGGGTGATAAACATGTATAAACTCATTGACAATATCATCAAAGTAGTAAAACATGTGATTTATTCCACCCCCCTTAATTTATGTTAAAATAATTTTATTATCTTTATCAAGATGGTGAATAATATCTCCCCATAGTAGAATAAAATCATGATCTCCATATATGAATAACTAAATGAGAAAAATTAAAGATCCTATACCTCAAGGAATATTTAAAAAACACCATACAAAATGGGTGAAGGAGAAACAAACAGAAGGTCACAACCACATAACAAAACCCTAGATAAACCTGAACCATGCTAAGGAGTTATAAAAACACAGTCTAAACACACCCCAAACCAAAAAAACATCACCACTCTGATTTCACAAAGGAAGAACAAGGAGGAAAAAAGGGATAAAAAAGGAGAACACACCAAATTTATAAAATAAATCCTTTGTAATTAAAGGATCAAATATGAAGGAAATGGGATGAATAATCACACAAAAACACCAAGGTTTATTTTAAGGTTTGAGATAAATAATATTAGAATGATAGAATTTAGGTGAGCCCCAAAGTTTATAAAGAAGTTGGACCTCAAAACTATAATACTATAAAACACATATTCACATCATGAATGTTTATGATTTCCCCCAATTCAAGCTGTAAAATAAATTTAGGTCAAGAATTTCTCAAATCCCAAACCTGATGAAGATTCACTAAATTTCATGGAACTTATTCATGTCATTAACAATTCATTCATGTCACAAGTTCTTTGAATTTATAACTTTCAACCTGAAGATAAATCCATGAATCGCCGACCTATGAGTCATAAAGAAACCTCTCATGTCATAAACCCATTCTCACACTGTGAACTACTTGAAAAAACATATTTTTAGTTCCAAAATAAACCCAAACCTCCTAAAACTTTCTACAAACATATCTAACTCCCACAAGAGAAAAATAAAGGGCCAAAGAGGCATGAACCATTACATAAAATTTGTTTATTATTTATCATGTGATCTATGTATGCAATGTATTATGTTCCAAGTTAATGAGGCACTAAACCTAAAAATTTCATGAGAAAATTATATATTTAATAATTTTTTAAGGAATTATGTTTAAACCATGTATGAAATTGTTGGTTGTTATAGTTGGTATCAGTTTAAGGTTTAATTATTTGTGGAAATTAGGACTACAAAACCCTATTAAAAACCATAGAGAAAAGTCTAAGTATAGGAAACATACTTAATTTTTTTTCATGCATAGATTATGTAGGTTTCTAGAAAATACATATCTATCTAGATATTGGAAAGTGGATATGACTATGAGACATGTATACCTAGGATTAATAACCTAAAAAATGATGGTTGTGTGTTGACTCAATATTCATTATAGTGCACGAAGAGAGGGCCAATGACTACAAACATGTTTAGATACCCCCAAGGGATATTATATGGTTATCTTATTTCTTTTTATGAACTATTATGAAGGATGTTTGACTAAAGTTATTATTTATCCTTAGATATAAGAAAATATTAATGTTTATGATCCTAGAATCTTAATACTAGAAAATAATTTGTATTAAACTTACCTTTAGAATTAATTATCATAATGATTATTAGTAGTATCCATTTTATAATTTATGTTTTATTATTTTAAAAAAATGGTGAGAAATAGAAGGACCAGTAACAGATGCAGTGGGAAATGCAATGATGAACTTCCCAATATGATGGAATCCAGAGTTAAAAACTTCATGGTTATGTCAAATCAATTATATAAAGTTTTTAAGAAAAAAATAATCATTTTGAGGGTCTTGTTTCACCAAAGAGGAAAATAATAGACGTTAAATCCTTCATGTACTAATGACCACCAGTTTTTAGTGGACCCTATAACCCATTAATTGTAGAATAATGGATCAATTCTATAGAAAAGATATTTTATGTGTTCCATTATTCTATAAAAAGGAAGGTTGCTTTATTTATGAATCAAATAGAGGGATAAGTTGATCAATAGTAGACCATGATCAAGAACACACACCAAAGGATGAATTCAAAGAAATAGAGTAGGAAGATTTCATGAATATATTTTTCGACAAGTAATATTCTTAAAAAATCCAAATAAAAATGGAAAGGGATTTTATAGATCTTAATAAAAAGGAGAATGAATTAGTGGGAAGTTATAAAATTAATTTTACAAGGATTTAATGATACACTTCGAGAATTGTCTTTTATTTTGATGGGAATATCAATCAATTATCTGGTAGACTAGGATCCCATCTATGAAAATCTTTTACAATATGAGATTTTGGGAGTTATGAGGAGATATTTTATTGTTTTATCAAAGTTGAAATGGAATTTAGAGAGGAATAATGGTCTCATGGATAGAATGAAAAAAATAGAAGGATGAAGAAAAATTTCAAGATTAATTTTCATTGTGAAATGGAAGGGATGAAACTAAAAACTTCCACATGCAACAAGTGTGGGAAGAAGCACTCCAGGAATTATCTTGAATGAAGTGGGTATTATTAAAACTATGTAATGTGTGAACACATTTCTTGAAACTATCAAGGAGATTCAGAGACACGGTAACCTAATGTAAATAAAAAATTAAATATAGTGGAAACTTATACTATAGTGAAACGATTCAAGTGTAGAGAGCATGGGCACTATAAAAATCAGTGTACGAATTTTAGAATGATTGATGGAAACCACAATCAAACCTATAAGAGGCTAAGGGATCAAGAC
Source organism: Viscum album (assembly GCA_963277665.1). NCBI lineage: Eukaryota > Viridiplantae > Streptophyta > Magnoliopsida > Santalales > Viscaceae > Viscum > Viscum album. The sequence goes on along the minus strand of OY728153.1, from coordinate 1,162,803,146 downwards.
CATGCTTTTTTTGTCACTACAACTAGAGTAGAGGCCCCAAATGATGTATTGGTAGGTATAATTTTTGTTCACTCAAATATTTATAGTACATTGTTTGATTCTTATTTTATGCATTTTTTTCATTAATGTTTTCAAAGAACATTAAATCAAACTTTGAGACTTTGGAAGTAGAGCTATCAGTTAAAACTCATCGGGTTTCTATTCAATAATAAAGTGTATACAGAGATTACCCAATTAATTTTGGTGAGTAAAATATCACATTTAATCTTGTAGTTATTCTAATGGTGGAAGTTGAAATAATACTTGGGATGGATCATCTCTCTAAGTAAATTACTAAGATCAAATGTAGAAGAATGAAAATTTTAGTGGTATTAGAGGGAAAAAATAAAGTTATTTTTAAAGGAGAGATATATTGGTATGAGTTTTATCTAGAATTAACTCCTATATCCTTTTTATTGAAAGGATTTGAAAAGAATGGGAAGCAATTGAATGCAAAAACATTGAATTTGTACCCATTTTTCATGATTACCAAGATGTATTTCCTAAAGAATTATTTGGACCTACCACAGAAAGAAATGTAGATTTATCAATTGAACTCATACCAGTATCCAAAATTGTATTGATAACCCTTTATAGAATGACCTTTTTGGAGTTATAGGAATTTAGGAAGTAATTGGAAGATGTTTTAGAAAATGTATTAAATACCCAAGTGCGTCTCCTTGGGGAGAACGAATTCTATTTATGATGAAGAATGATGAATCAATATAGTTATGAATTGATTATACAAAAAAAATAGGATAATAGTAAAGAAAAAAATACCTACTTCTTATAATTGATGATTTATTCAACCTGATTCATAGTGCACAATTATTTTATAAGATTAAACTCCAATTGGGGCATCATCATCTGAGAGTGAAGAAAGATTAAATTCAAAATAAAACTTTCCAATCAAGATACAAAAATTAGATCTTGTTGTCATGCCATTTGTTTTGTCTAATGCTCCTACTATATTTATGACTTGATGAAAAAGGTAATTAGGGAATATATTGTTAAATGTGGGGTGGAATTTATTAATTTTTTTGTAATATATTCCAAAATTCACTATGAACATGAGAAGAAACTAAGGGTTATTCTAAAAACTCTAAGTAAACAAACACATTTGTCTAAATTTTATAAATTTATGTTTAAGTGTTAATAAGTGGAATTTGTAAGATACATTGTATGTTTCAAAGGGATCTCTATAGACCTTTTTTTTCTAAGACTAAGGTAGTAGAGGAGGTATCATATGACTACATTAATGGACATTCAAAGTTTCCATGTTCTAGCAGGATACTACAGAAGGTTTGTGATTTGTTTTCATGACTTTATAATCCACTAAAAAAGATAAATCAAAAGGAAATTAAGTTCAACTAGATAAATGAATGTGAATAAAGCTTTTAAGAAACGAATAATAGTCTAGTTTTTTCACCTGTAGAAACGTTACCCAATAATGGAGAAGGATTTTTAATTTATAGTGAAACATCATTGAAAGGACATGGGTGTGTTCCCATGAAAAATAAAAAGTTAATTGCTTATGAATATCCACATTTAAATCCTCATGAGAAGAATTATCATAGCCCTGATTTAGATTTATCCATAGTTTTTTGGATTTAAAGATATGGATACAATATATTCATTGGGAAGAAGGTGATATGCACATAGAACACCAATGATGGAGCCTATATTCAAATATATGGAATTGAACACATGATAAAGGAGATGGTTGGTGCCACAAGTGTAGAAAACGTTTTTTACAGTGATAATTTTTTATTTTTTATGTTGGCTTTTGGCCGACGTTATTACAGGAGATGTTATAAACATTGTTTTTTACATTGGTTATTTTACAACCGATGTAAAAAACACAAATCCGAATCATTTTTCATGTCGGTTGATAAAAAACCAACGTGGAAAATGCTTTAGAGTCATGGTTTATTATGTCGGTTATTTAATAACTGAAGTGGTATATACCCTTTCATGTCGGTTATTATATAACCGATGTCATAAATCACTCCTTCGAAGCATTTATCACGTCGGTTATTTTTATAATCGACATGATAAAATTGTCTACCAAGCGGTTTCCAATGTCGGTTATATAATAACCGACGTGAAAACATATCTACGACATCGATTATTTTATAACCGATGTAAAAACCATTTCGCATGATTTTATTACGTCAGTTTCCAAATAACCGATGTTAAAACTAACCACAATGCATTTTTTACGTCGGTTATTTCATAACCGACGTAGAAAACAATTTTTTTAAATAAAACCAATCAACCACTGCTATGCCCAGCCAAAATACCTGAAACAGACTAAAAAGTTACAAAAAATAGACAAAAAACAGACCTGAACCCCCCACCCCACTAGATAGCCCCCACCACCGATCAACCACTGCTATGCCCTGCCAAAAGACCTGAAACAAACCAACAAAATACCAAAAACATACCAAAACCTGACAGAAAACAGACCAGAACCCCCACCCCACTGTACAGCCCCCACCATACCCCTGGACACCCACCCCACTGGACACTCCCATACCAAAAATAGACCAAAACCTGACCAGAACCCCCCACCCCACTGGACAACCCCCACCACACCCCTGGATACCCCCACACCCCTGGACTGCCCCCACCCCTGGACAGCCCCCCCACCCCTGGACAACCCCCACTCTCCGGGACACCCCCCACACCCCTGGACTTCCCCCCACCCCTTAGACTGCTCCCACACCCCTGGACAACCCCCACCCTCTTAGACACCCCCACCCCTTGGACAACACTCCCACACACCTGGACATCCCTCCCACACCCCTAGAAACCCACACCCACCCCACTGGACAGCCCCCACCACACCCTTAGACACCCCCACACCCCTAGACTACCCCACCCCCAGGATAACCCCCAACACCCCTGGACAACCCCCACCCTCCTGGACACCCCCACCCCCTGGACAGCCCCAACCACACCCCTGGACACCCTTGGACTGCCCCCACCCTTGGGATAACCCCCTACACCCTGGATAACCCCCACCCTCCCAGACACCCCCACCCCCTGGAAAACACTCCCACACCCCTGGATAGCCCTCCCACACCCCTAGAAATCCCCAACCCTCCTGGACACCCCCACCCCACTGGACAACACTCCCTTGGACAGCCCTCCCACTCCCCTTGAACCCCCACCCCACTGAAATTCCCCCACACCCCTGGACATCCCCCCACTCGCCTGGACATCCCTACCACCCTCCTGGACACCCTCCCACCCTCCCACCCCACTGGAAAACCCCCACCACACCCCTGGACACCCCCACCTCACTGGACACCCCCATACCAAAAATAGACCAAAAATAGACCAAAAATAAACCAAAACCCGACCAAAACCAGACCATAACCCCCCCACCCCACTAGATATCCCCCACCACGCCCCTGGACACCCCCACACCCCTGGAATGCCTCCACCCCTTGGAAAACCCCTGGACAGCTGGTGTTGGGAGAGGAGGAGCCGCCATCCCTTGGGGGGCTGAATGCCGCTGGAAGGTACTCATCACTCTCACATGCGAAGCTTGAGCTCTCAAAATGTTTCACCAATGAATTCTTCCCCTGTAAACATCATTCATTCTATCACTTTGATGCCAGTATAACCAGGGGGAAAATGCCATCATGTGTGACTAAAATACCTAGATTTTGGTGGTGATAATCTCCCAGATATTGCGGGACAGGAAATGATGCTCCCAAGGCTTCCCATGAGATGCCTGAAACGACATTAACAAAAATCCCGGTGGTGGGAAGAGGGTGCCGGTTCAGTTGGTGGAGAGGGACATGGAGAAGACGACTGTGATGATCTAAAATATTCCCAACAAGTACATGTAAGTGACTGTTTAGTTTCCCAAATTAGATGATTGAACAAATATAGGGCTGTTTGTGTGTTTTTTTGGTGACAGACGAGATATGCTGGCAATGTTCCTGGACCAACATTTCATGGAAGATACCAAAAAAACACACACAAACAACCCTATATTTGTTCAAGCATCTAATTTGGGAAACTAAATAGTCACTTACCTATACTTGTTGGGTATATTTTAGATCATCACAGTCGTCTTCTCCGCATCCCTCTCCACCAAATGAACCAACACCCTATTCCCACCTTCGGTCTTTTTGTTAACGTCATTGCAGGCATCTCATGGGCAGCCTTGGGAGCATCATTTCCAGTCCCGCATGATCCCGGAGATTGCCACCACCAAGATCCAGGTATTTTAGTCACACATGACGGTGATTCCCCCAGGTTATACTAGCATCAAAGTGATAGAATGAATGATTTTTACAGAGGAAGAAAACATTGATGAAACATTTTGAGAGCTCAAGCTTCACATGTGAGAGTGATGCGTACCTTCCAGCAACGTTCAGCCCCTCGAGGGATGGAGGTGCCTCCTCTCCCACCCCCTAGACTACCCCCCATCCCCATGGACACCCTGGACACCCCCCACTCCACTGGAAAACCCTCCCACACCCCTGGAAACCCCCTCACCCCAAAAGAAACCCCACACCCCTAGACACCCCCTAGATAGCCCCCACTCCCCTGGACAGCTCTCGCACCCTCCTGGAAATTCTCCCACCCCCTGGAATACCCCCCACTCTCATAGACACCCAGGACACCCCACCCCACCGGACAGGCCTCCCACACCTCTGGATACCCCACCCCACTGGACACCCCCTACACCCTTGGAACCCCTCCCCCCAAACCAGAATCCATACTATAGAAACCATCATAAGTAGACCAAAACAAGAAGTAGATCAAAATTAAACATTCACATATATAGCATTCAAAAATTAAAATGTAAACTTAAAAAAAAACTAAATCCAACCTAAACGACTACCAAATATACAACTATAATGACAATATTCAAAATTACATTTTACACTACAAACAACTAAAATTCAATCAAACCTGTATAATAATTTGACCATTCCACTTGTAAGTGTTTGACGTCTTGAGCACTATAGGGTTGAGGGTAATAAAATAGCTACAAATTAAAAGGATAGTAGTTAACGTATATAATGAATAAATCAAATGAAATATTATGGAAAAGTTTAAAAGGAAATATCACCACGTCAAAGTTCACAACTGTTCTGGTTGTTATTATTTCATACATAAATCTTAACATATAATATCTGCATTCGATGATGCCTTGTTGTTCATGAAAATTCTGTTTGAATGATTGTAAATTAAATATATTTTTTTATGTAATAAATCAAAAAGTACAAATTATAAATGGATATTTACCTTTACATTTACATATTTGATCTTTGCACTCCTTTTCTTTGTGTTTTTTCAAAAGTAGACCCATCCCCTGTTAGAAAATAATACAAATGGGATAAATTTAAAATTCATTATAATATATAAAACTATTGAGAAATTGAAACTTACTTTTCCAACATTTTCTTAAAACTTTCCCGCACATCTCTATGGACAGAGCATATCCAATAAAGTGTTTTCTCCCTTGGGGAAAAACCCCTAACATCCAATGATCATTGATAAAAGGAAATTTAAGGTTAGTGGTTTTTTATGTTAAAATATAATGAACTCTTTGTGAGATATGTGTTTCATACCTCTCACAAAAAGGCATAATCCAACATTGTGTGACTATATTCTGTTCAAGTATTTCAGCAATATAAAGAATTATTTGTTCCTCATCCAATGCACATGCTTCAGGGGGAATCCAATGTGGGTCTATGAATCCATATACATCTGTCTTCTAAGACTTCTCACAAATTTTATAAAGAAACCTATTAAAAAAAACATAAGTATACATTTTTAATAAATATAACATAGGGAAAAGGTGTTAAGACTTACATGGAAAAAATTTGCACCACGTTGATTCCCAACTTATCTCCAGCAACAAGCTCCATGATATCAGTTTTCACAATCCCCACAGTTATTACACATCCACAAACATGGGATCCCATTGGAAACTCATAATGATCTGCCAACAAATTTGAATATCTTGAAAATCTGTCAAGACTACTAGAATCTGTATATGATGTCATATCCATTTGTCTTGTTGTTGTCTATACAATATTTGTTTACCTTTGAAGTATTCCAGTAAAAATAAATAGAAAAATATATTAGTTTTCAAATGATAAAACAACTTTAATAAAAAAAATAAAATAGAAGATATAACATACATACATCTATAGTAATGAGTCGCATAAGTATGGATGGCCAAATTAAAAAATGGCCGATACTATGTCCAACTGTCGCCACCTCATCTGTTGGTAATTGTACTCGAGCTGATCTATCTATAATATCCCATACAGTGGCCCTATGATTCTCTACCTCTAATTATTGATGATGAACTGTATCTCCTATACAATATACCAACCCATATGAAACTATATGATGTTGAGGATCATCAACATACAACTCGCAATAAGTAGGATGCTGCGATGAAGGAGTAGGATAAAAAAATGGGGTCCGCAGGCTGAGGTGGGGGAGTGGGAGCTACTGGAGGTAGTGGAGGATAAATAATGGGGTATGCAGGGGGAGGTGGAGGAGTGGGAGCTATAGTATGAAATTGTCATTATATGTCTGCAAACATAGATTGTACCGATGCTCTAATCTTTTCCTCCATCGTCGCATTAATATTATGAACTTCAGCCTCCAAAGATTCTATTTTTTTATAAACACCTTCAACGTAAGAAGTTGAAGAATGTGGCAACACTTTTCTTACCGATACACCTGCCGTATATCCTCATACACGACCAGAATGTTTGGGCTTTCCCAATGATTTAGATAAAATATCTTTCCTCCCAGTAGCTATAAATACCCCCTATGAGCTCTACTCCTCAAGAGAATCCTGTATTAATTAATTTAAAATTTCTGTAATGATTGAAATTATATGAAGAAAATAGTTAACTTAAATAAATAAAATAGATATCTTACAATCCTATCAGCTACGATTCTTGAATCTTCTGAAAGATATTTCCCTTTTTTTCCCATCCGATCTCTCTTCCATTTTTAATGTCTAGATGGAGGGGATGTAGGGGCAACCTCTCCAGAGCTTGAAGACTCAGCTCTTAGTTTTTTTTTAATTTTTCCACCATCATTTGTTCTTACAATAATGTATACCCTCCTCGAGATAAACTATGAGGGTATACATTTTTAGATTGGATATCTGGATGATATTTCCTTGTTTACTATAAATTAAGAATAAGAAATCATTAACAAAACATTAATAAGATCATTTATATAAGAAAGCTTATAAAAGTTTACATTGCCCTTACCAAAAATGAATCTTTTCTTCTACTTTCAACAAAATATTTCCATGTGTCTTCATCTATGAAAGGATATATATGACATGGATTTTCATGACTCATATGACAAAAAATGAAATCAGATGAGAGGGTTGATTTGAAATCCCTCCATCTCCTGGCAGCTATCGATAAGCATTTTTTCCTGATTCCTCCAGTGTCAGGAATATCAAATTTCATCAGATAAAGAAGAGTTTAAACATATTTTATATACTAGAAACATTTAAATAGTAGGAAAACAATAGCAAAAGATCTTACCAAAATCGTCTCCCACAACTGAGATATTATCGCTTTGTCCACACTTCTCCAGTCATCATACAAAACGATTACTTTGATATTACCCTGAGTTGATAAAATACTCTTAAAATCTTTTGCATTTGGACCTCTAGGAATATCATCCTCATCAAACTCAATGAGTATCCTCTGATCCTGCATGTGAGAAAGTGATACTTTTGGTAAACGTGTGCACCCATGTTTACCAAATCTTGAACTCTTTATCGTAATGGGAGCACATGAAGAAGATTGGGGAACATCAAGAGGAGCATGTGAATGTTCCTCTCTAGAGGTATGACCAATATGATCATCTCCAGAGTCATGTGGTTGGTCAACTAATTGATCTATAATTATCCTTCAAATCAAAAAAACAAACATTAGTTCAAAAATATAAAAATTCAAATATTACAATACTAATTTAAACAGAAAATAGAAAATTGCACTAAGTTACGTAATAGTAAAAATGGTTAATATGGTAAGCATGTTAAACAATGGGAAAGATGGTAAACATGGTAAACCTGGTAAACATGGTAAACATGGTAAATTAATTGTCATTGAACAAAAATAATAGATATATAATTTATGTAATGGTAAACATGATAAATTAAACTAAACAAAATTAAAACAGACAAAAAATTATACTTATTTGTTTTAATACATGTTTTAATAAAGAAAAAACTTACAATATCTTAAATTTTATGAAAATAATAAATGTAAACAAGAAATAAACAAATGTTACCTGTAATTTTAGGAATGTACAAATGGATTGTTTTCCCAAATTCCTTCATCGTGATAGTTCTTTATGGCACAAACCATGTCTTCAATATGCTCATCATTATGTTATGTTAATATTTCCATGGAAGTATGGATCTCACATAAATCAACATCTTCATCAAGTTCATCCTCACCAATATATTGTTTTTTCCCTTGTAAAATAACATCCCACTATATATCTGATTGATCTACTACATAGAAAATTTGTTTTTCATGTGTTTCCATTATAAAATAATTTGCTGTGGCTTCTAATCTATTCAGATTAACAACTGTCATTCCAAATTCATCGTGTCTGACACTATTGTTATCGATAAACCATTTATAGTTAAAAACATGAACTTTAATTTTAAAGTAATCAACCTCCCATATTTCTTCAATCACTCCATAATATGCACTTGATGCATAAATTGGGTTTTTGTCTTTAACACTTGAAAAATTTATTGCTTCTGTAAACACCAATACACCACTATTCTGAACTACACTTTTGTTATCTTGATCTTTCGTATGAAATGTATAACCATTAATGTCATAACTGGACCATGTTATCACATTTAAACATGGACCACCCACTACCCATTTTAATGTCTCTGATACATCTGTTCTACCAAGAAAGGTCTTTTTAAACCATGACAAAAATGTTTTGTTGTGCTCTTTCAAAATCCACATTTATTTCTTCTTTCTATAACATTGTTTCAAATCATTAATATGCAATGTGATATACAGTTGAGCATCAGCTATGTTATTCAAGATGTATAATTCTAACTTCTTCATCTGTTTAGCTAAAAATGATTTGAATTTCAAGCCATGAATCCCCTTTCCGTCATTATTAACTCGTTCATGGCGAGATGGAGGCAAACCTATGTGTTGCGCCATAGCCAAGTAGCTCATACAAAACTCTGCAATCTCCATAGAAATATACTTTTAAATAATATAGGCTTTAGGTCGATATGGATTCCTAACATACCCCTTCAATATTTTCATATACCTTTCAAAAGGATACATCCAACGAAGATATACAGGTCCATAAAGATTTATTTCCCAAACCAGATGAATCATTAAACGCACCATTATATCAAAAAAAGTTAGAGGAAAATACATTTTTAATTGAAAAAGTATAAAAATTGCATCCTTTTCCAAAATGATCAAATCATTCACATCAATCACCTTATTAAAAATTGAATTGAAAAAATAACACAACTTCATTATAGTCTTTCTCACACGGATGGGAAATATTCTACGCAATGCAACTGGTAGAAGTTGTTGCATCATGACGTGACAATCATGAGATTTCATACCTATCAACTTCAAGTCCTTTAATGGGACAAAATTTTTTACATTTGAAGAATAACTATTAGGCACTTTGATATCATGAAGACACTGAAAAAAGCTAATTTTCTCCCTCTTGGATAATGTATGACAAGCCGGGGGAAGAAATGTTCATCTTCCATTAGGAGTGGGAGCTAGCTCCAAACATATTCCCATTGATAGTAATTCTAATATTGTATTCAACCCATCTTTTGTATTTCCTTTAATATCTAACAATGTTCCAATAAAACTATCACATATATTCTTCTGCACATACATGACATCGATATTATGTTTAACTTCATGATATCTACAATATGGTAGCTCAAAAAATATTGACCTTTTCTTCTAAATATGTCTATCATTACCAGATTTATGTGTCTTTCCCAATGTCACATCAAGGTTTTCCACCCTCTCAAAATACATATCAGGGGATAAAGGTTTTGGAGCATTATAAAATTCTTGTGAGCCATTGAATTCCTTTTTTAGTCTTCTATAAGAGTGGTCCATAGGCAAAAAATTTTGATGACCCATGTACACTATTTTCCTCCCATGACGCAATTGACAATATGAAGTCTGTTGTTCGCAAATTGGACATGCTTTATGCCCTTTAAAACTGTATCCAGACAAATTTCCATATGTTGGGAAGTCATTTATAGTGAACATAAGCACTGTATGCAGTTGAAAATATTCCATTTTATAAGAATCATACACCCTAATACCATCCTCCCATAAAAGTTTCAAATCATCAATCAATAGTGACAAGAAAACATCAATATCATTTCCGGGTTGTTTCGGACCAGATATCATTATACTCAACATGACATATTTTCACTTCATACAATCTTCAGGAGAGAGGTTCTAAAATTTCCAATAAAATAGGCCATGAACTATGTGTGCTATTGAGGGTTCAGTATGGATTCATTCCATCTGTGCACAACCCTAGTCTGAGATTTCTAATTTCATTTCCAAATGTAGGATACTGCTCATCAATTTTCTTCCATTGTGGACAATCAACTAGATGACATTTTCCATCACATATCTGCTCATCAGAATATCATCTTAACCTTTTTGCATCATGTGAATTAGCAAATAAACAATTGAAATGATGAATTATAGGAAGATACCAAAATACCGTTGAATGTATCTTTGTAATCTCTACATCAACATGTTATTTTTCTTTCACCTTATACCGTGATGTCCCACATTTAGAACACTAAATAAATTCATATTCATTCCTATATATCATACATTCATTCAGACATACATTGTATTTTCTTGTATCTGAATCCCATCGGGCATAATATTTTCTTGGCCTTATAATGTGAATATGGAAGATCATTATCTTTTGGAAGAATGTCTTTCATCAATTGTAGCAACTCTGTAAAACTTTTGTCACTCCATCCACGTTTCGCCTTCAGGTTAATCAATCTTAACACCGCCAACAAAAACCATAAAATATGTACAACTAGGATACAATGGTTATTAAACATCACCATATAGACACACAACTGTTGGTTCTATCTCATTTTTTTCTTCTACAATATCAAAAATAATTTATTCAATTCCATTGGAGTTACCATCTTGCGAATCATCATCATCAGAAGATCTGACATTCCGTCCAGTTTCACCATGAAAAATCCAAGGGCTGTAACTCGGATTAAAACCATGAAAAATCAGATGATCTTTTATCTCTCTACTTTTCAACTTCTTCATATTCAAACATTTCAGGCATGGACATAAAAAAATGTCACTACTTGGAACATTTCATTTAGCAAATTCCAAAAAGGCATCAACACCTTCCTCATATTCATTACTCATTCAATGTGCCATATTCCAACTTTGACTCATTATTACCTATAAAAAATATCAAAATTATACATCTTTTTAAGATAAGAAAAATATATTTTTTATATGAAAAATATCATAATTTGAATGTAATTTTTTTTTTGAAATATAAAACAAATCTATGCGTATTTAAAAAAATATGCTTGAAAATGATTTTAAAAATAAAATATAGTTAGATATAATAGTTTTAAATTCATCTTAGATCCTTTCTTCTTAAAGTTCAAAAAGAATACATCCTGGTGGAATTGGATACCAAATTCACCCTTCTGTAAAAAAGAAATATGAAGTATAAATATTAAAATATGTATACATTCACTACTGAAAATTACACAGATCCTAACGATTTGAAACCTCTGGACAACCCCCACCCCTCTGGACACCCCCACCCCCTGGACACCACCCCCACCCCATTAGACACCACCCCCACCCCCTGGACACCCCTACCCCCTTGGACAACACCCCCACCCCCTTGGACACCACCCCCACCCCCTTGGACACCACCCCCACCCCATGGAAACCCCTGGACACCACCCCCCCCCCCCCCCTTGGACAACCCCCCACCATCTGGACACCACCCCCACCCCCTTGGACACCCCCTGAATACCACCACCCTTTTGGATAGCCCCCACCCCTCTAGACAGGCCCCCACCCCCTGGACAACCCCCACCCCCTTGGACACCCCACCCCTACTGGACACCACCTCCACCCCCTACCCCCTTGGACACCCTCCTTGGACACCCCAACCCCCTGAACACCCCCAAAACCTTAGACACCCCCTGGAAACCACCACCCCTTTGACAACCCCCACCCCTCTAGACAACCCCCACCCCCTGGACAGCCCCCACCCCTCTAGACATCCCCCACCCCTCCTAATAACCCTAGAACACATCAATTAATATAAAACCATCAATTTAAAAATGAGAAAACATCCCTAATAATAAAAGGAATGAAGGAGAAGAAGAAGTGGATGAATAAGAAAAAAAGAAACAAAGAAGAAAGGAAGAAGAACATGGAATAAGTAACTTATTTAAGGAAATAAAATTTCAATAGAAGGAAAGAATCAAACACCATAGCATAGGGAATTCCATGGAATCCAAGAAAAACATGGGGCCTCCAATGGTTGATATAAAATTGGAGAAAATGGATTAAACCTGAAAATTAAATCAAATTTAAAATAAAAACTCGGATGGAGAAAATTATAGTGTAAAGCCTATCATCATGGCACAATGGGGTCAGGATAACTGCATCTTTGAAAACCACGACATGGTCTCCCCCATAACCCATAATTTTCTCATAGTCAATGAATGGTCAAAATATATATAACCAAATAGAATCATATTGCAACACCCTCATCTTTTCATAATGCTTGAATCCCTAAAAATCACAGTGGAAACCTCAAGTTCCTTAAATATCCACAAATGTCCCCCTATTCAATTTGAAAGAAATCCTGGCTACATCATAGCACAACACTAACCACCATGATGGAACCACCATAAATTAAACAACACTAATAAATTATAGCCTAATATCCATGAAACAATACAATCATCATGTTATAATCTCACAAACCCCGATGCAATAGTCAATCCCAACTGACACTTATCCCCCACCCCCTTGAACACCACCCCCAGCCCCTTGGACACCCCTTGGACACCACCACCCCCTTGGATAGCCTCACCACCCCTAGACACCACCCCCACCCCCTTGAACACCCCCCTGGGCACCACCACCACCTTGGACAGCCCCCAACCCTTTGAATAGCCCCACCCCCTGGATAGCCCCCCACCCCTCTAGACAGCCCCCACCCCCTTGGACACCCCCACCCCTCTTGGACACCACCCCCACCCTGACCCCCTTGGACACCCCATGGAAACCCCCAACCCTCTAAATATCCCCCCTGGACAAACACCCAAACCCTATGGACATGGCCCCACCACCTTGGACAACACCCCACCCACCCCCTTGGACAACCCCCACCCCTTCGACACCCCACCCCCTTGGACCCCCCCACACACCCCTGGACTACCCCCCACCTCCATGGACACCCTGTAAACCCCCCAAACCTCTGGACAGCCCCAAGAACCCTCTGGACAGCCCCCAACCCCCTTGGATATCCCCCACACCCCCTGAACACCACCCCACGCCTTTTGACATCCCCTGCACTTCTTGGACACCCCAACCCCCTTGGACAGCCTTCGCACCCCCTGGACACCACCCCCACCCCCTTTGACACCCCCTGGACACCCCCACCCCCCTGGACAGCCCACCTAACCCCATGGACACCCCCAACCACTTGCACAGCCCCACCCCCTTGGAACCCCCCTGTACGTGCACACACACATGATAGAACACAAAAAAGAATAAACTTGCATGATATCACTTCCATAGGTTTATTTTACCAAAAAAGAATTTAGCATGGTGTAGATTAACACTATGAAACTTACCATGATAGAAGGAACAAAGAAAAATAACATCTCAAAAAATTAGTTTAGGGAATCGCGGAAAATAAAAACTGAAAAGGAGTCATGTGAGGCTTACTTGAGTGTTGTGAGTCAACCTAATAGATCTGATGATAATAAATATAAAGAATGATGCTGGAAAAATGAGGCTGGAGGGAATGACTTAGACAAATCATTTCAAGGTTTTCCACATGAGAGAGACGAGTCGCAGGTCACCCAATCGAAGAAAATAGAATGACTGAATATAGGGTGTGATAGATCATTTAAAAGATTTATCACGTCAGTTATTTAATAACCGACATGGTAAACTATTTTTTTAAATGTTTATAATGTCGTTTATTTAATAACCGACATAGAAAACAAATTATCACGTCATTTATAAAATAAATGATGTGATATAGGTCTCTTTATACCGATGTTATAAATTTCTGAGATTAGCTTTATCACATTGGTTTTTTATAACCGATGTGGTAAAGCGCCGAGCTTTCCTTTATCACATCAGTTATAAAATAACCTATGTGATAAAGTGCTCCAGATTCGATTTTCAAGTCGGTTATACAATAAATGACGTAAAAAACTAATCTCCATATATTTGATGTCGGTTATAAAATAAATGATGTGATATATCGATTATTAAAGCTTTTCACGTCGGTTATATAGAACCGATGTGAAAAATGCCAATGTGTTAAAGGTTTTTTTTCCACTAGTGAGCTTATGAAGGATTATGATTATTCAAATTATTTTCACCTGGGTAAAGAAAACAAGTTAGTTGATGTAATGAGTAGGAAATACCCCAAAGTTCAATAAAAAATGATAATTTAAGGAGATTCATTAGTCAAGGTCTTGAAAAAATATGGAAATAGAATTTGTAAGGAAAGGGTCATCCTCAATCCTATCCCAAATGATTTCCCAAACATCAATACCAGAGTGGAACAAGAAATCACAATGAGAAATTACTATTATATAAAGTAATATAAAAGAGATGGAAAATTAGATGTTTCCTAATTTATATCTTGATAAATATGGAGTACTAATGTATGGAAGAAGGCTATGTATCACATCTATTGTGGAATTAAAAAAACAACTATTGAAATAATATCAAAGCACTATAATCTCTATAAATAGAGGAAGAACCAAAACGTATAGAGTTATACATGATCATTATTAGTGGGATAACATGAAAAAGGGTATGATTATACAACTAGCTGTTTGGTATGTTAGTATGTGAAGAAGAAGCATCAACTTCCCAAGGGAGTGTTACAACCACTACCTATACCTTTATGGAAGTGGGAAAAAATCATTATGGACTTTTTAACTGGCCTTCTTGAGATGATAAAAGGGTAACAATACCATATGGATTGTCATGGATAGATTAACGAACTCTATTAATTTTATTGTAATATGTGAGGATTTCTCACTTGAGTGCCTTACTCACCTTTATATTCAAGTAGTTGTGAGACTTCATAGTGAGCCATTTCCAATTGTCTCTAATCACAATCTAGGATTTAATTTTTAGTTCTACAAGAGCCTAAAAAAGTATATAAATATGAATGTTAACCTAAGAAAAACCTATCATCCTTGTAACACTCTAATATTTTTATTTTTGATAGCATATACGAAATACAACATCGAGCTTGAATGAAATGTGATGTAAAATTTAAACGCAACCATTATAACCTAGATGTTAAAATTTATTCTATTAATAGAAATAAGCACTTTTTAAAAATTATTTATAAATATTTTTGATAAAGAAAATATATTGGTAAATAAGGATTCAATTTTTATTAAATTCATTGCATTGGTTGAAAATTTATTTTTCATCAAAAATGTTTTTATTGGTTTTTGTGAGAAAATAATATAAATAATTTATTCTAATTTTATAAATTTTATTTTAAAAAATGAACAGAATTTTTGAAATAATCTTGTAAAAACTAACTTAGGGTGAAATGTTTTTATTTTACTGGAAAGAGTGATTTTTCATTGAATAGTGAAAATACTACTTTTTGTAATATTGTTATTTCATTTCATTAAATTACATAAGTTAGAAGTACCATCATGATTTGAATTTTACTTCAAAGTAAAATAATTATTATTTATTTTTATTTAATCAAATTAATTAAATTCGAGTCATATTTATTTAGGATTTTGGTATAAGTTTATTTTTAGGCTAAAAATGCATTTTTCTTAAAACTATTTTTATAAGTGCATAACATTTCTCCATTTTAATTAATTAAATTAAAACCTAAAAAGTAATGATTTAAATAGAATTTATATATTATAAATATATATTTATGAATTTAAATTCATATAATTATAATTACTAGTCATAGAGTTAATGTAATATCATCTTATGCTTGAAAAATAGATCTCTTAAAAAACCGTTTCAACATGTTTTGCAGGTTAATTTTTAAATTAAATTATTTGAATTTTGTGAATTTAATATTATAAAATGAATTAAATATTTTAAATTAGAAGAATTAATATTTGGTAATAAGGTCATCATAATTTTGTTCTTAATGAATAGTAAAAATAGTAAAAAAAATTTCACCATGGTAAAAGTGTAAATTATGTTAACCTAGGTAAAAACTAAGTGATAAGGTACCATTTTTCATCTTAATTATTATTATATGAATTTATTTATACCCTTATGACCTTAGTATCAAGATTAAATTATTTATGGGAAACTTGTCTATGAAAGCGACCTACATAATAATTTAAGTAAAGAAAAAGAAAAAATGTCACTATCTTTCATTAAAATATCTCTTATATGTTCACATAGGGATAAAAATAAATGATGAATGAATATTAAATGTTATTTTGATTACAATTAAATTATTTTCATGATTTTAATTAATTTTTAGTTTTTAGTGATTATATAGTAACCTTAAACGCTTATACAATACTGACACAAAGCTCATTCAAACAGTGGAAAAATCTATGTAAATAGTATTAAATAGATTAAAAGTAATTTATTTGGGATAATTTATGGTTAAAAAATAATTTTATAGTTAATAATTATGAATTATTGATGGTGAAATGGATTATATTCTAAATTAAATATTATCTTCATGTATTTAAAGTCAAATTAAATGAATAGTATAATAAATCTCTTGATGGTTCATGAATTTCCCTTCTTATAATTGTATCATATTTAGTAATGTAGCATAAATCACATGTACCACATGATAAAAACAACACCATTTTATTATGTTACGTTTAATATAAAAAAATTTCCATAAGAATTGAAAATATTACAATGGGATAAAAAATAAAAAATAAGATAACTAGAATATAAAAACTTGGATCTACTTTATCCCATAAAATAATAACACTCACAAAAAAAATAGAAATAAAGAAGAATATTATTAATGAAATATGAATTTTTAAAATGAAAATATAAAACCTTTAGATAAAATATAAGTGAATGGATAATGAATGAAATATATGGTATTTATTGGAGTTAGGGAACCCATATAACTGTTACAAATCTGACCATTGGAATAATAACCTGACCGTTGAAATAGAAATATGACAGTTAAGAATATTAACCTGACTATTAGAATAATATATTCAGATATTTAAGTGAAAAATAATATTTAGGTATCTTATAAAATGAAAATATGGAATATTAATATCATTGTACAAGTAAATTAATGTTTGAAAATGATATAATATGTGTTTATATTTTTGTAAAACATAATTATTGTATCTACATTTTTATAAAAAATATAATTATTTATCAAAAATTTTATATTCCTAAAATGTGTTTTTAAATTACTTTTATTTTTTATTATAATGTCAACATAATTTTATTAGTCCTTAAGTGATTTTTCAAATGGTCAAAAATTGATCATAATATTAAAATATGTATTTTTCAAATAAATGAGGTTCTTAATTAAAAATTATATTTCCCATATTTAAGAAATTATTTTCATAAAATTTATTTTATTTTTTTAATCTACATGTGAAAAATAGTTAGAATTATTTTTTTATTTTTCTAAAATAGTTGTATTTTTAATAAATAGTGAAATATGACAAAATATGACATTTAACAATATAAAGTAAATAATTGAATTTTTGAGTCATGGATGGTGTAGTAACCTATTAGTTTGAAATCACTTGCACCATCTACTATATATAGTCCCAATAATCAATACTATTTATATTCTTTATCCAAAATAATAAACCAAGGAATTTAATATTCAAAACACCCCTCTCCTCCTCTTATAAATACCATCTCTCAAAACCCCTTATACTCACACCTTATAAGCCTTTAGCTTGTACAAATTTTACCCGAATCTCTTAAAAATACTTTAACCCATTTTCTAGTTCTACTGGTCTCACTAAAATACCAATTCCATGTTCTTTAAGGATTTTTTCAATGAAACGACATTCAAGAGGAAATATTTACAAACAACATATTTTAAATTCTTTTCTTTTTCTTCCTTATTCTCACCTACCGCATAAAACATGAAATAATAAATCTATAATAATATATATACTATAATTTTATAGTTTTAATAGAATATTTACCATCTATCCTATTCTATTCTCTTCTTATCATAAAAACCAAACCATAGCCCTTACCATGTTGTTTCACCTCCTCAGTGGACAATGTGTTTTAATTTTCCATTACCACCTTCAAGGATGGCCATAAAAATATTATTATTGTTAAATAATATTATAATAATAATATTATAAATTATTTCATATTTTGGAATAAATATATAGAAATATAATCAAATAAAAAAACTAGTTCACGATGGTCTATAAAATCTCCTAAATGAACAAATAACATAATGTTAACATTTTCACTAAGTGAATCATACATATATAAGAACACACATGGATATTTTGGGCCATTGAAATTTATGGATTTACATGGATTTCCATTTGATTTCACATCTGTATTTTTAGTCCCATTTCAAAAGAACTTCAATAATTATACACATGTGATCCAACCATGGAACCATGAAACAAACTCTCTCATAAAAGCAAAATTAATAATTATATATCCTTTAAATGGTTATAAATGAATATAATAAAATTATAATAAATCAAATATAGATGTAAAAGGCTCTAAATTAAGTATATAATGAATTTAATTTGATTATTCCAGATATTTGGAGAAAGTAAAAAATGATTCTGGAACACAGGTTAAGGGATATTTGGAAACCCCCCTTTTTCATTGGGTCATTAACTTTATATCCTTAAATCAGATTTTATGTCTATTTTCTGTTATGTAATGATTTTAAATTATATATATATGTCTACTACATACATACCTATCTTATTATTCCTTTATTTTAAGTATTAATACATGCATTAAGTTCATATCTCAAACACTTTCTTTAAAATCAAACCAGATTATGGAGAACTTTTATATCCATTACTCATTTAATGTTACTATCACTTGATGTATTTATTACAATTAACCATTTAATTAAATAAAATAATATTATAGGTATAACCATTCTAGTTTATATTTGGTTTTTATGATTTTTTTCATTCTTATTCTTTCTTAAAAAGTCTTAACTGATTCCTTAAAACACTATTTTGAGAATTCATTTTTATACCCAATCCTCTACCCTTTGTCATGTTATTATTTCCATACGAACACCAGATTTTGAGATCTATACTCATTTAATCAGATATTAATTTCAAAAATATTGAATTCCTTTTTATTTTTGGAATTTTTATCTAATTTGTTTTGTTTATGATATGGGGCTATATTATGCAACCCATTTCCTTGCATGGGAAATTATTATGTTTATGCCTTATGATTGATTTAAATTTATGGCACAAATATTCATGTTCATGTTATAATGGTTGTATCAAAATAATTCTCTAATGTATTGGGTAATTTTGTTTTATGATGAGATGTTATGTATGAGATTAGGGAGTAAACCTATTCCACGATGGGACTCTATCTGCCATGTGATGTTATCTTGGTCGTTAGACTTGACTTATGTTTATGTCATGTTATATGCTGCTTCCAATTTCCTATGTTTAAATTAATTTATCATACCATGTTCATTAGGTTATAATCCTATGATATTTTTCACGATCCTTCTATTTTAGGATTTTAGGACCCCCTCCACTCAAGGATACCCCTCTTGAGGTGGCAGTGAAGGAAGGGAGATAATGAATCTCAAGTACTGCTTCCAGTAGGCCCTAGATTGGGGAAAAGTGTTGATGGTATAAAAATATCACATATGATAGGAATTACCCTCTTATATAAAATAGTATCAGGATATTTGATAATAAATAACCAATAAAATCTAGTAAATAAGATAAAAAAACCAAAACAATCCCACAATGCATGAGAAAGTCAACATATAAAATAAAAGTTTCCAAAATAAACTACCAAAAGATAATTAATATATAAGTGACTCAAAAATATCTCCAAAACCCAAGATATAAATGTCTATATATGTCCCCAAGGTCTTCTTTTAATCTTGAAAAATATTTTATATTTTTAGGTTGATCATAACATGTATACTCAGGAGGATCGTACACAAGGGATCAAGTGCATATTTGAAAGGATCACACTAATGCATCGGTGAAAAAACAATAGAACCAAAAAGAACCAAAATAGTTCCAAAAAAACCCAACCTCAGCATGGATTGATCACTAAATCACACATCCAATATAGTAATATACCATTAAGATGATGAAAAATCAAGGCACCCCGCTGCAGCTTCCCCACTGATTTTCTTCTCTCATGCCCCTTTGTCAAATGTCCCATGCTCCCATTCCTTCCATACAAATCACATCACATAACATCCTCATAACATCACATCTCACCCAAATACAAATTTTTCATCACATAAAATCTTCCCTGAAAACACCTTATCCATCACATTACATCTCCCTCAAAAGAACATGGGAAATTACAATTGAAGGAAGGGTGGGGAAGAAGTGGTAGCCAACCATCCATATCACCACCATCATAGATGTTACTGAAAATACCCAAAACCTGAAACCTTTGAGTGTTGTTAAGGTTATCCATCTTGGGTTGGGAACATATATAAATAACATAAAATTCATGATATTTATATGTTATACAATACCCAACCTATGGGTTCACAATAAATACAACAACACACACCACCACCACCACTACACCACACGTCAACCATTACAACCACTGCCACTACTATATACAACACACCACACCATTACATAAAAATCCACACATATCCACAATTTCAATTACACACTCCTCCACTTTTATTCATTAATCCATTCCATCACATTTACACCACCCATTATTTTACTCAATTCATTTAATCCATTTACCACACAATGATTTCTAGCCCAATATTATTCATTTATCAACCCATTAATTTATTAATTTCATTCATCACAATAATTTATTCAATGGATAACCAAGAAAATAATTAAACCACACCATAAAAAAATTTACCACCTCACACAGCCTTCACCACCACACCACACATCCACCATCATCATTGCACCACATCCACCAAGCCATCTCCCTACAACAACTACACATCACTACCGCCACACAACCACAACCACCACATGCCTCAACCACTATAAACCCTAACCACTATGTACCACAACCAATTCATGAAACAACCACTACACACCACAACCACTATGCACCACAACCACTACCAACACAAACCACTACCACAACACACAACACCATGTCACAACACTACACCACCACCTATCATCACCACCACACATCACACCATGATAGACCACAACCATTGCACACCTCTACCACTTCTATCTAACACCAAAAACAAATCACACAACACCACATCATAATACTACACCACCACACATCATCACTACCATGCATCAAACCAATACACACCCCAACCACTGCACATGACAACACACAAATTCCCACATCGCATCCATGAAAACCAACCACCACATCACAACCCCACACAATATATTTTCCAACCAATCACCACCATCACCACAAAACATACCAAAACACATAAAAAAATACAATTATAAAAAAATCACAACACATAAACACATTCCAGCATCCACAATTATTTAGGTGATTTATCAAATTACATCTCTCTTTAGCCTTGGTATCATCAAAAAAACCAATTTTACATGAGAAACCAATTTATTAGCTATATATATATGTTATTTAACCTTTTATTCAGGGTGAGATCAAACAAAAATAAAGGGTCTCGACACATATCATCTATCGCACCAAGAAGGCACCCAAAATATTTTATTTTCATAATTGGTAACAAGCATGCGAAATTACATCCGTAATATTATCAAAGAATGAAGGTATGTAATTACTCCCCTTCCATGTCATTTTTTCTTTATGAAAATTTATTATATTTATTATGCTGGACCTCACTATCCACATAATAGAAAGAAAAATCATTCTATCCCAATGCATAACACATAAATAAGTGATAATGAGGACCCACTACCTCATAGAATCTTTTTCGATCCACACCGCACCGTAGGGTGATGAAGAAACAACATGAAAACAAAAAAATAACAGGAATCCATAGATAACCCTAAAACACATCAAGGGATATAAAAAACACCCATATCAAATAACAACACCGTAGTGAACTTCTATAAAAATAATTGAAGAAATCACAAGGATAAAGACGAAGGTTCTCTCCACCGACCACCAATGATAAACCATCAGAACACAAGGGTATGAGAGAGAGAAGATGATATAGAAGGTATACCAAAATCTCCTAGGTTTCATGCATAAAAAATAGTAAAGAATAGCTATATTAGAATAAAAATGGTTAGAAAAGGTTTATAAACAACCTAAAAGACACCTTTTTATTCCATAAATTACAAATTTATGGAATAAATTATTCAAGCTTTACGAATTACAAGATTTTACTACTGGAAAAGGGATATTTCCCTACAAATATATCCCCATGGTTTAGAAAACTGTGGGGATATATCTTTTTTTATTATCTGTTACCACAGTTTTAATAAAACCATGGGAAACTAATACCCAATTCCCCGAATGCATCGCGCTCCTCCTCCCTCTTCCATCACGCTCCTCCACTCTTCCATAGTGCTCCTCCTTACCCTTTATTCCATTTCCCCTTCCATCGCATTCTTCCTCGCTTCCCTGACTCCTAGCCCTCTCCTCCCATCCCTGACCACTGCCTCCCAGTCATCCAAACTTTGCCGCTCGGCCCTCTCCTCCCCTCGCTGACCACTGCCTCCCGACCATCTGACCTCTGCGTCCCGACCATATCCTCCCCTCCCCAGCCTCCAACTCCACTCCCGACCTCCCTCCCATACTTCGCCTCATCCTCAAAGTCCAAGCCTCCGCCTCCCTACCCCCAGCTCCAGCAACGTCCCCCCCTCTTGGCTCCCTCTCCTCCCGGCCTTGGACTCCGCCTGATCAACTTTCCCCAGCTCCGGCAACGTCCCGTCCCGGCCTCCGCCTCCATGCACCCAACTCCGGAATCTAGGTATGAAATTTCTTCTCCTTGTTTTTCTAGTGGTTGAGATCTCTTCCGTTGAGTTGGTTTTTTTATATATCATCTCTCAAACTTATCCTTCCTTCAATATAAAGCTTATGATAGGCTTCAACATATGTATTTGATCAACAAGTGAACCTAGAGTGAGGTTTTGAGTAAAAAGGTGATGCTAGAGAGAATTAGGCCCCACTCTTTTTCTGTTAGATGAGTGGATGAATATGAATTTTGGGTTGTTTGGTCTCATATATTTCATGCTTTTCAGCCTCTATATTATTTTCTGATGTGTTGGAATCTGGTGATTCATGCATTGAAATATATTCCTTTTGAATTTTCTTTATTTCGATCCCTAGAATTCAGCTCTATTCCAAGAATTTCAGAGTTCTTAAGCATTTTGGTGATGCATTCAGGGTGTTCTTATAGGCTGATTAGTTGGAAATGACAAGGAAGCAACCCATTCAGGCTAGATTATGTATTTAATCAAGACTATATCAAACTCTCATATATTTCATTTAGTTTAGTTTTTATTATGGTACTAGTAATATACCTAATATTTTTTATGAAGGTAATACTATGTATTTTCATCACTTTTACCTTAAGGGTTTCTCTTTCACTTTTTGTCTCATGTATGTTATATTTATTTTTTAGTTGATCATTTATGTATATCCTACTAGTGTTTTGAATATATGTTTCTATTACAGGTTTTATAGGATATGGAGTCCCATATTATGATATATTCCTAATCAGTTATAATAACTATCCCCTGTCCTATTATAATCAGGCATGGGGTGAAACTCCCGAATTACTAATGGATTAGGAAGTGCCTTGATGGGTCATGTCATGTCAGGAGGCCTCGATTATAGGAAATAATCCTAAGGATTGTATGATGACTATTTGGATAATGATAAGGAATAATGGAAAGTGGTATAATATAGAAATAAGAAGAAAAATTAATGGGTAGAGGGCTCAGTTCTTGATCACGTTTGGGTGTGGAAGCAAGATATTAAAGGATTTCCTTCCCACGAGGCTCACTTAGGTGATGAAAACACTTCACTTATGTTGTTTTATTATGAAGAAGAAATGTAATTTGAATAAAAAAACCATCAAATGATAAAAAATGTATAAATAAGGGAAGAAGTTATAGAGGTGTAAGGATTATTATCTTTTCCAAAACCTATAGTAATAATATCAATGGGAACATTTACTAGCATTAAGGGGATGGAGAAAGAATCGCTTGAGCCTAGACACCCTATTCTAAGTGATGTTCCTAAGGGAGATTCAGTGGCCTTAGAAGATCAAATCCAAACTGATAATGAAGGGAGAATATGTAGGTAGAATAATATATAAGTTTACCTAACTCCAATTGTCGAAGACAATAACATACAAATAACTCAAACCCGAAATCTTCTATAAGGGAAATCATTATACTATAGTAAACACATTTAAGGATTTTTAGTTGGACCACATATGAAAAGATGGAACTGATCCAAAATATAATTTGGATCTTATTATATACTCTAAGGAATAGATAAAGACATTGACCATCAATAATTCACCTGAGGATATTGATTGAATATAAAATCAAATGATATAATTTGATATATATGAGGAATAAAAATAGTGGATTAAGAAACAATATCAAATTTTTTCCTTGAGATTTTAATGAAAGGAATATTAACATGGAATATTTTATCAATAGGACAAGATGGTCTATTTCTTTGAGGAACTCATTAATGATGATCCAAAAAATAGGGTACGTTATATTACATATAGATTATATAGGGTGCAAGACTCCAATATTTTAATTTTTTTAGACAGGTCTAATGATGCCCTATATAATTTAATTTCATGTCTAGATTTATCTTTTTTATGTCGGTTAACATAGAAGCCATAAATTTGGTCTTCCTAAAAATAAAAAAATATTTAATTGATGGTTGAATGAAGGGGAATAATATGAGAAAATAAATATTATAGAATTAAGAAATTATTTGATTAATAATGTTTTGTTTTATAAAATTATTAAAAAATGAGAATTTGAGATTTCAAATAAGTTTATAAACTATTATTATTTTATTTAATATATTCATTATTTATTAAATTATTTTAGTTGATTTACCATGTTAATATTTGACTATAATAAATGGGTAAATATTAGTTAAATTAAAATGATGACAAAGGATATATGATTTTTAATTATGACTTGTTAGTTATTTGAGTTACTTGAAAAAAGCTATATGAAGGGTAAATATAGCATTCTCTCTAAATAGAACTCATAGGTGAGCCTTTCCATTCTTCATAATTCATTCTTCTAGTATAAACTCAAGGAATCATCCTTGACATTTAAAATAATGGTAGTATTATAACCCATAACTTACGATGGAGGCATTCCAACCAAATAGATCAAGTCTAATCCAGTTAACTCATCATTCAAAATTAAATGAGGGTACTCCATAAGAATCCAAAATAGTAATCGATGAAATTTGAATGATAAGACATTACCTAAATCCCAAGGGAGATTCCCCTAGTAATTTCACTTTAATATCCCTAATTATCTTTTTTTATGAGAATGCTAATCATGGTGTGTGTAAAATTTAGTCTTCAATATTAATCTAATAACATGTATTTGATTTTTAAATTGATTTTAAATTCATTCATTTTTACCAAAATGACCTTTTCATTTTTTAAGAGTCTTGTTGTGACTTGTTTCACTTTGAATGCAATAGATGTTTCTAGGTAATTATTTTATTAAAAAAATTCATGAAACGATTTAGTTTATTAAATTCTTATTCTAGTATATTTATACATATATTTGATACCCATGATTGTTTTATATAAATTATCTAAATGATTCTCATTAATTCTTGGAGATGAAGTGGGTTTCTTTAAATTTTTTCCCTCTTTGAATTATAATTTTACCCATGGAAAATATTAAATTACATGGATATGGGGCTCGTTTAAAATATTTATGATGATGGATGAATGTTTTTATCTCTCCCTTGATTTTTAAATGAAATAACCCATGTTTAAGGGTGTGTTTTAATGTTAAAAGTTGATTTTTTATGTCACACCTAAGGGAGGAATTTTTTTATCTCTCCCTTAGTTCAACTATAACGACACATACCACTATATCGTAGACATGAAACCTTTCTTGGACCATTATAGTTTACCTTATTGATCGTCCCTTTATAGGATAGAGGTAATAATTTTATCCTTGATACTGAAAGGGTTGAAATTGGTTATAAAAATAAAGGCACTTGCAATATAAATGTGAATTAACTATTAAGTTTTTATGTTCTAATAGTTTTATTTTCTATAGTACATATCCCTTTTTTAATTATGGTTTAAAATGTTGATTGGAAGATAACTTTTATTTTTATTTTTATAGAATGGATAGAAGATGGATGTATCGTACTGATAGGATTTCAACTGCATTTCAAAATAATTTAGAGAATTTTTTAGATTTTTCATTTGACAATGCTTTGGATGGAGGTTGTATATAGTGTCCATGCTATAAATGTGTTGGAAGACCATGGTTAAGCTGGGAATAAGTTAGCTACCATATAACGAAATTTGTATTTCAAACAATCTATTATGTTTGGTGTCACCATAGAGAGACGAGTCAAGGTTCTACTGGTCACAAACAAAATGAAAGAAGTGGCATGGAGAATTTGATATTTGATCGGTTTCCATTTGTCCATCATCCCAAGAGAGATAGTATGCCAGTGCAAGAAGACAATGATATCAATACACATGAGGAAAATATAGAAGTTGATGATAAGAGAGTGAAAAATTTATTGGATGATGCTAGAACTCCAGTATATCAGGAATGTACTAAAATGAACAAGTTGGAATTTTTAATGAAGTTATATCATGGAAAAACCATGTATGGAATTTCTAATATTTCTGTTGATTACATTATTAAATTTTTAAGGACTTTATACCTGATGGTGTAGATATTCCCTCAAATCATTACAAGGCATGGAAGTTAATTAAGCAGCTTAAATTTGATACTAATAAAGTTCATGCTTGTCTGAATGATTGCAGTTTATTTTGGGAGGAAACAACTAACCGTAATGAATGTAAAGAATGTGGTATATCTCTATGGAAGACAAATGAAGATGGAAAACCATCTCGTGTGGCACAAAAATCCATGTGGCAATTTCCATTGATTCCCAGGCTTCAAAATCTATTCATGTATGCAGAAATCTCAACCAATATGCGATGGCATGATGCAGAGATAATTAAAGGTAATGATGTGTTGGTTCATCCTGAAGATGGATTAGCATGGTGGACATTTGGTTCAAAACATCCCAATTTTGCAGCGGAGGTGCATAATGTCTGGTTGGGTCTATCCTGTGATGGTTTTAATCCATTTGGTCAGATGCTTACTTCTCACAGCATGTGGCCAGTTTTTATTCATGTTTATAATATTCCTCTGTGGATGTGTATGAAAAAACCATTCAATTTATTGAGTATACTAATATCTAGACCTTCTGGTCCTGGTAATGATATAGATGTCTACTTTCAGCCTTTAATAAGAGAGTTGGAAGAACTTTGATATTTCGGTGTGCGGACATTCGATGCTTCTTCAAAGAATACGTTTCAGATGCGTGCTGCCCTTCTATGGACCATAAATGATTTCCCTGCTTATGCAATGATGTCTGGGTGGAACACGAAGGGAAAAATATCAAGTCTTGTTTGTATGAAGAAAATATGATCAAGAAGGCTTAAATATCGTCATAGTTTCAGTTTCATGGGGCATCGACGATTCTTGCCAATGGATCATCAATACAGGATGAATTATCAGAGGTTTGATAATACCATTGAGACTGAACTACCACCTCAACCTCTGTTAGGAAGTGATGTGCGTAATGAATTAAAAGATTTCAGTTTTTCATTAGGTAAACGTCAGTTGAAATCTAAAAATAGGAAGAATGTTGACACTGAAACCTCTTACAATTAGAAAAAGAGAAGTATTTTTTTTGAATTTCCATATTGGTCTTCCAATTTTTTACGTCATTGTTTAGACGTAATGTATATTGAGAAAAATATATGTGAAATGTTGCTTGAAATTCTACTAAATATCAAGGGGAATATTAAAGATGACTTCCAATCTCATCGAGACTTGTTGGATTGGGGTATTCGACCAGAACTGCATCCTGTGTGTATCGGTGAAAACAAATGGAAAGTTCTTTGTGCTTCTTATGTGATGAAAACGTCAGAGAAAGATCAATTTATGGTAGTATTGGAGAATATCAAGGTTCCCAATGGCTGTTCCAGCAACATATCTAAATGATTCAACAAAAGAGATGTGAAACTAAAATCTCTAAAAACTCATGATTATCACATCCTTCTTCATGAATTGATTCCAATCATAATTTGACATTTTCTATCCAATAATGTAAGGGTGACAGTGATTCACTTATGCCATTTTTTAGAGACCTTTGTGCTAAAAGTCTATCCAAGTCATTCTTGATTAAAATGCATCAGGCGGCGTCATTAATTTTATGTGAGATGGAAAAGATTTTTCCTCCATCCTTTTTCACTTGCATGTTGCATTTAACGATTCATCTTCTAACTGAAACACTTCTTGGGGGACCAGTTTCTTTTTAGTGGATGTATCCTACTAAAATAAATATGTTTAGAATGAAATCATTTGTTCGAAACAAGAATTATCCTTAAGGTTCAATTGTGAGGGGTTATCTGGCTCAAGAATGTATGGATTTTTGTTCAATGTATTTGTCTGATGTCACCACAAGGCATAATCGGCCAATGAGAAATTAAGATGACTAGTATGGGGAAATTGTGCCCTTGTTTCCATCTCTTCCCCAAAAAATAGGAATTTTTGGGTCTTATACATTGG
Source organism: Viscum album (assembly GCA_963277665.1). NCBI lineage: Eukaryota > Viridiplantae > Streptophyta > Magnoliopsida > Santalales > Viscaceae > Viscum > Viscum album. Next base: position 1,162,773,817 of record OY728153.1, on the reverse strand, counting down.
CTACATTGAGCCTTGAAGATCGGGAGATGACACATCACACAGTCTTATTTAACTGTGGTTTGTTCGATGACTATATCAAGTAAGTAATTTGGATATTTATATGTTATATCATATTATGAAATTTCACATATACCGTACAATTTTATTATCATTTTATGTAGGGAACATAAACAAATTATAAGTCGAGTTCATCGATCTTTTTCTTTGATAAGGAGAGAGGCTTTGTGTAGCCTAGAGTTTCCTACTTGGTTGAAATCAAAGGTATTACCATTAATTTAATTATTTTAAAAAATAGATAACCATTTAATTGTATTATTCATATATATTTCAGGTTTTGAGTGTACCTATTGACTCTGTTTCTCAAGAATTGAGAGCATTGGATTTTGGTCATAATTGTTTGGTTCGTGAATGTAAATATTTAATAATAAATGGTTATAAATTTGTAACAACGGATCGAGCGGTGAAAATGAGAACACAACATGATGATGTTATGTTAACCACTACAATGGATTGTTATGCCAGTGTATCAGATAATCAGCCTCGATATGAAGATGTGTATTATTATGGGCTAGTTAATAAAATATTGTTATTTGATTACTACTCTCAAGGTAGAGTCACTATGATGAAATGTAAATGGTTTGATTGAATGGGACGTCATGGTACATTTATTGATGACTATGGATTCAGAGTTATTGATATGATTCGATGCCTTTATACTGATGAACCATACATTTTGGCATCAATGGCTAAACAAGTGTTTTATGTGAAAGATCATCTGAGACCCGATTTTGGTGTCATTAATGACGTAATCCCTGGATATATTTTTCATGATGCTGGTGATGAAATTTCCACCATTGATGTCCCCATTGGTGTTGGAGAAAATATTGCATTTGATGAATCAAATTGTCCCATTGGGAGAGTTGATGTTGAACCTAAAGTACTGGTCAGTAATATATAGAATCAAACATATATGTTCACCGTTCTAGTTTATATTGACATGAGTTTCTCAGGTTAGTATTACTGGAATTACTTTAATTATATTTTAATTTGGAATGAAATGTTTTTTTTGTATTTTCTGGTTTTGTTTCATTAAATCAGATTTATTACAATGTACAAAACTTGGTTTAAATATTGTTTTTAAAAAATTTATAACCTTGTAGTGTAATTTTAAAAATTGTGTTAGTCATTTCCTTGTAATCATTTGTACAATTAAAAGAAGTCAAATTGGTCCCTCTCATGAATTGCTGATAGATGTAAGTTGTATGCATGATTTGTAAAAACTATTTCTAAAAAAATTAAATTTCATTCTTCTATAGAATATGCCAAATACTACAGAAGGTCGAAGGAATTGACTATTTGATCCTGATTGACCGGGGCGTGAGCATGCGCTGCCTTCGCTTCCATTAGTGAGTATTATAATTGTAATGTTTTTTTTTCTGCATTACATATAATTTCATGTTAATATTCTTTATCAATTTTTTAGGGACATTCAGTTCCATCATATTTGACTCATAATCCAGTTATCAAGGTTATGAGTGGGGATGCTTGTAGACCTAGACGAAGCACCCGTCATACCCGTTTCCACACTGAACAACCATCAGACACCCCTTCCACTACACCTTTCCATCCTCTTGAGTCTTCAGGGATGTTTCTATCCATGCCTCCATCATCATCTCAACTACCCTCTTATTCACATTCCATGACTACATCACATCCACAGATGTTTCAACCTTTACCATATCCATATCTGATGATGTATCCCCCATCCTACTACCCATATGCTGTCGTGTCTACACCGCCTCAAATTCCTACCATCCAGCCAACATCTGATGAGTCTGTTCCATTAGCTTCCAATCCAGTGCATGAAGGTTACCCAGAGAATGCACTGTAATAGACACTTCCTGTAGAGGCTGCTGAGTCAGGACAACCCACAGATCCATCACAGTCTATTGAGCAATCTGCAGACGGTTTTTTGATTATAAGTGTTTCAAATTATATCACTTTATTTTTTTCATGTTGTACCATTACTTAATTATTCTTCCACCCTCTTTTTATTATTCAGTGGGATATTCTGCTAGGCGACGTGGGTGCACTCAGATGAAGGAAGTTTGGAATCACCAGAAATAGCTAATGGTGGATTTCAATCGAAAAAAATCAGATGGTAGGTCCAACTACAACGTAGTGTATAAGTTTCATGGCCACTTTGGCCAAGTATCACGATATCATTCTGGTGGAACCGGTGTCATGGAGACATATCAGTAAAGAGATTAAAGAAAAATCATGGGAGAAAATATGGGTAAGAAAATTATATAAAGTCATATCTATATTATTTTTTGTATTTAAATGAAATAACATGTTCTTTGCAGATTCAGTTTAACTTTCCCGACGGAGAAGCTGCTAAGACAGAATGGTTGATGGATGTTGGGAAGTTTTGGCACTCATAAAATCATGATTTGTATGTTGGTTGGAAGATCAGGGTTGGTACTGACTTAGAGGGGTACCCATATTCCCCGACTGTCCAAATATTCAATATGAAAAAATGATTTCACATTGGAAGACTGCTAAGTTTAAGGTAATCTCAATCTTTAATGGTTGACATATAAAATTTAACTCTTATTACTTGTATTGGATTTTTTTAGGAAGTGTCAGAGAAAAACATAAAGAATAAGGATTCAGTGACATATTTGCACACATTGGGGTGCACTACAATGTTCGATCATGAAATGCCCCAGGTACTTTAATCGGGTATTGTGATGTTATACAGGATGTTCTACTAAAAATGTTATTGAATAAACATAGGCCAGATTTTTGAATTTCTTATATATGGTACTAATCTAGATTTGTGCATTTCTCATTTACAACAAGCTAAATTGGGCATCGAAGTTCCTGTACCTTGTGCCAAATTACTTTGCTTGAGTAGAAAGAAAAAGGATGGAAGTGTAGTAAATGCACAGACACAAGATAAAATTATATGGTTTTTTATTTATATTGTAAATATTTATACGAAATTTATAATTTAATATGTTTATAATTTCAACAGTCTGCCTTGGAGGCCCTCAATGGTAATGAAGATGAAAACTTCAGGCCACATGATCATTTAAGTCAGGTATTAGGTGACGAGCACCCAGGGAGAGTACGATGTCGACCAGAAAAAACATCTTCCCCTATAAGTATTCGTCATCATCGGGCTCCTCTAAAGCCTCCCAGACCTCTAAGCTAGAAATATCTCATGCTGAAGCAGCTAAGGCAAAGAAAATAGTTTTAGAGGAGCATGAAAAAAGTAAGCTGATGACCGAACATTTCATGAAAGCTATGGAAGTTTTGAGTCAGTCTCTTCCATTAGAGGCTGTTGCTACTTTTGAATAATATATGGAATAAATACTCTCTTTAAATGATGTATTGGGTGATTCCAATGAGGGTCGTAGTGGAAACAAAGGCGGGTGGCGATAGAGCTGTTGGTGGTGAGGATGTTGCTGATGCTGCTGCTGGTGATGAGGCTGCTGACAATGTTGTTGATGATGATGATGATGTTGATAATGATTGGCATGGACATAGGGATGGGGATGTTGGTGATGGGTGGGGGGGATATTAATCCCCTCTATTTTTGACTTAGTAGGGAGACTTATGTATGTACTTTAATAACTTGAATTGAATTTTTGTATGGATGAGAATGGTTATTTTTTTTCTTCTGAAAAGTTTTGCATAAATTTTTGCATGCATTTACATAAGGCTAACATTAGAATCCTTAGTCATGCATATGGGTAAGTGATGAGCTTACTACCATAAAATACTTAGCTGTAAATGATATACCATATAGTGACATTGGATTCTATTTATTATCTCTTTATTTTTCCTAAATTATTGAATTCACAAGTCTAAATTAATGTAGGTAAAAAAGGAATATATTCCTCAGTTGTTATTTCTAAAATTTGCATTTTGTAAAATCTGAAGTTGTTCTATTGAATGAACTGGTTGGGTTTTTTGAGATCCCAAGTCCCTGAATGATATGGTAAATGCTACAATTTTTTTTTTGTGTTTATAGGCAGCTTTGTAAGAAGGGTTTAGAGGGGAGGGGGGCTGGGTGTAGGGGGTGGGGCTGGGTGTAGGGGGGGGGGGGGTGGGGCTGGGTGAAGGGGAGGGTGGGGAGGGGGGGATGGGTGTAGGGGGAGGGGGGCTGTGTGCAGGGGGGTGGGGCTGGGTGCAGGGAGGGGGGTGGGGCTGGGTGCTGGGGGGTGGGGCTGGGTGCAGGGGGGCATGGGGCTGGGTGAAAGGGGAGGGGGGATGGGTGCGGGGGGATGGGGCTGGGTGCAGGTGGGGATGGGTGCTTGGGGGTGTGGATGAGTGCGGGGGGGGGGGGGGGGCTAGGTGCAGGGAGGGTGGGGCTAGGTGCTGATATCAACATATATGACTATGTTATGCAATATTTTCTTATAAAAGGAAAAGTAGACCATGGATTTAATTTCCAAATAATGATGACTGAAAGTGGCTTTACCCCAGGTTATATTACTTGTAATAATATTATAAAATGTCTCAAAAAACTGAACCAAATTATAGTGGAGTCAGAGTTCCTTCTGGTGCTTGTATCCGTGGGTCAAAAAACTAAATTTTCTTTCGTTTACTCCGTTGATTGATACTTACTACAATGAAGGAAGGCTGGATGAGGATCTTGTGTATTAATTGGCCTTGAATGAATTTCTATAGGATTCTATTGTCAAGCCTTCAATTTCAACTAAGAAATCCCACACTGGTGCTAAAAACATCACTATTTCTTCTGATAAGAAAGTGAAGCCCAACAGCTTCTTTGATTCTTCAAGCTCTTTTGAAATTGATTCCGAAGGAGTGAGAATTTATCAACTATGAATAGGAGTGGTCTATGGTTCTCATTGCTTGGTATGCTTCTAACAAACCAATACAAATATGTATTTTTTTTGTTTCATTTATTTTTAATGATTATTAAACTATGTTCTATTTTAGGAGCCTCCTGCTAAAGCTTCTCCTACTTTGAATGGACAGTCTACTCTCTAAAAAAGTCATTTTTTCTGCCACCAAGGTTTCTGAGAGTGATTCCTCCGGTTCATCTAAAGTGATTATGATGAAGATGTGAGGGTTATTATTAATGATCGTGCATTATATAAATAGTGCCAATGATTTTTAATTCGATATATTTTATATAATCTTTGCAATTCTGGTCACTAATTGTGCATTTGAAGTTTTTGTGTAGGAAAAATTACCTAAGAAATCACTTGGAACTATGATAGAAAGTAAATCATCAAGTCTTCTTAAAACAAAAGGGGAGTCCAGTGATGAAGAAGATACAGATAGCTTTGATGATGATGCTTATAAGCCAGTGAGTACGGATGATTTTATCTTTATCTATACTAATATTTCATTTAAATAAATCATTCTCATAATTATTGTTCTTGTATGACATGGATGTTTAAGGTGCATTTTTTACGAGAGCATAAACATTAGGCAATTATTACCCCTATATTATTTAATATTTTAATTTCTATAACATAAGACATATAATAATTTTCCCAATCCTATTATGTAGGTTCTATTATTTTTAGTAGCAGCATTAAATGAAAGGAAATTTATTATCAATCCCAATATTCCAATATTTGACCCCATCAAAAACAGGTTCGAATACATATCTACATTATTATCACTAGAATAAGACTAGCAGTGGTTAAGTAGCATTACTTACATTAGCGCAACTTGTACTGTAACCTTTGTATCAGGAGTTCTTAAACTAGTGGCCCATACTGACAATAATGTTTACACTGGAAAAGTTTACATATTTACACATTTGGCTTCATTAGTAGCAACATTACACTAGCATTTCTTACAGGAGTAGTATTCACACTAGCAATGTTTATACTAACTTCATTACAGTAGCAGTTCTTACATTATTAGTTCTTAGACTAGAAATTCTTACACTGTAACTGTTTTTAGCAACATTAACTATACAAACACCTTTTCATAATGCTTATGTCTGGGAAACACCAGGCTGAAAAATCTGGGAAACATGGGAAGAATCCAGCTGAAGTTCTGTCTGCAATGACACGAGCAGCTCACTCATTGGTGCAGGGGAAGAGGAGACAGGTATGTTGTAGTTGAGTTTTAATTTTATTTTTTATTTCATCAGCCACTTAGGCCTTTTACCTCTTTCTACAGATGGAGGGTACTTATATTCTGCGAAGGGGGATAGAAGGGAACTGGAGGTGGCTACGCGGTTTTTTTGCAGGGGAGGGAGATTAGGGTAGTTGAGGGATTGATAGTGTGTTTCATTTTTGTCTGCTTTTACTGTGTTGCTTCTGTTTATTTTATTTTCCTTTGGCATGGATGTCCGGCATATAGATGGGTCATGCTAAAATTTTATTTATTTTATACTGCTGTTTTAATTAATTGTTTGTGGGGGTGATTAATCCCTTGTTCGAGTCACCAAACAGATATCAATAGTATACTCGAAATCATCTTCTGTGCTGTTCACCAGACTTCAACTTTCACAGGTTGAGGGGGGGGGGGGGGGTGTCCAAGGGGGGTGGGGGGGCTATGCAAGGGGGTTGGGGGTGTTCAAGTGGGTGGTGGGGGAGCTGTCCAAGGGGGTTTGGGGGGGGGGGGCTATCCTAGGGGGTTGTGGTGGGGGTATCTAAAGGGGTGGGGGTGGGGGCTGTCCATGGGGGTGGGGGTGTCCAGGGGGTGGGGGGGTGTTCAGGGGTGGGGGGGCTGTCCCCCGTTACGTGTATAGTCACCCATGGTAGTGATTATACACGTATGGGGCTAGGTGTGCCCATGTATATATATATATATATATAGGTATACGTAGGTGAGTGGAGACTGGTATATGCATATAAGCATATGTGCAAGGATCCCCTTGCACATGCTCATGGCCATAAGGGTGTGTGCATAGGGGATAAGTGTCCTTGCATGTGTGTGAAGGTGTGTATACCCAATGGGGGAGCAAAAACTTTTAGTTAGAAAGCTCCAAGAGCCGAATTGGATGGCTTGGTTCCACCTTAAGGCAGGGTCACTCTCCTAGCCTATTTAATTCAAGAATTCTTTAAATTAAATTTAGCTTCTTTATTAATTCTACTTAATTATATTGAATTGCATATCTTGAATAAATATTCTTTAATATAATTGTTTCATTTGATAAATAAATTCATGTTTTTAAAATAAAACCCCTCCAAAGGAGGTGCACTGTCTGCGAAAACTCATAATGATAGTTATGTTGATCTAGTTTCTTAACTTATTGTATTTGATTTGTGCTGAATGAGTTTTAGAATAAATGTTAAATATAATGAAATGAATTGTGTGATAAAGAAATTCCATGATTTTATAATAAAACCACTCCAACGGAGGTGCGCTGTCTTATAAACCAAATAATAGTGATGAATAGCTCTGTGATATTATTCCATGCATCTTATGTTCAATGTTGAGACTAACTAATCACTATTTCTGCTGGTGGGGAGATGGCCTGAATGTTACCCCACCTCCTCCCACTCCCTTTTCTCCTGGATGGAAGATGCTACCCCGTGAATGTTGCTGGAACGAGCTAACACGTCGCGGTCACACCACGGTCACACCGCAGTCACGCCGCGGTCGCGCCACAGTCAAGCCGTGGTCAAGCCATGGTCACGCTGCGGTCACGCCACAATATTGCCGTGATTTGGCTCTGCTCTAGGAAGAAACCCCGCGAAGGTTTGTAGTCCTATCAAATTTGATGTATGATAGATAGATAGAGTTTTAAATACATTACCCACCCATAGTTAATGGGGAGGGAGGACCTTAGGTAACAAATCTTTGGGTTGAGTCTCTCGTGAAAATATTTAGTCACCTGTAGACAACATTGGAGATGAGGGTGAAGCTTGATACTTGTATTCTACAAGGACCATCTAAGTGCTCGAGGGACATCATAGTAATTTTGGACAATAAGAAGACATGAAAATACTTTTATAATGATATTCTTATTTGGAAATGTGTCCTTCAGAGTTTTATATTTTTAATATCTCGATGATCTGATGAGTGTTTTGACCCTTGGAGAGAAAATGCTTCTACATTATCTTTTTTTTTCTGTGTGAGAGCAGTAAACAACACACACCTCACATAGTGTAGTTGGATATTTCTACAACAATGGGGAATCTGATAGATGATCCGTTCTGTGATAGTATTCTATGAGTCTTGTGATCAATGTTGAGACTGACTAATCACAATTTTGCCAGCCGGGCGACGACATGAATGTTGCCCCACCTCCTCCCACTCCCTTCGCTCCTGACTGAAAGATGCTACCCCGAAAATGTCACTGGACCGAGCCAACTGACCGCGGTCACGCTGCGGTCACTCCGCAGTCACACCATTGTCATGCTGCGATCACGCCGCGGTAATGCCGTGATTTCGCCCTACTCCAGGACGACACCCCGCAGTGGTTCTCAGTCCTATCGGAATTCGATGTATGATACCTAGATAGAATTTTAGATACATTACCTACCCATAATTAATGGGGAGGGAGGCCCCAGGTAGAAAAATCTTTTGATTGAGTCTCTCATGAAAATATTTAGACACCTGTAGATAACATTGGATATGAGGGTAAATCTTGCTACTTGTATTCTACAAGAACCATCTAAGTGCTTGAGGGACATCATAGCGAATGTTGGACAATAAGAAGACTTGATAATACTTTATAATGATATTTTTATTTGGAAAATTTTCCTTCAGAGTTTGATATTCTTATGATCCCGATGATCGGATGAGTGTTTTTGACCCTTTTAGATAAAATGCTTCTACATTATCTTTTTTTATGTGTTAGAACAGTAAAAAACACACACCTCATATAGTGTAGTTGGATATTTCTAAAACAATGGGGAATCTGATAGATGATCAGCTCTATGATATTATTCCATGAGTCTTATGATCAATGTTGAGACTGACTAATCACAATTTCTGCCAGTGGGGTGATGGCCGGAATGTTGCCTCGCCTCCTCCTGCTCCCTTCGCTCTTGGTTCGAAGATGCTGCCCCGCAGATGTCACTAGACCGGGCCAACATACCGCAGTCACATCACGGTCACACCGCGGTCACACCACGACCACCTGCAATCCATCCCACACCAGCCACCACACCAGCCACCACACTAGCCCCCACCCCCAACCTCCTACAAAACACTCATGCCAGCCCTATGTCACCTACAAAATAGCGCCAAACACCAGTTATAGCCCACACTAGCCCCCTTCTATCCCTCTGCCGCCTGCCTTCCTGCCCGTACCAGCCACTCCAGCCCGCACCAGCCACCGCACCATCCACCGAACCAGCCCCCCAAACCACTTTTTATCCATCAGTGGAAGAATTACGCTAGTGAATTTCATCCTTAGCTCCATTACTATTCATGTGTTATCGGTCCTAATGGATTCGAAAGTGGTGTTTGGAATATTGAAAAGATAAAGACTTCTTTCATATTGTATTCTCATGGGGAGGGAAGATTTTCATAGGGTTTTGTGGATGAGGATGGATAGACTAGTGGTAGATGGTGGTATCAACTTATGCAGTGTTGAGAGATCAATGCACATTCTGCAAGCTAAGTTTTCTTGGGAGGTTCTTAAAGGTCATTATCTATGGGAAATTTCATATCTGTCAAAGTATTGATCTAACCTTGAGATCTAGGGGAATGTCTCATGGATGTGGAAGGAGTTTCATGAGAACAATCTGGTTCTCAAGAAGCAGTCTCGGTGGATTGTGGAATGAGGAAACATAAACATCTAGTTCGATAATTGGGCAGGTTCTCGTCTTGGCTTTCCAGGCTATCTGACTCCCAACATTTTGTTTGCCAAGGCATTTTGTTACCCCAATTTTACATAGGCTGTTCTTAACCACCATCAAAGTGAGTGTTTTGATAACATTATTATATATTATTAAATGGAATGTTTAGTCTTAACGAAGTCACCAATGGTGGTTTTTCTGGATAAGATTACAGGTCTATACATCAGATTCCAAATGGTATCACTGGTGGTGAAAATCTGTACTAGTGTAAAGAAATCCCGATTAAATGTAACTTGTTGGTTTGGTGGATCAATAACCATTTTATTCCTATGAATGAAACTATCAGGAGAAGGGAGGAGGGTGCGGGTGGGGTGTCTAGGAGGGGCTGTCTAGGGGGGGGAGGGTGTCCAAGGGCTGTCCGGGGTGGGGGGGGGGGGTGGGGTGGGGTTCGGGGGGTCTGTAGGGTAGGGGGTAGGGTGCAGGTGGGGTGTCTAGGGGGGCTATCCAGGGGGGTGTCCAAGGGCTATCCGGGGGGGGTCTGTAGTGTAGGGGGGAGAGTGCAGGTGGGGTGTCTAGGGTCTGTCAAGGGGGGGGGTGTCCAGGGGGGGCTGTCTAGGGGGGTGTCCAGGGGGGTGTCTAGGGGGGAGGGGGTATCCAGTGGGGGTGCAAGGGGGATATCCAGGGGTGCAAGGGGGTTGTCTAGGGGGGCATGGGGGTGTTCAAGGTGGATGTCCAGGGGGGGCATGGGGGTGCATGGGGTTCCAAGGGGGCTATCCATGGGGGCATGTTGGTGTTCAAGGGGGATGTGCAGGGGGGAATGGGGGTGCAAGGGGGTGTCCATACCTTCTAAGCATTCAAAAATAAACTCCACTTTGTTATATCAAATTCTTTTGAGATATCAAGATTTAAAGCAAAGTTCCCATGTTTAACTTTTCATTTCATGATGTTAACACATTTTGAGGCAGTTCTGAATATTCCTACCAGGGATAAAGCCAAAATGATTTGAAGAGATAAACCCACGAGAAATGGGACCTAACCTCATATCAATAATTTTGATAATGATTTTTGGAAAGGTATTCCCAATAGAAATAGGTCTAAAATCCTTTACATCCACAACATTTTAATTCTTTTGGATCAGGGAAATAATATTGGAGTTGATTCCATTGGGCATTGAGGTGTGGTTAAAGAACTTCCTCATAGAGTTAAGGAGATCATCACAAACTATGTCCCAGTAGAACATAAAGAATTTATTTTTGAAACCATGAGACCAGACACACTCTCAATATTTAGAGAAAAAAAGGGGAAATCTTAACCTCTTTCTCATCAAGGGATGCAACAAGGGAGATTGTTGGATTGGTGTAGCCTGATTCGGTTGACCACACTTCAGTGCAAGAAGGATATATTTTTTGTATCCTTTATCAGACTTTTTTTGGCTTCAATAAGAGATAAACGATTATGATGCTTTTTCATTAAAAATTTATTTAGGACTTTTCTAATAAGAACTTTTTTCTTCTTTGAACACTTTGGCCAGTTCTTCTTATGTTTTAACTAGTGAAAACAATTCATTGTGGTTCAATTATTTTTGAATTTTGGTTTTCATTGTTTCACAGTGGTTCATAGGGGGGTGGGGGCTTGGTGTATAGAGGGGGGGCTGGGTGCGGGGGGGGGGGGATGGAGGGGTTGGGTGTAGGGCTGGCTGCAAGTGTACTGGGGGTGTAGGGGGTGTCCCAGAGAGGGGGGGGGGGGCAGTGGGGGTGTAGGTGGGGGGCGTGGACAGTGGGGGTGCAGGTGGGGGGGGGGGGGGGGTGGACACTAGGGGTGCAGTGGGGGGGAGGGGGACCTGGGTGCAGGGGGTAGTGAGGGGTCTGGGTGCAGGTGGTACTGGGGGCAGTGGGGGTGCAGGTGGGGGGGGGGGAAGGGGGACCTGAGTGTAGTGGGTAGTGGGGGGGGGGGGGGCTGGGGGGGATGGGTGCAGGTGGTAATGGAGGGTGTCCAGGAGGGGGGATAGTGGGGGTGCATGTGGGGGGGGGGTGGATAGTTGGGGTGCAAGTGGGGGGGAGGGGGCTGGGTGCAGGTGGTACTGGGGGTGTAGGGGGGGGTGTCTAGGAAGGGGGGTGGGCAGTGGGGGTGAAGGTGGGAGGGATGGGGACCTGGGTGCAAGGGGTAGTGGGGGGGTAGGGTGTGGGGGGGGGGGGTAGTGGGGGTGCAGGTGGGGGGGGGGGGGGTGGATATTGGGGTTGTAGTGGGTGGGGGGCTGGGTGCAGGGGGTAGTGAGGGGGTTGGTGGCTGGCTGCAGGGCTGTGTTGTAGGTGGTACTGAGGGTGCACGGGGGAGTCTAGGAGGGGGGGGGGGGCGTTGGGGGTACAGGTGGGGGTGGGACCTAGGTTCATGGGGTGGGGGGGGGGATGGTTGTAGGGCTGAGTGCAAGGCTGGGTCTAGGTGGTATTGGGGGTGCAGGGGGGTGTCCAGGAGGGGGGGGGGAAGTGGGGTGCAGGTGGGGGGAGGGGGACCTGGGTGCAAGGGGTAGTGGGGGGGGGGGCTGGGTGTAGGGGGGTAGTGGGTGTGCAGGTGGGGGGGGGGGGGGGGGTGGACAATTGGGGTGCAGTGGGGGGGGGGAGGGGGACCTGGGTGCAGGGGGGTAGTGAGGGGGCTGGGTGCATGGGGGATGGGGGGTTGGGTGTATGGCTGGGTGAAGGTGGTATTGGGGGTGAAGGGGGGTGTCCAAGAGGGGGGGGGGGCAGTGGGGGTGCAGGTGGGGGGGGGGGTGGACAATGGGGGTGAAGGTGGGGGGGAGGGGACCTGGTGCGCAGCGGGTAGTGGGGGTGCAGGGTATAGGGGGGCTGGGGGGGGGGGATGGGTGTAGGTGGTACTGGGGGTGCAGGGTGGGGGTGTCAGGGGGGGGTTGGGTGTAGTTGGTATTGGGGGTGTAGGGTGGGAAGTGAGGGTGCAGGCTGGGGGGTCCAGGGGGGTGTCTAGGGGTGTCAAGGTGGGGGGGGGGGGTGTGCAATGGGGTTCTTTCCAGAGGGGAGAGTGGGGGGTGTGTAAAGGGGGAAGGGATGTGCTGGGGGGGATGTCCAATGGAGAAGGTGGGGTTGTAGGGGGTCTCTCTAGTGGGTCACCAACTATTTCCGGGAAAATAATATATACCCACGGTTTGAGAATCGTGGGTAAATATGCTGCTGCATAACCCTCTATACCCATGTTTTTTAGACCATGGGTAAACATTCTACTACAAAACCCTCTATACCTACGGTTTACTTAATTTGGGGTATCTAATTTCTGCTATAAAAATGTATACCCACGGTTCAGGTGAACCATGGGTAAGTTGAAATTTCAGTGGGATATACCCACAGTTTCTGTAAAACTATGGGTATAGGGAAATCTCGATGCCTCAGGAGCCCATGGTTCATCAAACTGTGGGTATATCCTATACCCACAGTTTCATGGGCTATACCCACGGTTTGAAACTGTGGGTATATGGCACTTTTCCAGTAGTGTGTAATCTGGTTTGAAGCTTGAAATCCATTTCCCCTAAAAAATGGAATCTCAACCTGAACTATATTGCATAATAAATCCAAGTTTTACTATGTTAAACCTTTTCATTCATTTCCCATTTCCATTTGAAAGCCATAAACTACAAACAACACAAGACATAAACCCCAAATTCATACTATAAATCACTCTTTTATGATGTAAATTTACCTACTAGTATATAACTACAACTCTAACTCCTCCATACCCTCTGGGACCTCTTCCAAAACACTCTCTAACCACAAAACCATCAGTGTAATGGTCTAGGAAGGCATAATCCATTACATATTATATCATGTTATGCCATTTAACTCATATTTTATGCCTCATTATCATGTTTATTACCTTAGTGGTCTTTATAGATCACCCATTTCTTTGATGTATTCTCTAGGTTATCATATGTAATTTTAGGAGATCAAAGGCATTTAGGTTCTTATAATGAAAATTGAAATAAATATTTCACGGTTTAGTTTCCTTTTATTTTTAGTAAACTTAGTCTTCCAAATACACGAGGACTCATGATCTTTTGGTTGTGTTTATTGGATGTTTATGTTAAAAATCATGTACTAATATGAGTACAAAGTTTGGGTCACTATAGTTGGTATTATAGAAATCTCTAGTTATATTGGGGGATTATGAGTGTAATAAATTTTTGATAAAAATAGGGATAAGTATAATTATAAGAAAATGTCTTGAAATTTTGGTGAATTATAGAGTGGGTTCTTTCTAAGAAATTATATCTCTATCTGGATACTACAAGTGAATGTGGATATAACACAGTTATACCTAGAGGTAATAACCTCAAAAAGGAAAATCTTGGTATTAACTCAATCCTCACTTAATGCATGATAAAGGGTTATTTCTTACACACGTTATTTGAAACTCCCAAGGGATATGCTATTAAAATTCACAAACTTTTTAGAAACCATTATGAAGGACTTGAATAGATTGTTAAGTTAGAAAAACTAATAAGAAAAATTAATATAGATTACATAGATTGAAACCTAGAGACTCATAAGTTAGGATATACTTTTTATTTATAATTTATTACTAATATATTCATAGTTTCCATTTTACTTATTTTTAGTTTGAGTATTCTCATAACTTTTTTATTATAGTTAATGGTGGGAAATATGTGGAACCATTCCAACATCCATCATTATAGGCAATGTGATGATTTCACTAATGATATGTCTAACATTATGGGAGCGGTATATGAGAAATTTATTAGAGAACTAGATCAACTGACACATGTTATGGATAATAATTTGAATTGTGTGTAGTACCCCTCCTAAGAAAGAGAAAGTTTCATTTGAATCCTTTATGTAAAAAAGGCCACCAACCTTTTAGTGGATCTTCTAATCCCCTCATCACATAATAAGGTATTAGCTCCATTGAGAAGATACTATATTTCCTACAATGATTAGTATAAGATAAATTCATACTATATGTCTATCATCTTGAATATGAATCCAATTAGTGGTAGAGATTGATCAAGAACACAAAGACCAAAGATGAAATTGATTCCATGGAATAGGAAGGATTAAATTTTTTTTCCAATAAATATTTTCCCTGAACTCTCCATATTAAAATGTATAGGTAGTTACTTATACATAATTAAGATTAAGATGAGTCTATCAGGATGTATGAGGAAAACTTCACAAGGATTTCATGATATTCCTTCAACTTTTTCATCAATACTGATAGTAATGTGTACTACTTCTTTAGTGAATTAAAGTTGAGTCTATGAAAATATTTATCAATTAAAGACTATGATAGTAATGAATATATATAATTTTGTTCCATTAAGTTTGAGGTGAAGATTGGGGACTCTCATTGGTCACATAGTCCTAGAGATAAAAGTGTAAAATTGAGTTTTATTTGGGAGGATCTATTGATAAAACTCACAAAGGAAAGAAAACCCAACTTATCACTAGCCAAAAGGGTGAGAAGAAGAATCCTAGAAAATTTCTTAAAGGAACTAAGAGATTCATCAATTTTAGAAAATAGGTCCATCAGGATAATAAATTCCAAGGAGATATAAAGAATCACATTAATTTGATAGTTGAAAATATGGTTTAGATAAAAACTCATACTGTGATATAGTGTTTCAATTTCATGTTTCATAATCATTATGTGAACCAATTCCCTATGGGAAGGGTTATCCAAGAAAATAAATGACTATAAAAACTAAGGATTATACAAAAAGTAAGATAATATTCTACCATTACTTTTGAGTTGGATCAAGAAAATGATATGGTGATAGGTATGCCAGTTATTCATTCAAGAATAGAGAATGTACTTTTTGATTATTTTTCTATGAATTCTTTAATATCTTTCAAGTGTAGTAGAACTATTCAAACACCACCTCAAAACATGGGGGTTGGGCTATATTTGAGAGAAAAAATAGAGAAATTATTCCGTCCCAAATACATGACTAATACCTAGTCAATGTTTGTTGATTTAACCTCATAGAAAATATGATCTTACTTAGTTTTGTGGAGTTTGATTCTATATTGATAAAATTGAGGATGTCCTTATATAAATTAAATACCAATTATCATTAGAGGGAGATAAATCTTCACACACTGAGATATCCTCTAATTTTATATAAGTTTAAAGAAAAGGATGAATCTATTTTGAAATATCCATCTCATGTGTGGATATAATTTACTTATGAGAAAGAATATATTGCTCAAATAATTATGACAAAATAGAGAATAATTATTGAATACATTCCCATTGTGAGGGAATATACTAATGTATTCCTTGAAGAGTTTCCTAATCATCCTACTACCAAAGAGGTGGATTTCTCATTAGATCTTATACCTGGATCTCTTACCATATCCAAGACTCATTATAAAATTTCCACCACTGAGCTAGAAGAAATGAAGAAGTAGTTAAAAGAGAATCTGGTAAGTGGTTTGATATGGTTGAGTGCATCACTGTGAGGGTGTTCTGGTATTCTTCATCAAGAAAAAGTATGGTTCAATGAACCTCTACATTGATTATCATAAACTATAGAAAATCAAGACAAAGAACATATATCCCCTCCCAAAGATAGACGACTTGTTAAATAATCTATGTGGTTCCCTATATTTCTAAAATATGGACCTTTGGTAAGAAAATCCACAAATAAAGGTGAATAGGTAATATATTTCCAAGATTTCTTTTTGAATATGGTATGATCACTTTGAGTTCATGGTGATTACCCTTAGACTCACTAATTCTACAAAAAAATTATGAACTTAATGAATAGAGTGTTTAGATATCACCTCAAAGAATTTATGATATTCTTTATAGATGATATTTTGATATACATCAAAATTAAGGAAGAGCATGGGGATAAATTTAATACTATGATAAATACTTTGAAAAAGGATAAGCTATACGGAAAATAAAATAAATGTGAGTTTTAGATGATAAATGTTTCATTCTTGGGGAATGTTATCACTAGAAAAGCGATATCACGGGATCCTTATATGAAAAAGGAAATTAAAAGGTGTCCTAGACCATCTTCTATAATATAGATCTATAGTTTCCTTGGAATATATGGGTATTATCTATGATTTTGGAGGAAATTATCATGGTTTTGAAACCTGTTAACCAAGTTGACTAAGAAGGGAGTAATGTTTTTTTAGACTTGTGAATGTGAAGAGAGTTTTAAGGAATTGAAAAGTAGGATTATCACTACAATAATCCTAACACTTCCTTTAGGTGAGGAAGTTTTCATGGTATATAGTGATTCTTCAAAGAAGGTATTTCATTGTGTATTGATGAAAAATAAAAAATTTATAGCCTATAACTTAAGGTAGTTGAAAGTTCTTGACCATAACTATCCAACACATGATCTGGAGTTGGCTGCTGTAACCTTTGTGTTAAAAATATAATGGAATTATCTCTGTGTAGAGATTTTTGAAATATATATAGATCAAAATAGCCTCAAATTTATATTCATATTGAAGGAGATTAATATATACTAAAAAATATGGTTAGATCCGATCAAAGACTATAACTTATGAATCCAATACCATCCTAGGAAATCAAATAATATGGAATATTATTTGTGTAGAATGGATCAAAAAACATTATAAATTATGATAATTTATAAGGATCTAATATTTTTATACTTGAAAATGATATTCATGGGGATTATAAAGGAAGCAACATCATCATTACATTATCAAATGATTTCTCAACTATCCCTTAAGAAGAAAATACTATGAAATAGATGATGTAGAAATAAAAAAGAAGTTAGAACCTATACGAAAAATGAAATCCTCAGATTTCAAAATTGATGAAGAATTAGTTGAAAGATTTAGTTCATGACTTTGTGCACCATGAAATCATAAGAAAAAGGATACATTGAATGATGCACATAGATTGACCTTCTCCATCCACCTAGGGAGTATAAAGATGTATCAAGATATCTAAGATCTCTATTAGTGAGAAAATATGAGGAAATAGGTCATAAAATATGCATAAATGTGCCTATAATTTCATAAGGTGAAGGATTTAAGGGAAAAGTACAATAGGATGATGTAACCATTACCCATACCTATATGTCAATGGGAAAACATAACCATAGACATTGTCATTGGTGTTACGAAGACATAAAGAGGATATAATGATATATGAGTTGTGGTGGATTTTATTATAGATATTTATCATTTTATTTGAATTCAATAGGGATTATCACTCAATTAACTTGCAAAGATATACTTTAGAGAAGTGGTGAGACTGCAAGTAAAATCATTTTCGATTATATCTGATTGAGATATGAGATTTAATTGTATGTTCTAGAATTTTTTTTAACATAATCTAATCACTGAATTGAACATTAATCTATCTTATCACTTCTAAATTGATGGACAATCTAAGTGGATTATCTAGAATTCTGAAGACATGTTGAAACCATAATTGACAGACTTCAAAGGAGGATGATATAAACATATCCTCTATTTAAGTTCTCGTAAAATTATATCTTTCACTCAGTCATCCAAATTTCTTCATATGAGGTCCTTTATAGGAAGATATGTATAAAACATATATACTATAATGAAGCTGGTGAACAAGATCTAATTGGACCTGAAATGTTCAAGAAAATGGTTGAAAAGGTCAAGACCAATCAAAAATACATTAGGGCTGTTCAAAGTTGAAAGAAGACCTATGCTAACAATCATCGATGAGACTAGTAGTTTGAGGTTGGTTAAAATTATTCCTTCATATATATCGATGGGAGAGAGTCATGATATTTGGTAAGAAGTATAATCTAAGTCCCAGGTACATCAGTCCCTTTGAGATTATTGATCGAATATTAGTTTTTTACTATCAAATAGAACTACAAAAAAACCCTATATCAATTACATGATGTATTACACATATACCTCTTGAGTATGTACATACCATATCCCTCACATGTACTGAATTTGCGGTGGTACAACTATAAAATGATCGATCTTTTGAGGAGCATCCAATGAAGATTATAGACCATTGTGATAAATTTCTATGAATTATGACAACTCACATAGCCAATATAATATGAAAAAACCATAATTATGAGGAGGAGACATGGGGACAAGAGGAATACATGAATAAGAATTACCATCAACACTTTTCACCCTATTATGTATAATGAAATTCAAAGGGTGAATTTTTTTAAGGGTAAAATAATGTAACAACCCCAAATTTTATCAATGGAATTTACCTTCTTATAATTGTATCATATCTAGAAATGTAACATAAATCACATGCACCACATGATGAAGCCAAAAAATATTATTATATGAAATTTAGGGAAGAAAAATTCCCATAAAATTGAAAATATTACAATAGGAATAAAAATATAAAATATGATATCTAAAATATAAATATTTGGATCTTCTTGATCCCCCAAAATAATAAAACTCATGAAAAATTTGTATAAATAAAGTAGAATATTAGAGATTCAATATGCATTTTGAAAATGAAAATATATAACATTGAGAGGAAATAGAAATGAATGATTAATGAATGAAATATGTTTCATTTTTTGGAATTTGGGAACCCATATAACCAGTACATATATGATAATCGGAATAGTAATTTGACCATTGAAATATTAACTTAAGTATTGGGATAGTAATAAAACAATTAGGAATAATCAATTTATTGTTATAATAGTAACCTCACCCTCTTAAGTGTAAAATAGTATTTAGTTATCTTATAAACTGAAAATATGTCATATTAATATCCCAATACAAGTAAATAATTTTTTAAATGATAAAATAAGTGTTTATATTTTTTTTGTAAAACATATATGTTTTATTCACATTTTTATAAAAAAATATAATTATTGAATAGATAATTTATTTTCATAAAATGGGTTTATAAATAAATATTATGTTTTATTATAATGATAGAATAATTCAATGAGACCTTATGTAATTTTTCCATGTGTTATAAAATTGATTATAATATCAATTTTTTTTAAAATAAATGTGGATTTTATTTAATAATAAAATTTATCATATTTAGGAAGTTATTTTCCTAAAATGTATCTCATTTTTGGAATATGCACAATGAAATATTGTTAGGGTGAATTTTTGTTATATTTCTAAAACAGTTGAATTTTTATTGAATAGTGAAATATGATAAAAAATGATATTTAACATTATAATATAGAAACATGAATTTTTGGGTCATGGATAATGTAAGAACCCATTAGTTCAAAATCAAATGAATTATTTACTATATATATTTTTAAGAATAAATACTCTTGGTAGTCTTGATTCAAAATAATAAACTAATGAATATAATATTCAAAAAACCCTCTCACCCCCTTATAAATACCTCCCCTTACAACCCATTATCTTCAAACCTTTTAAGAATTTTTTCTTTCCAAGATTATACATATTCTATTACTAATCCTATTACCCACATATTAGTGCTTCTGGTATCACTAAAAGTCTAATTCCAAGTTCTTTAATAAGTTTTTCAAGGAGACGACATTTAAAAGGTAATATTCACAAACTTCATCTTCTAAATTATTTTGTTCTACTAACTTCCACTCACTTACCTCATCCAACATGGAATAATAAATCCAAAATCATATATATACTAGAATTTTATTGTGATAATGAAATATTTACCATCCATCATCTTCTCTTTTCCTCTTCTTATAAAAATGAAACCATTGTCCATACTATGTCAATTCACCACCTCTATGGATGATGAGTTTTCATTTTCCATTACCACCTTTATATATGGTCATAAATATATTATTATGACAAAATAATATGATAATAAATATATTATAAATTATTTAATGTTCTGGAATATATATATAAATATATAATTAAATAAAATGAAACTAGTTTGTGATGGCCGGTAAAACCACCAATATGAATTAAACATATAACATTAAATTTTTTACTAAGTGAATCATCCCTATATCATAATAGAAAAATATATTTGGGAAAATTAAAAATTATGGAATTATATGAATACAATTTCATTTCACTTCTTGATTTATACTTTTATTTGAAAAGAACATCAATAATTATGCACAAGTGATCCGACCATGGAGCCATGAAATGAACGCCCCTAAAAAAGAGAAATTAAACCTTTATATATAATTGACATGGTTATAAATGAACATAATAAAATTTTAATAAATCAAATATATATTTAAAAGTTTTTAAATTAATTATTTATTGAATTTTATTTTTTATTCATGAGATTAAGTGAAATTGCAGAATGATTTAGGAATGTAAAGTAAGGGATCTCTTCGAACCATATTTTTTATTTGGGTTATGAAATTTATCTATATAACTCTATTAATCTTAATATTTTATGTTATATAATGATTCTAAATTCTGTATATATGTATCTAACACATATACCAATCTTATTATCCCTTCTTTTATAGGAGTAATACATTCCTTTAGTTCATTTCTCAAATTATTTCTATAAAATCAAACTCGATTAAGGAAAATTTTATATTCCTTATTAATTTTATATAATAAAAATTTAAAGTGTTTTTTACCATTTATTATTATAATAAATAAATTAATATTTTAGTTATAACCATTCTAGTTTACCTATTATTGTCCAAAAAATCCATACTTATTCTTTCTAAAAAAATCATTAATTGATTCCATAAAACACCATTTTGAATTTTCATTTATATACCCAAATATCTACCCTTTCCCATGAAAATCTTTCTAAATGAACACCATATTCTTAGAATTATGATTATTTAATGATATATGAATGTCAAAAATATTCAATTACTTATTTTATTTGGAATCTTTATAAAATATCATCTGATTGTGATATGACGAAAGATCAAGTAACCCATTTCTTTTTGTGGGAAATTATTATGTTTATGCCATATGATTGATTTCATTTTGTGGCACAAATAAGAATTTATATGTTATGATAGGTGAAACTATATATAACTATAATTTATTGTGTAATGTTTTTTTCTCATGAGATGTTATGTAAGGGATTAGGGAGTAAACCCAATCCGTGATGGGGCTCTGTCCACCATGTGATGTTGTCTTGATATTTAGCCTTGAATTATGTTTATGTCGGGTTATATTATGATATGAATTTACTATGTTTCCATGATCTTATGATACCATGTTATTTATATTATTCTCCCATATGATTATTCATGATTCTTATCTTTTATGATATCATGTTATTCCATTTGACTCACATGTTATGCCTCTTTATCATGTTTATTCCCTTACTAGAATTTATAGCTCACCCCTTTATTTTATGTATTCCTAGGTTATCCTATATGATTTTAGGATATAAAATGGAGTTAGTAGTTCATTATAAAAATTAAAATAATGATTTTGTGTTTTAGTTTCTTTTGATGTATTATGAACCTAGTCTTATAAAGACACTAGGGCTCATGATCTATAGGTTGTGTTTGAATGATATTTATGTTAAAAATCATGTAATAATATGTGTAAAATTTTTGGGTGACTATAAAATTTTTATATAACATTAATATTACATTAAAAAAATATTAAAATGGTCATAAATATCATATATATTAATTAAATTTATTTCTTGAACAATTTATGAATGGTGGTTATGTCAAATGAAATTAATTATTCGTGGACATGGTGGCCTCCCATATATATGATTAATGATTAAATTTCTCAATGAATTAGATATAATGAAAGTGTTTGAAAAATTAACACTTCATAATTATAATTTTTAAATATTTAGTATATTCATTCATCAAATCCATCCTTGTTACCAACCATGAAACTTGGTGATGAAAAATGAACCACATTGTTTTGTGGGGGTGGTAGTCTGCATGTACACTTGATCAATGTTGTTTTATTTTTATTAGTGGGTGGAATGGATTGAATAATGGGTTTTATATTAATATAATAAGACTTTAGTACAATAATTATACTATTTTGATTACATCTGCCACCATATAACATAACGCAAGTAAGATAATTGCAGTAAATCGCTGGTCCAGGGACTTGACCCCATGACCTGCCCCTCACCCCCAAACCCCTACTACCCTACCTCCATCGGTGGGGAAAACATGTGTATGGGTAATGCTCACCTCCCACTGAGGGACCCTGTAGGCTCAAAACATTCCGCACATTCCCCATTTAGGAAAATGGATTTGAATCACCCTGTGCATAATATGCACAACGTCTAAGTCTGGAGAGACTCGATCCTGCACCAGTTCCCATGGAGAGAGAGGGGTAGAACCATTGGGTTCCTCTAATTATACTTATTTAATTATATTACTGTGGTTAAGATATGATTCAAAGTGATTTTTTATAAAAATATTGGGGATTATGTAATACTCACATTCCATCCATCCATCCAAATACTTTTTTTTGTATTATGATAACCACATTTAGGTTAAGTGGTATCCAACCATACAAGGGATCTAATTGAAACAAAATTATTCAAAATCAATTATTTTTTAGGCTAAATTCAAAATTCAAACTATTTGAATATGGGGTGAGCTAGAAGTCATTCACCTCGATATGATCACTGCTATCCCATCACCGACGCCACCCATCAGCTCAACCCCGACACACCATCACCACCATAAACACAAACCGCCAAAAGAACCAATGATCTCTTAAAACATAAAAAATAAAACCACCAATAATCAATGTACCATAACACCTTTTCTAAGATCCAAACTGACACCAAGAAAACGTTCCACTAGAAGAACATCTGCTAAGACTTCTAAAACCTCATTATCTTCAAGAGAGAAACTATGGACACACCTTTCCAAACTAGCACATGCACTAAGAGAAACAATATCAAATTACATTAGAAACCCGAGGAATGAATTTTTCATTTGTCACATCTCCTAAGACACCAAAAACTGATCAAAATACATATCTGAAAAAAATCTGAAAAAATTACTACACCATAAAAACTTGGTGTAGGAGCTCATATCATAACACATGGGCATAGTTAGAAGTAGAAAGATCTTCAACAATGACCCATGATCTTTAATAGGAACTCAAACCACTTCTATTGAAACACCATGAGGGGAATACAAAATATATAGACAAACCAATGGAATCCATAAAAAAAATATGCACTTGTACATAAATTTCATTGAATCCAACACTAATAAAATGAGAAACAAACACCGAATGTAAGAACAAACCATGGATAGATACCTGTAAGCCTTCACAAAAATAAAAAACACTAAAAGAACTAACTCAATATTTTCAGAATCCACATCTATCGAAAAAAATCTAAATCCCCACATTATAATCACATACAATGATGCATTATCCTTGATCACCAAACTTTTCTCCACCTTTGGGCATAATTAACACCACTACATGAGTGGTGAGGGAAAGAGGGAACCTAAAGACACAAAATTGAAATGAAACACAAAAGAAAAAAACCCTAACTCCATCACCATGGGGAAAACAAAAATGCTTATAAATATTTAAGGTTTTTATTGATAAGAAAATTCCACTTTGTCATGGAAGGAATAGTACTATAAAACCATTAGATTTTATGTTATGTTTCTTTTAAAATTAAATATATTTCTTTAATAACTTGTGTTACATGCAAGAAAAAGATTCAATGAACCAAAATATAATATTAAATTATTATTATGTGACTATTATAACATATTTTTTTTAAAAAATTTGAGGGTATGTTTAAGACTAAATAAATTACAAAAAATATATTTTTAGTTATCATTTGATTAGAAATGAAAATAAAAAACTTCTGAAAGTAAAAGAAATGTTTTTCTGAAAATCTATTTCTGTTATGTAATGTGTTTTTATCTTAATAAATTAAATTAGTGACTATTAGTGAATTATTTTACTTAAATTTATATATATTATATATATCAAACAACGTTTTAACATACATCTATTTTTTTTACTTGTCATGGTATAAGAATAAATTGAATTTTATGCTTAAAAACTATATTTTTTAGATCAATTTCGTCTTGTTGTGTACACTTATTTTAAAATTTATTTATTATAGTTATAGAAATTTAATTTTGAAACATGAATTCCATATTTGGAATAATGAGCTTTAAATTTTGTAAATAGGACCCTTTTTGGGTCAATATGAACAGTAGCCATGGTAAAATTTATCACCTCACTAAAGGATAAATCAGGTTAACTTAGCGTAAAACTAAATGCCAAGGTCATAATATTTCATTTGAATTATCATTAGAAGAAGGTAATTTTAAATTTATCACCTTATTCTCTAAATTTATTTGTTTAATGGCCACATGTCCATGAAAATGACTAATATAATATTTAAATCAAAGAAAGTTATTAAATTCCACTCTCTTAGTTTTAAATATCTATTATGTGGCCACATTGGGACAAAATAAAGTTATGAATGAATATAAATGATTTTTTTCATAATAAAATTATATTCATTATGAAAATTTATTTATAATTTTTATTAGTTAAATAATTTCCTTAAATTCTTGTGTAACACTAATAATGTATTTATTCAATTAGTAGAAAAATAAATTAATGATTTTAAAAATATTAAATGTAATATAATTTATGTGATTTAAATTTTTAATTTTTTATATATATTAATATTAAATATTAGTAATTTTTAAAATGTTTATATTTTAATTCCACCTTTGTTTTGTTGTCTTTATGGTCAAATTAAATAAATAGTGTCAAAATTGATATCAATAATATTTTGTCAAAAATAAAATTTTATTAAATTATTTATTATTCCTAAAAAACTTTCATCAGCCATGTGAATGTAATATGGTTAAAAAAATCATACATGGTCCATTTATACGTAACATTACCATTTATGGTAAAATTATTAACCCTTTGTCATTAAAATAGTTATTACTACAGTTAAAGTCAAAAATAATTAACAAAGGGGTTAATAAAAAAGATAAGGATTAAAATGATACCAAAACTTATCTAAATTTTTTTGTATGATGTTATTTAAACCATATCCAATTTTTATTCAAATTTATTTTCTTTTTGATTCATTTTTACCTAGAATAGCTTTATATTTTTTTATTTTTTAAGTTATTCCAAAAGTTCCCCTCACCTCAATTATAAACAAGAACCTCCTCCCTTACATCCTAAAACAAATTTTAGACTTATATCTTGGCCAATATATATTATAATAACTTACTAGATTACTTAAAAACATATTAGATATTATTTTATTTCCAAAATAGCAACTATATGACCCTTAGGAGGAGATTTAAAGTACTTATTTCAAAGAAGAGTTAATCAGCTTAAGAGATCACTTTTTTACTTCTAATTTACCTCCTCTAAATCCTTAGTATTTATCCTGATATAATAAAAATAGTATCCTAAATATAGTTAAATGATATTATTATTATTAAATTACCATTATCCAACCTCTTTTTCATCAAATGGGAAATGAAAGTGTCACTCACGCATACATCTTACCGCCTACATGTTGTCATGCAATTAAGTTTCCACAAAAATAACTCATGGATGGTTAATATGGTGGGTTTAATTTCTATTTATGATAAATAAAACATAATTTACATATGTAATTACAATATAACATCCACATTCTTACCTTACAATCCATAAAAATATAATAACGCCACTTGTGTGAACGTGTGGGCTGCCACCTTCATGAAGCAACGTGATTTTTTTTCATTTATGTTATAATTGGATGGTAATAAGGATAGATTTAATGAATATATATTATATATATGATTTAAGTTTTATTATTGAAGGTTATTTATTATTATTATTTCTTATTTTTCCATCCGTTAAAATATGAAAACTGCTTTCACGCGTACGTATGGCCTACCATCTCCTCAAACATTGTAATTTATTTTTATATTTATAACTATTATGTATGACTATAAATTTGTATATAATGAATATATGTGATATTTATATCCTTATTATTATTCTTTACATGATGTAACATTGATCAAATTACAAGGACGAAAACTACCAAACCAAAACATACTTGAAAAATGAAGGAGTTATTACAAGAAACAATGATTTTAATGAAGAATTTTTAATAAATGGATGATAAAAGATTATAAGTAAATAATATATTGTATGATATGTATTAGTTTGGTTTTGGAATAGATATATTATAAATATTTATTAATTAGATAGGAGGTTTAGATGCATATAGGGGAAGTCAAATATGAGGTAAGGGTTTCTCGTCTCACTTTGACTTTTGTGAGACATATGCCATACTCACAAAATATTTATTTTATGTTGTGTATATACATCCCTTTGATATTTAATATAATGAATATTTTATATTCATGGTATTTATTATTTCATTTCAATCCATTCTTTTATGTGGATTATGATACCAAAGTTACCAAAGTGGTATGTGTTTATTTGAGAATATCATCATTATTCGAGATTGTCTGTGTTAAGATATCTAATGGGGAAATATTTTTATACCATATCCATATTTTACTTAAAATTTATTCAAAAATATTTTTTATTCTAAAATTATTTTTTAAATACATTTTTACCCATATTTAACTTTTTACAAAACACTTTGAAAGGAAATTTCTTTTCGTTTTCCAAATGAGGTATTTTTTGACATTTTTATAGAAGTGTGAAAGGAATGTTTTTAGAAATTATATAAAACAAACAAAATTTCCCACAATCATGATCACTCATTCATTTGAGGCACCCTTTAGTGATATTTTGAAAGTATTTTCATCTACATCAACATCCTTTGTTGAATATTTTTTTGAGGATATAGTCTAATGATACCATCAACCATATTTATATGGATGGATTATGATCAATTTGACTTGGGAAAGAATTGATATTTTTTATTCTATGTATTCTAATACAAATAGTTATTGATTCACACCTCTTTCAATTAATGAATTAATTGGACATATTAAGTGATGGGAGGGGCCTTATATAGCCCCACGATGCATCAGTAGGTATCGTGAGACAAACTAAATTGGGTTTTGTAAGAGGATTTACCCATTTTTTTTGTAGATTTATTGACATAAGGCCTTTATAGTATTTTTAGATGTCTTGGAATAAGGATTTTATGGTAAGTTTCATATGTCCATCATTATAGATTCCATCCTTATGAATTCAGTTATTGATTTCAATGTTATTATTTTATTTATTATGATATTAATGGATAAGTTCCTAGCTCATGTTATTATTTATATGAAATTATTTGTTCATGATTTATTCTTTTCATATATTTCATTCCTTATTAGCTTCCTCTTTATGTATACCCGTACTAAGAATCTGCGCTCACGCTTTTCTTATGTTTATTTTTCATTGGATTCCTAGAAATGTTTTATGTTTGATATTAAAAAATAATTTAGAGGGAATAAATATGATCCCAAATAAAATACAATTATTATTTTATATTTCCAAATTTTATTTGGGATTCAATTATCTATCTTCTTTTCCAAGACTACTAAATTGTTCAGTCCATTGGGTTATGCTAACTTATTTCTAGTTACAATGACATAAATTAACCACTAACTCTGTATTACTAGGGTCAAGGTCTATAGAGTTGGTATGAGAGGATTTTTAATAAAAATCTTGGTAAGTAGATTAAAAAAAACACAGATTAGGGAACATAACCCTATGATCCACATTGATATTGTTCTCAAAGAGACCGTGCTTATTATTTTGATATTATTTATATATAAATTTTGAATTTATGTTAAATGTCTAACAATATTTAATGTTTTAAATTATGGTTCATAGCATTATGATCTAATCTAGTGTATTCCATTATTTAGAAATGGATCATAGTTGAAGAAATAGAAACTGTATCAATACATGTAATCCATGTAGGGATTTCCCTCATAGGAAAGATAATTAAGATGGAGCTGGAGCTGTAGCCAGAGTGAAACAAATTATTACTATATTGGGGGAGCAAACTTAGGTTATTTACATTAACCATTCATGTATAGAGCATCGTACCGATCCCCAACATAATGTAACAATGTTACAACACATTATTCATCAATAACCTATATCATTCAATGAAACGGCGAATCCATTTTTAGATGAGAAATGAATAGGTTACTTAGAGAATATATTTTTTGCTTTGGGAATTAATGAAAGGGATAAGGTTTTTATGGTAGTTTACCATACCTCAGGGGATGTAGATCAATGATGTTCATTGATTCAGAAATCTAAAGATAAGGAAGGAATAATGAGCATGTAATGGAAGGATATTAATGAACATTTTTTAGAAAAAATTTTCCCCGCTAACAATCATCGGGCATGGAGAGACAGTTCTTCAGTCCGAGATGAAAAAAAATATGAACATATTTCTTAGTATTAGGATAACTTTAAAAGGTTTGTAAGGCATGTTGCGAACTATGTAAATAATCCAATTAGTATGATTGACCATTTTAAGTGATGGGATAGAGACAATAATTCAAAAGGAACTACTATGTCATAAATTATTATAATTTGTGGATATAGTATCATGTGATATAAAGATAGAGAAATAATTCTCCAAGTATTATGGCTTTGAACTAAAAAATAGAAATAATGGATGACAAAGAAAAAAATGGATTAGTGGAAGATGATAAAGGGGAATATTTCCACATGTGTTACTTATGAATGGAAAACCATGGTATATTCTTAAAATAAAAATGAGTTTTCATTAAGTGTTGCAAAAATGTTCATAATGCTCATTGATACATGGGAAAGAAAAAATCTACTAATGTTTAATGGATCAAATTTAAGGAGGTGGGGAACTATGAAAATGGTTGTCAGAGGAATCAAGGAAATTTTCCTCTAAAAAACTAAAGGGGAAAGGCTAAGATTATACAATCACAATAGCTGGGGATGGAGTTCCTAAATATGTGGCGGATGGTACTTTAATCATATCTTTAAATTTATGCAATGATTTGTTTGATTCTATATCTTCACATACTTTTATGTATTCAATGTCTACTAAGTAAATTAGTTATTTTCCTAGGACTTTAAAAAGGAAATTATTAGTTAAGTGTCATAGTGGAAGTCTCACTACATCTAGGATATGTTAGTCAGTTCCTATTATGAAATATAAAATTCCTTATTTGATGACCTTATTATCATACCCATGGTGTATTTTGATATAATCCTTGGTATGGAATGGATTTCAAAATATAATGTGAAAATTTAGTTCAAAGGGAAGGAAATTATGAGTTGTGATGAAGATGTGGAATTCCTTATCTTTAAAGGGGAGACATCACCATCGTATGAGTCATTTATTAATACACCCCTATTTTCTCTTCTGAACAAGATTCTTGGGGGAGTATAGAAGACACAATATATGGATGGAAAAGGTAATCTATAAATTAAATATTTTGTTATTTTATATGAATAAATTGATATATTTCTTGAATAATTACCTGGACATTCACCAGAGCATGAATTTGAGTTTTATATTGATTTAATACTTGATGAAAGACATAATCAAAGAAACCTCATATAATGAACATAATGTAACTAGTGTAATTGGAGAAAAACTATAATATTTTGTTAATAAGGGATTTTTATTCTCTAGTGTTTCACCTTAGGAAGTCCTATTCATTTATTTAAGAATAAATATGGATCAATGATGTTGTATATTGATTATAGGTAAATTAATGATATTACAATAAAGAACAAGTATCCTCTAACGTTAAATGATCAATTGTTTGATATAATTTACGATGATCAACATTTTTAAAAGATTGACCTTCACTCTTGTTATCATCAATTGTTAGTAAAGTAGGAAGATATTTAGAAGAAATAATTTCAACCGAGGTATGGGCATTTTGATTTTATAGTAATACTATTTGGATTGGCTAATGAACTATATATTTTTATGGATCTAATGAAAAGAGTATTCAAGGAATATCTTGATAATTTTATTGTGTTATTTATTGATGATATACTGGTGTACTCTAAGATCTATAAAAACCATGAGAATGAATTGTATATTATTCTAGAGACTCTTAAAAGAAAATAATTATATGGTAAATTTAGTAAGTGTAAATTATAGCATTGTAAATTTCTTTTCTCAGCCATATTGTCTCTAAGGACGGAATCTAAGTCGATCCTATAAAGAAAAATTCAATCTAAGAATGGCCTACACCAACAAACATAACTAAGGTATGTAGTTTCTTTGGTTTTACATGTTAATATGGATGATTTTTTCAAAAACAAATCAATTAGGAAACATGCTAACCAAGATTACTCATAAAGGGGTTAAGTTCATTTAGAAAAAGGAATGTGAAGAATATTGTGAATAATTTAAGTGGAGACTACTGAATGTTCTGATTATGACTCTACTATCAGAAAATAATTTATTTGTGATATATAGTGATTAATTAAAGAAGGTACATGGTTGTGTCCTTATATAGAATGATAAAGTCAATTGATATAAATCAAAGCTATTAAAAACTCTTGAAAAAAACAATCTAACCCATGATATCAAATTGGAAGCTGTAATATTTTCTCGGAAGATATGGAGAAATTATCTTCTTGGAAAATGATTTGAAATATATACAGACCAAAAGAGTCTCAAAAACTAATTTTCATAGAAATAGATCAACATGTTGAAAGGATAATGGCTCAAGCTGCATAAGGATTATGACTGTTCAATGCACTAACATCTAGGAAGGGAAATATGGTAGTAGATTCACTGAGATGGAAAGATCATGAAATAATGAACAAAATGATGATTTCTAAGGATCCTATGTTCATGGATTTAGTAAAGATAGATCTAGGAATTATTAATGAAGGGTAAACATCACTCATTTTTCTAATGATTTCCAAAACCATAATTATTAGAAAGGATAAAATGTTCCCAGCCTAATAATGAGAATATTTAAAGGAAAATTAAATCTATGAATAATGGGAAATTGGTAGACATTATATATGAAGATGGCATTATGAAATTTGGAAAGAGGATATGTGTTCTATCTATAATCAATATAAAAAGGGAATTGTTAGAAGAATCTCACAATATAAATTTATCTATACACCCTAGAGGAACCAAGATGTATAGATATTGGAAAGAAATTTTTATGTGGTATAATATGAAGTGGGAAATTGCTGATTATGTGTGGAGATGTTTGGTTTTTTCAATAGGTGAAGGCTGAGATTGAATATCCTAGAGTATTCATGCAAAATATACCTATACTTATGTGGAAATGGGATGAAATTACTATGGTATTTTTCACTAGATTACTAAAGACTCCTAGAAATTATAATGCAATATGGGTTATTATTGATCACCGTAACAAATTTAAACATTTCCTCACTATAAGAGAAGATTTACCTCTATAAATACTTATATGACTCTATATTAATTAATTCATAAGACTTTATGGTGAATCTCTTTAAATAGTGTTTGATCATGATCCACAATTTACATTTAAATTCAGGAAAAGTATTCAGAAGGCTCTTGATGTCAATCTTCATCTGAGAACCACTTATCATCATCAAACTGATGGGAAATATGAAGGAACTATATAAACTTAAGAGGACATTTTTGGGTGATAATCAATTGAATTTCATGATATAATGGACCATTATATACCTTTTTTAGAGTCCTCCTATAAAAATAACTCCCATTCGAGTATTCAAATGGAACCATATGAAGCATTATATTGAAAGAGATGTCAAACTACAACTTGTTTGGATGAAGTTGGTGAAAGGAAGCTTGTATGACCAGAATTTGTGGAGGAGAAAACAATAAAATTTAAGACATTTCAAAAACATATTAAAGAATCTCAAATTAGGAAAAGGTGATATGCTGATAACCGAATAAATGATTTATAATTCCATATGGGAGATCACTTTTTCTTGGAAAAATAGTTCTGTCGTGGTTGTTGCATGGTTTTTTTAACCATGTGATCCAACCATGCAAGGGGTGTCTAGAGTTAGTGGATAGTGCATGGTTAACACATATGTTACCTAACTGTTCTCCCTAATTTTGCAATATTAACAATAAGATCTATATTTTATGGATCTAATTCAGATTACCTCATAAATGGATTTCTTCCCCCTAATCCAACAGTAACATGATTTATTCTCCTTCCAAAGGCTATATAGACCCTTCCTCCTGACCCAGGAGTGATCTGTTGGTGATTTTAAGTGTGTTGGAGGCCCATATTTCTGATAAGTGCTCGTTATTGGTTGTTTTCATTAGTTTTATTCTTCACCCCTCTCTTGGATTCATGGATCTAATCTATTAGGGATGGATCCATGTCGTGTGATGCCAATCATGACGAGATATTATTGTGTTTATGGTAGGGAAAATTATTCAAAGCTGGTTTTTGGAGTTTCAATCCATGTTTTTGGTGTTTTGTGCCATTATTTGGTTTCACAATAATTTGAGAGGTAGGTGGCTTCACTCTAAAATCCTATTGATTAGAACTTGAAGGCTTGATTTCAATTTTTTTGAATTTTTTGAATTTAATTATGAAATTTATCTGAAATTTTTGATGTAAACCGTATTTTGGGAAGGTTAGTAAAATTTTAGAAATTGGTTGGGTTGTGGAAGGTAGAACTGGTTTCATAAATTTAAAATTGAGATTTTAAAATTTTGGTTGGTTTTGATGCATGGAAAATTACAATATAATTGTTTCAAATAAAGGAAATGTTTTATTGAAATGGATTGGCATGGGTTTTCGAATACATGGGTTGGTGTGCGTTAATGGTTTTAATGTGGACTTAAACCAGGGGTGTGTACCATTGGGATACAATAGACATGAACCTAGATAAGGGGCATATTCCATTGGGACACAAGGATATTGGAAACTTACTGATGACTTGGAGGATGGAGGAGAAATTACACATGTGTGAGTATGTGTGGATCATGGAATGGGTTTGCCAAATGTAAATGTAAAATTGTTTAAAGTGTTATTTAGTTTCTTTATATTGAAATGGTTTTGGTTTGAAAATGGTTTTGGTAAGGAAAAATTCTTATTTTGGAAAGCTATTTTATGCTTTGATATAAATTATTTAAAATTGTTTTAAACTATTTATATAATGGTTATAACATGTTCTATCCTAGTGGAATGAGTTATGAATTCATTGGAGAAAACCCATTGATTTTTACACTCACCCCTACATGGTTACTTAGGTTTGTTTGTGGATATCATCAATGAAAACATAAGTAAAGACAAGGTATTGTAGTTATTTAGTGATACATCATGATACTATGGGCATGTATTGTTGAGTTGGATCTTGGATCATGTTGGGAGATCTGGAGTTTATGTATTTTGTGTCTTTGAGTTTTGTTGGTTCTGGTTTCTACTTTTTACTATGATATAATTTTTTTTGGTTTGTTTCATTTTGTGTTGTATTATACTGTACTCATACATCATATAGTGGTTTTTTGGTTATGGTTATCTTGGTTTATTTGTTTTAGTTTTAAATGTAAAATCATCCCCCAACTATTTGTGAATCCCTTTGAATTTATTTCCAACCTTTGGTGTCTAGGGGATGTCACCTAAGGACTAGTAATGCCTCCCTACCTTCCTAAGACAATGAGGAGGTATATGATGTTTTGCACACAATTTGGAAAAAACCATGGGACCACCCAGAAAAAACCATGAGATGTTGGATATATGGGTTTAACATGGTTGGGGAATGGTTTGTTTAACCATGTTATCTAACTATTCAAGGGGTGTTTGGAGGTAGTGGCTAGCACACAGTTAATACATAGTTTTCTTAATCATGCACCCTAACCATGCACCATTAAAAAAATATCTATATTTTGTGGATATAATTCAGATTAACTCCTAAATTTATTTTTCCCAAAATATTAAACAAACATGATTTCCTCTCTTTCCAAAGGTTGGATAGGCTCTTTCTCTTGATCCATGAGTGATTCCTTGGTGAATTTAAGTGTGTTGGAGGCCCATATTTCTTGGTAGGCTCTCGTTCTGGGTTGTTTCTGCTTAAATTTCTTCTTTTTCACTCTCTTTGATTCAGGGATCTAATCCATTGGGGATATATCCTTGTTATTTTATTCTAATCATGATGAGCTATGGTTATGTTATTTGTAGGGAACAAGATCTAAGGCCAGTTTTTAGATATTCAATATGATTTTTTAATATTTTTTCCATTTTTTATTTTTTCCATTGTTTTAGAGGTAGGTGGATTCAATCTAAACTCTTCTTGGTTATAATTTGAATTATTGATTTCAATTTTTTTTTCTAATTTATTGAACTAGATTGTGAAATTTATGTGATTTTTTTTTATAGAAACCCTCTTTAGTGATGGTTTGTGAAATTTTAGAAATTGGTTGGCTTGTGGATGGTGTAATTGGATTATCAATTTTAAAATGGTGATTTTAAAATTGTGGTTGGTTTTGATGCATTTAAAATGGTTATAGAATTGGTCTCAATAAAATAAATGCTTTATTTAAATGTCTTGGAATGGGTTTTGGAATACATGAGTTGGTGTATGTTCATTATTTTGATGTGACCCTAAATAAGGGGTGTGTACCATTAGGGTATAAGATATGTGAACTTTGATAAGGGGTGTGTTCCATTGGGTCACAAGGAGATTGGACACTTATTTAAGGATTAGTGGATGGACAAGAAACCACTCATGAGTATGAAAATATCACCAAATAATGCATGTGTTAGTATGTTCATATCATGGAATTGGTATGACAAATGGAAATATAAAATGATTTAAAGTGTTGTTTAGTTTCATTCCATGGAAATGGTTTTGGTTTGGAAATGGTTTGGTTTAGAAAAATGCTTGGTTTGGGAAACTGTTTTATGCTTTGATATAAACTATTTTAAATTTTTTTAAACAATATATATAATGGTGACAACATGTTCTTACCTAGAAGTTTGTTTTAAAAATTCATTAGGGAAAACCTATGGAGTTTTATAATCACCCCCTTCTTGGGAAATTTTATGCATTTGCAGATATTATCTATCAAGACATAATTAAAGTCAATATATCACAATTATTTAGTGGCATATCATGATACTATGACCATGGATTGTTTATTTGGAGCTTGGGGCATGTTGGGAGTTATGGAGTTTATTTTTTTGGTGTCATTGAGTTTTTTTGGTTATGTTTTCTTTCCTCTTTGTACTATGATATAATATGGTTTGGTTTGTTTTTTTAGTTTTATAAAATTTTACTCATTAATCATAAAATGGTTGTTTGGTTATAGTTTTCTTAGTTAAGTTTTTTTACTTTTGAAGGTAAAATATCCGCCCAACTATTTTTGATGCCCTTGGGAAGGCGGTGGGACATTACTAGGACATATTTGACTTGCTCAAGACACTAAAGGATGAAAATAAATATAAAGGGAATCATAAACATTTGGGTTATGATTTTCCCTTTAAAATTAAAAAAACTAAACCAAGAAAACCATAACTAAAAAACCATACATGCTGTATGAATATAATATAATACATCTCAAAAAGAAAAAACCGAGCCAAAGTACATATGAGTAAAAAGAGGAAATGAGTACCAACAAAACTCAAAGACACCAAAGGCATAAACTCCACAGCTCCCAACATGATTGAAGATCCAACTCAACAATCCATTCCCATAATGTCATGATGCCTCACTAAAGAACCATGATACCTTGAATTTCCATGTGCCTTGATCAATAATATCTACAAATTCACCAAATTTACCAAGAAGGGGATGAGTATAAAAATCAGTAGGTTTTCAGCCAATTAATTCCAAAATCTTTCCACTAAGATAGAACATGTTAGAACCATTATATAAATAGTTTAAAATAATTTAAAATATTCTATATTAATGCATAAAGTAGTTTTTAAAACCAATAATTTTTCCAAAACAAATCTATTTCCAAACAAAAACCATTTCCATGTAAAGTAACTAAACAGCACTTAACCTTTTTACATTTCTATTTGGCATTACCATTCAATGATACACACATACCCACACATGAATGCACCAGTGATAGTTCCATACTCATGACCGGTTTCTCATCCATCCACCGAGTCATCAATAAGTGTCCAATCTCTTTGTTACCTAATGGAACAAATCCCTTATATAGGTTCACATCTCTTATACCCCAATGATATGTGCCACATTTTTAGGGTCTTGTCAAAAGCATGAACTCACACTAACCCATGCATTCCAAAACTCATTCCAAGACATTTAAATAAAAAGATTTATTTTATTAAAAAAAAATTTACAAAAATTATTCCATTCATAAAAACCAACCAAAATTTTAAAATCACCATTTTAAAATTATGAAACCATTTTCACCTTCTATAAAACAGGATATTTATATAATTTCATAAACCATCACTAAAGATAATATCCATCAAACATTTCACATAAAATTTAAAATTTAAATAAAGTAATTCAAAAAAATTTGAAATCAACCCTTTAATTTCTAATCAAGAGGAGTATAGAGTGAATCCCTCTACCTCACAAACTTTGGAGAAACCAAATAATGGAACCAAACACCAAAAAATTAGCTTGAAAATCTAACAACCGACCTTAAATTTTTTCCCCTACCGTCAAAACAACCACATCTCATAATTTTTCGAATCAAACATGGATATATCCAAAAAGTATTATATCCATGAATCCAAGTGAGGGAAGAAGAATAAAACTAAGGAAAACAACCAATAACAAGAACTTACCAAGGAATCCAGGCCTCTAACTCAATTAAAATCTCCAACGGATCACTCCTAGATCAAGATTAAGGGTCTCTCCAACCTTTGGAAGGAGATGAATTTGAGTTGGGGTCAGATTAGGTGGAAAACTAGTCATTTATGATGTAATATAAATTTTATCCACAAAATGAAGATCTTGATTTTAACAGTGCACGGTTGGGAAGACCATATATAAACCATGCATTATCCACTACCTCTAAAAATTACTCACATGGCTGGCTCACATGGTTAGACAAACCATGTACCAACCAAGCTAAACCCATCAGTATCAATTTTCAAGATTTATCCTAGGTGGCCTCATAGTTTTTCCAAGCCATGCGCCTAACTGTGTGCCTAACTAGTGCCAATTGTTTTAGTTTCATGGTTTCCTTGGAGGTGTTGTATGGTTTCTACTAATCATGCTCAAACCATTCACATATAAAAAATCCCAAAAAACATTCAAAAAAACCTCCAAAACTCATAAAACTCAACCCAAACACTTTATACACATAAAATACATAAATAAAGGGTTAATAATTGAAATTAGTGGTTTTACATAACCCGTGTTAGTAAAAATTAACTTGAGCCTAGTTTAATCCATTAGAGAAACCAATTTGGTTAACTACCTCCTTCTTTCATTTGAAGACAAGGAATATTACCCAATGCATTGGAGAGATATGACATGGCTCACCCATTGTATAATCTGTATAAGGATATCCAATTTATCATATATACTTCTTAAGTACTATATAATGAATAAAATATTTAATTCTTTCACTTTCGCATTTTCATTATAAAACCTTTGAAAAAAATTTAAACTCATATGTAAAAAATTTTCTGATATCGAAATACCCTTTCTTTTATAAACCAGTTATTAAAACAAAAATTCCTAAAAAATGTGAAAATGTTTTTATTTTATGAAAACATGAAAATTTTAAGGTAATTAAAACATTAAATAAATTTTATTGTGGTGGGAAAACATTTGATGTCGTATATGTTAAAATAAAACATTCATTTTCCATTTTGTCAAAACATTTTCTAAAAGGATTCCCTTTTGAAAAAAATTGAAAGAAAGTAAAAAAAGTGACATAAAATTTCATTTATAATTCATTTATTTCCATATAAAATAATCCATAAAATAGTTTTAAGAATATGGACATTGAATAAATATATTTAGAAAATAAATCTTGAAAAAATTTAAAACAAGTTTTTAAGTTAATGTGTCCCTTACATGGAGTTAGAATCATCACATACATTCTGTATCTTACTAAATTGTAAAATTATGTTAATTATTTACTTATATAATTTTTTTTTCATGTTTATTATTCCATTTATTTAATTTATGACTATGTTATATACATTTATTTAATCATTTAAATTATTGTCAGATGTGTTAACTATATTCGTCTCTATGTATAAATTGACTTTGGTAGTTTGAATATGGTCATAGTGGTCATTATTATATCATATCCATAATAAAAATCCTGAAATAATTATAATTTTTATATATCATTTATACTTTTAAATCCAACCATGAAATATGTTTATAAAAACTGAACCACGTTACAATCATGGAAATGATAATCCATATATACGTATGAGTGATATTTTAACATTTCAATGATAATATTGGAAATAAGGGAAGTGTTATTTTCAATTTATATAATGAAAATTATATAATTAATTTCATGTTTTTTTAAATATACTTATATATATCTTCTATGTGATGTGGTGGTGAAAAGAGAATCACATTGCTTCCTGGATGTGGTAGTCCACACATAGGCACAAATGATGTAAACAATTTTAAAAAAGATGGAAAGATAAGAAATTAATAGATATATTTTATTAAAATAATGATAAATATGTCATGAATAACATATATATTAATTAAATCTAACATTATAATCATCCATTCAAGGAGTTTATGAGAAACTAATTATATTATTTCATGAGGCAATAGTCCACCGTACACATGAATGACAGTTTCATTTCCTATTTGATGGAATAGAAGATGGATATAGGTAATTTCATTAACAGAAAAAGTATAAGCATATTTAAGATATTTTTTTTATTTAATCATTTTTTAAGAAATTTATTGTAGGTATAATAATAAATAAAACTAAAACATTCAGTAAAAAGCAATACCTCTTATTCGAATAACCATTTTTCCTTGACACCTTAAGACCTCTAAGTCTGGGATTCTTACAAAAATAAGACCTCTAGAATTATAGGAGTAATGTTAGTAATGGATTTGGTAAGGTATTTGCTAAAACTAATATCTCTTGAAGTGTGTAGAGAAGAGGAGAGAGGGTGCCCATTTATAATAAAGGTAGGGGCTTTCTTGGAATTTCCTAAAGTATTAAATTAATATAAATTAGTTTTCATTGAAAAATATACCCAAAATGATATAATTAGAATATAGGAAGAGCATAGGCCTAATTAATCCCATAAAATAAAATTTGGATAATTTTAGTATATTTTTTACCCGTATCCCTTTGTTTTAACCCCCATTAACACTTTTTATAATTTTCATAATATCAATGTTTTTTACTCTTCAAGGGTAAAGAGAGATAATTTAAATTTAAAAATTATCCATAAATGGACATGATTGATATTTTAAAACAAATCCGATTCAAATTTATTAATATTATATATTTACTAATTTTATATCATTTAATAAAAATTATTTATTATAAAATATCATTAATGTAAATTTTTGAAATACATAAAATATTATAATATAATATGTTTCAAAATCATGTAAAATAGTTTCAAAATGTAATTTATTAAAATATAAAGATTATATGGCCTTAAAATAATCACCTAATAAAATTTTTATAGTTTTTTATATCATTTTAGAACTTATATTTTATATTAACCCATTGGTTAACCAATTTTAACCTTAACTATGGTAATGTATTTTTTAACATTAGAGGGTTATAATTTTACTTATAAGGTAAAAATTCTCTAATAAATAGATAAGGAATGAAATTTTAGGCCATTTTCAACCAAATTTTCCAATTTCATATTTTTCACGATTTTTAAATAATTTAATAAAATATTATTTAACATAAAATACTATTAATGTTCTTTTAATAACTATTCATATGACTTCACTTTGAAAATAAAATTAAAGGAATGGAATTAAAATATATACAATTAATTTTATATAATATGTTATAATTGTATTTAAAATTCATGGTACACTTTAACTCACTCAAAAAATATTACATTAAGAGTTTTAAAAATTATTTACTTAATTTTTCTACTACTTTCCCAAACATTGTGTCGGTGTGCGTAAGCATTTGAGGAAATTATTTCCTCACTAAAAATTAAAAATAATTTACCATGATAAAATAATATATATATATTTAAATAAAATTTTACAAAAAAATATAATTTTTCTTTGTACCTATCACAAAATTTTACAAATATTAAAATCAAGAGAGTGACATTTTTTACTTTATATTTACTTAAAATGATATAAATGTCACTATCAAAGAGAATTTTAACCAAAATGAAATATATTTTAATATGGGAAGGATATGGACAAATTAATCCCATAAAATAGATTAAGAAAAATTTTTGGGTTTATTTTGAAACCTTATTTGATGGTTTTAACCCTGATTTATCCATTTTACCCTAACCGAGGTGGTAGATTTTTACCACGATTACTATTCATGATGAAAAAAGAACTAACCTATTTAAAAAATATATACCGCCTAATTCCATATATTGAATCAATTTTTAATGATTAAATTTCTATAAGTGGTAGAAATTAATTTAATATTAAAATTTTAAATGCAATTAAAAATGATTTTCTTTAGAAAGAAGACTTTTAAGTATAAAAATGTTTTTATACCAAATTAAATCATAAAATTGATTCCAATAAACATAATTGGATTATTAATAATATAAAAATGATAATTTGAAACCATTTAAATCTCAATTTTACTTTTTAATTGCATGAATGAAAAATATAGTTTTCAATAAAAATCAGTATTTTCGCTATTCATTGGAAAATAAAACTTTTCAGAAAAATCCCAAAATTTTACTATAAGATAATTTTGATATGATGATTTCCAAAATTGTAAAATTTTTATAAAATAAAAAGTTCTAAAAATTTAAGAAATTTACTATATTATATGCTCACAAAAATTAATAAATATCACTTTTGAAGAAAATATATTTTTATAGTAAAAAATGAGTGCTAAAAAATGAATACTTAGTTCCTAATCATCAATAAATAAATTCTAACTAAGTAAAAACTTTATAAATATTTCAAAATTATATTAATCCTATTCATACATAGAAATTTAACATCTTGGTAATTATTATGAAATTTAAAATATAATATTTTGTGGCTTGTTTGAGCTATGTATTGTGTGTCCTATGTACTATTGAACATAATGTTCTTATTTTAAAATATTGGGGTGTTAGATTATACCCACATTTAATAAACTTCATCCTTGAAATTCAAACTTGATCTATATAATCAATGGTTTTACATTTGGAAATACTTTTTTTTGAAATCCCACATCTCAAGAAGGGTTAATATAACTTTTTTTTGAAAAGAGGGAAAGTGAAGTATGAAGCTCATCTAGAATAACACATACTAAGTTTAAAATATAAAAACATTAGTAGGAAGTGAAAGTATAGGGATTAAGGAACAATTTATTTCCAAATAATTATGAAGAGTGATATAGAACATTGATAACAAGAAAGTGAATGATCAAGAGAAACTTAATGACCAAAAAACCATAAATCATAGAGGTGTGAAAAAGAAAACTGATTTATGAGAAATGAATATTATATGATAATTTTTTTGTTTCATGATCCTTTTCTTGGATTTGAGTAAATCCTTTTAAAAAAACTAATAATATAAATTAATATACTTAATTGAAGAGTATAATTTCATCCTTTAATCAATTTCCACAAAAATATCATATTTTTCATGAAACGTTGAGCATTCAAGATGAACTATTCATTACTAAAGCCTTAGAATAAAATTTATGTAGATTATATAATTCCATAAAAGGAAAACATAAAATTCCTCATTTATTTATAAATTAATCAAAATCAATTTTTTTTTTCACAAAGTAATATAATTACCAAAATGAATAAACCATAACATGAATAAATATAACATTAATATTAAAAGCCTTAAATATGACTCCCAAAGTTAAACTTAGATCATTTGATAAATAACATAACTTAAAAATTTTCAAAATATTATAGATGAAGATCAAAACCCAGCAATCATATAAATTTGATCGCATATTCTTCTCAGATAAATTTAATATTTTTCTCTAAATAACACCAATCACTCTTAAATTTTTATACCAAAAATGTATTTTCTCTAATCATATAATCTCCAAGATGTTCTAATAACTTCCATAAATAACCTAAATCACTATAAAGTCATATTAAAAAAATATATGCTTCTAAAATATAATTCAACCATTATTCCTAAAATAAAACCTGATAATATTCTATTTACCATAATCATACACTATCCACCAAAATTATAATGTTATTTTTCCAAAATAAAATGAATTACTTAATTTCTAAATAAAATTTCAATCATATTATTATTTATATGATAAAAGATAGGTTCCAAAAATCAAATTATTCATTATATACAAAATTTTTAAGTAAAAAAATCACACTTTCTAGTACATCACGTAGGAAAATGATAATACATACACTCTTTTCTCACTTTGATTGTGAGTTAAAGCTCCATGGCCTTTCTAGATGTGATGAGTTATCACCCGGCCTGTGGGTTATCCTTTTACTAAAATTATATTAATATAATCTATATAATGTTCCCAAAAATATGATGAATATCCTAAAAATAACATTAATAACTTCAACATTAAATAATGTTTTAACCTCAATGGTTATCTCATACCTTTCATCTTAAATCACTAAAAATTTAATATAATTCATCTAAAATAATCCTTCATGTTAAACCAAAGGGTAATATATACATCATCCCAATAAAAAATCTCCCAAGATATCATGATTCACCTTAAAATCCCATCATATAAAACTTCAAAAGGGGTGTCTATTCCTTTTAACTTATTCTAAACCTTAAAATTATAACCAATGATGGTATACACAACCCTTAAGATATCATCACATGAAAACATCATAATATTCAAATTTTTATGAACCCTTCTATGATACCAACTATAAGTACCCATCTTTAAATATTACATAAACTTGAGTTTTTAATCAAAAAATCACTTTCTTACTTTTTGATAATCATTATGGTTTTGAGTTTTATAGAGTTAGGTCATAAATATTGCATAAAAAACTATATATAAAAAAAATTTACACTACTACTTATTATCCATTTTCCCATAATATATATATATTTTAAAATAAATTAATTTCTATTTTCACAAAAAATATTCAGGACTTTGAACTTTACTTGTGACGTCCCGACCTGGGATACACTGAATAGTGCCCTGAGTAGGTTGTCCACATGCCCTCAAGCGTGCCTCCTCATACACCAGAGGGTGCCGACTAGCAGCGAGGGTTTGGTAAGTCAGTGTCAGCAAGACTATACCCACTTTTTTCAGAATAAAACACTAGTGGGAGAAAATAAAATTAACCAAGTGCGAAAGCGTACATAAATAACCAGAACAAATCCATGTCATATGATGACCAAAACAGAAAATAAAATACTCAAATGGAAGGTAAATCATTCTATGACAATGAAAATGTCAAGTTCCTACAATGTAACTAAAAGTAAAGACACAATGACTCCCAGGAGGGTCCTGAACCACATCTGGTTCCCTCTCCCATGCTCCAATCCCAAACTACAACCTATCCTAGGGCCTTTCCCTTTTCATGTTCTGCAATAACAAAATACGCTCGGGTTCCGATCAGGAATCCTGAATAGGGTATGAGTATAAATCAGTAGGACACCACCAATGATGTCAAAAATCAGTCCAGACAAAAGATAGTGCTTTCAGTTATTTGAAGCAATAAGTACAATGCATAATTTAAACAGTTATCACATTGTTATTTAATATTTAATCACCACATTAGGCCAATTCAGTCCATGTTTCCCATTTGAATCATCATTCGCTATTATCGTTCATTTGGTGTAGGTCGTCATGCCTAGAACCCGAAATATCAGTTGAAAAATCATTCATTATTATCATTCATTGGGTGTAGGTCATCATGCCTAGCACCCCCAATCTCATTGAGTGTAGGTCATAATGACTAACACTTCTTTTCTCATTCGTTGTAGGTCATCATGTCTAACCCCCCACAATCTCAAGCTTAGATAACTATTGGGGAGGAATGCCATTTCAAAGTCCATACTTCTAATTGGTCTAGGATTCCATGCA
The DNA here is from genome assembly GCA_963277665.1 of Viscum album. Classification (NCBI taxonomy): domain Eukaryota; kingdom Viridiplantae; phylum Streptophyta; class Magnoliopsida; order Santalales; family Viscaceae; genus Viscum; species Viscum album. Next base: position 1,162,729,055 of record OY728153.1, on the reverse strand, counting down.
TAGCACTACAAAATATCATCCATTTAATCATTCTTTAAGTCATAAATGTTTTCCACATTACTCATTTACTAATCCAATGATTAGTAAAACATATCAAAGGCCATTAGTTAATTCAAAAATTAACTAATCATATAACCCATTAATTAATTCATCAATTAATTAATCAATCAACACAATTCTCTTTCCATAATTAATTCTTCACAATTAATAATCCAAATCAAAACCCAACAAGTCATAATTAACTCTCACAATTAATTATCTTTTATCACATTATGGAACATAATTAATTATCACAATTAATCATATTTCATAGCCAAACATAATTCCATATTTAATTACCCAAAATTAATTATCTTTATAAAATCAATTCAATAACTCAAATACAAATTCAAAACCCATAATTAAATCTCTAAAATATTAATAAATTTGGGAAATCCCCCATTCATTTGTTCTGTGACTCAATTATCAATAAATCACCAAGGTAAACACACATAAATTCCACTTTCCTAGTTACTCCAATTTAGGAAATTATTTATCAAGGGAATCAATAAAATTCATAAAATCATACACATATCATAAATCATGACTATGGGAGTTCGATTTAGACCACCTACCTCAATTTCTTGATGAAAGTTTGCCCAATAGAAATCCCCAAAATCTGAGTGGCACAACATCGTTGATCGAGCTCCAGATCTAAATCCTTAAAACCAAAATTAAGATCAAAGGAATCAAGATCTTGAAATTATAGATATAGATCTACAATCATAGATATAGATCTTAAGTCATGGGTTTACATCCAAGAAAACGATGGAGATCTTCCATAAAAAGATCTAGAAAGGTTAAGAGAAATAATGAGAGAAGCATCGAGATGAAATCCACTTACCAGGAAGAGAGTATATCTTTAATACCGGCTTTTAATCTCAAAGAACGGTGTTCAAATCACATTGGAATCTCTCTAGGAGGATTTGAAAACACCTAGAATTCATCAAGTCCGAGACTAGGTCGAAAATATGAAAGTACCAGAGATTTGGGTGGTTTTAAAAAGGATTTTTGGAATTCAAATCTCACGCGCATGGTTTCTTGGGAAGAGTTGAATGGTTTGGAAAACCGTTCACCAACTGTGCAGAACCCTCTATCCAGTTTTACTTGGTCAGCATGGTTTATCAAACCATGCACAAACTGCACATACCTCTCTTTCCAGTTTCGCATGCTTGACACAGTTTGGTTGCATAGTTTTCCAAACTGTTCGCAAACCATGAACAACCCACTGTCCTTTAGTTTTTCTTAAAAGTTCACCCAAATTCACCCCAAGCCACTACTCCATGTTAAATGTGCTTAAATCTTCAAAAAGTAATCGAAAACATGCCTACGATGACTCTAAAAAAGGCTGAGATCTTACAATCTTCCCACCATTTAACAACTCATCCTCGAGCTGCACTCCTAAACTTCTCTAATGTTCCAAGCCAAAACGATTGGGATATTGAGCCCTTCTGTCTGATTCCCATTCCCAAGTTTCCTCTAGAACATTTCCATGTTGACATAATATATAAACTAATGACATGGTCTTTCCCTGTAACACTTTCTCACTGTGACCCATCACACGTACCAGATGATCTTCAAAGGACACATCTATCTCGAGGTCAAATTCCTCCTCATCAATCAAATGAGAAGGGTCCAGATGATACCTCCATAGTTGTGACACATGGAAAACATCATGCATAGGTATGAATTTATATGGAAGTGCTAATCGGTACAGCACTGACCCGATTCTCTCCAGCACCTCGAACAATCCCACAAACCTGGGGGCTAACTTTCCCTACCTCCATATCCTGTGGTGATCCAATATAGGAGACACTCGAAGGAAAAAATTATCACCCTATATAAACTCTTGGAGTCATCTCTATCTATCAACATACAACTTCTGACTAATCTGGGCCGTAGCCATACACTTTTGAATCAAATGTACCTGCTCCGATGTCTATTGAATGAGACTCTGTCCTAACAACTCTCACTCACCCACCTATAACCATAATAGCGGTGATCTAAAAGGTCAACCATAAAGTGCCTCATATGGTTCCATATGTATAGTCTCCTAATAACTATTGTTATAGGAAAACTCTACTGAAGCCAAGTGCTTTTCTCAAGAACCACCAAAGTCAAGAACACATGCTCGCATCATATACTCTAACACCTGTATGGTATGCTCCAACTACCCATCTATCTGTGGGTGGAAGGCCATAATTAATAGAACCTATGTACCAAGCGCCTTCTGAAAGCTCTGTCAGAAGCGTTAACTAAAGCGTTAATCACGATATGAAACTATAGTCCATGGCACCCCATGAAAACAAAATCTCTCTCTAACATACACTTCTCCCAACTGCTTTACTGTAAAGGTTTCTTTAATATGAAATAAGTGTTCTACCTTCATTAGTTGATCCAAAAAAACCCCAATAACATCATTATTCCTAGGATTCTTTAGAGGTCCTACCACAAAATCCATATTCATGTCATCCCACTTCCATTCTGGAATAGGTAATGGTTGAAATAGGCCACCTGGTCATTGATACTATGATTTCACCTACTAATAGGTGAAACATCTTGTTATGAACCCTGCTATCTCCTTTTTCATGCCTGACCACCAAAAATTTCATTGAAGATCACGATACATTTTTGTTACCCCGGGATGTACTGCCCACATTAAAGAATGAAGTTATTTCATGAGTTCCTCTCACATACTCGTAGGCACAACAAACATATTTTTTACATAGATGATCTCATCCTCATCTATTTTCCAGTCTAAAGGTGTCTCCCCACCACCAAGGATTTCCCTTAAGTTTAAACTCTCTAGGTCATCATACTTCCTATCCTCGATCCGTCTCAAAAGTGTAGACTCCACTACTACAGAAACTAGAGTCATCCTCTTCTAAATCTCCTAAACTACCACATGCATTTTTGCTAAAAAAGTCATCATCTTCCACTCTGCACTCCACTCATGTACCAACTGAGTCTGAGTTTTTCTGCTCAAGGCATCAACCAAACTATTCCCCTTCCCAGGTGAATATTACAGTTCAAAATCAATGGTCTACATATACTCTACCCATCTTTGCTACCAATGATTCAAGTCGGGCTATATAGAGATGTACTTCAAGCTTTTGTGATCCATAAAAACTGTAAAATTTTCACCCAAAAGATAGTGTCACCAACACTTAAGAGAATAAACCACTGCTGCTAACTCGAGGTCAGGCATAGGGTAATTTTGGTCATGTGGCCTCAACTTACAAGACCCATAAGCAACGACTTTATCCCCTTGTATCATCATAGCTCCGAGTCTGACCCCAAAAGCATTATAATACACCATGTAATCCTCACCTGAATTAGGTAAGATCAAAATTAGTGTCTATGTCAAGCACTTGTTCAACTCCTAGAAAGCATTCTCACATGGCTCTACCCAAACAAACTTTATCCATTTCTTTGTCAAACCAGTAAGCAGTGCTTCCAATTTGGAAAAGTCTTGGATGAACCTCCTGTAATAACCAGATAATCCAAAAAATATTCTAACATCAATAAAATTATTGGGATACTCCCAAGAAATCACTACCTTCACTTTTTCTGGGTCCACTTCCACACCTTCTTCCGAGATGATATGCCTCAAAAAGTATACCCCGTCAATCCAAAACTAACATTTAGATAGCTTTAAGTATAGAAGATGCTATCTCAGTGTACCCAGAATGATTTTAAGATGTTGATAATGATCATCGTGAGTCTTAGATTGCACTAAGATGTCATCCACAAAAACCACCACAAAATTATCTAGTAGGGATGAACGATCCTGTTCATTAAGGCCATAAAAACTACTGGAGAATTAGTCAACCCAAACAGGATTATGGAAAACTCATAAAGGCTATACCTACTCATAAAATCAGTTCTTGGTATATCAGCGGTCCGAATTCTCACCTGGTGATACCCTGATCTCAGATCTATCTTTGAGAAGACACTATACCACTTTAGCTGGTCAAACAGATCATTGATACTCAGGAGAGGATATCCTTTCTTCACAATGATTTTGTTCAACTTTTGGTAATCGACACACAAGCATAAAATCCCCTCATCCTTATTTTCAAATAAAACAGGTGATCCCCAAGGCGATGTACTTGGACAGATGAACCCTTTATCCTCGAATTCCTCCAACTGTGTTTTAAGTTCTTGAAGATCAGTCGGTGCCATTCTATAATGTGGAATAGATACCGTTTCATCCCTCAGCATGAGCTCCAAAGTGAATTCCACATATCTCTCAGGTGGATATCTTGAAAAGTCTTCAGGAAAGACATCCTGAAACATTTATACTACTGGTGGAAGGATGTATTGACTACCACCCCCATCATCTAGAAAAATACTAGTTACTTGGGTTGTGAGATCTCCTAGTTGTTGAGTAATTGGACCAATTTTGCATGCATGGATATCCTATTCTCCACATTGGACATATTAGTCTCCCTTAGGAGATACAAAGGTTTCTCTCCTACTGTAACAATATATGTGTGCTCAGTATGAGACTAGCCTATACATACATATAATTAGGTCGAACCCCACTATATAAAGGACATAGATATCCCAAAATAAACGATACTCTCTGATCTTTAGAGAACATCCCTTGCATAAATAAATATCCCCAATCTGTATTCCCAATTGTGTAACAATATTCATCATCCCGCTTATGGAATCCACCTCCTGGATCAATCCATTAATAATATTTTCATATATAAAGGAATGAGAGGCATTAGTATCAAAATAGGTAGTAGCTAAAGTGTAAACAACTAAAATAGTACCTCTCACTATCAATAGACCAGCCTCACTCTCCACAAGTGTAGGCTGCACTACATGTAACTATCCTTCCCCTCTTACCTATGGTGTCAGCTGACTCCCCTGAGTAGAACCACTCTACTAATACTGGTGCTCATTCCCTAAAGCACCACATCCACTTTCTCTACCGCTACTCCCAATAGAACTCCAATTTCCAGACTTATATAGTGTATAATATCCCCTTCCCACACTCTGACTCTGAGCAGTTTCTCCCTCAGCACTAGCCTACCGCTGCTTCCTAAAGAACCTTTGTAGAGGTCCCATCTTGACACAAAACTGGAACTCCACTAGTGGTCATGGAAAATGTGTATGATAGTGTCCCTACCTACCGCACTGGTGGAAAATCACATGAGAAATTTCTAGTGTAATTTTTCCTCCTAACTGTCCACCTTGCTTTCCACTGTCCTAACTAAGATTCTCATAGTGGCACTTCCTACTCTTAGATGGCTCGCTCCCTGATCATCTAGATACCATTCCAGTACTATAACCCTCCTTCAGGTTCCTCTATGAAATGAGATCTTGATTAATAACTTCTAATAATTTCTTCAGCCTAAAGATATTCACCTAGGACGTAATTTCACAGTTAAGTAGGACCCAAAATCATTTTTCCGAAGAATCCTCATCTGCCGTTAAAGATGGAGAAAAATTCTGTAAATCTATGAAACTTCCAGCATATTCCATTATGGACATGCTTCCTTGCGTTAAATGTATAAACTCTAAAGCCTTCTCTTGCCTCAGTGTGTCTGGATAGAAGTGCTCCAAGAAATTATCTAGAAATTCCTTCCATAACATCTCGTATGTCTGTCTAAATCATACCTGAATGTCCCACCAGTTCTTTGTGGAACCCCGCAGCATATAAGCAGCCAACTTTACCCTCCTCTCAGATAGAGTCTCCAAATGGTCAATTATCATTTCTATGGATTCAATCCATAATTTCTCTCCCTTAGGTCCACTCTCTCCATTAAAAGTAGGAGGGTGTTGCAGATGAAACTCCCTTGTCAACTCAGACATAATTTTCTGAACTCGCTTAGAGTCTCTCTCCATTAATTTCATAAAACAAGAAAAGTTCTCTCGGAACTATTCCCCTTCTTCCTTAGCTTTCACTAATGGTTCCTCAAGATCCCTATCTAGAAGTTCATTCTAAGCCATACCCTCAGTCTCTCCCTCAACAAGTGTTCTGTAGGCATACTCCTACAAAGCGAAAAGCATGTCTCAGATCTCATAACGCAGCCTTATAACATTTATATAAGAGGAGAAACTAACACAGAAAGTTTCAAAATTTATTTTCTCCCTTTTTTCTCACCACACAATCAACACCGAAGCCTTATCACTACCCTTAATTATCATACTCCTTGGTCTTGGTTAACAAGGGTATTTTCATTATCATTAATTAATTCATCCATTAATTAATCACATTATCTCAAATTAATTAATTCAACAATTAATTAATTTCTCATACTCAATTAAACAATCAAGGTTATCCTTAGATACCCATTTATTCACATTTTTCATCATTATTCCAATCTCACAACAATAAAAAAAATAGTTTAAGTTCAACAACTTACCTATAACCCATTTTCTCATGAGTGTCTAGAATGATTCATGTCACAACAACCCTGAGTGCCTAGAATGATGCATGCATACTCAACTATCATGACTCTTTAAGCCACGAATCAAAATTGAACAATTTTTAAAACAAATATCACATCACACCACAAGTCCATCACCCAAGGTGAAATAATATTCAAATATAACAACAAAAAACAATCACAACAATCCCACCTCGAGTACACAGATTTCCCCCCATACATGGGTTTGAGAATCCCATTCACGATCTCATTAATAAGCCTCGAATCTCTTTATTCTCTTGTCTAACTTTCCCAAAAAGGTAAGAGAAAAGACGAAGAAAGAAAAGAAAACTCCTCTGATACCACTTTATGATGTCCCGACCTGAGAGCTACTGAACGGTGCCTCGACCTAGTTGGCCACATGATCTCAAGCGTGCCTCGCCATGTGCCAAAGGTTGTTGAATAGTAGTGAGGGTCTGGTAAGTCATTGTTGGGAAGACTATACCATCTTTTTTCAAAATGAAACCCCAGTAGAAGCAAATAAAAATAATCATGTGCAGGTAAATCATTCTAGGATAATGCAAATGTAAAGTGCTTACATTGAAACTAAAATTAAAGAACCAACGACTCGCAAGTGGATCCAGAACTACATCCAGTTCCCTCTACCATGCTGCGATCCCAAACTGCAACCTATCATAGGGCCCTACCCTTTTTATGTCCCGCAATAACAAAATCTGCTCGGGTGCTAATCAAGAATCATGAATAGGGTGTGAGTAAAACTCAGTAGGCCACCACCAATGGTGTCTAAAATGAGTCCAAAAAAAAGTTAGTGCATGCAGTTTTATGAAGCAATAAGTACAATGCCTGCAAATCATTTTTTTCCATTATCAGAAGCCAGTTTGTGGGTTCCGGTACCCCAAACCGGTTTAAGGAAACCAGAAACCGTTCACACCGTTCAAACCGTTCCAACCTCATGCAGATTTCAGCGACATTCAAAATTTAGAAATAAAACCAAAAGTTCAATCAACACCACGTGCCCATCATAATTTAAACAGTTATCACATTGTCATTTATTCTTTAATCATCACATTTGGACAATTCAATCCATTTTTCCCAATTGAATCATCATTCATTATTATCGTTCATTTGGTGTAGGTCTTCATGCCTATCACCAGAAATCTCAGTTGAAACATCATTCATTATTATCATTAATTGGGTGTAGGCTGTCATGCCTAGCACCCCAAATCTTGTTGAGTTTAGGTCATCATTAATAGCACTTCTTTTCTAATTTGGTGTTGGTCATCATGCCTAACACACCATAATCTAAATCGTGGATAAACATTGGGGAGGAATTCCATGTCCAAGTCCCAACTTCTAATCGGTCTAGGATTCTATGCCTAGTACCACAAAATCTCAATCATTTAATCATTTTTTATGTCATAAGAATTTCCCACATTACCCATTTACTAATCCAACGATTAGTGAAACATATCAAAGGCCATTAGTTAATTCAACAATTAACTAATCATATAAACCATTAATTAATTCATCAATTAATTTATTAATCAACACAATTCTCTTTCCATAATTAATTATTTATAATTAATTATCCAAATTAGAACCCAACAAGTCATAATTAATTCTCACAATTAATTATTGTTGATCACATTATGAAACATAATAAATTATAATAATTAGTTATCTTAATACAATAAATTAAATAACTCAAATACAAATTCACAACCCATAATTAAATATTCAAAATATCAATCAATTTGGGAAACTCCCTATTCGTTTGTTCTGTGATTCAATTATCAATAAATTACCAAGGTAAACACACATTAATTAAACTTTCCTAATTACTCCAATTTAGGAAATAATTTATCAAGGGAATCAAGAAAATTCATAAACTCATACACATATCATATATCATGACTACGGGAGTTCAATTTAGACCACCAAACTCAGTTTCTTGACAGAAGTTAGCCTAACTGAAATCCCCAAAATCTAAGTGGCATAATGTCATTGATCATGCTCCGAATCTAAATCATGAAAACCAAAATTAAGATCAATGGCATCAAGATCTTTCAATTCTATATCTAGATCTATAATACCTGATCTAGATCATAACTCATGGGTTTAGATCCAATAAAACTGTGGATATCTAAGAGAAATAACAGGAGAAGCATCGTGATTAAATCCACTTACCTGGAAGAGAGAAGATGTTCAATCTAGGCTTTCAATATTGAAGAAAGGTGTTATAATTGCCTTGTAATATCTTTGGGAGGCTTTGTAAACACCTATAATACATCAAGCTCGAGCCAAGGTAAAAAATATAGAAGTCCTAGGGGTTTGGGTGGTTTTAAAAAGGATTTTGGAATTCAAATACCACCCGCATAGTTTCTTGGGAAGAGGAACATAGTTTGGAAAACCATGAACCAACCATGAAGACCCCTATGTATATTTTTTCATGGTTGGAATGGTTTTGGTCACTCGGGTTTTCAAACCGTGCGCAAACCATGCAGACCTCTCTGTCTAGTTTCACACGTTTGGAACGATTTGGTCACACAGTTTTTCAAAATGTGCACAAATCGTGCAAAACCCATTTTAATTTATTTTTCCTTAAAATTTATCCAAAAATCCCCCCAAGCCACTAATGCAAGTTAAAGGTACTTAAAATCATCAAACAGTACCTGAAAACGTGCCCGAGATGGGTCCCGAAAAGACTGAAATCTTAGATTACTTCTTCATTGTTATTAACCATACTTAAAACCTATGAAAAACATTTTAAATACATGGAATGAAGAAAAAATACCAATAAGGAGAATAAAAAGAAGAAACTAGTTAGTCAAGTGAAAACCCTAAAAACCCATAAAATTCATACCTTTATCATAATATTCTTTGGGTGTGTGAAATAAATCATAACCATGTAAAAAACACACACTTTTTGTTAAAATTAAACCTTTAAAACCCATAACATATAAAAAAACTTATTTTCTAAACTTATAGAATTTTATTGAAACCCCTTTTTAAGCTTGTGTCATAAATAACAGGAGCCTAGTAAAATCCACAGGAGTAACCACCCTTGTTAACTCCCTCCTTTTTTCCTTTGAAGACAAGGAACATTACCCAATGAACTAGAGAGTTATAACAGAAATCACATATCATATTAGCCGTATCGAGGTCATCCATTCATCAAATATCATTCTAAATTACCATGTCACAAATAAAAAAATTTATTATCACACCTTTTCATCATAAAACCCTTCAAAAAACTCTTTTAAACCCGTATAAAAACACTTTTTGATATAAAAATACCCATTCATTTTAAAAACCTAGTCCCAAAAAAATAACTAAAAGAAATAGAATGAGGGGTTTTATTTTAATAAAAAATTAAATATTTTATGTAAATAAAAACATCAAATAATGTTTATAAATGCGGGAAAAATTGTTGACGTTGTATACGTTAAAATAAAATATTCCTTTTTTCTTTTTGTAAAACTTTTTCATAAAAAGATTCCCTTTTGAAAATCTAAGAATGAAAGTAAAAAAATGACATAAAATTTCATTTATAATTAATCTATGTCCATGTAAAAGAATTAATGAAATTAATTTAAGAATATTCACATGGTGGAAATATATTTTGAAAATAAATCTTGAAAACGTTTAAAATGAGATTTTAAGTTAAGGTGTCCCTTACCTCGAATCCGATTAATGTAAACTTGTTGTATCTTCTTGAATAAAAATTTTATGTTAATTATTTTATTTCTTAATAAAATTTGTCTAGTTTATTATTACTTTTATTTTATTTACTGCCATGTTATATAAAATTTCTTAACAATTAAAATTTAGGTCGGACATTTTGACAATATCCGAATCGTATATCCAAAATGACTTCAGTAGTTTGAATATGGTCAAAGAGTTCATTATTCAATAATATATAGAATAATAATAATTACACAATTATCAATTTTTTATATCAATTGTAACGATGAATTATTATTATGAAAAATGAACTATTGTACTATAATAGAGACGATTGACCTTATGTTCACATGAGTAACATTTCCATTTTCCAATGATCATGATGGAAAGAAGGTAGGGGTTATTTTATCCTTACAAAATATTAATTATTTCATAAATAAAATATTATTTATTTAAATATACTTATATATATATATACCATCCATATGAAATGGAGATGAAAATAGAATCACATCACTTCGTGGAGGTGGTAGTCCATGCGTACACACGAACGACATTATCACTTTTCAACAGATGATAAGGTAAGAAACTATTTGATATATTATATTTCCATAATGAAAAATATTTAATTAATATAATATATATATATATATATATATATATTAAATATATCTTTATAACTATACTTGAGAGATGGTGATGGAAGATTAATTGTGTCGGTTCATGAAGCGGTAGTCCTTCGTACAGAAAAAAGACAGTTTTGTTTCCCATTTGATTGAAGAAGAGATGGATATAAGACATGAAACTAACTTAAAAATAATATTACATGTAATGTTTGGGTATTATTATTTAATCATGTTTGGATAATAGTTTTAGGATCTAGAAGAATAAATAATACTAAAATATTCGGCAAACAATTTACCTCTTCTTCAGACAAACTCCTTTACTTGACACCTTAATCCCTCTAAGGATGGAATAATGACCAAAATAAGACCTATATAATATTTTTAGGTATGTTAGGAATGGATTTGGACAAATATTTTTCAAAAAAATATATCTATTGATGGGTTTATAGAATGGAATAGTGGGTTCCTTTTTACAATGAAGGGAGATGTATTCATGTAATTACATAAAGTATTAAATTAATATAAATTAATTTTCAAGGAAAAATGGATCAAAATGATATAATTATAATATAGTAAGATAAAAAATCTAAATAATATCCTAAAATAAATTTTTACAGGTTTTTACTATGCATTGACACTTATATCTTTGTTTTATACCCCCGTTAACCCTTTTGACAATTACCATGATATCAATGTTTTTCACTATTTAGGGGTGAGGAAAATTACTATAAAATGATAATTAACCCATACGTAGACCATGGTTAATTTTTTAAACCATATCCCACTCCATTGGTGTAATATAATATTTTTTTGAATTTTAAATCATTTCATAAATCATTACATATTATAAAGTATCATTAATGTTATTTTTCAAAACACATGAAATATTATAAAGTAATATGTGCCTAACTAAGGTAAAATGGTCCTAAAATGAAATTAATTTTAACATAATGAGTTTATGGTCATAATTTAATAACCCAATCATACATTGAAAAAGATTTATATCAATTTAGACCTTATATTCTGGATTAACCCATTATTTAACCAATTTTATTGTTATCTGTGATAATGACTTTTTTAATATTAAAAGGTTATAATTTTACTTATAAGTTATATATTGTCTCATAAATAGATAATTTATGAAATTTTGACCACATATCTTCCAAATTTTCCTCTTTATATATTTTTACGATCTTTAAATATTTTAATAAAATATTATTTAACATAAAATACTATTAATGTCATTTTAAGAACTATTCAAATAATTTGACATTGAAAAAACATGAAAGAAATGTAACATGATTATAGGAATTTTAAAATATATATATTATGTTATATTTATCTTAAAAATTCAGGGTAAACTTTAAATCACCTAAAAAATATTACTTTTAGAGTTTTTAAATGTATTTATTTAATTTTTCTACGGTTTGCACAAGCATTATGTCACCATTGCATAAGCATGTGAGGTAATTAAATAATAACTAAAATATAAAATAAATTAAAATGATAAAAAAGATATTTAAATTTTAAATATCCATTTATAAAAAAACATAAGTTCTTATTTATCCCTCTCATAAATGTTTATAGATATTAAAAGTAAAAGAGTGACATTTTTTACTTCATATTTACTTAAAATATTATAAATGACACTATTAAGGGAAAATTGAACCAAAATGGAATATATTATAATTTGGTATCTATATATAAAAATATATCACATCTAATAAATTAAAGAAATTTTTAGGATGATTTTAAAACATTATGTCATTTTTTAAACCCAGATTTACCCATTTTACCCTTACTGAGGTGGAAAATATTCACTATAGTTACTATTTATAATGAAAAAATAAAAGGTGAATATTTACCAAATTTGGAACTCCTATTTTCATATATGAAATATATTTCTCAAGATTCAATTTATGAAGTGGAAAAATTAATTTAAGAATAAAACCAAAAACATAAGTAAAAATAGTTTTTAAAAAAAATACAATTTTAAGTATAAAAATGTTTTTCTACCAAATTCAACCATAAAATTGATTCTTATTAACTTAACTGTGTTATTAATAATATAATAGATAAAATATCACGTTAAAACAATTTAAAAAAATGTTAGTTTATAGATTCTTCAAATAAAAATATAGTTTTCAATAAACACTAGTGAAAAAATATATATTCATGTCAATTTTTTTTGTTTTTAACATGGGTTTTTAACCAATGTATATAAAGGAAATGCTATAAATATAAGTTTCAACATAGATTTTAAGAAAATTTTCATCTAACATTTTTCAAAAAAGTGGAATGAAAAGGCATTTCAATGTTAGTTTATATATAAGATGTTGTAAATTCATTTCCATGTCGATTTTCTAAAAAACCTTTGTGGAAACTAACACATGTAAATTTTAAAGTCTTTTTTATTAAAAATACAACATTTAAAGTTATATTATTTTAAATTTGGGGAAATCCATTTCAACTTTCAATGTCATTTTTATCATAAAACTGATGTTAAAAGTCTATTGAAACGTCAATTTTTATATAAAACTAGCATTGAAAGTTGAACTTGTTAATTGGATAAGAGTTTTAACATTTACTTTAGAAAAATCCAATATTGAAAATTTCTTTCAATTTTAATTATTCGTAGTAACAAATGTTGAAAGTCTTTTCCAGTTTTGCTTTCAACATTGGTTACTAAGAATAACTGACATGATTTGTTTCCAGGTCGGCTTAAAACAAAACTGACCTTGAAAGTTGAATATATTTGTTAAAATATATTTGTTAAATTAGATTTCCCCAAGTCCAAAAACCAATAAACAACATATAAAAATGGAAAAATAATACAAAATAAAATTTTTCTAATTGTGTTTTCATCTTATCCATGATGAATTCCCCTTATACCTCTATAATGATGGATCCTCCTAGTAATGTTATCCTCTATCCCACCACCAGCTTGTGGTATCCTTATGTATAACATAAATACCAAACTACATCACCAATCATCTAAATATTCATTCTCATTTAGTTTCATGTACTTAGAATTATATATGTGAAACTGTATATCAAATAATGTTCACATTAAATGTATGAGAGTGAAGTCTCAATAGGAACCATAATGAGGCTTCAACTCTAAAAATAGAATACTTAATTTAATTCAAGTGATAGTGTATGTTGAATTTACATAATATATACCATTTCAAACTAAAAATAGTGCACATATATAATAGAAATCATAAATTTATACCAACCAAATATAAATTTATAAGTAAATGTATTCTTTATCATTATAAATTAATTATAAAGTCAACCAATTCAACACAAAAGTTAAGAAACTTTTAAAAAATAAACAATTTCACTAAAAAAATTTAATTTAATGATAGTAAACACCTGTTATAACAAATGAATCATTTTTTGAAAAATTTTTATTTTGAAAATGTAATAATAAACATTAACCTTAAGAAAACAATTAAACACCCATAATGAAACTTATTAACATTTAAAAGTAAATCAAAAAACATGATGTGTGTTTTGTTCATGAGTTTTTTCTATGATCTATGCCGGTTATTACTTGCATGATATCCCCAGTGATAAGTATATATGGATATTCTGTAAGGTTTATCTGTATATGAAGTTTGTTGAGTCATCTCAATAGTATGTAATAATAAATGTTGTCCACATATCTATATATTTTTACGTGTCCATTTTTTTTGAAAATGTAATCTCATTGAAAGGGAAGATCTCTAGAAAAGGATTTCTAGGTTTGATTTTGATATTATATCTGGGATTTTCAAGGGATATTTTAACACCATAATAGATCATGCTAATAATAAAGGATTTGGTATTTATTCAAGGATGGTTATAGATAATTCTATTTTACATTTATCCATAACTAACTTATGAACCTTGGGTCTAATGGAGATATTTTCACTTGATGGAATAATTTTTTTTCTTATAGAATTTTATTGAAAGTCTCCATTTAATAACACTTATTGAAAATAACTGGAATAATTTTACAGTTAGATAATTAGATTATAGAAATAAATTACATTTTTTTTTGGATTCAAACTTAACCTTGAATTCCTAAAATGGTGGTAACTAGATACAAAAAAATGACATTATTCATTTAGTACATATGAGGTTAGTTGTACTATGTTGGCATCTTTTTATCACTTGTAAAGTATATTAAATTTTGATAGAAATTTTTGTTAGTGGAAAAGAATAATGAATGAGATTTCATTGATTATACAAAAAAAATAATGAAATTAGAAAATATAATATTGTTAAAAAATATAGGTAAAAAAATCAAATCATAAAATCCCTTGAATAAAAACTTTGAAATTGATGAACATTTTCTATATTACAAGTAAAGAAAATAGAAATGAAGTCAGTATTATTTGTAACCCATCTTTTCCTAATTACCATAAATGAAAAATAAGCATTACCAATACTTTTTTTAGATAATATTCTAATGAAAATAAACAGGTCAAAGGTATTTTTGTTACACTTTAAAGAAAATAAAAGGAATAATAATTATAAATTTTTGGGGATTCAACATCATAAAATCCTTCCATGACCTGTATTTTAATATATTAAATATCAATAAATGTATAAATAATAATAATTAAGATTAAAGAACTTATGAAAATGAATAAAACAAACTTCTTTAACTGTTTTCTAAAATATTTATGTACTCTACCAAAAACACTGAAATAAGGAAAAAACAACTCTATCAAATCAAACACAATATACCAACTTAAATCAAAAAGAAATTTGTATAAATACTAATTTATTTAAATTTAATTAAAATATAAATACATTAAATATCTAAAACCTATAAAAACAAATAGAATATACAAACTTTAAGTAAAAAATGATTGTATAATTACCATTTTTTTAAACTTTAACAAAAAGTGACATACCAGAAAATTTAAAGCCTTGTGTTGTTTAGAGATTTTATTATAAACCATAACCCTTTATATAACAAATAAAAACCTTGTACAAATAAATATAAAATAAAAACTTAAAGAATAAAATTATTATCTAAATACTTATTTTTCTAACTTTGATTAAAAGAGATATAACTTCGAATTTAAATTGAAATCATACATAAGAAATAGTTTGCAAAGAAACTATGAAGTTGGGTAAGTTAATCATTTATATACTACTTGGTATCATTGAAAAGCTATAATAACAATGAATTCTATAAGATTAAAAAATATAATATTTTTATATAAAATATAAAACAATTAAAATAAATAATAAGAATTAAATAATGAATGTTATAAGATTAAAAAATAGAATATTTTTCCATGACCTAAATTATCACATATATCAACTAACAAAACATGTACAAACCATAAGAATTAAAAATAAACTTATAAAAAAATAATAAAACTTACTTTTTTAACAATCTACTATATTTTTTTCGAACACCACCTAATAAAGTGAAAAACCAATATAATTTTCATTCTATTAGAAAAAATACACCTAACATCCAATGGCCTCTATAATATAAAAAGTTAATAATTAATAAAATTACAATAAATATTACTTCATAATCATCTCAGTGCTCTTATCCATCATAGAATGAAAAAAACTAGAACCCAATCTCCTTCTTCGATAATCTATGAGAAATATATGCAAATCTGTTAGGATATTTCAGATATTAACCAGCGGTTGAAATGAATTATGGATCTATAAGACCATAAACCCTGATGGTCTCATTTTTTATAATAAGTGTGTATAGATACCTAATAAAATAAGTAATACAGTAAGTCACTTGAAAAAAAATCTTTATTTAAATAAATATAAATTTAAAAATAAAGTTACTTAAATGGAAAACAACTGTAACACATGAATTCTTATCTCAAAAAAATAACTTGATCCCTAATATATTTTTTTTAATATTTTCAATGGTTTGTATCTTCCATATATATCATAAATCATCTGAAACTCATAAATAACATCCAAGGAATAAGAATCCTATGATAATATTTTTATCCCATCATAAATATTAGAAGTATTCGAAGTTGTTGGTGGAAAAACCTTTTGTTTCTTTTTAACTAATTATTTGGATATTAGATACTCATATTTAAATTAAATGTCACAATATATTATAAGTAAATATTAATCAAATGTAAATAATATTTAAAAAAAATGCATAGCTCATATGTCAGATAATGAAGAAGGATAGCTGGCTAAAATAAAAAATGACCCATATACTTTCTAACTCTTGTAACCACCTCAATAGGAAATGGAAGTAGATTAGTTGGATCAATAATATCATATAATGATATTCTTACATGACCCAAATGAATTAGATGGTGAAGTAAAAAATCTCCAAGAATTTGTACAACTATGTATGCTACAATAAATTCATGGTGATCTCTATCATACAAATCATAGTATATGGTTGGGTCCGAATGAGGAGGTGGAGAATCTGAGTAAGTAGACTGGGTAGGCTGGAAAGACTATGTAGGATCTTCCTAATGAACTATATGTAATTGCTTCATTAATTATTGAAACATATCTTGCACAACTGATTGAATCTTATCATCCATGGAATGTTTTAGGTATTTCAGCTCAGCCTTTAAGATATCTATTTCTGGGTCTCTTTATTTATTACTTTGATTACCAAAAACTTTCCTAACACTAACTCCCACCTCACATCCTCTAACACGATTGGGGTGTTCTAGATTTTCTAAATCAGTAACTAGGATGTCCATACCAGTATTTGGGATAAAAGTACCATATGCTTCTTACTTCTGAAGGTCATCCTGAAATGAAAAATTAAAATACATATTAGTGTTAATTGAAAAAACATTCCTGAAAAATAAAAATTAATTTCTTAAAATTTTTGAATCCACTTCCTTTGATTTATTTGTATGAAAATATTTTTTCTTCTCACTCTTTTTTTATTTTTATTGGCAAGTGGGAGAGATGGAGGACCAAACTTGGACTCACATGAACCACTAGTAGAATGATCTCTTATTGCATAAAACTTTTCTGTAATCATTTTTTCATCCAAAAAAATGATACCCTCCATGTGATAAAGTATCAAGGTATACGTTCTGCAACTTGATCTCTTGATAAGATCTCCTTTAGTTAAGTTATATAATAGTAAACTAATAAGTAATTGGGTAACATATAAGAAATATTTCAATATAAAATATTTATCATACTATAAGTGATTCATCATGTTGGCTGGTGATAAATTTCTTCCATATATCTACATCAAAAAACCCATACTTGAGGCACAAGTTTTCATTATGTAACTTCCCAAAAACATAATTTTTTGTCAATTTTCTTTTAAAATATTTCCATCAAATTGAAGCTTAAGATTGAAATATTTTCTTAATTTCTTTCATTTCTTCAAAATTGAATTTCATCTATAATTTAATAAATTATATATAAGTCATTTAAAATATGTAATATTCAAAAAATGAGATAAAATAAATCCATTGAGAAATTTTACAATTATGGACTCCCACACACGACCTTTTTAAAACATATAGATAGAATTATAATCAGGATAAAAAATTTTAATTATGCAATGAATATGCATGGTGATATAACTGGAAAACTACAATGTATTTGGTCCAATTTGGTTATTATCACCATCAAAATTAATATGTCATACTTTTTTACCACAAGCAAGTGAAAATTTAGGTAAATATGTAATCCCACATTTTCTAACTCTAGAAATTGATTTCTCTTTAGAATAATAAGAAGACAGCTCTATGGGAGGCACATTATTAGTCCTATAATTATATTTCATAAATTAAGAATTTTATTTCATTAAATAATAACATTATTAAATATTTAATAATATTCAAAAATAAATATACCTTGTTAAATGTTCTTCTTCTAATATTTCCATCATTGAAGTAGAAAAATGTAATGAAATTAAGTGTACCTTTATATTATTAGAAAAGTGAATATTTAAGAACAATGATTACAAAAATATTCAAGTAAAATAATATCATCACACATGTGTAATTTTAAAAAAATGATTTCATGATTTGTAACCATAAGATATTAAAGTTAAACTATTTAATATAAACATAAATTCTAAAATAATAAAAACAATTATAATTTAAATATCATAGATAAACAAAGTGTTTTCGTATGATTAAATTTAAAGAAAACATAATTAATATATATTGTTAAACATCCAATAATTAATAAAAAATAGAGTTTTTTACAAATATAAATTTTAAGAAAGGATTAAAATATAAATATTTACCTGGATAATTAAGAGATTAATTTAGTGTTTTACCATATCCCTTCAACAAGATCATTTCATAAAACAGGGACTATAACCGCATTATATTCATTGTTATTATTCATAAATCGAGTAATGAAATCATAAAGATCATATAATTTCATAACATTATCATAATCTTCATCACCCAGATGAATTATTTTCCATTGAAAAATGATAGACCACTAATCGTTCAATAGATCAATGATATAAAATATTTTCTTTGCATGTATCCATGATAAAAAATTCCTCATTAGAACTAAATCTTTTTAAATTAACCAATGTAAACTCATAATTATCATGTTTCACACCACTATTAATATCAAACCAGTTACACTTAACCATTGTGACTCAAAATTTCTATAATCAATTTTCCATATATTCTCAAGAACTACAAAATATGTCATTGATATATAAATTAGGTTTCTATCTTTTTCACCTGAAAAACTCACTTCTTTGGAAATGATGATTACCCAAATATTTTGAAAAGTACACTAATCATCCTTTTTTTGTAAAATGTGTACCTAATAATATCAAAAAATACCATGTAATTACATTAAGATATGATCTCCTTTCTAACCATTTTAATTTTTTCGATATAGATATATCTGTGATGAATTTCGCTTTAAAAAATAAAACAAATATTTTTTTATAATCAATCATCGTCCACTTTTCATTAATTTTTTCGTAACTTTAATTTATAAATATGGGATGATATATATGGTTTAACCTCATCTATGTTGTTCAAAATGTATAAATGTGTCTGCATCACTTCGTTAGATGGAA
Source organism: Viscum album (assembly GCA_963277665.1). Taxonomy (NCBI): domain Eukaryota; kingdom Viridiplantae; phylum Streptophyta; class Magnoliopsida; order Santalales; family Viscaceae; genus Viscum; species Viscum album. The sequence continues at coordinate 1,162,709,259 of OY728153.1, read as the reverse complement.
TGAGATTTACATTTAATCCTAGAACCTCTCTACCTTCATTATCAACTTTCATATATTGAGATATAGGGAGGCCAATATGCTCTACTTCAAACAAATAATCAGTACAGAAATCATTTTCCTCTTCCGATAAATATTTTTGAACAATAGAGGCCTCTCGTTGATTATAATTTTTAACACATCCCCTCAAAATTTTCATATAACTTTCAAAAGTATACATAAAATGTAAATAAATAGGCCCACATATTCTTATCTCATGCACCATATGAATTACCAAATGAACCATTATATCAAAAAACATAGGTGGAAAATAAATTTCTAGTTGAAAAAGTATAAAGGAATCTTTATTCTCTAACACATATAACAAATTTGGATCAACAAATTTACTAAAAATGGATTTGAAAAAATTACATAAAATCCTGAAAGTATTTATGAAAGGTGTTGGAAATATACCACGTAATGTGACTAGTAGTAGTTATTTCATCAATATATTACAATAATGATATTTTATACCTATTAATTTGAAATCCTATAATGAAACCAATTTTTTCACATTTAAAGAATATCCACTGGGTATATTAATACCCTGAAGATAGTGAAAAAAATTCATCTTGTCACTCTGGTTTAATGTGTGAAAAGTCAGAGGTAAATATGTTATATTTCTGTTTATAGTGGGAGATAACTCTAAACATATTATGATTAATATAAAATTCAATATAGCTTACAATACATCTTTTTACTTACCTTTTATGTCACAAAGTTCTAATCAAACTTTCATATATGTTTTTCTCAATATTCATAACATCAATGCTATGTTTTATCTTTGAAAATATATAATAAGGTAGCTCGAAAAAGATATATTGTTTCTATTATATATATTTTTTATGAATATGAATTCCTTTCTTTCTAAATTTTAAATAAATATTTTCCACCCTATCACAATATTCTTTAACTAGAAATGGTTATGGGGGAATATTATATTCCTTTAAATTATTAAATTATTTTTAAATCTACAATAAGGATGATCAATTCCCAAAAATATTTGATTTCCCATATACTCTATCTTTATTTTATTATGAAATTCATAATATGAAGTATATTTTTCATAAATTGTACATGATTTATGTCCCTTAACATAATATTCAGATAATTTTCCATATGTAGGAAAGTAATTTATAGTGAACATTATCATAGTATGAAAAGTAAAATACACTTTCTTGTACGCATCAAAAACTGCAACACTTGTCTCCCATTGAAGTTTCAAATAATCAATAAATGTTGAAATATACATTTCAATATCATTTTTTGGTAGTTTTGGACTAGAAATTATAAAACTCATCATAATATATTTTTTATTCATACATATTTATGGGTACATGTTTAAACTTCCAACTAAACAAGTCGTAAACTATGTTGTCTACTTAGGCCTCGATATGGATTCATTCAATCTATTCATATTCTCATTATGATATTTCTCACTTCACTTACAACATCAAGAAACTCTTTATTGAATATATTCCATTGTGTTGAATCAGCAGGGTGATGTAAGTTACTATCAGAGATGCGCTCATCTATATGACATCAAAAACTTTTTACATCAATTGAATTTTAAAATAGACACTTTAAATGAAGAATTATTGTATGGTACTAAATTTATTTTGTAGTAGGTTTTGTTCTGGTACCAGAGAATGAATCAAATTTTATTTATTGGAATTATTGGGAGAAATTAATTGAAGGTACTAAATTGATTTGGCAGCAGATTAGACGAAAATACTCAATAATGAATTAGAGTTGAATTTTTCATCAGTATTACAGTGTGGTGTCTCACATTTATGAAATTTTTATAAATATTAATGTTCCTTTCTATAAAACACAGAATAATTGGAGAAATCATATATCTATTTATAACCTAATCCCATTGGCCATAATATTTTCTTTTCTTCATAATTGGAATCTAGAAGCCTGTTGCCTTCTATATGTAGCTCTTTTAAATGTTCAAGAAACTCATAGAAACAATTATAACTCCATACATTTCATTTTTTCAAGTTAAATAATATTAGTAAAATTGATAAAATTATATATTTAGTGTAACCTGAGAATAATGGTTTCTCATAATATCCATACAATCTTTCAATAGTTGTTGTTTTTTTGATGGTTTCAACACCCACACTATGAATTAATTATTTAATATGATCCTCTATCTCATTATGAATATTTTTATCAACTTTAAATGATGAATTTTAATTTATTTAACCATGTTAGATCCAATTTTTACAATTATGGATAAAACCAAACAAAAAGAGATGATCCTTGATCTCTATGGAATTTAACTTTCTCATATTCAGACATTTTATGGATATACAGAAAAAAATCTACATTTCAAATTTTTTATTTAGAAAATTAAAAGAAATCATCAACTCCATTTTCATATTCATCATTTTTCTTCTTAATTTTTTTTATTATGATCCATTAAATATATAAGATCACAATATAAAAAATTATATATTATAACATATAAAAATTTAAATATATATATAAAAATATAAATTTTAAACATAAAAACATATAATATAAATGGTTGGTGATCTGGTGGGAAATATCTATAATTATTAGGAACAAAATCTGAAATAAATTACTCTAGGAATTTATTTATTTTTAAATAATTAATTATAAACTATTTTTTATGATCTTTATAAAAGAATAGGGATAATCGTTCAAAGTTTAAATTTCTTGTTTTTAAATGACTATAACATAACACCGCTTCCGTTCTTCCTATATCCTTTAAGATAGTCATACATATTTCTATTTAGTTAATGTATAATAATTAATGTTAATAATAAATTCAAAATTTTTATTATCAACAACAAAGTTAAATTTAATTGGGTAAAAAATCAAGGTCAAATGAAGCATTGACTACAATTATAATTAAATATAAAGAAATCATTAATTGAAACCCCCAAACACAATATGGTAATATTGGAGGGAAATAAAGTAAAATTTCATTTTCACCATTATATAATATGAAATCATTTATAAAAAAACGGATCTTCTAATATATTGAACCTATAATTTTATCCAACCTATTTGTTTCATAAAAAATTTTATAAAAACTATTACCATGTGGTAATATTCATCAATTTTAAGTGGAACCTATGATAAACCTGCAATATGATATCTATGAGAAAAAATTCCTTGTATGTGTCCACTCCATAACTTCTACATAATCTTTAAAAGTAAATCAATTTCATTCTAGTTTGAAATACTACTATAAATTTAATATTTTCACTCTTGTTAAAAATCAGTAACATATCATAAACACTTTAAATAATTTAATTTAAATAATTAAAGTTACATATTTAAAAATAAGAAAGTCCACTGAGCTATAAAATAAATTAATCATTAATAAAAAAAATAAATTTTCAAAACATCACATTAAAATTACCCATATATAATAAAAAATATAGGAAAAGTTTAACTCCTTTCCTGGAAGGCATAGGAGATGAATTTATTCTTTTAAAAGGAATAACAATGGTAATGTAAATCAATAATAATACCCATAAAAACAATAATGAAGGCTCAACATAAAATAATACAAAATCAAATATCATGAAAATAGGGGAATATAGAGACCCTTCTTTTTCTTACATGACTATTTCATCATTTTATAGATAAAAAAATAGTAATGTTACAAACCTAAGATAAAACAGTTTAGTGTCTTGGGAAAATTAGGACTATACATAACTTTTACCTAATAAAAAATAAAAAATATTAATTTTTTTATTCCCAATATTCTTATTGGCCTTCAAATTTTTCTTAGTACAAGTAATCACCTGAGGATATATATTAATGAAAGGGGTGAGATAAATGGCCCGTAGAAAGATAAATAAGGAAATGAATCAATATAAAATGGGAGAGAATAATCATTATCATCATAACATAAGAAAAGGATCATAATAATAATCCTAATATAAATCATTAGATAAAGACATGGAATGTGGCAATGCATAAAAATGAAACATTATGTCTTAGTAGTCAACACCACACATAATTATGAATAAAGATAACATAATATTCACACATAACATATGTTCATAATAATTAAATCATCATTGTGAACAAAGATAAAATAATTTTCAGACATATTTTACATTATCTCATGAGATAAATCACATTTCCCAATGCATTAGAGAACTATATAATTCTAAGCACACCCATCACATCGTAAAATTTACATAATCATGCTTCTCACATGGAACATATATCAATCAATGAAATAAAATAAAACATGGAAAGGAATGAGTTTCATTTTATAAATAATACATTCATGAATAAAATTTGGGATTACCAAAAGGTAAAAGAATATTTGGTATAAGAATCATCATACTTGAGTAAAGAAGAAACAATCTCAAGGGGAGTCAAGATGTGTTTTGGAAAGTAGAGTTCTTTTGGAAAATATTATTATTTTTTATAAAACAAAATTTGAAATGTGTATATCCTAGAAAGGAAAAGTTAAGAAAAATTAATTATATTCAATAAATATTAAAAGAGAATCCTCACTGAAATTTGACATGAATGAGGAATAACCCAAAGAATGGAAATTGGGTTTTAGAATCCACTTACCTAATGTTTGAATGATTTATTCAATTTAATAGCATGTGTAATCATATTAAATTAATTTATTAATAAATCTATAAACACTTATACATGAATTATATTAATTATAATTTTATTAAGTTCATTTATGGACATTTTTTTGAGTTATAATGTTTAATTTCATTGTTTGGGAGTGTTCGTTATCTTGGTCTTCATGTTTGGTTCACTTGTATATATGTGTGGAAGATCATGTAAAATGAGAATAATTATTCAGAATTGAAGTTATATGTTATTAATGACCTTAAAAATGTTTAAATGGTATTATATATCATTTTTTCTATATATGAGGATGATTCATTAGATAAAAGATTAATGATATCCATTAAGATTAATTTGGTGTTTTTTCGATCATCACAAACTTGTTTTGTTTTATTATTTAATATCATGTATATAGGTTATTTAGAGAACATAAAAAGGTTATGAAATATATTTTACCATCTATTTCAACCATTATAATGGTTTTATGACCAGCCTTGAAGGTAGTAAAGTAAAATGAAAACTTGTGGTCCTCTTAAATTCTTCTCCTTGGGAACCTCCTTATAGAAATTGGTTTGGTCTTTTGTTGAGAAAAAAGGATCATGGACATGGGGAACAGGCTTGGGAATAGGATTGGGGTGTTTTTTTTGATTATTATTTTTGATTATTTTATTATTTTGGCAGTGATGAGTGGTATTTATAGGGGAGGAAGGGGTGTTTTTTTATTATTAATTTTGATTATTTTATTATTTTGGCGCAAAACTATAAATATTTTGTTCCTTTTCACTAAATATATTGAATAATGAAGGATATATGTAGATTACGGTGGTTTTATCATCCATACCTCAATAATGACTAACAAATTCATGTATTTAGCTAATATTGTAAATTATCGTATTTCACTATTCATCAAAATTTCAACTATTTTAGAAAAAACTAAAAAATTTAACCTAAACATTTATCAACTTATGAAATTAAAAAATAAACCCCATTTTATGAAAATAATTCCCTAAATATGAGAAATATAATTTAGAATCCCTAGTTATTTGGAAAATGTCGATATTAATATTATAATTGATTTTATGACATTCTGAAAAATTAATTAAAGACTCTTAAAATTATCTTATAATCATAAGAAAAAAATATTAATTAATTAATATATTTTATGAAAATAAATTTTATTTTAAACCATTATATTAATTATAAAATTTTAAATAAACATTTATTTTATACAAAAATACCAACAATTAAATTGTCTTTTTTAAATATTTATTTAGTTATATTACGATAAAATTATCTCATATTTTCAACTATAAGATGTCAAAATTTTATTTAAACTTTCATAGGTGAGGTTACTATTCTATAGGCCAGATTACTATTCTTAATGGTCATGTTACTATTCTAAGGGTCCAGTTACTATTACATTGGTATATGTTCCTTAATTTAATTTAATATCACTTATTTAATTCTTTATTTATGAGAATAATGTTTTTATTAGGATATATATGCTATATATGTGTTTTATACCATATAATATAATTAAAACAATTGAAAAATTTCCATTTATAAAAGTTTGGGTTGTTACATTCTTCCCCCCTAAAATTTTTCCCTCAAAATTTCGTTTTACATACTAAGATGAGAACTGGTGAGGGTACTTATCCTTCATTTATTCCTCTGGTTCCCATGATACCTATTCATACTTATGATTTTTCCATAGTACTTTTACCAGGTGAGTATTCTTGTTTCAAAGAACTCTATCTCTATAGTCCAAGATCTTCACCGAATTCTCCTCATAAGAGAGATCATTTTCCAACAATAAAACCTATGATTTCAGTACATGTGAGGGATTTGGTATGTTCTTTATCAAGAGGGATATGTGAAATACATCATGTACTTGAGACATGGTTGGTCAAAGTCCTAGTCGATATTCCACAACTCTAACATGATCAAGAATTCTGAAGGGGACAAAGTACCTTAGACTTAGCTTTCCTTTATTCCCAAATATCATGGTTGTATTCCATGTAGATATGAGTAGGAATACCATGTCTCTAACCTTAAACTCCAGGTCTCATCAAAGATTATTTTCATAGATCGTTCTTTCGAATTTGGTCTTCCTTGATGTGATAATGAATGGTTTTCACCTTCTCTACCATTTCTTCGACCATTTTTTGTCTTAGCAACTCACGTTCACCGACTTTATCCCAGCATGCTAGTTTTATTAATCTTTTTCCATAAATAGCTTCATATGGAACCATTTGGATGCCCAAGTGGAAATTGTTTTTGTAAGAGAACTATACTAGATGTAGATATTGGTTTCATCCTCCATTGAAGTCTATAGAACATGGTCTCAACATGGGTTCTAGTGTATGAATATTCCACCCATATTGACCATTATTTTGATGATGATAAGCCATACTAAAGTATAACTCAGTGTTTAGAGTATGTTGGATACTTTTCCAGAACATAGAGGTGAATGTCAGATCTCGATCGAATAAAATTGATAGTGGTAATATATGTTGCCTTAACACTTCTCTAATATATATCCATGCAATTTTATCCCTTGAGAAGACTTATAGAATTTTGATAAAGTGTGTTATCTTTGTGAGATGATCCATAACAACCCATATATCATTATTTCCTCTAGATGTCTTCGGAAGTCTAGTGAAAAAGTCCATGGTGATATTTTATCATTTCCATGTTAGTATGGGTATGGTTTGCATCATACCCTTATACTTTTTCATTTAATCCTTCACTTTCTGATATATAGGGAAATTTTATGTATATTCAGAGATCTCCTTCTTCATATTTTCCCACCAATAGTGCTCTTAGAGATCTCAATACATCTTTGTGATTCCTCAGTTAATATAGAATGTTTATCTATGTACATCATTCATAAGCTCCTTCCTTATCTCTGGATTGGATGGTACACATAGTTATGATACAAATCTTATAACTCCTTCCATATCAATTTTGAAATATGAGGATTTATCCTCTTTTGATAGCTTCTACCTTCTTTTGAATTTCCACATCATTTCTTTGGGAATACTTTATTTTCTCTATGAGGGATGGTTGAGTAATAATTTGAGAAAGGATTCATCATGTCCCTTCCTCAATGATTCTAGTTTCTATATTTTTAAAATCTAAGAAGATTTTATCCTTCTCAATTCTCATCATTTATAATGTTTCATGATATTTTATACTTAGAGCATCCACAACTTTATTTTCCTTACCATCATGGTAGTGTATTGAGAAGTCGTAATACTTGATGAGATATTACCATCTTCACTAGAGAATATTAATCTCATTCTATGTGAATATATATTTTAGGATCTTATGATCATTATATATCTCACACTTCCCCTCATGGAGATAATTCTACTAGATTTTCCATATGAAGATCACAACTAGCAAATATGGATCATGTGTGGTAATGTTTATCTCATGGATTTTCAATTTCTTTAATGTGTTGGCTATAACATTATAATTTTCATTCGTACACATACTAATCTCTTATTTTAAGCATCATTTTATACCACAAAGATTTACCCACTTGTCAGTAGTGTGAGTACTGGTCTATTTATAAGACACATCTTCTACTCTTTGAAGTAATCTTCACATTTACTGTTCTAGATAAACTTTACTCCATTATGAGTCAACTTGGTTAGTGGGTTTTAAAATCATGATAAATTCTTCACAAATATCCAATAATACCCAGATAGACCAAGGAAACTATAGATCTCCATTACTGATGTTGACCTGGGCCACTCTTCGATTACCTTTGTCTCGGAAGGGTCAATATATATTCCTTCACTCGTGATAACATGACCCAATAGTGACACTTATTCGATACAGAACTCACCTTTACTATTCTTGGAATACAACATCTATTATCATAAGGTCTTTAGCATAATATTCAAATGCTCCTCATGTTCTTCCTTTCTCATAGAGTATATTAAAATACCATCAATAATTAATACTAAATTTTTTTCGACATAATCTCTAAAGATCCTGTTCATTATGTCCATGAATATTGCTGGATTATTAGTGAGTTTGAAAGAAATCACTATGAACTCATAGTGTCCATACCTCATTCAAATGGTATTCTTGGGAACATATTCCTTCCTCACCTTTAATTGGTGATACACCGACCGTAGTTCCACCTTATAAGAATACTTGGCCCCATGTAGTTGATAAAATAAGTCATATATCCATGGAAGGGTATACTTGTTCTTTATCATGATTTTTTCGAGTTCAAGATAATAACTATAGAGTCACTTTGATCCATAATTATTTTTGAAAAAGATAATTGGCACACCCCATGGTGAAGTACCCATACATATGAAACCCTTGTCCAAATTCCTTTATAACTACTTCTTCAGTTCTTCTAACTCAATGGTGACCATTATATATGGATTCTTTCACCATTACTTCACTTTTTATTGGGAAAACAACACAATCCATACAAAAAAATATAGAAAAAACAGAAACAAATAGCCTATGGGGGTCTGAAGTAGTGCAAACCAAGGGCATCCCCTATAATCATATTGACCCCTTCGGGCTTCAAAGAGAAAAAATCATACAGCCAGACGGGGTCAGAGCCCAGAACATCCAAAGAAGAAAGGTGATCCTCCACTTGGTTACCCTCGCACCATACATGACTGATTTTGGTACCATTAGACATCATACCTTTTCACTTGTTGAGATATACTTGGTCGTAAGATGATAATATCTAGAATCAAGAAAATTATTCTGATAGAGATTCATCCTCCTCCATGTATTTGTATAGAATTATAGGATGCCTCAAGATGTGAAGAGTGATCTTTCTTTCCCAATAGTTGATGTTGGATTTGTATATAGATAGTTAATCAATGCCCAATATAGCATCAAAATACACCAAAGGAAGCAAAACCATATTTTTGGGAGGTTTATCCTATAAACATTAGTTGGGGAGGAGTTACATACTTTGGATTAAATAATTTATCAATATTGTATTCTCATGGATTAATCAATCTCCTTATTTTTAGGTGGTGTTTGAATAGTTCTACTAAACTTGTAATACATGAGTGTATTCATAGAACTAGAATCAAATAGTATGTTTTCTATTATTGAATGAATAATCATCATTCCTTTCACCACATCATTTTCGGGCTCCACCTCAGTAGTGTTTATGGAATAATATTTCCCTTTCTCCTTTTTCTTTGGTGGATAATAACACTGATTACCCTCAAGCAGTCGAGGTTTAGTGCACCAGATTTCACAGTTCCATTGATCAATATATTTGAAGCATTGAACCATTGGTGGTTCTCTCCTTTCCTCCACCACATTGTCTATCTTACAAATGTTTCTTTGACATTCATGAGTTTGGTGGTCTTCTCTCCCACACTTGAATTATTTATCTTTCCCTTTGACTCAATTCTCATGATGATTCTTTCCAAATTTTTGATATGTGAGTGGTTTATATTTCTTTCCACCTTGGTCATTATATCGTCCAGCTAGAAACTCCATCTTTCATTACTTATCTACATAGCCATGGGACCATTCTCAAAAATCCATCTCCACTTTTAGATCACATCGAACAATTTCTTCATAACTCCCAAAGTCTCAAATAGCTAGATCCTTTCCATGGTTTGGTTTTAAACCATTAAGGAATATATCTATTTTAAAATAATTGTTGATAACAAAACCCAAGGAATACATTAAAAACCCTGTGAAATTTTCTTCATAAGTCATGACAGATTAACCTTCCTTTTGCTTCAGTTTTATGAATTCTATCTCTATATTTCTATAAATAGTTTGAGGGAAATACTCATTAAGAAATATTTTATTAAGGTCTTTCCACTTCATATATTTAATTTCATCCTTTGGCTTAGTGTTCTTAATCAAAGACCACCTTAGGCTGACCTCTCCATCTTAGAACAATGAAGCTTAAAAAAGATATTTTCAATTGAGTTGACCCACTTTTTTGAGACTGGTGGGTCCAAAGATCCACTAAACTTCAGTGGTCATTGCTATATAAAAGACTCGATAGTCAGTTTCTCCCTCTTAGGGGAAGGTGTATGTTCCACCTTATTTAGGTTATTGTTTATATCCTGAGATAGTTGGGAAATTATTTCCATGAAATTTTGAACTCGACCTTCCAAGGCATTAGAGATTTCATTCAGCCAATCGCTGCATTGTTCCTCACACAGGTTGTTGGCTTGGTTTCTCCTAGTTCCCACCATTTTTTAAAATAGTGATGGTTTGAATAAAACATAAGTCAACAAATCTTGAATAAATAATTTATTCCTTTGGGCAATAAACTCTAAAGTCATATCTTGTGGGATCCCTATATTTATCATTTTTCTAAAACAATGTTTCTTGGGTTCTCACATATACTTACTCCCATACTAAGGGTTTTTACTAATTTCTTTAGTCCTAATTCTGAAATTAACTAAATCAGGATATGATACCAATTATAGAAACCTTAATTTTTTCTAACATGGAAATTACATCATTTTAAAGATAAGAAACATAATAGTGTTACAAACCTAGGATGAAACAGTTTAGTATCTTGGGAAAATTAGGATTATGCATAAATTTTACATAATAAATTATAAACATTGTTTAATTCCTTCTTCTATAGCTTCTTAGTGGCCTTCTCATTCTTCTTAGTAAAAGTAATCACCTAAGGATATACATCAATGAAAGGGGAGAGCTAAAATATGAATAAGAGGATAAATAACGACATGAATCAATATAACATGGGTGAGAATAATAATTATCATCATAATATAAGAAAAGGATAATAATCATAATCTAGAGAGGAAGCATTAGATAAATTCATATAATGTAGAAATGCATAAAACTGAAACATCCGGTCTTAGTGGTCATCACCACACATAGTTGTGAACCAAGATTGCATTATGTTCACACATAACATATGTGCATAATCATAAATTAATAATTTTGAAAAAATATATCATCATGTTCACACATATTTCACATTATCTTATGAGATATATCACATTACCCAATGCATTGGATCCCTATATAATTTTAGGCTCACCTGTCACATCATAATATTTATATAATCATGCTTTCCGCATAGATTGTATATCAATCATGGAAATAAAATAAACCATGGAAAGGAATGAGTTTCATTTCATAAAGAATAAATTCATGAATAAACTTTGGGATTACCAAAAAGGGAAAAAAATTTGGTATAAGAATCGTCACACTTGAGTGAAGAAGAAACAATCTTAAAAGGGGTTAAGATGTATTTTGGAAAGAAGAATTCTTTTGGATTTTTTTATTTTTCATAAAACCAGACTAGAAACATGTATATCCCGGAAAGGAAAAGGTAAGAACAAATAAATTATATTTTATGAATATTAAATAAACATCTACAATAATATTTGGCATCAATGTGGAATAACCCAAAGAAATGAAATTGGGTTTGAGAATCCCCTTAACTTATGTATGAATGATTTATCAAATTTAATATCCAAGTTAATAAAATTAGATTCATTAATTAATAGATATAAAAAATATTTTACATGTATTATATTCATTATAATTTTTTAATTTCATTTATGTCTATTTTTATGAGTTATAAAGTTCAATTTCATCATTCAAGAGTGTTTGTTTTCATGGTCTCCATGATTGGTTTAGTTGTATATATGTATATAAGATCATGTAAAAAGTACTTAACTCTATAGAATTTAATTTATATGTTATTAATGAAATAACATAATTTTAAATGGTCTTATATATTATTATTTTTCTAGATATTAGGATGATTCATTAGATAAATGTTAAGGATAATTGTTTAGATTAATTTTGCAGGTTTTCTATCATCATGAAATAATTTTATTTAATTATTTAATAATATTTATATATGTTAGTTACATAACATAAAAAAGTTTATAAAATAAATTTTACCATATTTTTCAAACATTATAATGGTTTTATAACCATCCTTGAAGGTGGTAAAATAAAATGAAAACTTTTCATCCTTGAAGGCAATAAATCAACACCTCTCAGACGATGTTTTCATTTATAGTATAAAAGGGAGTGGAGAAGTGGTTTTATGATGGATTATTATATTAACACAATAAAATTATGTTATATCTAATATACTGGAGTTATAATTCCACTTTTGTGATGATAGGTGAGTAGATAATAAGAAAAGAAAAGGAATCGAAAAGAAATTAAAAGAAAATGAAAAAGGGTTTTGCCTCTTGAATTATTTTGCTTGAGAACCTCCTTAGGCAAATTGGATAAGTATTTTGTTGAGAAAAATGGATCTTGGACGTAGGTAAGAGGCTTGGGAAGAGTATTGGGTATAATTTGGGAAAGCTTCAAAGCTTTTAAGGTGTGAGGAGAAGACGTGGTGAGGAGTGGTATTTATAGGGGTGGAGGGGGATGTTTCTTGATTATTTTATTCATTATTTAATTATTTTGGCTCAAGAATATAAATAGTTTGAACCTTATCAAAAAATATATTAAATAATGAAGGATATTTCTAGATTACAGTGCTTACATCATCCAAATTCATGTATTTAGCTAATATCGTAAATTATCATATTTTTCTATTCACCAAAATTTTAACTATTTTAGAAAAAACCCAAAAATCAACCCTAACCATTTTTAAATGTGTAGAATTATAAAATGAACTCCATTTTATGATAATAATTCTCTAAATATGATGAAATTAATTTAGAATCATCATTTTTTTGAAAAATTTTTGTTTTCAAATTATAACTCATTTTATGACATTTTGAAAAATTAATTAAGGTCTCAAAAAATTTTCTTATAATTATAAGACAAGAAAATAGTAATTTATGAATGTATTTTATGAAAATAAATTTTCTTTTAAACCACTATATTAAATATAAAATTTTAAATAAACTTTTATGTTTTAAAAGTTTGGGTCATTACATTCTTCCCCCCTTTTAAAATTTCTCCCTCTAAATTTCGTTTTACATTTAAGATGAGAACAAGTGAGGGTACCTCTTCTTCATTTCTTCCTCCAATTACCATGTTACCTCTTTATACTTATGGTTCTGTCATAGTACATTGACTAGGTGATTAGTCTTGTTGCATAGAACTTTATCTCTATGGTCCAAGATCTTCAATGGCTTCTCCTCATAAGAGAGATCATTTTCCAACTATAACACCTATTAATTTAGTACATGTGAGGGATCCGGTTTGTACATTCTCAAGAGGGATACGTGGAATACATCGTGTAGTTGAGACTTGGTTTTTGGAAGTTCTAGTTGATATGTCACAATTCTGACACGATCAAGACTCTCGAAGGGGATAAAGTACCTAGGAATTAACTTTCCTTTATTCCCAAATCTCATGATCCTCTTCCATAGAGATATGTACAGGAATAATATATTTCCAACCATAAACTTTAGGTCTCATCGAAGATTTTATACATAGCTCTTTTGTTGACTTTTAGGTGCCTTGATTTGCTGCTTAATGGTTTTCACATTCTCTACTATTTCTTTTGACCATTTCAGGCCCTACAAGATTACGTTCACCAAATCTATCCCAACATGCCATTTTTATGAATCTTTTCCCATAAAGTACTTCATATGGATTCATTTTAATACTCGAGAGAAAACCGTTATTGTAATAGATATCTACTAGAGGTATATTTTGGTCACATCCAACATTGAAGTCTATTGAACATGCTCTCAACTTGTATTCTAGTATCTGAATAGTCCTCTCTTATTGGAAATTATTTTTTGAATGATAACCCATACTGAAGTTCAGCTTAGTGTTTAGATAATGTTGGAGACATTTCCAAAACGTGGAGGTGAATCTCAGATATTGATTGGATATAATCGATAGTGGTACTCCATATATCCATATCACTTCTATAATGTATATCCATGCAAGTTTATCCAGTGATAATTTCTATCGAATTGTGATAAAGTAAGAAGTATTTATGTGATGATCCACAACAACCCATCTGGAATTATTTCCACTTGATGTCTTTAGAAGTCCTCTGAAAGAGTCTATGTTTATGTTTTCCCATTTCTATGTTGGTTTGGGTAATGATTGCCTCATCCCCTTATAATTTTTCCTTTCATCCTTCACATGCGGAAATACCAATCACTTTGATGTATATTTAGTAATCTATTTCTTCATATTATCCTACCAATAGTGACCTTCGATATATCGATACATCTTTGTGATTCTTGGGTGAATAGAGAAAGTTGTGCTATGTGTGTCATTCAGAGTCTCTTTCTTTATCTTTTTATTGGATGGTATATATATCCATGACCCAAATCTTATGACTCATTCCTCATCAATTTTTAACTCTGATTATTTCTCATTTCTAATAGCTTCCACCTTCTTCTGAATTTCCACATCATTTCTTTAGGCATCCTTTATTTTCTCTATGAGGGATGGTTGTGAAATCATCCGAGAAAGGATTAATGATATTCATTCCTCAGGGATTACCCTTTAAATCCTTTGAAAGTATAGGAAAATTGGTTCCTTCTCAATTCTCATCATTGATAATGTTGCAAGATCCTTTTTTACTTAGAGTATCCACCACTTTATTTTCCTTACTTGGATAGTAGTGGATTGAGTAGTCATAGATCTAACCATAATCTATTGTGAATATTAAATTCCTTATGTGTGAATATATATTTTAGGCTCTTATGATCAATATATATCTCGAACTTCTCCCCATGGAGATAATGACACCAGATTTTCCACATGAAGATCCCAACTGCCAACTTCAGATCATGTGTGGGATAGTTTTGCTAATGAATTTTAAAATGCCTTGAGATGTAGGATATCACATTATAATTTTTCATAAGTACAAATGCAAATAATTTTTTTGAATCATTGTTGTATACGATAAAGAGTTCCCCACTTGTAGGTAGTGTAATTAATGGTGTAGTGATTAGCCTATTTTTCAACTCTTTGAAATAGTCTTCACATTCACTAGTCCAAAAAATATTTACTCCATTTCAATTCAACTTCATTAGTGGGTTTTAAAGTCATGATAAATTATTAAAAAATCGTCAGTAATACTCAGCTAGACAAAGGAAACTATGGATCTCCATTACTTAGGTTCTCCTCATCCGCTCTTTGATTGCCATTGTCTTGGAAGGGTCCATATACATTCCTTTAATGGTGATAAACTTCCCCAAGAATGATAATTATTCCACCTAAAACACACATTCACTATACTTTTAATACATCTTCTCCCTTCACAAGGTCTTTAGCATAGTATTCAAATGGTCCTCATCTTCCTCCTTGCTCTTGGAGTATATCAGAATATCATCAATAAAGACTACCATAGATTTTTTGAGGTAATATCTAAAGAATTTATTCATTAAGAACATGATTATTTATATAACATTAATTAGTAAAAAAGGAATCACTATGAACTCATAGTATCTATACCTCGTTTGATATACAATCTTGGGAATAACTTCCTTCCTCACTTTTAATTGGTGATATCCCGACCGAAGATCCACCTTAGAGAAATACTTGGCCCCACATTGCTAACAGATAAATTCATATATCCATTGAAGGAGATACTTGTTATCTATCATGATGTTGTTGAGATCATGATAATAAATGTAGATTTATATTGAATCTTCCTTATTTTTAATGAAGAGAACTGGCACACTCCATGGTGAAGCACTCGGGCATATGGAACCCTTGTCCAAATTCTCTTATAACTGCTTCTTCAATTCTTACAACTTAATGGTGTCCATTCTATAAGGAGTATTTTATGTAGGTATAGATCTAAGAATAAATTAAATTTCTAACTCTACCTATCATTCATGAGGAATACCAGATAATTCTTCTGAGAACACATCTGTGTAGTTCCTCACAATAGGAATGTCTTCGATCACAATTCTCTCTTTTGTATCAATCATTTCATCTAGATATACTTTCTCATAAGGAAATAATATCCACAATTGATACAATGATTCTGAAGGAGATTCATCCTCTTCCATAAACTTGTAAACAATTTTAAGATGCCTCGGGATGTGTAGAGTGATCTCCCTTTCCCGATGGTTGATGTTGGCCTTGTATAAAGATAGTCAATCCATTCCCAATATAGCATCAAACTCCACCAAAGGATATAATATGAGATTTTCTATGAGTTTTAGTCCAAAAAAATTAACTAGGGAGGAGTTATATACTTTCCATGAAATAATTTACCCATTTTTTGTTCTCACAAATAACTCAATCTTCATATTTTTAAGTGGTGTTTGAATAGTTCTACTAAACTTACAAGATATTAATGAATGAGTAGAATTAGAATCAAATAGTATATTCTCTATTCTTGAATGAATAACTAGAATAACCATCACCATATCATTTTTGGTCTCCACCTTAGCAGTGATGATGACATAAGGTGTCCCATAATTCTTTGTATTTGGTGGCTTTAGATGCTGATTACCCTCAAGGGGTCAACTTTTAGTGCACTCAATTTAATAGTTCCATGGTACCTATACTTAAAAAATTAAACCATAGGTGGGGATCTCCTTTACTCCACCATATTTTTTATCTTACTCATGTATCTTTAGCATTCATGAGTTTGGTGGCATTTTTCCCCACACTTGAAGAATTTCCCCATACCTTTGAGGCAATTCCCATGATGCTTCTTCCCAAATTTTTTGACATGTTAGTGGTTGATTTTTCTTTCCTCTTTTTTCATTAGATCCTACATCTTGAAACTCCATCTTTCATTTCTTATCGTCATATCCATGGAACCATTCTCCAAAATACATCTCCACTTTGAGATCACATCTAACAACTTATTCATAACTCCCAAAGTCTCCAATTGCTAAATCATTTTGAAGGTGTGGTTTTAATCCACTAAAGAATATATCTATTTTCTATAATTATAGATAAAAAAACATGATTTTTACCTTTAAATCCTTGTGATATTTTCTTCCTAAGTTGTGATAGATTCACATTCCTTTTTCTTAAGCTCTATGAATTCTCTCTCCATCTTTGTCTGAAAATTTTTAGGTAAATACTTGTTAAGAAATATTTTCTTAAGGTCTTCCCACTCCATATATTTAATTTCATCCTTTGGTATGGTGTTATTAATCAATACCTTCCATTTTTTGGCCTCTCCATACAAATGATTAATGGATAGAGTCACCTTCCCCATCATAGAATAGTGAAGAATAGAAAATATTTTTGCCATTGAGTTAACCCATTATTCTATGATTAGTGGATCAGAAGATATACTAAAAATAGGTGGTTGTTTCAAAATAAAATACTTGATTGACCGTTGATCCCTATTATGGTAAGGAAGATATCCCACATTATTCTGGTTATTTTTCATGGCTTTAGATATTTGGGTAAGCATCACTAAGAAATTTTGAAATCTACCTCCCAAGAAATTAGTGATATCATTTAGTTAATCACTACATTGTCCCTCACACGGTTTTTTCTCCTTGTTTTTCCTAATTCCCATTATTTTATAAAATATAAAAGTTTTGAACAAAACATAAGTCAACAAGTCATTAATAAACAATTTTTTCCTTTGTGAAATTAATTCTCAAAGAATATCTTATGGGATCCCTATATTTATAATTTTTCTAAATCAAAGCTTCTTGGGTGATTACATATACTTAGTCTCACACTAAGGGTCATCACTAATGTTCTCTAGTCCTAATTCCTAAATTAACTAAACCCGACTCTAATACCAACTAGAGAGACCCTACTTTTTCTTACATGACTATTACATTATTTTAAAGATAAGCAACATAATAGTGTTACCAATACATGGTAAAATGGTTTAGTATCTTGAAAAAATTAGGCATATACATAAATTTTACATAATAAAACATAAAAATCATTCAATTACTTCTTCTCTAGCTTCTTATTTTCCTTCACATTCTTATTAGAATAAGTAATCACTTAAGGATATACATCAATGGAAGTGGCGAGATAAAAGACTAGTAAGAGGATAAATATGGAAATAAATCAATATAACATGGGTGATCAAAATAATTATCATAATAAAATAAGAATAATATCATTATAATAGTAATGATAGGAAGTATTAGATAGAGGTATGGAATGTGGAAATTTATAAAAATGAAACATCATGTCTTAGTGTTCAAAACCACACATAGTTGTGAGCCAAACTAGCATCATGTTCCCGCATAAAATATGTTCATAATAATAACATCATAACTATGAACAAATCTAGAAACATTTTTACACATATTTCACATTATCTCATGAGATACATTACATTACCCAATGCGTTGGAGCACTATATAATTCTGGGCACATCCGTCACATCATAACATTTAAATAATCATGCTTTCCACATAGAATGTATATCAGTCATGTAAATAAAATTAACCCAAGGAAAGTAATGGGTTTCATTTCATAAATAATACATTCATGAGTAAACTTAGAGATTCACAATAGGTATAAACATATTTGGTATATGAATCATCACACTTGAGTGATTAAGAGATAATCTCAAGAGGAGTCAAGATGTGTTTTAGAAAGAAGTGTTCTTTTGGAAAATAATTTTATTTGTAATAAAATAAAATTATAAAGATGTATATAATATGTATAAAAAGGTAAGAAAAAATAAATTATATTTTTGGAATATTATAATAACATTCACAAAGAAATTTTTCATGAAAGAGGAATAAACCAAAGAAAGGAAACTAGGTTCAAGAATCCCCTTACCTTATGGATGAATGTTTTATTCACTTTAATATCATGGATAATCAAATTAGATTCATTAATTAATAAATATAAAATCTCTTCTACATTTATTTTTTTTCATTATAATTTTATTAAGTTCATTTATGACTATTTTTATGAGTTATAGATCTCAATTTCATCGTTTTGGAGTGTTTGTTTTCTTGGTCTTCATGATCAGTTCACTTGTAAATATGTATGAAAGATCTTGTAAAATGAGAATAATTATCTATAAATTAATTTATATGGTATTAATGAACTTAAATAAGTTTAAATGATTTTATATACTATTATTTTTCCATATATGATTATTATTCATTAGATAAAACATTAATGATAACCGATTGGATTAATTTGATGGTTTTTTGATCATCACAAACTAGTTTTGTTTTATTATTTAATATTATGTATATATGTTAGTTCTAGAAAATAAAAAATATTATAACATACATTTTAACATATTATTTTACCATTTTAATGGTTTTATAAATATCCTTGAATGTGTAAAGTAAAATGAAAACTTCTCATCCTCAAAGGTGATAAATCAACACGTCTCAAACGATATTTCCATTTTTAGAATAAAAGAGAAAGGATAAGATGTTAAATGATGGATTATTTCATTAACATAATAACATTAAATTATGTATAAGATATTGAATTTATCATTCCACTTGAATAAATGGATGTGAGAAGAGAAAAAAAAATAAAATGAATTGAAAATAAATTAAAACAAAATGAAAGAGGATTTTACCTCTTGAATTATTCTCCTTGAGACCTACTTATGAAAATTGGTTTGATATTTTGTTGAGAAAAAAAGGCACCTATAAATGGGGAAGAGGCATGAGAAGATGGTTGATCTGAATTTGGATGAGCTTCAAATCTTGGAAGGTGTGAAGAGAAGAGGTGGTGAGTGATGGTATTTATAGGGGAGAAGGATGGTGTTTTTTGATTATTTTATTCATTATTTTATTATTTTAGCTCAAGATTATAAATAGATTGAAACTTATCACTAAATATAATTCATAATTAATTACAGTTCTATATTATGGTTATTAAAAAACTCGTTCCTCAATAATGAATAAAAAAATCATGTATTTAGCTAATATTTTAAATTATCATAATTCATTATTCACCAAAATTTCAATTTTTTTTTAAAAAATCCCAAAAATTCATCCTAAACATTTTTTTATGTTTAGAACTCAAAATTGAACTCCATTTTATGATAATAATTCTCTAAATATGAGATTTTTTTCTTCAAATCATCATTTATTTTGAAAATACTGATTTTAAAATTATATCAAATTTTATGACATTTTGAAAAATTAATTAAGGTACCATAAAATTATATTATAATCATAAGACAAAAAAATATTAATTTATGAATCTATTTTTTGAAAATAAATTTTATTTTAAATTATTATATTAATTATAAAATTTTAGATCAAAATTTATGTTTTACAAAAATACGAACACATAATTTATCATTTTAAAACATTTATTTTCTTATACTATGATATAATCATATCATATTATCATTTATAAGATGCTTAAATTTTATTTATAATTTCTTAGGTTTGGTTTCAATTCTATTGTCTAGATTACTATTCGTAATTGTCATGTTACTATTCTAAGGGTCAAGTTACTATTCCATCGATATAAGTTATTTAATTTCTATGAATATCAGTTATTTCATTATTTATTTATGAGAATAAAAAATTTATTGGTCTCTATTTACTATGTATATGTTTTAAAACATATAAAATAATTATAAAAAGGGAAAAAAATTCCATTTATAAAATTTTGGGTTTTTATAGGGTATCATAGTGATCATTACATAATCAAGATCAATAATCATTGGAATACCAAGGAGCTCTGGGGATAGTCTTAGATAAAACTAAAATAGATTAAATTTAATCGTCACCAACTAAAATAAAAAATAAAAAACAAATTACCAAATTTATATTTTAATAATGTGAAATTGATCCTTAATATACAAGTACTCCCTCGATGTTAGTGACACGACGAATACTGTAATATTTAATAAACACATTTTCAAAAACAAATAAGAAAAAAGAACAAACAAGAACCTTTAACTATGGTTGTCGGTCGACTAGAATAGGGTTTTAGGGAACTAAATATCTTCTTGGATCATGAAACAATGATGAAGATTGAAATGTTGATGATCAATGATGGTTCAAATATAATTAAAATGAACTAAAATCTCCTCAGCATATCTTTGGGTGGACGAGGGTTCCATAGTCCCCCAAAATATAATTTTCAGTAAAAAAGATATTCATAAATCATGAAAAAATGCAAAAGGATGAGAGATTGAGGATGAATGAGAGTAAAAAGTTGATTAAAATGAATAAAATTGTTATCAATGAATGGAAAGGGAAATCAGTGCCTTCCAAGGTCAATAGAAAATCGCAATTTAGAAAATATTGAATGAGGGTTTAGGGTCAATAAGTTTTTTTAAAGTGTTTTAATGCCAGTTTTGGTAAAAACTGATGTTGAATGTTTTTTTATTAGGATTTGACATTAAGTTTTTTAAAAAATTCATTAATTTTTTTGTAGAACCTTTCACATTGGATCTTTGGAAAATTGATGTTAATGGTTTCTACGGGAAGTTTTTAACTATTTTTTTAAAAATCCAATGTTAAAAATCCTAAAAATGAAATTTTAATATTGGTTTCTATAAAAACCAATTCTAAATGTTTCCCATAGAAATTTTAATATCTAATAATAAAAATCCTACATTTTATTTGTGATTCTAAATCCAATATTTCTACTAGTGAAAAATTAGTATTTTCACTATTCATTGAAAAATAAATCTTTTCCAAAAAATCCCAAAATTTCACCCTAATATTATATTGAAATGATGATTTTAAAAATTTAATTTTTTATAAAATAAAATTTCTAAAAGTTTCATAAATTAATTATATTCTTTGGTCACACAAAACAATAAAAATCATTTTTGAGTAAAACATATTTTTGAAGCATAAAATGACTTTATTAAAAATCTTAAATATTATTTTATAAGAACTAATAAATTTTTTTGAGTAATACCTATATAAATATATTTCAAAGTGTGATCAATCCTATTCATATCAACCAATTTAATGACTTGTTTATAACTATGACATTTTAAAAACAAAATCTTATGGTCCCTTTGAGATCAGTATTGCATGTCATATATGCTATTGAACATAATTTTATTATTATAAAATCTTAGGGTGTTACTGAAGAATGAGGTTTTGTTCATGTAATTATTACCTCAGAACTTCATGTTTTTAATCTGTTAAATAATGCAGTTAAGCAGCACCAAGTGTTGTAACCCAATGAGACTACAATTATGGAGATTATCTTGATCATTTATTTATTATTATTATCATACTGTTATATTTTTAAGGGGAAACTTATAAAATAGAAAATGAAACTACTATACTTTTTCCAAGACTAACAGACGAAAATAATGGAAAATAGGGGGCAATGTGTAAAGTAGAGAGAAGTTAGAAATAAAACAACAACCTTCCCTAGTGATTATTTTGGCCCAACCATTATTTATTTGTTTAAAATATTTCACTCCAAAAATTATCTCAACACACAGTTTAAGATGTAAACCCATGTATCTCATTATGTTTAAGAATCCAAGTCCAATAATAATATCTCAGTCATAATTCTCTTTTTTTTCAAGAGTATGTCAAAGTAATCAATGATCACTCAACACGTACATAATTGAGCTCTCACTATGCTCAAAATTCTCAGTCCAGAATTTAAAAATTTAACAATAAAATTAAATCCTTGAACTCCCAAATAGAAAAAATTAATATTCTACCCTCATGAATCACAAAAATTGATCGAAAATGTTTCAATCAAAGAATGGAAGAGATAAGAAAATGAAATGATAGAAAAAGAAACCATCAAACATCAATCGATGATATAACAATCACAAATATAGAGAAAATTATAGATTAAGAGAAAAATTAAAACAAAGAACATAATAACCAGTCAAAACCACTAGATTTAGACACTAAGCTATGCAGCCAATGTTGCTTCTGGAACATAGATGACCATCAATTTTCATCTCCATGTTTGGAAATAGATCTTGTTTAATCTCGTCGAAATATATCCAAGTTTTGATATCCATTAATCCACTGTTGTTAACATAAAATTTCTTATTGTTGTTATAAGGCCCTAGCCTTAAACATTACTTAATCTTGGGTTATTTAAAGAATTAACATTGAGGATCTTTTCAGGTTTAGAGTTTTATAGAATTAGATCATAAATCATGCATTACATTCCACATTTAAACAAGGTGGTTACATCAAATACAGTATTCATTTTTTCCACCAAAGGAAACATATTTAAAATAAAACATGGTTTCTTTCTTGACACTTCCTTGACACTATCATCACATCATGTACTTTTCCCTTGACCTGTGAAAAACATTTCAAAAACTTGGGATGAGCATAAAAATCTCAGTAAGGGATATAAAAATACGGAAAGAAAACATTAGTCCATGTATACATAAGAATCAATGAAATCGTACTTTACTCATAAAACATAAGCACTTTAACATAACTCATGAAATCATAATATTTATGAATTACTCATATAAATCATAGGACATAAAGGTAACTTTAGGCACTCATAACATTCTTACATAGGGAGTAACCCTCATGGTTACGTTTGGAATACCCATCACAGTATATTCTCTAAATCTCTTCAGAGAAACCAAAGAGTTTAACTCCTTCGCATTACCCAATGCATTGGAGAGATATCTTGGGATCACCTGCCCTTAGTTTATCACAGAACCACACGACTTCATATACAATTCCCAAGAACTATAACATAATCATATCACATAAAACATGCATAAAGGAAACATAACATTTCCACATTTCAATCACAATATATCAATACAACACATTGATATAATCAAAAAATTATCAAAACCATTTTCAATACCAAAATAAAATAAGAGAAAAACATGGTATTTATTTTTCATTTAAAAAATTTATAGCTTGTAGAGGAAGTCAAAACTCAAATAATGGTCACGGTGGAAGAGAAGTCGCTGTCGCTGCATACGTAAGACAAAAAAAATTTCTTTTTGTCATTTAGTAAAATGATTCATTTAAAAATATTCCTTTTTAATGAAATTTAAAGTCAAAAGGGTTTATTATACGACTAATAAAATAAGGTCGTATATAAATTGAAGTATGCCTCAATGAAAGGAGATTTGAGACGAAGTCCCTTACCTCAAGTCCGACTTGTTCTCGTTCGTTCTTTATATTCATGAATAAATAACCTAGGTCAATTTATAATTTCTTAAGGACTTATTTTAAGGTTTATTATTCAATTCATATGACATATTATCATGTTATAATAATTAGTTAATTATGTGAGTTCATATCATACGTTTTGTCGATGTTCGGTACATGAGTCAAAAATGAACTTGTTTGAAAAGAATTGCCCATGTAGTTGTAATTACATCATCTCCAGAATGATATTAATGATTTAAATATCATATATATCCTGTATATATTCATTTTATACTATTCCATAACATTTGGAGATAAAAAATGAAATGCACTGTTCATGGAGACTGTAGGCCGTACATTCCCATGAACGCTACTTTCATTTCTTTGTCATATTAAAGGAATTAAAAATAAATTAGACATATATATATATTATAATTCCAGTATAATATATATTTTATATAGTTAAAATAAGTTCATTAATTAAATTCTTTATAAATTCAATGTTTGGCATGAACGAGTCACATCACTTGAGGGGGCGGTAGTCCACACTTCCTCAGATGAAATTATCGCAGTTCCACAACATGAAAAGCATAATGATGTGATTTAAAAATAAAATTCAGAAGCATATAGAAAAAATAAATACCATATATATCATATATAAATACAGTGAAATCGTAATTGCCACCATGAAAGGTGTTAAAAGAATATTGAACAATCAACATTTCGTGAGGCAGTAATTCACCACCCACAGAAACAGTATGTTCTTTAACCATTTGTCGGAGGTGTGTGTAAGTGTAGGTAGAATCCTTATCATAAAAAAATACTAGTATATTGAGGATACTGGTGTTATTATGGGTTCAAATAATAAGAAGATATCGGTGAGTGAAGAAGGAAAATAATAGGAAGAAACTCAAGAGAAGACATTACCTCTAAATCGGGTAACTCTTTTTGATTGGAGCCAAAGACTTCCTTTGAAAGACTTCTGACCAAAGTGAGGCTTCTAGAAGTAAGAGAGGGATTTGGATAGATAATATGAGAATAGGTTGGATAAGACAATGGCTTGAGAGGTGTGGGTAAGGGGGTAGAGGTGTGAGCCTTTTATAAGAGGGAGGAGGGTCACTTTTGGAAAGTATTGAAATGTTACTTTATAATAAAATGATTTTCGGATTTTAAAGGTCCCACAATGATATATTTTGAGAATAAGGTGATAAGGGTTAAAAATACACCCACAAAATAGGTTTTTGAGAAGTGTAAGTCTTATATATTACCTTATCTTTTCATTTTATTTAAATCGTTCATTAATGAGGTAATCACTGCATCATCATGGTGTCATCAATAAATTTATTTATTTAATGTTTAAAAATTATAAAAAAATACCATGATGTAGTAAATATTTTTATATTTACAAGGACTATTTATTGTATAAGATATAATTTATGTAAACAAAATTAAAATTGTTTTACTTAGGATATACAAACCTTTTGTTATATTTCTCTTCTTTTTAAAAAATAATGTCATAAATGTCACTATCACACCCATGTGACTCCATGGGCCCTCAAGTTCGGTACAAAGCTTTCCATGGTCGTCCATGACTCAAAAAATAGGATTTGGACACATGTTGGGGTCATTTTATATTATTATGATATTAGTTTATATCCCTTAAGTACCTAATTACTAATTAATCACGATAATTAAAGATAATTAATATTGTTACTAATCATAATGTCAAAAAAAAAATATTCTTAATTACATAATTTGGACCTTATGATTCCAAATATGGAATCAATTTTACCAAATTAAAAACATAGAAATTTCAATAATTAATTTAAAAATAATTCTCGTTGTCAAAACAAATAGCGTGTTTTTAAGAAACAATATCTATCAAAATA
Organism: Viscum album; assembly: GCA_963277665.1. Classification (NCBI taxonomy): domain Eukaryota; kingdom Viridiplantae; phylum Streptophyta; class Magnoliopsida; order Santalales; family Viscaceae; genus Viscum; species Viscum album. The sequence continues at coordinate 1,162,682,777 of OY728153.1, read as the reverse complement.
TTGACAATTGTTTATGTCCAATTTCAAAGTGAAATTAATTATAATGACCACAATTGGATTAAATGTTAAAAATATATTCTAATTACACTTTAAAACCAATTAAAAATATAATCTAACTATATAATTAAATTAGATGAAAATGCAGTTTTGAAGTAAAATGCAGTATTTTTCACTATTCATTAAAAAATGAACATTGTCAGAAAAATACCAAAAATTTATCCAAAGTAAATTTCAATGACCCAATTCTAAAGAATAAGTTTATTTTGACAAATAAAGCTTATAAAATTGTCAAAATTTAGATTTAAGAATGGTTTTCCATCAAAAGGCGGTAAAACAATCTTTTAAAAATATTAGAGTATTCTATGATTAAGATTGGGTTTATTCTCATTTTAAGCCTCTAAAACACTATCTAATTCATAAATAGACATAGATATGAAAATATATCGTTCTTTACTTACTTTGGATGTTACATCCTTCCCCCCTCTAGGAAATTGTGTCCCCGTAATTTTTTTACTTATCGAATAAGTGGGGGTATTTATCCCTCATTGCATTTTCAATTCCCATGTTGCCTCTTCAACTATATGGTTTTTCCATAGAACCTTTACTTGATGAATCAACTTATTCCACAACACTTTCTCTCTATGGTCAATAATCAAGACCGATTGTTCCTCATAAGATAGATTCTCTTCCAGCTGAACTACCTCTAGACTCAAAACATGAGATGGATCTGGCATGCACTTCTTTAACATTGAAACATGAAAAACATTATGTACTTGAGACAAACTCAGAGGTAAATCTAGTCGGTATGAAACTGATCCAACTCTCTCCATAATTTTATATGGTCCAATGAACATTGAACTCAACTTTCCTTTCTTACCAAATCACATCCCACTTTTCCACGGTGAAACTTTGAGGAAGACATGATCACCTACCTCAAAAGAGAGATCCTTCCTCCTGTTGTCTGCATAACTTTTCTGCCTGCTTTGAGCTATTCTCATGTGTTTATTTATCAGCTAAAATCTTTCTTCCATCCCTTCTACCATTTCGGTTCCCATCAACTTCCTTTCACCAAATTCATCCCAAAAAGCTGGAGTTCGACACTGCTTCCCATATAATGCCTCAAATGGTGCCATCTGTATACTGGAATGAAAACTGTTATTATAAGAAAACTCAACCAATGAAAGTTATTGGTCCCAATTTCCCTGATAATCCATTGAACAAGCACGTAACATATCTTCCAAAGTCTGAATTTTTCAATCTGACTGCCCATCTGATTGAGGATGAAAAGCTGTATTAAAATTTAATTCAGTACCCAACGACTTCTGAAGGACCTTCCAAAAGTAATAAGTGAAGCTGAGATCATGATTAGATACAATGGAGAGAGGAACTCCGTGTAACCTGACTATCTCTTTAAGATACAATCGAGAATGTTGATTTAGGGAAAAAGTATCTTGTATAGAAAATAAATGAGAATATTTAGTCAAGCGATCAACAATTACCCATATTGCATTATTTCCTTGAGGTGTCTTCGGTAATCCCACAACGAAGTCCATGTATATATTCTCCCATTTCCACTCTGGCACTAGTAAAGGATGAAACATCCCTTTCGGTAACTACCACTCTGCTTTAACCTGTTGATAAGTCAAACACTTCACAGTAAAATCAACAATATCTCTTTTCATTCCATCCCACCAGTAATACCCCTGAAGATCTCTATACATCTTAGTACTGCCTGGATGAACTGAAAATGGAGAACTATGAGCTTCACAAAACAACTATCTCTTCAACTGTGAATCACAAGGCACACACAATCTCTTCCCAAATCTCAAAACACAATCATTATCAATGTTTAATTTAGGGAACATACCCTTCTGAACTAGCTCTACCTTTTTTTGAAAATCACCGTCTTGCTTCTGTGCTTGCTTAATTCTGTCTGATAGAGAAGATTTCACTGATACCTGAAACAAAACAGAATAATTTCTTGCACCATCAACTTCCAATCCAAAATTCATTAAATCCTCAACCAAAGGATCACTTTTCAAACATAACATGGTTAATGAAGCATTAATTTTTCGAATCAAGAAATCTTCCACTTTATTTGCTTTTCTTGGGTGGTAGTGAATCGTGCAATCATAATCCTTGATTAATTCTAGCCATCTCCTCTGTTTCATGTTCAATTCATTCTGAGTGAATATATACTTTAAAGTTTTGTGATCAGTATTTATTTCACACTTTACTCCATACAAATGATGCCTCCAAATTTTTAAAGCGAAAACAATAGTAGCTAATTCCAAATCATGTGTAGGGTAATTTAGCTCTTGAGCTTTCAACTGACAAGAAGAATAAACAATTAACTGATCATTCTGTATTTGGACGCAACTAAGTCCTTTCAATGAAGAATCACTGTAGATAACAAACTCACCATTCCTGGAAGGTAGTGACAATACTCGATAATTCACTAATCTTATTTTCAATTCTTGAAAACAATAATCACATTATTTTATCCTGATAAACTTGACACCCTTCCGAGTTAGCTTAGTCAATGGGCTGGACCACCATGCAAAATTTTTAACAAACCTTCAGTAATAGCCTGCTAAACAAAGAAAACTACGATTCTCGGTTATATTTGTGGGTCTTGGACATTCTTAAACAACTTTTGTTTTTACAGGATCAACAATTATTCCATATTTAGAAACAATGTGACCAAGGAAAGAAATTTTTTGCAACCAAAACTCACACTTGCTGAATTTCCCATACAATTTATTTTCTTTTATGGTTTGAAAAATAACCCTTAAATGACTTTGATGCTCCTCTTTACTTTTAGAAAACACCAAAATATCATCAATGAAAACAACCAAAAACTTATCCCAGAACTCATGGAAAATTCTATTCATAAGGTCCATGAATACCGTAGGTGCATTGGTTAACCCAAAAGGCATAACTAAAAATTCATAATGGACATATCATGTATGAAATGCGGTCTTCGAAATATCTTCTTACTTTACCTTAAACTAATGATACCCTGATCTCAAGTCAATATTTGAAAAATACTGATCTCCCTGAAGCTGATCAAACAAATCATCGATATGAGGCAAATGATATTTGTTCTTAACAGTGATGTTATTCAAGGCTCTATAATCAATGCAAAGTCTCATTGAAAAATCTTTCTTTTTAACAAATAAGACAATAGAACCCCATGGTGATGTGCTAGGTCAAATGAAAACTTTCTCTAATAAATCTTTCAATTTCTCCTTCAAATCTAAAAGTTCAATTGGAGCCATTCGATAAGGGGGTTTTGAAATTGGCTTAGAATCAGGAACTAAGTCAATAGTAAATTCAACTTCCCGATCTGGTATTATTCCAGGAAACTCATTAGGAAAAAAATATGGATACTCATTTACCACTGGCACATCATTAATATGAATGGTTCCTTTTTTTCAACAATATGTGCAAGGTAACATTCATTTATATCTTTTACAAGTTTCTCAGCCTCTTGATATGTTATCAATAGTAAGGGTTGATTCTTGTACACAAACTGAAAGTCTTTCTAAAAAGAAAATTCTTTAGCTATATAGTCAATCTTAGCATGGTAAACAGAGAGCCAATCAATACCCAGGATAGCATCGAACTCTACTAGAGGTAAAACAATAAGGTTTTCAATTATATTCATTCCACATATAAGTATAGAAAGATTCTTATAAATTCTTTTTTCCTCAACATTTCCCCCAGGTGTTTTTACCAAAAGTTCAGGAGTCATTTCTTGAGATGGAATTCCCAATTTACTAGAAACTTTTTCAAAGATAAAAGAATGTGTAGACCCTGAATCAAACAACACATTGACATAATCTGATAAAACAAACAAAGTACCTCATACCACTTCATTTGATGGCCCAAAATCTGCTGAAGTAGTTGCAAATGATTTCACCACACCTTTCTTCTTGTAGTCTGACTGATTCCCATCATTCCAACTCTTTGTCAGACACTCGTTTGCATAATGACCCTTCTCATTGCACTTGAAACATTTAAATAACTGTAAATCAAATTTGGTCTTACCATTACCCTAATCTTTTCCAGTGAAATCATGAGCCTTATGTCCCATCTTACCACATTAGAAGAACTTTCCATAATTCAAAAGACAACCCCCAAAATGATTTTTACCACATTTATCACAAACTGAAAACTTAGTTTTCTTACCATCAAGAATTTTTCAAGGATTCTTCCCTTTCTCCTGCCACCTCGGTCTCTTCTTCTGTTGGTTTTCATAGAATACTTGCTCATTGGAAAACTCCATTTCCATATTCTCATCACGTCGAATAAGCTTCTCATAACTTTTGAACTCATGATAAGCTAATGCCCTTCGATATTTTGGATTTAATCCTAAGTAAAAATGATTGATTTTACTATCAAGCTCTCTGATAAAATTTGAAGCACACCTAGAAAATTGAGTGAAATTTTATTCATAAGAAGCCAATGAGTCGTCCTCTTGCCTCAATTCCAAGAACTGTTTTTCTATCCTAAGTCGAACATCCTTAGGAAATTATTTCTCAAGAAAAATACCTTTGAATTCATCCCAGTCAAGAGAATAAATATCATCAGTGTCCCTAATATTTTTAACCATCGACCACCACTGATCTGCTTCACCCTCTAAACGGTAAACAAAAAAGACTAACCTTTTGATTGTCTGAACATCCCATGACATCAAAAATCTTCTCCAGTGCTTTAATCCACCCTTCAGCTAGAACAGGGTTGGATGATCCTCTGAATGATGGGGGATGTTACCTCATGAAATGTTCCACCACTGACATGTTCCACTGCGGTTTATCTGGCTGATTTCGTGCATGGATACCACCACTATTTATCGCTTGAGTCAACTGCGCCATTACTACAACAAACTGTTCAGTTCCAATTCTGATCATCTCAGGATGCTGATTGGGAAGGTCATTTCCTTCTATATGCCTTCCTAGTAGTGCTTCCCTATTTCCTCTATGGAAAACCATTCTGAACAAACATGTCTTTGATAAAGCAACATGGTAATTTTCAAATGCTATATCATTTCAATTTGACCATAATGTGTAAAAAAAATATTTTTGGATAATAATTTAATAGAATTATAACTCTTAAAGTTATCTAAACTGACCTTTGATACCAACTATAAGGCCCCAGCCTTAAACATTACATAATCTTGGGTTATTTCATGAATTCACGTTGAGGATATTTACAGGTTTAGAGTTTTAGAGAATTAGATCATAAATCATGAATTACATTCCACATTTAAACAAGGTGGTTACATCAAAGACAATATTCATTTTTTTCCACCAATGGAAACATAATTAAAATAAAACATGGTTTCTTTCTTGACACTTCCTCGACACTATCATCACATCATGTACTTTTCCCATGACCTATTAAAAACATTTAAAAAACTTGGGATGAGCATAAAAATCTCAGTAAGGTATATAAAAATACGGAAAGAAAACATTAGTCCATGTATACATAAGAATCAATGAAATCATACTTTACTCATAAAACATAATCACTTTAACATATCTCATTAAATCATAATATTTATGAATAGATCATATAAATCATAAGACATAAAGGTAACTTGAGGAATTCATAACATTCTTACGTAGGGAGTAACCCTTATGGTTACGTTTGGAATACCCATCACAGTATATTCCCTAAATCTCTTCGGAGAAACCTTAGCGTTTAACTCCTTCGCGTTACCCAATGCATTGGAGATCTATCTTGGTATCACCCACCCTTAGTTTATCATGGAACCACCTGACTTCATAAATAATTCTCAAGAACCATAACATAATTGTATCACATAAAACATGCATAAGGGAAACATAACATTTCCACATTTCAATAACAAGATATCAATACAACACATTGATATAATAAAAAATTATCAAAACCATTTTCAATACCAAAATAAAAGAAAAGTAAAACATGGTATTAATTTTTCATTTAAAAAAGTTATGGCTTGTAGAAGAAGCTGAAACTCAAATAATGGTCACGGCGGCAGAGAAGTCGTTGTCGCCGCATACGTAAGACAAAAACATTACCTTTTGTCATTTAGTAAAAAGATTCATGTAAAAAGATTCCTTTTGAATGAAATTAAAAGTCAAAAGGGTTTATTATACAACTAATAAAATAAGGTCGTATATAAATTGAAGTATTCCTCAACGAAAGGATATTTGAGATGAAGTCCCTTACCTCAAGTCCAACTTGTTCTCGTTCGTTATTTATATTACTGAATAATAAACTTAGGTCAATTTATAATTGATTAAGGAATTCCTTTAAGGTTTATTATTCTATTCATATAAAATATTATCATGTTATAATAATTCGTTAATTATGTGAGTTCATATCATATGTTTTGTCGATGTTCAGTACATGAGTCAAAAATGAACTTGTTTGAAAAGAATTGCCCATGTAGTTGTAAGTACATCATCTCCAAAATGGTATTAATGATTTAAATATCATATATATCAATTATATATTAATTTTATACTATTCTATAACATTTGGAGATAAAAAATGAAATGCACCATTCATGGAGACGGTTGGCCGTACGTATGCATGAACACTACTTTCATTTCATTTTCATATTAAAGAAATTAAAAATAAATGAGACATATATATATATTATAATTCCGGTATAATATATTTTTTATATAGGTAACATAAGTTCATTAACTACATTCTTTATAAATTCCATGGTTGGCATGAACGAGTCACATCACTTGAGGGGGCGGTAGTCCACACTTCCTCAGATGAAATTATCGCAGTTCCACAACATGAAAAGATTAATGATGTGATTTAAAAATAAAATTCATAAGCATATAGAAAAAATAAATACCATATATATCATATATAAATATAGTGACATCATTATGGCCACCATGAAATGTATTAAAAGAATATTGAACAATCATCGTTTTGTGAGGTAGTAATTCGCCACCCACAGAAACAGTATGTTCTTTTACCATTAGACGGAGGTGTGTGTAAGTGTAGGTCAAATACTTATCATAAAAACATATTAGTATATTGAGTATATTGGTGTTATTATGGGATCAAATAATAAGAAGATAGTGGTGAGTGAATAAGGAAAATGAAAGGAAGAAACTCAAGAGAAGACATTACCTCTAAATCGGGTAACTCTTTTTGATTTGAGCCAATGGCTTACTTGGAAAGACTTTTGCCCAAAGTGAGGCTTTTAGGAGTAAGAGAGGGATGTGGAGAGATAATATGAGCAGATTTTGGACGAGACAAGCGCTTGATAGGTGTGGGTAAGGGGGTAGAGGTGGGGGCCTTTTATTTGAGGGAGGAGGGTCACTTTTGGAAAGTCTTGAAATGTTACTTTATTATAAAATGATTTTCTGATTTTAAAGGACCCACAATGATATATTTTGAGGATAAGGTGTTAAGGGTTCGAAATAAACCCATTCAATATGTTTTATACAAGTGTATGTCTTAGATTTTACCTTATCTTTTCATTTTATTTAAATCGTTCATTAATGAGGTAATCACTGCATCATCATGGTGTCCTAAATAAATTTATTTATTTAATGTCTAAAAATTATAAAATAAATACCATGATGTAGGAAATATTTTTAGATTTCAAATGACTATTTATTGTCTAGGAGATCATTTTTTTAAACAAAATTAATTTTTTTTTACTTAGGATATACAAACCATTGTTATATTTATCTTCTTTCTAAAAAATAATGTCATAAATGTCACTATCACACCCATGTGACTCCATGGGACCACAAGTTCAGTAAACAGATTCCTATAGTAGAAAATTACTCAAAAAAGAGGATTTGGACACATGTTGGGGTCATTTTATATTATTATGCTATTATTTTATTACCCTTAACTACCCGATTACTAATTAATCACGATAATTAAAGATAATTACCATCGTTACTATTCATAATGTCCAAAAACAAGAGTCTTAATTACATAATTTGGACCTTATGATTCCAAATATGGAATCCATTTTACCAAATTCCAAACACATAAATTGCAGTAATTAATTTAAAAATAATTCCTTTTGTCAAAACAAATAGCGTGTTTTGAAGAAACAATATCTATCAAAAGATTGACAAATGTTTATGTTCAATTTCAAAGTGAAATTAATTCTAATGACCACCATTGGATTAAATGGTAAAAATATATTATAATTACTCTTTAAAACCAGTTAAAAATATAGTCTAACCATATACTTAAATTAGATGAAAAGCAGTTTTGAAGTAAAATGCAGTATTTTTCACTATTCATTAAAAAATGAACATTGTTAGAAAAATACCAAAAAATTATCCAAAGTAAATTTCAATGTCACAATTCTAAAGAATAAGTTTATTTTGAAAAATAGAGATTATAAAATTGTCAAAAGTTATATTTAAAAATGGTTTGCCATCAAAAGGTGGTAAAACAATCTTTTAAAAATATTAAAGTATTCTATGCTTAAGATTGGATTTATTCTGATTTTAAGCCTCTAAAACACTATATAATTCATAAATAGACATAGATATGAAAATCTATTATTCTTACTTACTTAAGATGTTACAGTTGTCCACTCCTCATCAAGTCCTATATGAAATTCTAGAATTTTCAGAATGTAAAATCCTCCTCATCTTCTTCTTCCCCCTGATAAATCCAAAAATTGCAATCTCCTCATTATATGTAATTTTCTCCATATAGTTTTGTCTAGGTGAAAACACTTGACCTTCCATTATTTTTCATTGACTAACAATCACGTGATATTACTTTTCACCTATTAATTAATTAAAGATATAAATGCTTCTAGAAAATGAGTCTCTATATTAGCATTAATAAATCCACCCCAATTGTCTACATTTATTATTTACTATTATGTCTTTCAACACACCCATCTTCTCCAAAACACACTAACTCCTGGACCGATTTCATACTTAATTCAAGAATTCAACACTTTCCAAATTCAATTGCACCGAATCTTTATTATTTTCACCAGCCATAACCTAGGAGGTTCCATAGTCATCTTTACCCTTATTCAGTATCATATTCTTCGCATGTGGAACTGGAATGAACTGAGATTCATCTCCAAAATCATAGAAAAGATTTATTTTTTTATCAATACTTATGAATTGGGGCCAACTCGTGTCTGTAGGATCTAGATTGTGTTGGATAGAAATAGATATGATATGGAAAAAATACAAGAGGGGGCAAATTGTATGTTTAAAAATTTATATTAAAACCTCTAAGGAAGGTTCTTAGTTTAATAGGATTTAGACTAAAACAATTCACAATACCTCTTATAAAAGAAAACAAATGATCAAACTGACTCTCAGTCCGATGTTATGATACCACATGTTATAAACCAATTGTATTCGGGTTGAATACAAATATCAGAGTATATAAAGTATAAATGATTCTACTATATAACATATAGAACCAATACTGAAAATTATAAACTGTAACTGAAACAATTAAAATATAAATGACAAAAAATAAAAATAAGAAATAAAAGAATCCTCTTTTTATTACAATAAGTAGAGGAAAAGTAAATGGTATTACAATTATTTTACCCCAAAGAGTATGGTATCCTTTCACCGAGGATAATAGTTATATCTTACCAAAACTGGTAATCACTCGATATAATGATTGACATGTCCCTATTGCTATCCCCAAAAGCCCTCGATTTTAGAGGTAATCAACACCTCTATCTTCTAGACAGTTGAAAGTCCTCTATACGATGATCAGTCGCACTGTCTACCTATCCTTAGAAGCCCTCAATCGTTATCACTTGATCTGATGCACAAATAAAAAAATCACTTATTGAAATACAAAAACTAAGAACAATCCATTCATGTTTTGTAATTTCAAGGATTTCAAACGAAGTAAGAGAGAAGTCACACAATATCTCTCTAGAACTTGGAAGAAGAAAAAGTTATTCTCTCTAGTTCAAATGACCTCTTCTTTATAGGCCTTAGGTTTCAACGATCACATTTTCTCCAATGGTCATATTTCTCCTTAAAATTCAGAGGGACTTAGACATCTAGCATTATAATAGTCATATTGAAACAAAAAACATGACATCATTTTGATTAGTATATAACTAACTCAACGACATTGTTTTGGTTAAAAAAATAGATATATGAAAATGATAACATGAATATGATTGGTTTAAAACATGTTTTTTGATAAAAGATTAAAAAAAATGCATGTGATAAAAGTAAAAAATGAGTATGATTAATATTGCTTTTTAGTACGAATATAACACAAAATACTAATATGATGTAAAGTGAATATGATGCAAATTGTGAGTACGATGGTCAGAGCTAGTATGATAAATAGAGTTGGTACGATGGTTAGAGTGAATACGATAAATAGAGTCGGTAGGATGGTTAGAGTGAGTATGATAAATAGAGTAAGTATAATGAACAATGTGGGTATTATAAAAAAAGATAGTACCATGGACAATGTGGGTATGATAAAATAGTGAGTACAATGAAAAAGAAACTGTTTTTTAAGTAAGTCATTTATTTGAGAATTGAGAATAAAGAGATTTGTGATTTCCAAAACAAATCCATAAAGTCAAAAGAAGACTTTTGACTTAATAGATTGGGGCCGCATGACCCTATATCATAATATTGTTTACTTTGGATCACCACCACATGAGTTTGTTCTTCAGCAGGGCTGACTGCCCACCAAGGTGGTTCATTGCCACCCCCTTATAAAAAGACCTTGTAATGGGAGGGGGGATGGTTTGGGAATATATATCATGACCAAAACCCATCCAGTATCTGATATGAGATTGGGCCCCTGTAGATAGTAACCTTGACCCATAGGGCTTCACTATATTCATTTGGAATTCCGACACTATCGCCAAAGCCGTATGACACCTCCCTCACCCGCAAAATCTAAGAGGCCACTTTTTTATCCTATGAAAGCCACTTGATTCCAACCTTTGCAAGCTGCTTCAGACCCTACTGCAAATCTTGGTAAATCGTAGAGTATTGGTAAAACCATTTTCGTACTATGTTTCTTATACAAATCAAAAATACCTTCTTTTTTTTAATACCATTCATAATCTGTAGTATATTTTTTTCTAACCATAGAATCTATAGTAAGTTTATTTCCTATTCATAATATTTTTATTTCAATAATCTGCAGACTTGCAGAAGCTACCCGACCCCTCCCTTTCACTTCAACTTGCAATATTATATATATATATATATATATATATTAGGTTCTTAGGAATACAATTACATTAAACACACACACACATACCACACACATAGGTCGGAGAGGAAGGTCATAGCCCCCTAAGGGATAACCCACCCATCAAGCCTTATTTATTCATTACATGGTCTGAAGGCCTAGTGGACATGAAACCCATAACAAATCTCAAAGGCCCACAAACTGGCCCAAAGGCCTAGTGCAACATCAATCATACTTCTTACATCACCAAGCATTCATCGTACATATGTCATCCCCTACCCGTGTCATGCGTCATGCCATTGTCACCTCATACCTACGGAAATTTTCTCCCACCCGGATTTGAACCCGGGTCTAATGCAGGACTATAGAGAGCCTTTACCACTCGAGTAATCCCCCAATTGCTATAGACACACACCCAAACATATGTCATGGAGGTGGATAATTTATTTAACTGTGTTTTTTTATTTTTTTAAAAATATTAATAAATACTTGTAAATATTAACAAATCATGATAAATATTAAATAAATATTTATAAATATTAATGAAATATTAATAAATATTAAGTAAATATTAATAAAATTTAATAAAATTTAATTAAATATTCATAAATACACATAAATACCAATAAATACCAATAAATACCAATAAATATCAATAAATATAAATAAATACTATTACATATTAATTAAATGAAAAAAATACCAATAAAATACTAAAAAGTATTAATAAATAGAAATAAAATATTTTTCAACATTTATAAATATTAATTAAAAATAAATAAACATTAATAACCATTAAATAAATATTAATAAATATTCATGAAAATTAATAAATATCAATTAAATATTAATAAATATGAAATATATATTCATAAATTTTTTAACAAAATTTAACATGTTGAGGGTCAATCCCTGTTTTATTAAGAATATAAATTGTAAATAAATATTAATGAATGTAAATAAATATAAATTAAATATTAAATGTTAAATAAATATTGATAAATGTTAATAATTATTAATAATTATTAATAAATTAAAGATATCCATCAAATAAATGTTCATAAATATTAATAAATGTTATTAAATATGATTCAATAAATGTAAATATTAATATTTTGAATATTTATTAACATTTAGTAATATTTATTAATATATATGAATATTTATAAATATTTATTTAATATATATTAATATTTATTTAATAATTATCTATTATTTTTTTAATATTTATTTAAATTTATTTATATTTAGTGAATATTTATTAATATTTAGTTAATATGTATTAATATTTAGTTAATATGTACTAATATTAATTTTTATGCATTAATATTTAATTAGTATTCATTAATATTTATGCAGATTTAATTAATAGTTTGTTAATATTTATTTATTATTTTTTAATTTTTTTTAATTTTTAACTAAAATTTAATTTTTTTTATAAATGTTGAAAATTATTTCATTGTTATTTATTAATAGTATTTAGTATTTTATTTATAATTAAGAATATTTAATTAAAATGTATTAATAATTATTTATATTTTTTGATATTTATTGGAATTTATTGATATTTAATTAATATTTATTAGTATTTATGAATGTTTAATTAAATTTTATTACTTTTTTTTGTGAATATTTAATTAATATTTATGAATATTTATTTAATATTTATTAATATCTCTTAATATTTTCTTATATTTATTAATATTTCGTTTTTATTTATGAATATTTATGAATATTTATTAATATTTAATTAATATTTGTGAATAATTAATTAATATTTTATTACAATTTTTTCTATTTATTTGTATTTATTAATATTTATTTACGTTGTTTTATACTCATTACTATTTAATAATATTTAATTAATATTTAATAATATTTAATTAATATTTAAGAATATTTATTTAATATTTAATCAATATTTATTGATATTTATTTGTATTTATCAGTATTTATGAATATATATTAAATGTTTATTAATATTTATAAATATTTAATTAATATTTATTGTAATTTTATTCATATTGATGAATTTTTAATTAATATTTTTTATATTCAATTAGAATTTATTAGTATTTAATTAAATTTTATTACTTTTTATTAATATTTATTTTAATATTTAATTAAATATCTATATATATAGTAATATTTATTGTTTAAAAAACTCTGGAGGAAGAGTAAACGCCATTCACTCTTAATGTAGAAAATTCACAAAGGAAGCATGAAGTTTATTCATGATTCCTGATGAGGAGAGAACCATGAACGTGGTTCAGGCTTCTCCAGACCCATTTTTAAAAATATCTGTAACCCTGTCCCTTTAAAAAAAATTAAAAACATATTTAGAAAAAATATCCCATGCATGCAGCCAGTCTACTTGATTTTTGAAATGGGTTTTTCAATTTTAAAAAATAAAAAAAGGAATAGATTTGTCACTATTTTAGAAATTAGGTCTAGGGGGGAGGGGGGAAAAGACTCTGTCCATGCTTCTCCAATTATTAGAGAATCCTAATTAGGGTTCACGCTTCCTAGCCTCATCCAAAGAGGTATGAACCCCAATCACACCTCTTTATATATATATATATATTATATTATTTATTTATGTAATTATTAATATAATATTTGTTATGAATATTAATAATATTATAGGATTATTATTTATAAATATTTTTGTATTTCTTGTTGATATAAAATTTTACAAATTTATTAATCAAAACTATATTTATTAATAATCAATTGTATTATTTATTATTGATTAATATTTTATTATTATGTTATTAATTTGATGAAAAATGTCCATTCAGAAGCCAAAGCTCATAACCTTTAATTAAAGATGAAGAAAAATATAACATGCAAACAAGAAGATAGACATGGCCATAAACGGACATGCCCTTATCCAGAAGGAGAACTACTGATCAAGAAAAGCATTATCATTCCCATAATCATAATCTGAATCATCATCATCATCAGCTATTTCCCACTATGATTGTGAATTTTCTTGATTCAAGATCCCAAGAATCCTATCCTTGGACCGTTCCTGTTCTTGAGTGAGTTGGATCTTTAATGCCTTAGAAGATGATCTGGTAGGCACATTCCTGGGCATACTGGAATAATCCCTCCATGGCCTTCCTTTTTAAGGAATCGAATTGAGACCTTCACTACTAACCATATTTCCCTTTCCATGAACAACAACATCCCTAAAAGATAGCGGATTTCCATTTCCTGAATATTGGAGATGAGAAGTGTATAAAAACCACTTCTCCTTATTACTTCCACCATCTGAAGCATTAACCCATTTACCATACATTCCTAAAGAGATAAAGACATTCTGAAACTCATAATGATAATCAACGCTGTACTATACATCAGATTGCCCAATGCCATCATCCTGTTGAACATGACTTGTAAAGTCTGCCTCTAGTGTCTGCACAACGCAACCTTGCTCATTAATTGGAAAATGAGAACACCTGGGCAGAACACCAATAGCCTCAACAATCACATCTGACCAGTGAATTGCATGACAATCACAATAAGACTTTCAAATCACTGAACTCGTTCTGATGGAAAATCACTACGTCTATAATCTGATTCCTCAATACAAGTAGAAGGCTCAGTGTTAACATTGTCCACCTGAATCTACTCCATCCCAGAGGCTACAAAATCCATATGAGACTTATTCTATTCATGTATGTAAATAACAACATGTGAAGTTTTTTCCTGTTCCCGATTCACCGTCAGAGATTTATCATTGGACATTGCAGCCCCATGTCGGGATTTCTTACCCAAATGTTCTGTTGGCCACTTCCTAGGTTTCCTAGGTACTGACTATCCATGTAGTCTAGATGAGTTCCCATTACCATTACCACCATATCCATTTTAAGTATGCCCCTTCTTACATTTCACATCAAGATGACCAATAAATTTACAGGTTTGAAAAAATTGAGGACAATTTTCTTACTCCACGCTAATATGTATATCATCATTATTAGTATTGAGAGTCACATTATTGATAAGAGTGGAACTCAAATCAACATCAACCAGCATTCTGGCAAAGTGACTAGACCTAACATGCTCAGTCTCTTTATCCATTCGAATTGGAATGCCAATAGTAATGGCAATATCATGAAAGATTTTTGGATTCCAAAACTAATATTTATAAAATTTTATTAATAAGTCTTGGATAATTTTATTGATATAATTATTAGTAATTTATTAATATGTAAAATATTTATTAATGATCAATTGTATTATTTTTTATTAATTAATAATATATTATTATGTGGTTAATAGAATTAATAGCATTATAACTAATATTTATTCTATAATAATATAAATAAAATAATTTGTATTTAGAAAAAATATTTTCTAGTTAAAAATTATATTATTCTTAATATATTATTTATTATTATTATTAATTAATTATTTAAGAAATATAATAATGTTTATTATTAAGATTAATAATATTTATAGAATTCAAAATAAAAATATTATTGATATTTAATAATAAATTTAAGATGATTATTTATTATTCATAATATGGATAATAATACTAAAAAGTATTAATATAAATAACAAATAATAATTATTTTTATTACCAATGTAGTTATTAATATTAATGTTTCTTAATCGTTTAAAAATATTTGTATGAATTTACAATTATATCATTATATTGATTTATAGAGAAAAATATAATATATTAGTATGTTTTTAAATAATATACATGTAATGATTTAAAAAACATATCACATCTATCAATCTAATCTATGTCGGTGTCCTGGATACTCCTTCATTTTGAAACTATGTGTATATATAATACGTCCACACCATGTCTATCTGTGTCAATACTTTAGCATACACAGCTCCTGTGCAACATCTATGAAACCTACCTCTACATTATCCTATGTGATAGGAGATGGATATACAGTCTCACCACCTGTCCCCTATCCTATCTTTAATGATAGTGGCTGATGGTTGGAACTCTACCCAATATGTGAAGAAAATGGATGTTGTGAAACAAAAATCTGCAGATCATAAGATAATAAAGATTGAAATTCCAACCAAACAAATTATATCTCTGTAACAAAATCTGACATGCTAATAGACCATGTCTATGCATATGACTCTGGCTATGGTTGTGGATCATATGCAATAGGAATTGGAGGAGAATCTGGATGATCATGATGAAAACCATCCTCATGTGCTACATCTGCATCCATAACCAAGTCATCTTACCCTAGTGCATCTATACCAGGATCTGCACCCTCATCATGCCTGGAATATCATAAAAAATTTCAGGATAAATCTTGCCCATATTAGGAATTATCTTTATCACTGCTATATGAAAATAATCCTGGTTAAAGGAAACTCCCTCTACGAGATCATAGATGTGAAGGAAATGGGAGATATGAGCATCCTGTGAAAAGAAATTATATAATTTACTAATGATAATAAAATACTATTCAAAAGTGGAGGGAGTAATTATTACCAAGTCATGATATCCTCATTCGTGTCGCTTAATATATCTCAGTGGGGACATGCAGTACCAGGGCCCATAATCCGACTGATATGATAAATGCATATGTACTATGTTCACCCCTCTTAATCTGGAATCATGTCATCTGACCCACATTTCAATATATCATGAATGGTATATCCTCCAATCAAAGTACCACTTCCTTGATATATTCAAGGAATTAAGTGATGGTAACTGACTGGGTGGTTCAAGAATGGGCTAATAGAAGCTGAAATACCTCATAAATCTATTAGTATGATGCCACTCAATAATATGTTAATGAATCATAGGAATGGTGCATGAGTCGATAGCAATCATCGTCATACAGTATGGTGGGAGACTCTGGATGATAGCCTCTCAATATGGCATCTATGAAATCTAAAAAATAAAAATAATGAATAATGAATTAATAAAGGAAGTCATGTACTATACATAATAATAATTGTACTATATAATTAATAACCACATACATTGTTTGGTAAAAGACTATCCTATATAAGTCTGTATGACAAGATATCATATCTGGCTATATTTGAATATTGATATGTCTGACTCAACCTATAGATAATATATATATATATATATATATTTCATAATATAAATTTATACATTTGATTTTTCATTAGTAGGAATAAATAACATATCTTCTTCTATGGAGAGACACTCCTAAAATATTGGCAGGTAATAGCGCACGTGTATGTGGAGCTAAGAGATGGATGAGCTCCCATATCCACATCTGTATAAGAATAACACATCCTATGATCTATATATTATTAACGAAACATGAACTTTATAGCACCCTATGTGTATATGAAAGACATGTAAACCCCCATCTATACCACCATGTTTGGTCCAAATCCTCTAATAATGGTAAATAATCAGATGTACAAATATAGTCAAATGATCGGCATAGATCATGTCACTTATAATCCTTAAAATTTATTCACATGAAAATCATTTCAATTTGATCTTTTAAACTTCATCACCTAGATGGGAAAAGTTCCCATATATCCATGACATATGTAATGTACTACCGACTATAGACCTTCCTTCACCATGGACCTCAATGCCTAGTAATCTATGAACTAGATATAAATAATATGCACCCACTCAGCCCATAAAAACCACACCATCGATGGGGATTCCAAACATAATGGACACCTCCTTTAGAGTAACCATTATCTCTTCATATGGAAAATAGAATATATGTGTTTCTTCCCTTCCTTACTCTATGAGTGCTGTAATGAGATGATGATAAAAGAATGTCAAGTTGCAAAACACTATGCCTTATAACCTAGAACAAAAAAGATAGAGGATGATTGTAGGAGGTGGTGAAACATTATTGAAATGATGGGATCTTTTGAGTGGATAATTTTCATTTTGATCATGATTTAGTTTTGATAATTACATCAACCCATTATTCTTTGTTTTCTAATCAATTTATTAAGTGTTTCAGATTTAGTATTTCCTAGTATTTATTTTATATCTCAAGAAATTGTGATCGTATTATTACATAGTTTATTCCCTTATAAATATAATAAGATTATCTTCATTTCATATGTCAATTTCTAAATCCAATTTAGTTCTTCTGATGGTGAAAAAATTCACTAAATTTGTTATAGGTTGGTTAAGTAACATTGTAGTTTTTATCTTAAAGTCCCCTCTGAATTATAGTGATGTATCAAGAAAAATTAAATTTATTCATGTGATAATTATACAATTAGATAGATAAGATATTTATATACATATAATTAGTTTATGTTGAAGAATTAAAATGATGTTTTAGTACTCTAAAAAATCATTAAAGTTGATGCAGCAATTTCAAAACTGTACAATGAATAGATTTAAAAATATATAGTTTTTATTTTACTAAAAGTTCTACATATATTAGATTCACTAAAAAATAGCGTGATAAAAATAAAATAAGTTTATATTTATTTCATTTGTTTATATTAAATGATAAAATGGTCATCTGGATGAATAATAAATTATCCTAATTTTTGTATTGTTGTTTTCCTAGCTATAGTTTTTCCAGATCATATAGATTCTATTATTCGAAGATATCCAGAGCTATAGAATTTATATTTATTCTCTTATCAGACCATTGAAAATATATTTATATTTAATAAAAATAGGTCTTGTAGGATGAATTCTGAATCTGATGTTAAAATGATCAAAAAATTCAGTGAGTATGAAGTTAATATGTTCATATTTTCAAAGAGTTGTATACCCTATGTTTTTAAGTGTAACACATGGTTTGGGAACCCTGCATTTGGAATAAAATGTTTGGATCCTTTATTCTATGTTTTTGGAAAATTATGGATCATCAACCATAAATTTTTAAGGAACCCTACGTTTGAGGAATGAAATGTTTTTTTATCAACCATATATTTGTGAACAACCATACATTGTCAACCATATGTTTGGATTTTTTCTTTACAAGAAGAAACCCTATATTTGGATTTTTTTATTATATGAAGGAACCTTATGTTTGACTATTCAATGATGAGTTTTAAATTAAATATATTTTCCATGATTTCTGAAATGGTCTCGATGGAAGTAAATATCATTTTAATGTTGTTTTATGACTGATTAAAGGGCCCACATTCATTAGATTAAACTGTTCCTATTTATTAGGGATGTTGTGACTCTCATTAGATGTTTTTATTTTAAATATTAATGAATTATTATGCTGATAGTTTTCATGAACTATTTTGACTATGTTTGAATAGGTTTAAATGGATTTAAATGGAAGTTTTAAATAATTTAATGCTACTATTATTAAGGAGATTTTATTAGACGAGTCATTGAAATTATTTTGAATGCATTTATTAGATATTTATTCTACAGGAATAATCAAGTAGTGCTATACTATTCTATGGATATTTTTTAAGGCTATTAAGTCAATTTATTTTGAGTATCCAATGGAAGAGTAGTGTTTCAATTTCTGGATATTTATTCTATATATATATCTCTATGGTAGAAAAATATATGAAGAAGAGTTGAGACTTAAAAAATATGACAAAAATAAAGTGTTGAAATATTTTCATTTCACTGCTCATCATTTTAAAGAAGAGATAAATATTCTTTGTATATACTTATTCTCTCTTGGTGTAAAGAAGAAGGAAGCATGCACACCATTGTCTAATCTATTTGTTGCTGATTAATGAAGAACTATCGTACACATCATTGAAGAATATTTTGCTACTGTTGTGCATTATTTAAGGTCATTTACATATGTCAGTTTTTGTTTAAACTATGAGATAAACCTTTTTTACAAGAAAATTTATCTAATATATTTTCTTTGGAGTATCGTTTGCTCAAACTTAGTCATGGTGGAGGGTCAACTTCTCAGACTAAACCGTGTATACATATTCCCTTTAAAAGAACCAGAAGGACCTCTAAAATCCATATATGGTTTCAACTACCTGTACTCAGTTGTATATGTCTACAGATAAGAGGACCCGCTTGTGAAATTCACCAAGCTCATGGAGTAGAGCATTGGTGGAGTGGACTAGGGTATTTCCATGCCCTGAACCATTATACATTGTTGTGTTATTTTACTTTATTTATTTCTGCTGCTCACTCAACTTTAAGAGAGAAGGAAATGATTTCTTTCTTTCAAGAAGGATATCTTACTTTTATCAATATTTTTAAAGGAAAAAATTCTCCCCTCTTGTTTCTTCATCATTGCTATTCGGAAACAACAAGTGGCATCCGAGTATTGGACTATATTGGAGATATTTCTTATTCTCAAAATCTATTTATACTCGATACCAACAAGAGATATCAAAGGAAGTTCTATATTTCTATATTTCTATTCTTTTTAATCTTTGAAAACTATTTTGTTTCCATATGATACCTAATAAGTAACATCAAAATTGGAATCTTTTGGAATATTGACGTTTTTCTTTGGCTCTAACAAGCCTGAGTTAAATATTCAGATAAAGAAAAATCTCAACTGCTGATCTTAGAGAAGGAATGTTGATGATATATGCTTAATATTTTAATGGTGATAATTATGGATACTGGAAAGCTCACATGAATATCTATTTGGAGAATCTTGTTTTCAAAGTTTACATGAATACTGTCAAAACTTATTAAATCTCTATAGAATTGGACTAGTGGGATGATGTGAAGGAATCTTAATATGATGTTAAATTAAAATCTATGAATTCAATTATATGCGGTCTTGGTGAATTTAATTGTGTTTGACAATGTGCTACTACCAATGAGATGTGATATACAATCACGATTTCTTATGAAGGAAGTAAAAAATTAATAGAAGTTCTCAATGTCTTTGTTTCCTTGGAAACTCTAATTTCAGAATCAAATCAGGAATTAAAGTATTTTATTTATATTTTTGAAGTTGAGATGCAAGAAAAAACTAAAAAACATATTTCCATAAAAAAGGAACGTGATGCACTCAAAATTTCGATGGATGAATTTTTTGATTTCAGTCATTTTGATTCGAGAAATGTATATTCTAAAATATCTAAAGATAAAAAAGAAAATCAAAAGGTAAATATACATCTTAGGTATTACACTAATGAGGTACCATTAGCTTACTCTAAAAATTATGATTTAGAAAAAATTTCTCATGACAAACGTGATAAATATTGTTTTATACTTCAAGAAAAATTTGAATCCTTAATAAAATATCATATAAAACTTATAAAATCTTATGATACTATTTCAATTGATGATGAAATATTTTCAAAATAGATTTCATATTTAAGGTTAAATTATTCTAAAATTTCTTATGATCTACATAAAAATAAAATTAAATAATTATTGGGTAATGTTGATAATTTATAACAAGCTTCTAGTATCCTTATTAAGGGAGAAAATTATTTGAATAAAATTATTGAAAAAAAATCACAAAGGAAATCTTGGTATTGGTAGTAATGGAGAAAAACCAAAATTATATAAGAATTATTTTTTTTCATAGTTTGAACAACAAAAACAATTCCACTATTAAATGATTATATTATTGTATTAATAGAGATTAATCTAATGACTATTATTTTAGAAAATCTAAATTTTTTGAGGTCAATCATGTTCATTATTTGAAAACATTATCTAGATTTAATTATAAATTTTTTGATCAAAATAAATATATTTGGTTACCTAAATATTTAGTTACTAACACTACCGACCCAAAATCTTATGGGTACCAAAATTCACTTGTATTTGATATTTTTCAGGTATGCACAAATATACTTCATTGTTACATCATTAAGAGTCTTCTTGAAAATAATTAAAATTTATTATATTTGTATTTCTTATTAATTTAAATAGAAAAATAATTAGATCTAGAATAGTTAATCCAGGAAGTATTTTATTTTTAATTTTTATATTCAATTTAAATGCACTAACTATTTTTTATAGGATATAGAAACATTTTAAATGTTTTATCTTTTATTCCTGTACATTTAATTATTCTTATTCTTAAAATATTATAATTTTTTCCCACTATATTATTTTAACAAGTGAATTATTTATTTGATTTATTTTATTAATCAATGACCATAAAACATACTCTTATGATTTTATATAAATGGTTATCTTATTTGTAATTTTATGTTTAATGTTTGAATATTTTAATTAATTGCATGTGCTAAATTAATCAATTACTATTTTTGATAAATGATTATATTATTATATTAAAAAAATTTGGTCATTTGTGACATATGAAATTTTTATATTAAATTCTTTTGAAATCATTTAATTGAATTCTTGTAAAACACATTAATTTAATTCTTGGAAAAAACTTTAATTAAATTCTTAAAAAATGCTTTAATTAAATTCTTTGAATATCTTAAATATTTATTCTTGGTCTTAGGGAGATTTATTTTAAATATTTAACATGTGTTTAAATGTTTTATTGTTATGGCATGAATTAAATGGTTTAAAACATTCGTTGAAAACTCTTATTATTTAATGTATAATATTTTGTATGTTTTCATCGAACCTTAATTATTTATTTTTATCTTTTTTTAGCCAATGAAGTCTTTCCCAAAAGTAAAATTATCCTTTATTAAATAAAATAAAAGTTACAAAAGTCTAAAATGATATTTGTTTTTCAAAAGTGATGATGCCAAAAGGTAAAGAGAACATTAGGAAAATCATTGAGAAAAATAACTCCATAACCATGATCCCCTTGTTTGCAAGTCCATCCACCAAGTAGTTAGCTTCATGAAAAAATGTGAGTAATAATGAAGATTATGGAAGAAAGGCATTCCATGCAGTTGATCCACCCAATATCAAGCTTCCATGATAAGTGAATAGATGCATTTTTAATTTCTTGTACCACTATGTTAGAGCCACATTCTAGCCATAAATTGATCCATCCTCTCGGCTTCACCACCTCCACTGCACTGATAATGCCAAGCATCTCAACATCAAGAAAAGTGGTTAAGACACATGGACCAAATACACAACCCATTGTGTTTCCAAAATGATCTCTAAAAATAGAACCATACCCAGAGGGGCTAGGGTTTCCACTTGACACCCTTTCTGTGTTTCATTTGACCCATCCAAGAAAAGGAGAGATACACATGAATTCAAAAGTTCCAAAAAGAGGATGATAATTAACTAAAATATCAAAGTGCTTAAGAATCAATAAATCATGTATAGTGTTATCAATGCACACATATTTAAGATCATTTTCATATTTCACAGAATCAATGACATGAGAAACCACATATTGCAGACAGAAAGGCCTATCTTCATGAATCTGTTTGTTTCAGCTATACCCAATCAGAAGTAGAGTTTCTATATAGAATACCATGAATAGATTGCAAATCTATTGAGAACTAAGAATTGGCATACAATAAGTAAGAAGTTCTTTAATGTTATATAGGGTACAACTTGAGAAAATATAAATACCCATAACTTGTAAAAAATAATTAGTAGAGATCTTGTAATGCATAACTCTCTTAGAAAAAGTCATTATAGATGGAAGGATCCAAGATTTATTAAAGTGTCTCACCCAAGTATATATTTTCCATGATTTATTTCCTGATAAAAATATTTGGAAGATAAATTACCATCAATAGCAGGATCCCAAACAAGAACGTTATCACCATAATGATATCATAATTCAGAATAACATCCTTGATATCCATAGGTATACTATCAAGATAGTTCTCTATTTGATCTTTAATTTATGCATTTAGGTAAAATGGTATGTCATTAGATGTAAAATTATTAAGAAGAGGAGTAACTCTCCAATTTTATGACCAGAATTAGAGAGAATACATTTTTTGACCAACCAATGAGAGTTATTTGAGATACTAGAGAAGGAATCTTTAATACAATATCATATAAAAGATTCCATGTTATTTTATCTACTAGTGTTTAGTTTTTTCCCGGAATCTGGATTTTAAAAAAATAGTATCTTCTGATTGTCCATTAATTAGCTTCCACATATAATTAGCCACCAAATCTTGACTGAGCGTGATAAGATTCTTGATAATAATTCCACCAAAATAAATGGGTTGTAAGTAATGTTTCTAAGAAAAAACGTGTTAAGTTTTCTTGGTAGAATGCTACCACTCATAAAAAATTATTTATAGAGGATCTCATACTTTTTATAAGGGAAACAACCATTTATAAACCATAAAGGAGTAATTTTTTTTGAGAGAATGATAGAGTTCACAAGACTGATTCTACCACCCATAAAAAATGATTTACCTTTCAATGAAGTAAGTTGATTTCTGACCCAGCTCACAATGTGATAGAAATAACTTGTGTGAGGTTTCCCCCAAAAAAGGGACACAAAGATATATACAATTCAAGAAACCTTATCTGATACCCAACTCATTGATGATATTTATTTTTTTGTAGGCACTAATGTTTTTTCTAAAGTACAGGTAAGACTTGTTTCGGATAATAACCTGAATTAAAACCTTTTCATAGTGAAGGAGTACATTCTTGATGTTTCTGATGTTTGTTATATCACCTTCATTAAAGATGATGATATCATCAACATATAACAAGTGATTTGGAGAAATAATACACATACCTTCCTTTATAGGTGTTGGTTTTTTTGACCATGTTGATGAAGAGTCTTCATAAATAGTCCTCTATAATAATGAATAAAATTTTAGAGGGCAGGTTACCTTTTCTGATGCTTCTTGATCAGGTGAAATATCCCTCTATAGAGCCCTTGATAAGCACTAAAATGTGATCAGATATCAATAGGACTTTAATCCAAGTTATAAAAACCTCATCAAACCAAACTTGGTTAAAACGTTATATATAAATACCCAATAAAGATTGTAATTTTTTTTGACATCAATATTAATGACAATATTATCTCCCATAATAGATTACATAATGAGATTAATTCATTTAAATGTAGTAACAAGTTAGTATTGGATGGATATTCCCTTAATAAATCCAAACTGATTTTATGACCCAATTCTATCAATAATGGTAGAAATCCTTCTTTATAAGAATTTTCCCAATAATTTTGTTAATAGTGTTGACCAGGTAATCTGGTCTAAAAATACGGATCTCAATTTCATTCTCTATCTTAGGAATAAGTGAAATAAAGTGTGTATTGATACCTTGTGTAATATTACCACCTTTGAAGAAGTGATTAATAAGTCTACAATGCTGGAAGAAAGACTTTTTCAATCCATTCGCACTAGGGGAACTCCTAGTATTTAAACCAAAAACTGCATATTTCATCTCAAAACTAGAGGAACAACAGAGAGTTTTGAGTTGTCCTTGTGAATGAAAATCATGGGAATAATGTATTCTATTTCCTCAATGAAAGGGTTATAAGAATTAAATATATTCATGTAATAAGATACAACACGAGAAGACAAATCCTCTTTTTTACCAAAAGAATTACCATTATCACAGAGAATTGCAAGAGACTTATTTATTTTCCTGATATTTTGAAGGTAATTGAAAAATAAAATGTTCCGATCACCTTTTTAATCTATTTCACTTTTTAAATTTTCAATTTCAAACTTTCTTTGAGTTTAATAAGAAAATTTAGATCATAAGTAATCTTGATTTCCTACTGAAGTCCATTTTCAAAGTCACAAATAGAATCCTTTTCATGGATAGATTAAATAAGATATTCTAGTTTAGAAATGTTTTCATCAAGATGGATAAAGGACTCCCTACTCAAAGCCTTCAATTTTTTCTTTATAAATTTGAGATTTAAAACACAATCCACAACATCATCTTTAATGTTTATTGAGTTCCATGTTTCTTTAATCAATTTTCTACAATCTGGATTTAGATTCTAATCATTTTTGAATCTAAAGGGGTGAATAATCATTGATCATTTGGATAAAATATTAAACAATATAAGGTTATGATTAGAGTTGATTCTTGTGATAGTATAATAAGAAATAGATTCCCTAGAATCAAGGGGCATATCATGAAAAAATTATCTATATAATTTACTTGAAACCATCTTAGTTAGATGCTTTCTATATTAGGTGTATTTGGAACCAACTAGATTAACCTCATACTGATTTTTGTTTTCAATGATAGTCATAAACTTTTTGATAAAAATGGAGGAAATAAACATCCCTAACCTTTCCTCTGAATTTAGGACTGCATTAAAGTCTCCAAAGAGAATCTAATGACAAGTATTGGAGCTGATCAAATCCTAAATATTTGGTTAAAGATCCCTTATTTCTTAATATCCATTGAATAAATATATGAAAGGGAATTAATGTTTAGTACCTAGATAAAAATAATTAAAAGATACCATTTTATAGGTATAATGATAGTAGAAATTCTACCCATCCTTAAGTAAAAAAAACCTAATGCCTTTTTATATCATTTGTGGACTGATTTCTGCCGATAATATGATAACCCAAGTGACTAAGAGAGGCAACACTTTTAGAGAAATTTATGTTGGAACCACTATGTGTATAAGGTTGTATTTGTTTTCAATAGTTGTCAATGCAGATCAAAATGAAGGTGATCATGAAATACTCCGATGAAGTAGAGGAGTGGTGATTCAGATGATTGTTGTACTGATCGGAAGTTCAAAGAACATGTGTCAAAGGTGATACATGTTGGAACCACTTTGTGTATAAGGTTGTATTTGTTGTCAATAGTTGTCAATGCAGATCAAAATGAAGGTGATCATGAAATACTCCGATGAAGTAGAGGAGTGGTGATTCAGACGATTGTTGTACTGATCGAAAGTTCAAAGAACATGTGTCAAAGGTGATACATGTTGGAACCACTTTGTGTATAAGGTTGTATTTGTTGTCAATAGTTGTCAATGCAGATCAAAATGAAGGTGATCATGAAATACTCCGATGAAGTAGAGGAGTGGTGATTCAGACGATTGTTGTACTGATCGAAAGTTCAAAGAACATGTGTCAAAGGTGATACATTGTTTACAACAATGCAGAATGTGAGGTATAATCCATCCAAGGATGATTAAAGAAGAATGAGAACCATGGGATTTGATGAATACCATGCAATTCTTCATTATTGCATGAGAACCATGCAAGAGACTTCTTGAAGAATTGAATCGGTTTGCATGAAGTATATCATGACGGTTGATGAAGAAGACAATGTGCCAATGATTGGAATTCTATAATTATCGTGCAAGGATTGGAATTCTGCGATAGCCATGCACATCACATTGTCATAAAAGATGATGATGCTAAAGTTGTTCCTTCAAAGAATACATATCACAATAGTGGAGGTTGTGATAAAAGCAAAAGAGTTGCTGAAGTATACAGATCACCAAGAAGAAGCATTATTGAGGTGATCGTGCTTGTTGACAAAGCAAACAGACGACATACAAATTTTTTTACAATGGAGATTCCATGGTGGCATGTCGAGTTCGAGGATTGTGGATAATGATCCATGTTTTATTCATGGAACATCGACAAAGGAATGGATGATCTGGAGGCGGACTAAAAGAGCAGATACAAGGTGGCGCTGTTTTCCAGTGTTTGCCAAATTTTTGGGGTCCAAAATTTGGAGGTTGGTGAGCATCGCGAAAAGTTGATTTCCAGGAATATCATAATTTAATATGGAAAAGGCATGAGTTTCATGAAGATGGGATGCATGGACTGGATTTCACGAAGACCAGAAGAATGGAGGCGGTGAGTCTTCGTGATTACGTCATGCTTCGCGATTACGTCAAGCTTCGCGAACGACAGAGGCTGGAGAGCTTCGCGGCGATGAAGGGCTTTGCGAGGGAGCTTTGCGAATGATAGAGGCTGAAGCGCATCGCGGCGGAGAAGGGCTTTGTGAGGGAGCTTCGAGGTGAAGGCGGGAAGGTATGTTGATGGTGATCCTTCGCGACTACGTCAAGTTTCGCGAATGGCAAAGTGTCGTGGTCCTTCGTGATTTGAACAGAATTCCAGCGGAATCTTTGGAGCTTCGTGATTTCAGGTGACGTGGCGTTGACTTCGCGCGGAAGGGTCGAGGGTTGGTGGAATCGCCTATAAATAGAGGCCGACCCCCTCAAGAGAAGGAGAGAGATCTCTCAACGAAAAACCATTGCTCTCGGTTCGTAAAGGTCACTCGCGAAGGCAGTTTGCTTCGCGAAAGTTGAGCTTCGCAGCGACTATCCTAGCTCCGTGAAAAGGTTGCACCCCACATTGGCTCATTGAGCTTCGTGAAGAGGCAGGAGCTTCACGGAGGCTTTCCTTGCTCCGCGAAAAGTCGTGCGCCCCGCGTTGGCTTAGTGAGCTTCGCGAAGAGGCAGGAGCTCCGCGATATCCAAGCATTGCGAAGGCTGGAGCATCGCGAGAGTGCTTCGCGATTGAGCTTTGCGAAAAGGCAGGGGCTCTGCTCAGAATTACTTAAGCTTTCCAAAATTGGGAGCCGTGCAAAGTAGGGTACTTTGTGAAGACCCTTTTAGAGGTTGTTAGCCCAGTGGACAGGGGAAAAAGGAGTATTCATCAGTGGATGAAATCTGGACTTTGATAGAGCATCATTTATTGAGCAATCACACAAGTGATTGTCATTCAGGCAAACAAGGATAGGGGATCTAGTGCCTTCAGTCATTGCACTAAAGGAGTATTGAACTGAAAAGAGCATAAACTCTGAACTCTGATGTAAGCAAAGTCTCATGTTGAACAGGAGACACAAAACTTCATGTCTATCCATTGAAGAGACCTTCACGTCTATAAACTGAGTGAGACTTCACCAACGGCAGTGAGCCAGGGGGAGTCAATGGGAGTGACCCATGGGACGCAGTGAGCTATACTTGAACAATTGTAAAGGCAGTGGGCCTGGGACAGAGTGTCTGTACCCGAACACTTGTGTAATCTACAACTAGTGAAGCATAGTGGATTTAGGTACGACCGGAAACCTGTCGGCGTATACTCCTTGGACGTAGCCCTTAGTGGTGAACCAAGTAAAAATAGCTGTGTCATCTGTCTCTGCATGTGAATGTTTAATTTCTGATCATATCCATCATATAGTTTTAAGTAGTTCCTACCAACGTGGGACCAAGATCCACAACTTAAAGAAGAAAAAGTTGCCAACCTGATTCACCCCTCCCCTCTCAGGGTGTCCCGGGGTCCTACAAGTGGTATCAGAGCGAAAGGTTAACGTATGTTGGATATTCTCCAGTAATTATAGAGAGAAGAGAATTTGAGTTTCTTTCCTAAACTCAATAATGAAGAGCAGTCTTGATAATGACACAGTCATTTCTGAGTAGAAGTCTACATCTAGCAAGACCATGACGGACAGGAAAAAGAAAGAGAAGCAGTTGAAGAAGTCCCTCATATCCAAAGAAGATACATTGTCTTGTTCTCCATGCCATTCCAATAATGAAGAAACATCAGGCTTGGAAAGTATCGAGCAGGTGGCTCAGGATTCTTCCAGAGGAAAGGATGACACCCCCTATTCAAGCTTTCAGGAAAAACTCAAAACATATCTGCATGATATTCCTGAAGAAAGGGTTGCGATTATTTGTATCCTATTCCAATCTATGCAGGTTGAGATCACTCGATTAGAAAGGGAAGCTGACAATATGGAAGAGTGGTTGGAAATAAAAGTTATGGAAAGTATGAAGCTCACAAAACAGGTGAAAGTATTTGAAGAAAACGAGGCAGTTAATAAGACTCTAAAAGAAAGGATCCATGCACTTGAAGCTGAGCTGAAGAAGAGCAATGAAGTCAAGAATTTTTTTTGGAAGAAACTTCCATTAAATTCAAGGAACTTGAATCTTTGTTACAAAACAAAGTTAAGATGCATGAAGATGAGGTTGAAGGGTTGAAGAAGACTTGTGAAGAGAATATGATCACGATTGAAGATAAGAAGATCATCCTCAATATTGTGGGTCAAAAATTGAAAGCTCAATTGACCAAGATTGAGAACACACATATTGAGACTTCACAAAAGAATGAAATGAGTGATGCTTGCACTCAATGTTCGTTGGAAGAGTCTAAAGCTGAAATGCCTCCAACATGTGATAAGAAGATTATGAACACTCTTGATTATCCACATCAAGAATCAGTTGCTGCTGGTACTCAATGCTCACTGGAGGATTCTATTGTCAAAATACCTCCAACATGTGATAAGAAGATCATGACTTCACTCTTTGATCTATCACAAGCAACTGATAAAGTGAAGATACCATCTGAACCATCTTGTACTCATATTTCGAAATACACTCCTACAATCAGTGCAGGTGGGATGAAAAGTTCTAAACAAGTATGGATGAGGAAAAGTGAGAAGAAGAAACCTATCACCATGGCTAGGGTGGATGGGAAGAAAAAAAGGAAGTGAGTTCCTCAAATAGAGCACAAAAGATTAAGCAGATGGCCCAACAACTTAATACTGAAGACACAAAGAAGAAAAGATTTGTGGGTCAGTGTTGGTGCTGCAACAGATTTGGGCACTGTGCACTGGATTGTCTTTATAATCCCTTACACGGAAAAGCACAGAGAATGCCTATATTAGAGAGAAGGAAGCCAGAGAAATGGAAGCAACATCAGCAGGTCCAGAAGCATCTGTTTACTACAAACAGATTTGGAATTCTTGATAACATCTGTGATGTATGCAACGGCAGTGGTCACAATGCAGGCACATGTCCATATCAACATGCTTTCACTGTTGAAAAGAAAATAAGACCTCTGATGCTGTCAATGAATGAAGCAGCTACCTTGGGGAGAAATCAGAAGAATGTTGTGAACACACATTTCCCCAAGAAGATCTCAAGTAGGGAAGCTGAGAAGACCCAGGATTTTAGATCCATGAAATTGAAGGGTCATTCATCCAAAAGAAACACTAAGTGGGATGAATCTCGGATGAACCCATGTGGAAGACCTAAACCAGCTGCAAAAGTTCCAAATGACATATTGGTCATCTAGCCAGAAGATTTGAAAAGAATAAGGAAACTTGAAGATGAGAAGGCCAAGGCTGGTGACAAAGTAAAAGGAAAACTTTCACATGATGAAGACACAGTGTATGAGAGATTGCAAACAAAGAGAAACACTCATGTCAAGGAAGTTCTGTGTGAGAGATGCAAGAAATATGGTCATGTTGCAAGTGGTTGTCTAACCTTAATACCAGAGCAAGAAGCAGTCCTGAAGAGAAGTTAGAATTTATCAATCATGATGGATGCTAAGGAGAACAATTCTCCACACAAAGCAGAAGAGAATGTGAAAGAGCCATGCCACACCAACAGATGTCGGAACATATGTTTAAGTATGTAGGCATGAAGATTGGAGCGAACAAAGGAACATGGTTGAGAAAAGAACCTCAACCATTCAGGTCTTTCTGATGAAGCAAGGATGATCCACCTTATTCCCGTAATCATTTGTGTATTTTATTTGTGATAACAATGCAGGGAATTGAAGGTGAAGCATACTCTCAGGGGGAGAACCTGAGAAGTAGTGAATGCTATCAACTCTTGATAGCGAAGCTGAAGAAGTTTCCATCCTCAGTAGATTCTTCAATTGATATTCAAGGATTATGATAATGAAGGATCACTCTTGATGAAGATGATGAGGAGTGTTTCCCTTGAGGGGGAGAAAAATGAAGAAGCCTCCATAATCACTATTTCAATCAATATCAACTCCAGGTGGACTCAAAAGCAGTTATTCTGTGAATTTCTTGAAGAACACACCAATGGAGAAGGTATGTCATTTCTCAATCTCTATCCCTTGGTTTCTCAGATCAAAGATTATTTTACAAAGGGGGAGTAACTGAATTGATCAGTGACATAAAGAGAATGGAAGTGCCCTGAGGTCACTTATCCTGCAAATTTCACTTGAATATATTTGATCCACATGCTGATGTGAGTGCATGAGTTTCAGGTTGGTTTTTCTCTATCATAGTGATTTTTCTTATGCCTGAAATAAATGTGGTAAACCCTTGAAGACAAGATATATGAGTTCTCATCTCATGTTGGTATCATGATCTGTGAATAATGGACAACATTGTTGACTTAATCTAATCCTCTTGTTTTCTACATCGAGCATTGCTCAAGTAGACATAGAGTGAAATGATTAATGAAACTTTGCTTAAGTGAGGATTGATACCCTCCCTACCATGCGCTTTGTATTTCTTGTTAATAAGGGGGAGAGAAAGTGAAATGAAGAAGATTCTCATTTTGACATTGACGGATTCATTTCAGAAGATGTTTAACGTATTGACAACAAAATACAAAGGGGGAGATTGTTGGAACCACTTTGTGTATAAGGTTTTATTTATTGTCAATATTTGTCAATGCAGATCAAAATAAAGGTGATCATGAAATACTCCGATGAAGTAGAGGAGTGGTGATTCAGACGATTGTTGTACTGATCGGAAGTTCAAAGAACATGTGTCAAAGGTGATACATGTTGGAACCACTTTGTGTATAAGGTTGTATTTGTTATCAATAGTTTTCAATGAAGATCAAAATGAAGGTGATCATGAAATACTCCGATGAAGTAGAGGAGTGGTGATTCAGACGACTGTTGTACTGATCAGAAGTTCAAAGAACATGTGTCAAAGGTGATACATTGTTTACAACAATGCAGAATGTGAGGTATAATCCATCCAAGGATGATTAAAGAAGAATGAGAACCATGGGCTTTGATGAATACCATGAAATTCCTCATTATTGCATGAGAACCATGCAAGAGACTTCTTGACGAATTGAATCGGTTTGCATGAAGTATATCATGACGGTTGATGAAGAAGACAATGTGCCAATGATTGGAATTCTATGATTGTCGTGCAAGGATTGGAATTCTGCGATAGCCATGCACATCACATTGTCATAAAAGATGATGATGCTAAAGTTGTTCCTTCAAAGAATACATATCACAATAGTGGAGGTTGTGATAAAAGAAGAAGAGTTGTTGAAGTATACAGATCACCAAGAAGAAGCATTGTTGAGGTGATCGTGCTTGTTGAAAAAGCAAACAGACGACATACAAATTTGTTAACAATGGAGATTCCATGGTGGCATGTCGAGTTCGAAAATTGTGGATAATGATCCATGTTTTATTCATGGAACATCGACAAAGGAATGGATGATCTGGAGGCGGACTAAAAGAGCAGATACAAGGTGGCGCCGTTTTCCAGTGTTTGCCAAATTTTTGGGGTCCAAAATTTGGAGGTTGGTGAGCATCGCGAAAAGTTGATTTCCAGGAATATCATAATTTAATATGGCAAAGGATTGAGTTTCGCGAAGATAAGATGCACGGACTGGATTTCGCGAAGACCAGAAGGATGTAGGCGGTAAGTCTTCGCGATTACGTCATGTTTCACGATTACGTCAAGCTTCGCGAACGACAGAGGCTGGAGAGCTTCGCGGCGATGAAGGGCTTTGCGAGGGAGCTTTGCAAACGACAGAGGCTGAAGAGCATTGCGGTGGAGAAGGGCTTTGCGAGGGAGCTTCGCGGTGAAGGCGGGAAGGTATGTTGACGGTGATCCTTCACGACTACGTCAAGTTTCGCGAATGGCAAAGTGCCGTGGTGCTTCGCGATTTGAACAGAATTCCGGCAGAATCTTTGGAGCTTTGCGATTTGAGATAACGTGGCGTTGACTTCACGCGGAAGGGTCGAGGGTCAGTGGAATTGCCTATAAATAGAGGCCGACCCCCTCAACAGAAGGAGAGAGAGATCTCAACAAAAAACCATTGCTCTCGGTTCGCAAAGGTCACTCGCGAAGTCAGTTTGCTTCGCGAAAGTTGAGCTTCGCGGCGGCTATCCTAGCTCCGGGAAAAGGTTGCGCCCCGCGTTGGCTCATTGAGCTTCGCGAAGAGGCAGGAGCTTCACGGCGGCTTTCCTTGCTCCGTGAAAAGTCGTGCGCCCCGCGTTGGCTCAGTGAGCTTCGCGAAGAGGCAGGAGCTCCGCGATATCCAAGCATTGCGAAGGCTGGAGCATCGCGAGAGTGATTCGCGATTGAGCTTCGCGAAAAGGCAGTGGCTCTGCTCAGAATTGCTTAAGCTTTCCAAAATTGGGAGCCGTGCAAAGTAGGGTACTTTGTGAAGGCCCTTTTAGAGGTTGTTAGCCCAGTGGACAGGGGCAAAAGGAGTATTCATCAGTGGATGAAATCTGGAATTTGATAGAGCATCATTTATTGAGCAATCACACAAGTGATTTTCATTCAGGCAAACAAGGATAGGGGATTTAGTGCATTCAGTCATTGCACTAAAGGAGGATTGAACTGAAAAGAGCATCAACTCTGAACTCTGATGTAAGCAAAGTCTCATGCTGAACAAGAGACACAGAACTTCATGTCTATCCATTGAAGAGACCTTCACGTCTATAAACTGAGTGAGACTTCACCAACGGCAATGAGCCAGGGGGAGTCAATGGGAGTGACCCATGGGACGCAGTGAGCTATCCCTGAACAACTGTAAAGGCAGTGGGCCTGGG
The DNA here is from genome assembly GCA_963277665.1 of Viscum album. Lineage (NCBI taxonomy): Eukaryota > Viridiplantae > Streptophyta > Magnoliopsida > Santalales > Viscaceae > Viscum > Viscum album. Next base: position 1,162,648,217 of record OY728153.1, on the reverse strand, counting down.
ACAGAGTGTCTGTACCCGAACACTTGTGTAATCTACAACTAGTGAAGCATAGTGGATTTAGGTACGACCGGAAACCTGTCGGCGTATACTCCTTGGACGTAGCCCTTAGTGGTGAACCAAGTAAAAATAGCTGTGTCATCTGTCTCTGCATGTTAATGTTTAATTGCTGATCATACCCATCATACAGGTTTAAGTAGTTCCTATCAATGTGGGAACAAGATCCACAACTTAAAGAAGAAAAATTGCCACCCTGATTCACCCCTCCCCTCTCAGGGTGTCCCGGGGTCCTACAAGTGGTATCAGAGCGAAAGGTTAACGTATGTTGGATATTCTCCAGTAATTATATAGAGAAGAGAATTTGAGTTTCTTTCCTAAAGTCAATAATGAAGAGCAGTCTTGATAATGACACAGTCATTTCTGAGCAGAAGTCTACAACTAGCAAGACCATGACGGATAGGAAAAAGAAAGAGAAGAAGCAGTTGAAGAAGTCCCTCATATCCAAAGAAGATACAATTTCTTGTTCTCCATGCCATTCCAATAATGAAGAAACATCAGGCTTGGAAAGTATCGAGCAGGTGGCTCAGGATTCTTCCAGAGGAAAGGATGACACCCCCTATTCAAGCTTTCAGGAAAAACTCAAAACATATCTGCATGATATTCCTGAAGAAAGGGTTGGGATTATTTGTAGCCTATTCCAATCTATGTAGGTTGATATCACTCGATTAGAAAGGGAAGCTGACAATATGGAAGAGGGATTGGAAAGAAAAGTTATGGAAAGTATGAATCTCACAAAACAGGTGAAAGTCTTTAAAGAAATCTAGGCAGTTAATAAGACTCTAAAAGAAAGGATCCATGCACTTGAAGCTGAGCTAAAGAAGAGCAATGAAGTCAAGATTTTTTTTTGGAAGAAACTTCCATTAAATTCAGGGAACTTGACTCTTTGTTACAAAACAAAGTTAAGATGCATGAAGATGAGGTTGAAAGGTTAAAGAAGACTTGTGAAGAGAATATGATCACGATTGAAGATAAGAAGATCATCCTCAATATTGTGGGTCAAAAATTGGAAGCTCAGTTGACCAAGATTGAGAACACACATATTGAGACTTCACAAAAGAATGAAATGAGTGATGCTTGCACTCAATGTTCGTTGGAAGAGTCTAAAGCTGAAATGCCTCCAACATGTGATAAGAAGATTATGACCACTCTTGATTATCCACATCAAGAATCAGTTGCTGCTGGTACTCAGTGCTCACTGGAGGATTCTATTGTCAAAAGACCTCCAACATGTGATAAGAAGATCATGACTTCACTCTTTGATCTATCACAAGCAACTGAGAAAGTGAAGGTACCATCTGAACCATCTTGTACTCATATTTCGAAATACACTCCTACAATCAGTGCAGGTGGGATGAAAAGTTCTAAACAAGTATGGATGAGGAAAAGTGAGAAGAAGAAACCTATCACCATGGCTAGGGTGGATGGGAAGAAAAAAAGGAAGTGAGTTCATCAAATAGAGAACAAAAGATTAAGCATATGGCCCAACAACTTAATACTGAAGACACAAAGAAGAAAAGATTTGTGGGTCACTGTTGGTGCTGCAACAGATTTGGGCACTGTGCACTGGATTGTCTTTATAATCCCTTACACGGAAAAGCACAGAGAATGCCTATATCAGAGAGAAGTAAGCCAGAGAAAAGGAAGCAACATCAGCAGGTCCAGAAGCATCTGTTTACTGCAAACAGATTTGGAATTCTTGATAACATCTGTGATGTATGCAACGAAAGTGGTCACAATGCAGACACATGTCCATATCAACATGCTTTCACTATTAAAAAGAAAATAAGACCTCTGATGCCGTCAATGAATGAAGTAGCTACCTTGGGGAGAAATCAGAAGAATGTTGTGAACACACATTTCCCCAAGAAGATCTCAAGTAGGGAAGCTGAGAAGACCCAGGATTTTAGATCCATGAAATTGAAGGGTCATTCATCCAAAAGAAACACTAAGTGGGATGAATCTCGGATGAACCCATGTGGAAGACCTAAACCAGCTGCAAAAGTTCCAAATGACATATTGGTCATCTGGCCAGAAGATTTGAAAAGAATAAGGAAACTTGAAGATGAGAAGGCCAAGGCTGGTGACAAAGTAAAAGGAAAACTTTCACATGATGAAGACACAATGTAGGAGAGATTCCAAACAAAGAGAAACACTCGTGTCAAGGAAGTTCTGTGTGAGAGATGCAAGAAATATGGTCATGTTGCAAGAGGTTGTCTAACCTTAATACCAGAGCAAGAAGCAGTCCTGAAGAGAAGTAAGAATTTATCAATCATGATGGATGCTATGGAGAACAATTCTCCACACAAAGCAGAAGAGAATGTGAACAGAGCCATGCCACACCAACAGATGTCGGAACATATGTTTAAGTATGTAGGCATGAAGATTGGAGCGAACAAAGGAACATGGTTGAGAAAAGAACCTCAACCATGCAGGTCTTGCTGATGAAGCAAGGATGATCCATCTTATTCCCGTAATCATTTGTGTATTGTATTTGTGCTAACAATGCAGGGAATTGAAGGTGAAGCATACTCTCAGGGGGAGAACCTGAGAAGTAGTGAATGCTGTCAACTCTTGATAGTGAAGCTGAAGAAGTTTCCATCCTCAGTAGATTCTTCAATTGATATTCAAGGATTATGATAATGAAGGATCACTCTTGATGAAGATGATGAGGAGTGTTTCCCTTGAGGGGGAGAAAAATGAAGAAGCCTCCATAATCACTATTTCAATCAATATCAACTCCATGTGGACTCAAAAGCAGTTATTCTGTGAATTTCTTGAAGAATACACCAATGGAAAAGGTATGTCATTTCTCAATCTCTATCCCTTGGTTTCTCAGATCAAAGATTATTTTACAAAGGGGGAGTAACTGAATTGATCAGTGACATAAAGAGAATGGAAGTGCCCCGAGGTCACTTATCCTACCAATTTCACTTGAATATATTTGATCCACATGCTGATGTGAGTGCATGAGTTTCAGGTTGGTTTTTCTCTATCATAGTGATTTTTCTTATGCCTGAAATAAATGTGGTAAACCCTTGAAGACAAGATACATGAGTTCTCATCTCATGTTGGTATCATGATCTGTGAATAATGGACAAAATTGTTGACTTAATCTAATCCTCTTGTTTTCTACATCGAGCATTTCTCAAGTAGACTTAGAGTGAAATGATTAATGAAACTTTGCTTAAGTGAGGATTGATACCCTCCCTACCATGCACTTTGTATTTCTTGTCAATAAGGGGGAGAGAAAGTGAAATGAAGAAGATTCTCATTTTGACATTGACAGATTCATTTCAGAAGATGTTTAAGGTATTGACAACAAAATACAAAGGGGGAGATTGTTGGAACCACTTTGTGTATAAGGTTGTATTTGTTGTCAATAGTTGTCAATGCAGATCAAAATGAAGGTGATCATGAAATACTCCGATGAAGTATAGGAGTGGCGATTCAGACAATTGTTGTACTGATCGGAAGTTCAAAGAACATGTGTCAAAGGTGATACATGTTGGAACCACTTTGTGTATAAGGTTGTATTTGTTGTCAATAGTTGTCAATGCAGATCAAAATGAAGGTGATCATGAAATACTCCGATGAAGTAGAGGAGTGGTGATTCAGATGATTGTTGTACTGATCGGAAGTTCAAAGAACACGTGTCAAAGGTGATACGTTGTTTAAAACAATGCAGAATGTGAGGTATAATCCATCCAAGGATGATTAAAGAAGAATGAGAACCATGGGCTTTGATGAATACCATGAAATTCTTCATTATTGCATGAGAACCATGCAAGAGACTTCTTGACGAATTGAATCGGTTTGCATGAAGTATATCATGACGGTTGATGAAGAAGACAATGTGCCAATGATTGGAATTCTATGATTATCGTGCAAGGATTGGAATTCTGCGATAGCCATGCACATCACATTGTCATAAAAGATGATGATGCTAAAGTTGTTCCTTCAAAGAATACATATCACAATAGTGGAGGTTTTGATAAAAGCAGAAGAGTTGTTGAAGTATACAGATCACCAAGAAGAAGCATTGTTGAGGTGATCGTGCTTGTTGACAAAGCAAACAGACGACATACAAATTTGTTAACAATGGAGATTCCATGGTGGCATGTCGAGTTTGAAGATTGTGGATAATGATCCATGTTTTATTCATGGAACATCGACAAAGGAATGGATGATTTGGAGGCAGACTAAAAGAGCAGATACAAGGTGGCGCTGTTTTCCAGTGTTTGCCAAATTTTTGGCGTCCAAAATTTGGAGGTCGGTGAGCATCGCGAAAAGTTGATTTCCAGGAATATCATAATTTAATATGGCAAAGGAATGAGTTTCGCGAAGATGGGATGCATGGACTGGATTTCGCGAAGACCAGAATAATGGAGGCGGTAAGTCTTCGCGATTACGTCATGTTTCGCGATTACGTCAAGCTTCGCGAATGACAGAGGCTGGAGAGATTTGCGGCGATGAAGGGCTTTGCGAGGGAGCTTTGCGAACAACAGAGGCTGAAGCGCATCGTGGTGGAGAAGGGCTTTGCGAGGGAGCTTCGCGGTGAAGGCGGGAAGGTATGTTGACGGTGATCCTTCGCGACTACGTCAAGTTTTGCGAATGGCAAAGTGCCGTGGTGCTTCGCGATTTGAACAGAATTCCGGCGGAATCTTTGGAGCTTCGCGATTTGAGATGACGTGGCATTGACTTCGCGCGGAAGGGTCGAGGGTCGATGGAATCGCCTATAAATAGAGGCCGACCCCCTCAAGAGAAGGAGAGAGAGATCTCAACAATAAATCATTGCTCTCGGTTCGCAAAGGTCACTCGCGAAGGCAGTTTGCTTCGCGAAAGTTGAGCTTCGCGGCGGCTATCCTAGCTCCACGAAAAGGTTGCGCCCCGCGTTGGCTCATTGAGCTTCGCGAAGAGTCAGGAGCTTCACGGCGGCTTTCCTTGCTCCGTGAAAAGTCGTGCGCCCCGCGTTGGCTCAGTGAGCTTCGCGAAGAGGCAGGAGATCCGCGATATCCAAGCATTGCGAAGGCTGGAGCATCGCGAGAGTGCTTCGCGATTGAGCTTCGCGAAAAGGCAGTGGCTCTGCTCAGAATTGCTTAAGCTTTACAAAATTGGGAGCCGTGAAAAGTAGGGTACTTTGTGAAGACCCTTTTAGAGGTTGTTAGCCCAGTGGACAGGGGCAAAAGGAGTATTCATCATTGGATGAAATCTGGAATTTGATAGAGCATCATTTATTGAGCAATCACACAAGTGATTGTCATTCAGGCAAACAAGGATAGGGGATCTAGTGCATTCAGTCATTGCACTAAAGGAGGATTGAACTGAAAAGAGCATCAACTCTGAACTCTGATGTAAGCAAAGTCTCATGCTGAACATGAGACACAGAACTTCATGTCTATCCATTGAAGAGACCTTCACGTCTATAAACTGAGTGAGACTTCACCAACGACAGTGAGCCAGGGGGAGTCAATGGGAGTGACCCGTGGGACGCAGTGAGATATCCCTGAACAACTGTAAAGGCACTGGGCCTGGGACAAAGTGTCTGTACTCGAACACTTGTGTAATCTACAACTAGTGAAGCATAGTGGATTTAGGTACGACCGGAAACCTGTCGGCGTATACTCCTTGGACGTAGCCCTTAGTGGTGAACCAAGTAAAAATAGCTGTGTCATCTGTCTCTGCATGTTAATGTTTAATTGCTGATCATATCCATCATACAGGTTTAAGTAGTTCCTACCAATGTGGGAACAAGATCCACAACTTAAAGAAGAAAAAGTTGCCACCCTGATTCACCCCTCCCCTCTCAGGGTGTCCCGGGGTCCTACAAGTGGTATCAGAGCGAAAGGTTAACGTATGTTGGATATTATCCAGTAATTCTATAGAAAAGAGAATTTGAGTTTCTTTCCTAAAGTCAATAATGAAGAGCAGTCTTGATAATGACACAGTCATTTCTGAGCAGAGGTCTACAACTAGCAAGACCATGACGGACAGGAAAAAGAAAGAGAAGAAGCAGTTTAAGAAGTCCCTCATATCCAAAGAAGATACAGTGTCTTGTTCTCCATGCCATTCCAATAATGAAGAAACATTAGGCTTGGAAAGTATCGAGCAGTTGGCTCAGGATTATTCCAGAGGAAAGGATGACACCCCCTATTCAAGCTTTCAGAAAAAACTCAAAACATATCTGCATGATATTCCTGAAGAAAGGGTTGAGATTATTTGTAGCCTATTCCAATCTATGTAGGTTGAGATCACTCGATTAGAAAGGGAAGCTGACAATATGGAAGAGGGGTTGGATAGAAAAGTTATGGAAAGTATGAAGCTCACAAAACAGGTGAAAGTATTTGATGAAAACGAAGAAATTAATAAGACTCTAAAAGAAAGGATCCATGCACTTGAAGCTGAGCTGAAGAAGATCAATGAAGTCAAGAATTTTTGTTTGGAAGAAACTTCCATTAAATTCAGGGAACTTGACTCTTTGTTACAAAACAAAGTTAAGATGCATGAAGATTAGGTTGAAAGGTTGAAGAAGACTTGTGAAGAGAATATGATCACGATTGAAGATAAGAAGATCATCCTCAATATTGTGGGTTAAAAATTGGAAGCTCAGTTGACCAAGATTGAGAACACACATATTGAGACTTCACAAAAGAATTAAATTAGTGATGCTTGCACTCAATGTTCGTTGGAAGAGTCTAAAGCTGAAATGCCTCCAACATGTGATAAGAATATTATGACCACTCTTGATTATCCACATCAAGAATCAGTTACTGCTGGTACTCAATGCTCACTGCAGGATTCTATTGTCAAAAGACCTCCAACATGTGATAAGAAGATCATGACTTCACTCTTTGATCTATCACAAGCAACTGAGAAAGTGAAGGTACCATCTGAACCATCTTGTACTCATATTTCGAAATACAATCCTAAAATCCGTGCAGGTGGGATGAAAAGTTCTAAACAAGTATGGATGAGGAAAAGTGAGAAGAAGAAACCTATCACCATGGATAGGGTGGATGGGAAGAAAAAAAGGAAGTGAGTTCCTCAAATAGAGCACAAAAGATTAAGCATATGGCCCAACAACTTAATACTGAAGACACAAAGAAGAAAAGATTTGTGGGTCAATGTTGGTGCTGCAACAGATTTGGGCACTGTGCACTGGATTGTCTTTATAAAACCTTACACAGAAAAGCACAGATAATGCCTATATCAGAGAGAAGGAAGCTAGAGAAAAGGAAGCAACATCAGCAGGTCCAGAAGCATCTGTTTACTACAAACAGATTTGGAATTCTTGATAGCATCTGTGATGTATGCAACGGCAGTGGTCACAATGCAGGCACATGTCCATATCAACATGCTTTCACTGTTGAAAAGAAAAGAAGACCTCTGATGCCGTCAATGAATGAAGCAGCTACCTTGGGGAGAAATCAGAAGAATTTTGTGAACACACATTTTCCCAAGAAGATCTCAAGTAGGGAAGTTGAGAAGACCCAGGATTTTAGATCCATGAAATTGAAGGGTCATTCATCCAAAAGAAACACTAAGTGGGATGAATCTCGGATGAACCCATGTGGAAGACCTAAACCAGCTGCAAAAGTTCCAAATGACATATTGGTCATCTAGCCAAAAGATTTGAAAAGAATAAGGAAACTTGAAGATGAGAAGGCCAAGGCTGGTGACAAAGTAAAAGGAAAACTTTCACATGATGAAGACATAGTGTAGGAGAGATTGCAAACAAAGAGAAACACTCGTGTCAAGGAAGTTCTGTGTGAGAGATGCAAGAAATATGGTCATGTTTCAAGAGGTTGTATAACCTTAATACCAGAGAAAGAAGCAGTCCTGAAGAGAAGTAATAATTTATCAATCATGATGGCTTCTAAGAAGAATAATTCTCCACACAAAGCAGAAGAGAATGTGAACAGAGCCATGCCACACCAACAGATGTCGGAACATATGTTTAAGTATGTAGGCATGAAGATTGGAGCGAACAAAGGAACATGGTTGAGAAAAGAACCTCAACCATGCAGGTCTTGCTGATGAAGCAAGGAGGATCCACCTTATTCCCGTAATCATTTGTGTATTGTATTTGTGCTAACAATGTAGGGAATTGAAGGTGAAGCATACTCTCAGGGGGAGAACCTGAGAAGTAGTGAATGCTGTCAACTCTTGATAGCGAAGCTGAAGAAGTTTCCATCCTCAGTAGATTCTTCAATTGATATTCAAGGATTATGATAATGAAGGATCACTCTTGATGAAGATGATGAGGAGTGTTTCCCTTGAGGGGGAGAAAAATGAAGAAGCCTCCATAATCACTATTTCAATCAATATCAACTCCAGGTGGACTCAAAAGCAGTTATTCTGTGAATTTCTTGAAGAACACACCAATGGAGAAGGTATGTCATTTCTCAATCTCTATCCCTTGGTTTCTCAGATCAAAGATTATTTTACAAAGGGGGAGTAACTGAATTGATCAGTGACATAAATAGAATGGAAGTGCCCCGAGGTCACTTATCCTGCCAATTTCACTTGAATATATTTGATCCACATGTTGATGTGAGTACATGAGTTTCAGGTTGGTTTTTCTCTATCATAGTGATTTTTCTTATGCCTGAAATAAATGTGGTAAACCCTTGAAGACAAGATACATGAGTTCTCATCTCATGTTGGTATCATGATCTGTGAATAATGGACAACATTTTTGACTTAATCTAAACCTCTTGTTTTCTACATCGAGCATTGCTCAAGTAGACTTAGAGTGAAATGATTAATGAGACTTTGCTTAAGTGAGGATTGATACCCTCCCTACCATGCACTTTGTATTTCTTGTCAATAAGGGGGAGAGAAAGTGAAATGAAGAAGATTCTCATTTTGACATTGACGGATTCATTTCAGAAGATGTTTAAGGTATTGACAACAAAATACAAAGGGGGAGATTGTTGGAACCACTTTGTGTATAAGGTTGTATTTGTTGTCAATAGTTGTCAATGCAGATCAAAATGAAGGTGATCATGAAATACTCCGATGAAGTAGAGGAGTGGTTATTCAGACGATTGTTGTACTGATCGGAAGTTCAAAGAACATGTGTCAAAGGTGATACATGTTGGAACCACTTTGTGTATAAGGTTGTATTTGTTGTCAATAGTTGTAAATGATGATCAAAATGAAGGTGATCATGAAATACTCCGATGAAGTAATGGAGTGGTGATTCAGACGATTTTTGTACTGATCGGAAGTTCAAAGAACATGTGTCAAAGGTGATACATTGTTTACAAAAATGCAGAATGTGAGGTATAATCCATCCAAGGATGATTAAAGAAGAATGAGAACCATGGGCTTTGATGAATACCATGCAATTCCTCATTATTGCATGAGAACCATGCAAGAGACTTCTTGACGAATTGAATCGGTTTGCATGAAGTATATCATGATGGTTGATGAAGAAGACAATGTGCCAATGATTGGAATTCTATGATTATCGTGAAAGGATTGGAATTCTGTGATAGCCATGCACATCACATTGTCATAAAAGATGATGATGCTAAAGTTGTTCCTTCAAAGAATACATATCACAATAGTGGAGGCTGTGATAAAAGCAGAAGAGTTGCTGAAGTATACAGATCACCAAGAAGAAGCATTGTTGAGGTGATCGTGCTTGTTGACAAAGAAAACAGACGACATACAAATTTGTTAACAATGGAGATTCCATGGTGGCATGTCGAGTTCAAAGATTGTGGATAATGATCCATGTTTTATTCATGGAACATCGACAAAGGAATGGATGATCTGGAGGCGGACTGAAAGAGCATATACAAGGTGGCGCCTTTTTCAAGTGTTTTCCAAATTTTTGGGGTCCAAAATTTGGAGGTTGGTGAGCATCGCGAAAAGTTGATTTCCAGGAATATCATAATTTAATATGGCAAAGGAATGAGTTTCGCGAAGATGGGATGCATGGACTGGATTTTGCGAAGACCAGAAGAATGAAGGCGGTGAGTCTTCGTGATTACGTCATGCTTCGCGATTACGTCAAGCTTCGTGAACGACAGAGGCTGGAGAGCTTCGCGGCGATGAAGGTCTTTGCGAGGGAGCTTTGTGAACGACAGAGGCTGAAGCACATCGCGGCGGAGAAGGGCTTTGCGAGGGAGATTCGCGGTGAAGGCAGGAAGGTATGTTGACGGTGATCCTTCGCGACTACATCATGTTTCGCGAATGGAAAAGTGCCATGGTGCTTCGTGATTTGAACAGAATTCCGGCGGAATCTTTGGAGCTTCGCTATTTGAGATGACGTGGCGTTGACTTCGCGCAGAAGGGTCGAGGGTCGGTGGAATCGCATATAAATAGAGGCTGACCCCCTCAAGAGAAGGAGAGAGAGCTCTCAACGAAAAACCATTGCTCTCGGTTCGCAAAGGTCACTCGCGAAGGCAGTTTGCTTCGCGAAAGTTGAGCTTCGCGGCGGCTATCCTAGCTCCGCGAAAAGGTTTCGCCCCGCGTTGGCTCATTGAGCTTCGCGAAGAGGCAGGAGCTTCGCGGCGGATTTCCTTGCTCTGCGAAAAGTCGCGTGCCCCGCGTTTGCTCAGTGAGCTTCGCGAAGAGGCAGGAGCTCCGTGATATCCAAGCATTGCGAAGGCTGGAGCATCGCGAGAGTGCTTCGCGATTGAGCTTCGTGAAAAGGCAGGGGCTCTGCTCAGAATTGCTTAAGCTTTCCAAAATTGGGAGCCGTGCAAAGTAGGGTACTTTGTGAAGACCCTTTCAGATGTTGTTAGCCTAGTGGACAGGGGAAAAAGGAGTATTCATCAGTGGATGAAATCTGGACTTTGATAGAGCATCATTTATTGAGAAATCACACAAGTGATTGTCATTCAGGCAAACAAGGATAGGGAATCTAGTGCATTCAGTCATTGCACTAAAGGAGGATTGAACTGAAAAGAGCATCAACTCTGAACTCTGATGTAAGCAAAGTCTCATGCTGAACAGGAGACACAGAACTTCATGTCTATCCATTGAAGAGACCTTCATGTCTATAAACCGAGTGAGACTTCACCAACGGCGGTGAGCCAGGGGGAGTCAATGGGAGTGACCCGTGGGATGTAGTGAGCTATCCCTGAACAACTGTAAAGGCAGTGGGCCTGGGACAGAGTGTCTGTACCTGAACACTTGTGTAATCTACACCTAGTGAAGCATAGTGGATTTAGGTACGACCGGAAACCTGTCGGCGTATACTCCTTGGACGTAGCCCTTAGTGGTGAACCAAGTAAAAATTGATGTGTCATCTGTCTCTGCATGTGAATGTTTAATTGCTGATCATATCCATCATACAGGTTTAAGTAGTTCCTACCAACGTGGGAACAAGATCCACAACTTAAAGAAGAAAAATTTTCCACCCTGATTCACCCCTCCTCTCTCAGGGTGTCCCGAGGTCCTACAATTTATTTTTGGCTCAGATATACCTTGAATATTAGGATTATTATTTTTAATAATAATTTTAAGAACTCTAACTATTTATGGGTTAGAAATCCCTTAACAATTCAAAAGGAGGGTCTTCATTTAAACTTTTTTTTGGAGAAAGAGCTACCTTTCTTCTTCCCACCATAATTTTTTTATTGGTTGATTTTTAATGGCCAATTATTTTTTATCTTCCACATCTGACCTATTTATTTTCCTGGATGTGACAGGACATGAATAATCTACACCAATCCCTTTCTCTTTTATACTATTTTCTATAGTACATAGATCAATTGAGGTGTTAACATCACTACCTTTGGAGACTTAGAGAACTTGATCATGAAAAGGCTCATTCTGGTTAAGCATTATATTGTCTATATCACTTCTTTTGAATATAATCATTTCATTTGGACAGTCTATGTCAGTATTACATGATGCATCATTTTTCTCATTATTGTCCTTAGAGGTCATATAATTATGAACATTTGAATTCACTTTTAGATAAATCTAATTCGAAAATTCATTATGTTAAACATTGTTTCTAATAGAAATAGAATCTGCCAGCGTAGATGAATGAGGTCCATCCATAACCTGGGGTTCATCATTTAAAGGGTCCACCATATGTTGAGTGTTTCTAGACAGATCAGGTGATATGGATTTTAAAACTAACTTATCAGAACAATCACCTACATTAACAGAATGGGTGTTAGATCCCTTAGTATTATCCTTAAAAGTGAAATGAGAAGGTTCTGTAACACTGTCCTTTGGTTGGGGGATATCAGTAAACCATTATTTCTCTTATGATCCAACTTTGTGTTTTTCATGCAGAGATAGAAAATGTTTTACAATTTCATGTGAAAAATATAGAGAAAAATAACCATCCTCGTCATTTGAAATTCCATTCTGGGTTATAATTTTGGATAGCCAATAAATTATCTAAATTTCTTGAACATTGTTTTCCCAGATACAGTTTTTACAGATCATATGTATTCTATTTTTCAAAGATATCGAGATTTGTAGAAGTTGGATTCATTAGATTCTTAAACCATTTTAAATATCATGATATTTACTAAAAATAATTCTTGTAGGATTAAGGATGAATCTAACGTTAAAGGGATCAAAAAATATAGTGAAGTTTGAAATTAAGATGTTTAGATTTCTAGAGAGTTTTGTACCCTCCATTTGTAGGAGTAATGTATAGTTTTGGAACCCTATGTATTGAATAAAACATATGTGTCCTTTACTCTACACTATTGGAAAAGTATGGATCATCAACCCTATGTTTGAGGAATGCAAAGTATTGTTTATCAACCCTATGTTTGTGAACAACCATACATTTTCAACCCTAGATTTTGATTTTGTTGTTACATGAAGAAACCCTATATTTGGATTTTTTCATTACATGATGGAACTATAACTTTTTCTATTCAATGATGGAGTTTTGAATTAATGATATTTTCTGTGATTTCTGCAACAGTCTTGATAGAAGTAAATATCATTTTAATGCTGTTTTATGAATGATTCAAAAGAAGATGGAAATGGTTTTGGGGCTCAGCTTCGATGATGACTCTGGTGCATAGGTATGTTTTCATGATACCTCCATGAAAATCCCTCATTTATATGGTTCCATATTACTAGGAGGTGTGGATTCTAATGGAGAAATCCATACTATATTGGAAATTTGGTGAGATCGATGAAAAACGCTCAAGGGGACCAGGATGAATATATCTGAGTCAAGGGCTCATGAGGCATTGAACAGATCAACACAATTGGCAGTAATAACTATGGGCAACATGCGTCTCTAAGCTTTTAATATAGTGGTTAAAGAGGCTTTGACTGGGACAGGTGTTTTTCGATCCAAGGTGGTTGGTTCTGCATCAGAGTTTTCTGATATGAGTGACATAAGCTTGGATCTAGTCAGATCTGGAAGGATTCTTTCTGAAGCACCTATCAGAGCGAGTAGTGAGCGTGTTTTCACGATGGTGGGTGGTTCAAGGATACATGGAGTAGATGTAGTAGGGGTTCCCTGTATGGGTAGAACACATATGGTTGACGTCGTCCTAACCATAATTGGTGCACTGACTAATTTTCGTATGGTTACAGTGACCAACACAGATGGCACACATATGTATTTGGTAGGGATGACAGATGGTGTGGTTGCAGTGGAAACTGAGGTGTTACCAGATGGTGCAGTTGTAGTGGAATCTGAACATTCTATCTTAGTGAATGATGCAGGAAAATGTGCACTTGGTCCTCCCATGTCTAAGAAATCAGGTAAATTGAAATCCCTATTTGGTACTGCAGAAGCTGAACATGTCCCCAATGAAAAATAATTCTTACTTAAAGAAATTGATTTTGAGTGAACAATTAAGAAAGGAAAAAATACCCGTGTGAATTCTAATAAGGAGTAAATTATTTACATATTCAACTTTGTGAATACTCCATAATTGTGAGGCTTATTCTTCCCTCTAGAAGAATATCCTGGATAGTTTATGAATTAGTTCGGAATCTGACTTCTATATGGTGGTTTTCTGGTTGAAGATGTATCCCCTAGGATGCAGTTTCTTCCACATCATTTTCTCATTAGAGGATATAAAGCACAAAGCATGTGGTATTGGCTCAATCGCCTTAAAACCAGGTATGATATGCTTTCAATAGTGGTACTTTCGCTTTAATCCATTTTACATTTAAAATACTAGCTCTCAGGTTTGGATCAAAATTATTGGTCTTAATTAGATCTTATAGAATCCCAAGATCTTATTTGATATTACCTAAACTATAGGAATTCTAATCAAAATGGATAAAATTACCAATACTGCTAAATTTGGTCATTATACTAGGGTCCTCGTGGAAATTGATTTAAGCTCTTTCTTGATTCATAATGTTGTTCTCTCGGCATTGGATGATGGTATATCTTTAAAGGTGATATATGAATGACTTATTATTTTATTTTTGGAGTGTCATACTATTGGTCATGTCAAGGAAAAATGTCACAAGGATGTGGTTGGCTCCTTTTTCTCTTTAAAGGGACATCATGAGGATTCTTGCAGAAATAAATTGAACAAGAATTACACAAAAAAAAATGTGGATCCACTTGGAGACAGACAGTCTATTCTTGTCAAGTAATTGAAGGTAGCATAGGTGACTGATGGGTCAGGGTTAGGAATGGATCTGATGCTGGTGCCTGAGCACTTAGAGCATCCTCAAGCAGATGAAGGAAACCTCACACCCAGAGTGTCTCCTGAGGAGCCTGCTCCTACAATTGAGGAGAAACAAAATTCAAATGATGATGGGAATTTATCAAAGATTCAAGATAAAATTAATAAATTAAGGGAAAACCAAGGTATTCATGGAAAGTAGGATGTTGTTGAGGATAAATCCCCCCAAAATAAATCTTATAGTCAGGCTTTTTTCAAAGGAAAAAAATGTTTTTGTGGATGAATATGGTTTTCCATATGTTCCTTTTACGAATGCGAGATGTAGGAAAGACTATTCCTATCTGAAGCCAACTATGGTCACTAGATCTCATGACCCCTTACCTGATTATGACTGGTATGGTGATTGTGATGATTCTTATGATTTTGATATTTGATCTTCCTTGGTTTCTCTTGGAAGGAGGGCACAAATTCTTGTATTAACTCATCCATCTCCTTTTTTTGTTTTCCTAATTTAATAAAAGGGCTATGCCCTAACTTTTTTGTTATGAACAATTCAAATAATCTCATTCATTAGAAAAAAGTGTTCTTAATTTTAAGGAATTTTATGACTATCACTGAATGATTTGATTTAAAATATTCATGATTTATTATGCTAATAGTTTTCGGGAACTATTTTGACCATGTTTAAATATTTTTGAATGGATTTAAACTGAAGCTTTAAATCATATAACACTGCTATTATTAAGTATCAATTATTTGAGGAGTTTTTAAAATTATTTTGAATTCAATTATTAGATATTTATTCTATATGAAGAATCCAATTGTGTTATTCTATTATTGTGATATTTATAAAGGCTATTGAATCAATTTATATTGAGTATCTGAAGGAAGAGGATTTAAGAAAATGCTAGATATTTATTCTATATATATCTCTCCCTGTAAGAAAAAGAAAATATATGAAAAACAGAGGAGATGTAAAAACTGTTAAAAAAATAAAGTGGTGAAATATTTTCATTCATCGGCTTTTCATTTTTAAGAAGAGAGAAATATTATTTGTACATACTTATTCTTTCATGGGGTAAAGAAGAAAGAATAATGAACCACATTTTCTAATATATTTGTTACTGATTAAAGAAAATGAAACCTACACATTATTAAAAACTATTTTACTACTATTGTGCATTATTGAAGATAATCTACATCTATCAGTTACTGTTGAAATTGTGAGATAAACCTTTTTTACAACAAAAATCATATCATTGATTTCATTGGGAGTATTAGCTGCTCAGACTCAGTCGCAGTGGAGTATTAGCTTCTCAAACTAAGATGTTGATATTTTGGTTACCAAAAAAATATATAGAATGCCATATAAAATCTATATAATCTTTCAACTTCCAGTACCCAGTTGTAGAGGTCTTCGTATAATAGGACTTACTAGTGAAAATCACCAAGCTCATGGATTAGAGTGTTGGTGGAGTGAACTAGGGTATTTCTAAGCCCTAAACCACTATACATTGTTTTATTATTTTTCATTTATTTATTTCCATTTCCTGCTCGACTTTAAGAGAGAAGGAAATGATGACTTCATTTTATGGGGGAAATCTTACTTTTTTTAATATTTATAAAGGACATAATTAACCCCCTTGTGTCTTTATCATCACCATTCCAACACAAAAATATCTCCATACACTCAATGCATGAACTTGATGACCATCTATGACCATCCATGAAATGTGCCTATCCTAGAATGTGATCAACAGAGGAACTTTCATATATACATTTGATATCATCCTTATTTTTTATATCTAATTTAATAGATTTTATAAACTATTTTTCAAAAAACTATAAGTAGAAAAATGCGGTAGACAAATATCATTCCTAATTAAGAATAATAATGAAAAACGAGGTAAATAAATAGATGAGATTGATGTTTTTGGATTAGTCTATCAATTTACTATTTTAATGATCTCCAATAATGTTTAATTTATTTATAAACAATTTTACGTATATGTTTTGTGTTGAAAATCCCATAGAACATATTCTTTAATGATATTTTCAATTGACCATGTGATTTGAAGGATATATTTAAAGACAATTCATTTAGAGGATGAACCACTTTTTATTCTTTTTTTTGTGCATTTATTTTTTTAATAGTTAAAGTGTGACAAAATCTTTCCAATTGAATCTAGAAATGAAACAAACCACAAATGAAATAGGATATAAATAAAGAAAATGAGAAATAAAAGGATCAATTAATGAAAAGTATGCATATGAAAAAAAATATACACATTCATGATAAAAAACATTGAATCAATAAAGGTTGATGGCAAGTGGAGCTCTATCCTACCACTTGGGACATCTCTTACGAGTATTCCCTTATGTGTGACAATTGTTGAATTGTATTCCCCCCTATTGTTGAGGTCAGTTCATCTTATTTCTCATATGAGTAGACTTTGTCCATCTATGATGATGAAACTAGGTAATATCAGAAACCATAGTCGGTTGATGAGTAGGAAAGATAAAAGTATGAAACATCACAAAAAAAATTCTAATTAAAACCTGAAATGTAATGAACCATTAATAAAAAAATCAAGAAATGAAAGACTTAATGAATGGAAAATCCATAGTATGAAAACTAGAAATATTAGGGGCCACAATCAGCTGATCAGTAGGCCAGGTAATAGAACAAAACTCAACAACTAGAATCCAAGGTACACTATAAGAGTGAACTACAGTGCTTACATGATACACTAGGTCAACATAGGATTCCCATGACATGGGCACCAATGCCAAAGTTATGATAGTATGTGGAAAGGGATATCTCAATGCATGGAAGTTACCACAATCGTATTACCTATTTTCCAATATGACCACTAGCACTCAACCATTTTTGCCTATGAGTGGGTCATGAAACTCTGTTACCTGATAGTGGATTTGTACCCTGTCAAAGGTTCAAACAAGAAATGTTGATGCACCATGAAATATCTGATCAATGGAACTTTGGAAATGATGACCAATAAACATTCCATTTTACATAAAAGGATAGGAATTTTGGGACCGCTCAATAATGTACATCACACATCTATAAAATATATCTTATACTAACCCTGTGATCAAAAGTTTACGCACACCCTTGAAGACATTATTTACCCACTCCACAATTTTAGTGGTCATATGGCCATATAATCTGACACCTTCAAATGATAATGAACAATTGTAATTTGAAATCAATAACATATGATCATACACATCATTATTATCCCTTTAAATTTATTTGAGATGTTCACGAAACTTTTCTTATAGGGCATGATAAAACCATAAGATAATAATTAATTTAAATGGATGTTACATTTTTATCCAAAAACAAATTTAAAAAACCTACACAACTTGATGACCACCTTCTTTATTGCCTCATATCTGAAATGATTATTCACATTACTATTAATATGTCTAATCAAATATCAATGATAAGAATTTGGTTGTCACCATGAAACTCCATCACTATTAATGGCCAATATTATCACTCAATGATTATCAGATATCAGAAATACTCCATGTATTTGTGTGACATAAATACATATACTTTCTAAAAACCAGATTCATGATTCAAAATTATCCTTTTTTAGTAATATAAAATGCAAGTAGGGGAGGAGAAATATTATCGTCCCATGTGGTAGCAATAATTAGAACACCTATATACTTTCCATAAAGAAAAGTTTCATCGACTAGAATGAATTTCTTATAATACAAAAAAGTAGTGATGCATGGACTGAATTCCTAATGTGGCCTATGGAAATTCACCTTTGTTTGATTAACATGGTGATATGGGGAGACATACTCAACAATTTCCAAATGATAAATAACTTGATTGTTTAGAGACAACAATCCCATAAACTGTGACAATATAGCTTCAACTAAAAAAACTTCTTATTGAACCCCCTTTCATTAAAATTTTACTCACATGAAAGTGAGTGGGTCTAGGAGTTTTATATAGATTAATTTTTTTATAAAGAGACGCAGTTCCTTACATTCATAGAGAGTGGGATGATAACATGTCATCAATAAGGAACCGAAAATGAAATTATCAAAAATTATGTAACTGAAAAAAATACAACATTCAATTTAAATCATACATTGGTTGGTCATCTCAAGATCATTCAATTATTAAAAATGAAATAATAAAATATAGAAAAAATACAACATGAAAGTTCAATCATATGTTAGATGATCATCTCAAGATTAGTCATCATACAAGATTACCAACATGTTTTTTTGAGATAGTTATTATGTTCTACATCTTATATCATTACCTATAACTATATTTAATAAACAACACACACACACACACACACAAATCTATTTATAAGCATACTTTCCTAATGATTTGTAACTCTGGCACGTAGAAAACTATAACTAAAACCTTGTTCGATATAATTAACCTCACTGTTGAGGTATATTGATGCTGAAATGATTACCAAATAAAATTTAATAAAAATTTATATATATTTATACCACATCATAAAATGTTTAATATATTTTAATTAGTTATAAATAAGTAATTGTGACTTGATCTTACGACTTTTTGTATGGATTATTTTATCATTATTCGATAAACCAAACAAAACTTTGAGGTGAACTATTTAAGCCTTTATTATCGCATATTTCAACAACCATATGTCTCCATTAAATCATTAATGTTTCTTATCAAATGTATATTTATTAAAATGTTTGTCACATGAAATTGAGGGGGTCTAGGGGTTTGAGAAAGATAACATTTTTTATACAGACATGTAAGTCCATACATACTTATCGGGAGGAATGACATGTAGGTCATCAACGAGGAAAAAATGCAATTATTACAAATTATATGACTACATACACAAAAAATGAAATGAAATCTCAATTATTCATTGGTCGGTCATTTCAAGACCATGCATCCCAAAATACTCTCAATATGTTTTTGGGGATATTTATTATATTATACATATTATACCATTACATATAACTATAACTAATATATAACAAATACCTACATAAGTATCTATATATTTATATCACCTACTTTCAAACATTTCAATATGTGTATATATATTTTGGTTGATTAACTTTATTTACCTATATGTGTCGAATATTATAATTTAAATTTATTTTACTTTAGATATAATATACTATAATATATACATATAAATATATTTAAATAATATAACATACATATATAAAAATTTAAATATATTCAAATTTATTTATTAATATTATAAAATATAATTACGTATACGTTTATAAACAACTATAGATTTCTAAAAATAATAATTATTAATTTATACATAAATACTAAAAATATTTTTAAAAATAAATTTAATTAAATTTTATAAATAAAATTATTACAATTTAAACTTACATAATGACCATTAAAATATTAAAAACTTATGTTATTTTCAATTTTATAAAATTACATTTTTATATATAATTTTTTTACAGCATGTCTTACTTCCATAATTTAATAAATTATATTTTATACATTATTCCAAGAATAATAATTATTTATAACTATAATAATTTAAAATTATTATTTATAATAAACTTTTTTATACCATTAACAGAAATAATATTATACATATATTTAAATAAATTTAAATATGATAGTTAATATAACAAATATTTTTTTTATAAATAATTATTATAATATAGTCTTTATAAAATATTTAGTGATATTCACTTTATTTAACTATTTATATGAAATATTATAATTTAAATTTATGTTAATTTATATGTAATGTATAATATATACATAAAAATATATTAAAACCTAATTACTCACCATTTAAATTAAAAATATATACAATTTTATAAACAAGAATATTTCGCAAAATATAAATCATATTTTATACATAAAATTTAAATTATAAAAACACAATAATTAAATTTCTTAAATCATTAAATTAAAACTAAATCATACAAAAATCAATAACTCATTCAGAAATTAAATCATACAAAAGATAATAATTTATAAATTCATCCATCCCAACATCTATACATCGATACATATTAAATAAATAAATTATAAAAAAATAAATAAATAAAAACATTTAAAAAATTTAAAAACTTAATTAGGAATTTTATTTTCTTAAAAGATAAGAATATATGTAGAGAAAGAAATCCAAAAGAACCTTTCAGTAACATACAGGGCATAAAAATCAAAAATAGATGGGGGAGGCACCTCCATTTATATTTTTTGGTGGCCAGGAGGCATGAACCCCGATCATGAATGCCTCCTTTGTAAATTTTTTGAAGTAAGTTTGAATGAGGTTCATGCTTCCTTAGGGCCCGGAAGAGAATCATGAACCCCATTGTTAGATTTAAACCCTTTCATGAATGCATGTCCTTGTTTAAATTTTGGTCAAACTTCCTTTTTTTTGGTTAATGAAGTAGTTATTGGGTGTATGGAAAGTTTTGGGGGTATTCTAGGGATGTGGGACATGAAAGGAGGATAATAGATGTCAAACAGTGCGTAACGCATGGTTGGTGTCTGGTAGGAGCAAACCATATGCCTGATCCAGCAAACCGTGTGGCTTGGGGACCTTTCCGAATAGTGGCTAGTGTATGCTTACCACATGGTTTTTCAAACAATATGGGTGATCCCAGGAAATCATGTGGCGTGGGTCTTCTTGGATAGAAGGAGCTCAATGATTGGCTCATGGTTTGAAAAAATGTACAGCCAAATTTTGTAGCCATTAAAAAGTGGGGTTTTACTGATTTTCCCTTATGATCCTATTTCTTTCTACACCGATTTTTCCCCATTCAACCCCTTTCAGCAAGGGTGATAAACTAGAAACCCCTTCCTCCTCCATTGGTGATTCTCTTTTGATTCTTGGGCATTTGAAGTTCCATTTGGTGCGAATCAATTCTCTAGGTGATTCTAACACTCCTCCTTGCTCTATTTTATGGATTAGGGATTGTAGAATCTATCAAATCCTTTTGAATCCATAAAACCACCAATTTTATAGAAGATTATTTATTGGGACTTTAAAGGGAGTTTGGGTTCAAATCAAGGGATGTTTTTGGGCTAGTAATCATCTTTGAGCATGAGGTGGGTGGTATTTACGTTTTTCCCATAGTCTTGATGTTTTATATGTGTATGTGGTGGTTCCCATGTGTTTCCATATTGAGTTTATTTTTCTTTATTTGTGGAAAGTGTTTCGGAACATAGATTGAGTTGTGAAACCCTCCATGTAACCCATTGGGTTCATTGGTGATATGGGACCAAACCTGGGGCTAACCTTGGGGTATCCTGAACCCTTAAAATGGTGAAATGAACTTGGTAACATTGAGATAAGGTAAATACGAGAGCGATGGGATGTAAAATTGTAAGAGGGTATGTGGTCTTGGTTAAAGGGTAAATTTATTTGATTTCACATTATATTGATGAAGTTCCCAAGGGGATTTTAAAATCGTTTTAAAGATTTATTTTGAGTTTTGACCAAACCATGGGTTTTAATGATGAAATTGATGTGTGAATGTGGGAATTGTTTTGAAAGGAGGTGTTGACCTCAAATTGTTTGAATAGGGGGTTTTATAAATAGATTTTAAATGATGATTTGAAATGGGGGGCAATGTCCCCTTCATTGAAAATATTCTTAATGATTGTTTTGAATGGGTAAAAATTGAAGTGAAATCCTTAGGAAATGTTTTGATTTTTCAAATAGAAAGACCCATGTTTTAAATGGGGTTTCAAGATGATTCCTAATGACTATTTTGAATTGTGTTTATTGTAAGGATATAGTTTAAATGGTCCGATGAGACTATAGAAATTGAAATGGCATAATGGTTAGTGAGATAGAATCCATATAGATTATTTTCACATGTTAATGGGATCAGGAAATGAACTAAATAATGAATTTACTTAGTTGAAGATATAACATAATAGGATGTTTAACATGATGTGAAAATGGGTTAAATAGAATAAGGTGAATGTGTCAAAAGACTCAAGAGTTTGTAATTGAAATATGTGATTGGGTTAATGCTTGTGAATCAATGAATATACTAAATGGGCTATTGTATGAAAAAAAGAGATGGGTTAAATGGGATAATCAAATTAAATGGTAAATGTGTTAAGGGGTTAAAGCTTTATGATGATTCATATGTTGTATGAAATGTTTATTGGTTGTGTATTGTTTGTGATATGGTATTTGTGGTAAATGGATAGATAAGCATGTGCACATGGATTGGTGGTGTGGTATAAAGGACTGAGGATCCTCCAACACATTGGGTTGAATAGAGGCTCTAAAACCCATCCCTGGAATGTATGGGTTAGGGAGTCAGATTAATCATCTAGGCCCCTAATAGTTTCATTAAATGATACTACATGGACTGAGGCTCCAAGGTAAGTGTGATGGAATTTATGATACTACTTGGACTGAGGCTCTGAGGTAAGTGTGATGTATTATTTATGAAATTATTATCCCTAGTGAGATGTAGAACTTTACTTATTCCCTTATGCAAGGTATTTGATCGGCATAAGATATAGTTTAATTGATGTAAATGCCTAACCCATGGGAAAAATGATGAGAATGATTAAGTGAATATTGTTAACTAATGGCTATGTGGTATTTTGTGATTAGTGAACACCCCTTGTGTCTAAAAAATGTATACCCCTTGTGCCTTGGCATAGAATCCTAGTGTGACCTGAGATAATATTTTTGCACTACTAAAAATATGCCTTTTCTCAGCACTAAAAACGGCCTTTAACCACGCTAGAAAATCACTGTTAAAGCTGGTGAAGATAAAGGGGGGGGGGTCCCCTTTATCGACACTCCAAAAAACGCTAATAAAGACCCATTTTATCAGCGCTAAAAAAATTGCTCATAAAAGGGGTCTTTTATCAGCGCTAAAAAAGAAGCGCTGATAAATGGGTCCTTTATCAGAGCTTTCTTTTTATCACTGATAAAAGACCCCTTTTATCAGCACTCTTTTAGGTACTGATAAAAGTAAAAAAAAATTAAAAAAAATAAAATAAAAAAATAAAAAAAATCTGCCAATCGGGGGGGGGGGGATTTTATAGCGCTTGAGACCCACTTTTAACAGCACTTTTCTAACCCCTCCTATGCCCGCACACTCCCCCTCTACCCTTTATCAGTGCTATCCCCCCAAATCCACCCCCATGCGCGGCCCCCTGCCTCCACCGGGTTTTGAACTCGAGACCCCCCTGCGCGCCTAAGCCCTTACCACTCCTCTATTTTGATTTGTTTTCCATTTCATTATATCTCTATTTTTATATATATATATTTAGTTATATTTATTCGTATAGTAATATATATTTATATTAATATATATATATATATAGTTATATTAATATATATATAGTTATATTAATATATATATATTTATAGTGATATTAATATATATATATATATTTATAGTTATAAGAATATATATATGTAGTTATATTAATATATATATATAGTTAGATTAATATATAGGTATATAAATATTCATATATTTTTATTTTAAATAAAATGGATATTAGTTATTATTTAGATAAAGCTAATATATTTTATATGTAAATATATTTTATTATTTATATCTATAATTAAATTTTTATGTGTGAATATATAAAAAATATGTATATATTATTATATATTTGATTATAAATATAAGTTCATTATAAAAAATGATAAAATTTAAAATACATAATATCAATATGAATTTAATACCTTGGAATAAATTCAGTCCCCACCAAAAGAAGCCAACAATACCCCCTTAAACGAGGCTGAAAATCCACAAAATGTTAAAAAATCGGAGTATCCCGACTAAAAACTCAGTTTTGGAGGCCTTATAGGACTTTTTTGTCCATAAAAAAGGTGACATAGGCTTTTCCTAGGTTATTAGTGCGTAGAGCTCATCACGGGCTTCGATTTGATATGCTGTAGAGCTCAAATGGACACCCGGGTCAAAAGTTATGGTCCTTTGAAGGTCGAGTTGCGTTTTCAACTTATTTTGGATCTTTTTTATTTTTTTATTTTTTTAGTCTTTAAATTGTTATTAAATGACTATTACTACATAATTATTGGTGAATTATTTATTAAAAATGTTTTTTAAATTTTTTTGTAAGCCATTTTCACTAAATATCTTATATATTAAGTGTAACTGTATATTTATAATTATCTAAAATATATTTAAAATTATATTTAAAATATATATATTATATTTATATCAATATAACCATATCTACATATTTAAATATTAATATATTTTTTTAATGATTTTTTTGGAAGTAGACCCTTTATCAGCGCTTTTAAAAAAAGCGCTGATAAAGAACCCCTTTGTCAGCACTACTAAAAATGCACTGATAAAGGGGTACCCTTTATCAGTGCTTTTTTCGTTAGCGCTAATAAAGGATGGCACTGGCCTTGCCCTGTTTTGTGGTAGTTTTGATTGGTTGAATCTTGAGAAATTAACAGATGAAATGGTTATTAGTTAATAAATTAAATGTTTTCTTATTTCCCTATTTACTTGTTGCACTTTATTATTCTCATACACTTTTTCACTAACTGGATACTACTTAGACACCATTAGTGGTGGCCTACTAAGTTGTACTCACACCATGCCCGAGTCTCCATGGCACTAGGGCAACCAAGAAGATGCTACTTTTTTTTTGATTAAGGTTCAGGATAGGGACTTGGTGTTTGGTTTTGTATGGGATATCAGGTTGCAGTACCGGAGGTCATGACCGGGTTGTCATTGTCGCACACTATCCAATTATTTGTTACTACTAGTTACTATACCTGTGGATATTTGTTTTTGGAATTACTTTTATTACCGGGTATAATCTCCATAGTGTTTCTCCATAGACCCGTGCTGCTATTCAACAACCTCTGGCATATGGGGAGTCATGCCTAAGGTTATATGATGACCCATATTGGGGTACTAGATAGTGGAATCTAGGTTGGGGATGTAATAAAGTGGTATTATAGAATATATTTTTTCTTACTGTTTTGGGAATGGTAGATAGGAGACTGTGA
The DNA here is from genome assembly GCA_963277665.1 of Viscum album. NCBI lineage: Eukaryota > Viridiplantae > Streptophyta > Magnoliopsida > Santalales > Viscaceae > Viscum > Viscum album. The sequence goes on along the minus strand of OY728153.1, from coordinate 1,162,622,548 downwards.
TCTTCTCAGTTCCTAGTAATGAGCTTGTGTTAGGGTCTTGAAGCCCCATGTACAAGAAAAAAAATCCAATTTTCCATGGGTGTGAATTGATTGTCAGTTTTTTTATTTTATGTTTGATTGTTATTTCCACCTTTGGTGGCTCACTTTTATGTGATGTTATTGATTTATGAGTTTTATCACTTGGATCGGTATGGTAAGAGATGGTGTGTGAGTTCATAAATCATTCATGGAACATAAGATCTATAGGTCATTTTAATTTTTCCTATAATTGATAGTACCTTGCAATTCATATGTTTTTAGTGTACATTTCTTCTTGTGGATTTTTCTTATTGATATTTCGTTGAAATTTTTGATAAAGGAATTTTTTTTTTGAAATGTGAATTTGAATAAATATTGTATTTTTAAATGTTGGGTTAATAAAAAGGTTTTCAAAAATGTACATTCTTTGGTATTAAAAAGGTAAGATTTTGAAATATAGAATCTTTGATTTTATTTAGTAAATTTTAATTATGAATGGGCATACAACATGATGAAACTTATAGTGATACTGGAAATGGGTATCCCTAGTGTTGTGATAGAACCATTTGTATGGGTGGTTTGAGAAGTGAGAGTTCCCTAGTTTGAGACCTTAGTTTTGGGTCATGAGGCTTTGTTGGGTTTCATTGCATGGTAAAAGAAATGTGCTTTTTTTTTCTCTTCATATGGCTGTGACCATGGGTTATGAGTTGTAGTACGATAATGTGGATGTAGTAACTCTTAAGGGTTGTGATCGTGCAAGTTGGTGTTTTTGAACCTAGGGTGGTTGTTTGTCTCATGGTGCCGATGTATGTGTGCAGGTATTTTTGGTGTGAGTCATAGAGTAAATGTTTTCTAGGGGGCATTAGATGATATATGTTTTGGAGTGGGGGAAGGAGTGTTGCCGTGAGTATTGAGTTAGTTGAGGTTTGATGTGTAAGGATTAGAGAGATAGATCCAGTGACCATTTCTTGATGTGAATCTTGTTTATGAAGTTGGTACCATTTGATCTTTGATAATGACCTATGAGAGAGGCTGGCTGGGATGCTAGTGATTTTGGTTTTTTATGGCATTGGTGGATGTTTTGGACCTTGGTAGTGGAACACGAAGAGTGTTTCCTAGTGAGGGTTTGGCCTAGAGGGCTATGCGGGAAGGTTTATGGTTTTTAGTGAGGTGACTCGAGTTGGGGCTATGATTAGACAGCCTTGTGAGATTGAGGGAAGCCTCAAGGGGAGGTTATCCTAGCATTGTAGGTACGTTGAAATGCTGAGCATAGGTGGGTGTTTCATAAGTGGAATAAATACATAATTGGTGCTTTCTAAAGTGGTTAAAGTGTATGGTTATACTTTAGTTTCTTTCTCAGTAGGTATCTGAGTGCTTGTGGTTAGTTGTAAGGTTGGTTTGGAAGAGTCAAGGTCATTAGGATCATTGTAGTGTGGATTTAATAGTGTTTCATGGGGGAAATCGATGTTGATATTTGAAAAAACTAGAGATGGGTGACCAAGGAATAGATGGAAGCTTTTGGTAAAGAAGTGACACATGGGGTGTTGGTCACATGGTTGGGCTTGGTTATACAATGGTTGGTTCGTTGGATAAGAAGGTTGAGAATGAATCGATTCCAATGGTACTAACAAAATGTGTGGCATAGTTAGATGAGTGAGTGAGTGTTGGGCCTAGATTTAGTTATATATAACTCATGTGATCTAGATTCTGGCTTAGTGTGTTATTTCTATAAAGTGTGAGACCTTGAGGTCCTTGAAGAGGTCTATATGTGGGAACATTTTGGGAAAGATACGATGTTGTTGGGATGTATGAACAAGTGGTTTGAGAAAAATGCATGTTGTATTGCTGTATGATGATAGTGGGATGTATGAGTTATTCAAGAGATAGTTGGGTTTTAGATCAGTGTGGTGGTTGATGTGTTTCCATATTGATAATCAGGGTCATGCTGGAATGACTCGAGTGGAGTAATGGTAGTGATTCCTATGAGAATATTGGGTCACAAACACTTGTTAAAGGTTTGGGAAGTGGTAGTGAGTTTTGGTCAGAAATCCTATTTGAGTTATGGTGTTTGAATTTGGTTGAAATGATGCTAGTTAGGGAAGACTGAGACTGGAGGAAAGCTAAGTTGACCCCGTAGTAGAGGGTTACATCGATAATGGATGGTTTTTAGTAGCGTTTGTCGATGAATTCTTAGTGTACTTTTTACTCGTGAAGATCATGTCAATATCTTAACATTGTCTTGAGTGTGTTGAGAAGGATCTGGATTTATGCCTAGTGACTTGAATGTGTTTTGATTGTATATGGTATATCTTATAGGTTATGATCTTGTGGTTGAATATGTGTATTAATTTGGTGGATAGGTCACTATCAACCAGTTACGAGAGAGGTCCTCAGGAAGGACTAGATTTTAGTGAATGTCAGCGGTTACATTGTCATAAGCTAATAACTGGTATCAGTTGATGTTGGTTTTGTTGTTCTGGAAGAAACTAAATAGTCCTGTATAAGTTTGAGGTTCATATTATGATCTAAGTGTGATCCAAGGTGGTTAAAATTTATTGAGGAAAGCAGTGAGAACAATAATCCCAAGGCGGGGAATGGTATGTCATTCATGGATGAATGGAGAAGAATGTGGAGTCGATGTAGTGGAATCAAGATGCCAATGAGAAGCCTATAAGGTCATTTGTGGATTCCTTTTGGAAGCCCAGGTGGGCCTTTGTTTAAGGGTGAATGAAGCAGGTTGATGGACTTGGGATCAAGATGGTTTTATAGGTGATCTGAGTATTTGTGATGGGGCACATTGGTGGGAACTACTATAAAAATGGGCTTTTTCAGCGTTCAAAATGGGCTTTAGCAGAACTAAAAAAGCTTTGTAAAGCTCAGCGCGGATATAGGGGGGTCCCTTTTATCAGTACTCCAAAAAGCGCTGATAAAGGTAAAAAAATTAAAAAAAATAAAAAATAATTATATTATGCAGGGAGAGATTTTAACAGCGCTTGACCCCCCCCCCCTTATCAGCGCTTGGTGGTCTCTCGCGCACTGTACTTCCCGCACATCCTCACACGCGCACACCCCTTTGCTTTCACCCGAACTCAAACCTGGGATCTCCCCCCTTTCGCGGCTGCACCTTTACCACTAAGCCATTTCCTATTTTCTCTATTTAATGATATATCTATTTATTTATATATATATAGTTATATTTATTTGTATATTTATATAGATTCATATTAATATAAATATATTTATTCATATATTTGAATATATATATTCTTTCATATATTAATACATACATACATATATATATATATATATATTTAGTTATAATTTTTTATCCATATATTTATTTGTATATTAATATATACTTATAAGATTAGTTTTAAATACATTTATGAAATATGTTCTTTATGTGTGTTTATAAATAAATAAATAAATAGATAGATACATACATACATATATACAACACACACACACACACATAGACACACACTTGCAGACACATATATATTTTTGAATAAATACATATATATGTGTATTTGAAAAGCCATAAAATGTTTAAATGACCATAACTTATAATCCATAAGACCATTTCAACTCCAAAACCAGTTAAATCAAATAAAATGAAACAATATTCGATATGATATGTGGTACAGGCCTAACGGACATCCAGATCAGAAGTTATACTTGTTTGAATGGTAACAAATCGGGGTATCCCGACTAAAAACTCAGTTTTAGAGGCCTTCTGTGCCTTTTTTGGCCTTGAAAAATTTGACAGAAGCTTTTCTTCAAATACTAGCACATAGAGCTCATCACAGGCTTCGATTTGATATGCTTTAGAGCTCAAACGAACACCCGTATCAAAAGTTATGGCTATTTGGAGTTTGAGTTACATTTTCAACTTATTTTATATCTTTTATGAATTGTTTTTATTTTTTGTGTCTTAAAATTGTTATTAAATGATTTTTAATCAATAATAATTAAAAAATTATTAATTAATAATATTTTTAAAATATTTTAAAGCTATTTCCACTAAATTTATTATATATTAAATGTAATAGTCTATTTATATGTATCTAAAACATATTTAAAAAATATATATTATATTCATATCAATATAAATATACTTATATAAGAATAATTTATTTTTCATTATTTTTTTTGAAACATAATATTTATCACTGGTAGGAAAAAGTTATGATAAATCCCCCCTTTATCAGCGCTACTAAAAAAAGTGTTGATAAAAGGGTAGTGCTTCCCTTTCCCATTTTTGTTGTAGTGGGGTGTTGTAGAGTCGACAATGGTTGTAGGGAAATGAATTTTATGGTGGTGAAGCTTCACCAGAGGTCAGGGATGGACTCTAATAGGTGCACGTAGATGAGGGAGGTATGCCTTCGGTGAGAAGGATTCATGTCCAGGTAGTGGGGAAACATGCCAATAGTGGAATTTGGGTGTCAATGGAGTGAGTCGGCCGGGATGGTGTGACACAATTGGGAAAAAGGGAATGGATATGGTGGGTTTTAATCCATCTTCAGTAAGTGTTGTACTGATAATTACACTCTAGTAAGGGGAATGGGTTTTGAGTAAGAATCAGGTTGAATTTAGTTGATGTATGGATGATGAATGTGTGGTCAATCTTAGTAGTTTCAATGGAAAGGATTGGTGATAGAGTTTAGTAGTGTTTCCATGTATGTTTGGGTGTGGTGAGCTGGAAAAAACATCTTGTATGTTGTAAAAATTGAGTTGAGGTGCTATTAGTCCGCTTTTTGAAGGTGGAGGTGAACAAAACCAACTGATAGTGGTAGAGAGATAATGTATATGGTGTAGAACCCCATAGGGGGAAAGTGGTTGGTTGATGATGTCAACAGTAGTATGATTTGGATGGTTTTCGGTAGGATCCATCTTAGTAAAGCAGTGTTGGTGATGGTTGTTGGATTGGGTTTTGACCGGTTGGGATCTTCAGATGAAGGTTATGCTTGGGTGTACTTTAGATGTTTGGAAATGGGGTGAGTCTTTTAGGTATCTAGTTGCAGACCAATGTAGGTAGGGGAGTGTGGTTGAGATCTAAGTATTACTTAAGTGATGCCAATATTGGATCACCATTAGACTTTTGGAAACCATGTATGATGACACCAAGTATTTTGGGCTATGAATTTTAGAGATGATCATATCGAGGGTATTCCAATTAGACCTCAAAGGGTAATGTAGTACCTTATCAGTATCATTTTTTGTGGCGTTCTAGTGGTGTAAACCAAAAGTTCCTATGGTGTTTGATGTTACTAATTATTATTTGGAGGTAGTTGTGTCATTGAGAGAATCTGTAAGGTTTGGTCAGAGTGCAGTGATGGCATGGACATGTATGGGAGAAATATTTGAAAATAAAATTTTATTGGTGGGCCCTATTTCCCAAACTTTGGTCTTAGAGAATCATTAAGGTTTGGTAGTATGACTCAAGGATGATTCATTATATGGTGGTGAGGTTGTAAGATTCTGAACTTTCATGAATGAATGTACTTATTTAAATTTTGGTTAAACTTCCTTTATTTTGGATAATCAAGTAGTTATTGGGTGCATGGTAAGTTTTGGGGGGTAATATAGGTGTGTGAGACATTAATGGAGGAGAAAATAGGCCAAACAGTATGCAACACATGGTTGGCACATGGTTAGAGAAAATGGTGCACCGAACATAAGAAACTGTGTGGCTTGGGGAGCCTTTCAAATTACTTCTAGCACATGGGTACTCCATGTTTTTCCAAACCATGTAGGTGCTCTAAAGAAATAGTGTGGCATATCCTATCTTGGATAGAGGGAACTGTATGGTTGACGCATGGTTTGGAAAATCTTGTGGACAAACAGCGTAGCCTTTAAAAAGTGGGTTTTCCCCATTTTTCCCTTTTGATTCTATTTCTTTATTCCCAGATGTTTCAACCCATTCTACCCCCTTATAAAAAGGGTGAAGAACCAATGGCCTCTTACTCTCCATTTGTTATTCTACTTTGATTCTTGGGCATTTGGAGTGCCATTTGGTGATAATTGAAGTTTTGGGTGAGTCTAACACACATCCTTGCTTTATTTTCTGGATTAGGGATTGTATAATCTCCACTCTCCTTCTGAATCCTTAAAACCCTCAATTTTCTAGTTGATTCTATGTTGGGGCTTTAAAGAGAGTTTTATTTTGAATAAAGTGATGTGTTTGGATTAGTAATCATCTTTGAGCTTGAGGTAGTCAGTCTTTAAGATTTTCCCATAGTCTCAATGTTTTATATGTGCATGTGGTTGTGACAATGTGTTGCCTTGTTGTGTTTCTTTTTACTTGATTATGTAATGTGTTTGCTAATTAGATTTATGTGATAAACCCTCTATATACCCCATTGGGTTTGTTTGTGATGTGAGGCCAAGTCTAGGGATAAACTTGGGGTGTGTCAAACCCTCAAAACGGTGAAATGAAATAGGAAACATTGAGATAAGGGAAATTCGAGAGTGATGGGTTGTAAAATTGTAATCAGGTATATGGGATTGGTTAAATAGTAAATTGATTTTATTACATTTTATATTTATGAAGTTCTCAAGGGGGTTTTAAAAAGGTTTTAAATATATGTTTTGGGTTTTGAGCTAACCATGGTTTTCAATGATGAAATTGATGTTTGAATGTGGGAAATTTTTTGAAAGGAGGTGTTGAACTCAAATGGTTTAAAGCGTTGTTTTTATTAATTGATTTCAAATGATGATTTGAAATGGGGGTGTGTCTCATTACTTACAAAAATTCTTAATGATTGTTTTTGAATGGGTGAAAATAGAAATTAAAGCCTTAGGGAATGTTTTGGTTTTTCAAAGAGGAAGTCCCATGTTTTAAAGGGGATTTAAAGACAATTTCATATGAGTATTTTGAATTGTGTTTATTGACGTGGTGTAGTTTGAATGGTCTGATGGGACCATAATAATTGAAATGACGTAAGAGTCAATGATATATAACCCATAGTGATTATGCTGTCATGTTAACATGATCATGAACTAAACTAAATGATGAATGATCTTGGCTGAAGATATAGCATAAGGGGATGCTTGGAATGATGTGAATTTTTTTAAATGGAATAAATTGAATATGTTAAAAGAATAATGAGTTTTCAAATGAAATAGGTGAATGGGTTAATGCATTTGAATTTATGAATATGATAAATGGGATATCATATAGGAAAGTGGAATTAGTTAAATGGGCTAAGTAAAGTAAATGGTAAATGTGTTAAGTGGTTAAAATTTGATGATGAGTCATATGTTTTATGCAATGTGAATTGTATATGCTATGTGTATTGGTTGTGTATAGTTTTTGATACGGTATTTGTGGTAAATGGATAAATAATCATGTTAACATTGCTTGGTGGTGTGTGATAAAGGACTTAGGATCCTCCCACAGGTTGGGTTGGACTGAGGCTCTAAAATCCACCCCTGGAATGCTTGGGTCGGGGAGTCAGACTGATCCTCTAGGACCTTAATGGTTGCAATGGATGAGACTACCGGGAATGAGGATCCAAGGTAAGTGTGATGTAATTGATGAGACTACCTGGACTAAGGATCCAAGGTAAGTGTGATGTATTTTTTATGAAATGACTATCCCTAGTGAAATGGGGAACTTGATTTATTCCCTTATGCATGGAATTTGATCGACTTAGGCCATAGTGTAAATTATGTAAATACCCAACCCATGGTAAAAATGATGGGAATGATCAAGTGAATACTTTTAACTAATTTTTATGTGATAGTTTGTGATTAGTGAACATCCCTTGTGGTTAAAATCATGTGTACCCATTGTGCCTTGGCTTAGACTCGTAATGTGACCTAAGTTAGTTTTGTTGATTGGTTTAATCTTGAGAACTTAATGGATGAAATGATTATTAATTAATTACTTAAATGTTTTCCTACTACCCTGTTTACTTGCTGCACTTGATTATTTTCATACTATGTTGCACTGACTGGATACTTCTTAGACACTATTTGAGGTGAACTACTGAGTTGTACTCACACCTTTCTTGGACCTCCATGTCACTTGGGCACCCGATAAGATGATACTTATTTTATGATTCAGGTTCAGGATAGAAAACTAGTGTTTGGTTGTGCATTAGATATTGGGTGAGATCACATGAGTTCAAGACCGGGTTGGGACTCCGGTCTACGTTCGGGGTCTTGTGGTAGTTTTAGTTTGGGTTTTTGTTTGTATAACTTCCTGGAATGTAGTGTATTAATCATATTGCAATAGAAGGTGTTGTCTGGTCACTGGTTGGAATTGTCACACACTATCCATTTATTTGTTACTGATGGTTAATATACCTATTTATATTATTTCTACTGTAGAATTACTCTAATTAGCAGGTACAATATTCCCAAGGTTTCTCTATAAACCTGCGCTACTAGTTAGTAGAATCTGGTGTATGGGGAGGCGTACCTGATGTCATGTGATGACTTGGATTGAGGCACCAGAAATCCACCACCAGGTTGGGGACGTTACAACCACTCATACTTCTTAGTGAAAATGGTGAAGCATGAACGAGGCTCAAGCTTCTCCAAACCTTTTTCGAATACCAAAAACCACATCCCTTTAAAAATAATAATAAATAAACTAGTTAAACAAACTCAAATTACCCGCATCCATTAGGTAATTATATTAAATTACTGGAATGATTTGTGTTAGTTTTCATTTTTTGGAGTCTAAATGAGTAAAAAAGTTGTTGCCTAATTATTTAAAATCTAGGGCACAAAGCTTAGTTCCTCCTTTGATACTAGTTTCTTTTACACTATGTTTGGTCATGTCATAGTAAAATAAAATAAATGATTTCAAAATTCATAAAAGAAAAGAAAAGAAAATAAATTATTTTTATTTCTCTTCATTTTTTGTATCTGAAATTTAGTAAAATAAAATAAATTATTGTAATTTCTCTCCACCTTTTCTGGTGACAATTTTTAAACAAAAACGAAAGAAATTTCTCTGGTGGAAATGAAACAAATAACCATTGTTTAAAAATAACAAACACATAGGATTAAAGGGAATGATTTCTCAACATAAAAAACAAACATAGATTAGATCTCCCCTAATATCACACCAACCACTATGTTTTCCCAACATCAATAATTTATGTAAAATGAGACAAATAACCCTTTTGAAAAAATGTATTTTTTTTACCTTTTTATAACAAATAAAAAACAATAATTTTATTTTAATCAATCATTATCTTTCATATCATCAAAATTAGGTAAACAGCGAACAAAAAACATATATTAATACATATTTTAAAATTTTTAAAAAAATAATTAAAGATAATCAATACTATTAATTCAAGATAATAAAAGTTATATATAAATTATTAATATAATTTATTAATTAAAATTTATTAATTTAATATAATAAAAGATATTAATTCAAATTTATTAGTTTAAATTAAATATTAATTCAAAATTATTAATTCAAATTAAATATTAATTCAAAATTATTAATTCAAAATAATTATTTATTAAAAATATCTATTAATTAAAAATTATTTATAAATTATTTATAAATTATTTATGTAAATTATTAATTCAAGATAATCATAATTATTTACAATCAAAATTATCTATAATCAAAATTATTTATTAAATATTTATGATTATTTACATATACATAACTATTTATAATCAAATTTATTTATATATAAATAATCAAAATTATTTATATCTGATTGTAATTATTATTTTTAAATCACATTGAACTTAGCAGAATCATTTTTGATAATTTAAGTTTAACAAAATATTTACATGCACATGAAAATAACATTTTTCATTATTATTAATAATGAAAAATATGTTCATTTATATAGATATTAATTCAAAAAAATAGTATATCCATGAATAAGGAAAACATTTATCTATTTTTTATGAAATTGAATGCACAAAAACCTTGAATTTATCAATTAAATACATTTTATTTCCCATTATAAGGATCATATATAAATTATGAAGGAAAATATTATAACCATGAATGTTATCCCAAAGCTATTTCATAATTACCTCAAATATTTTTAAGACTTAAACATGAATAAAAAAACAACTCAATAAGGTCATATTGCTTTCAAAATGAAAACATAAAATAATCATAATGTAAAAAATTAAATGAAAAAAGCATGAAGTGGAATAACATGACATCTTGAAAGAATAATACTAGAGGAATATTGTAACAGTGGAGAAACTGGATGGTGTTTGGTTAAAGGGGGGGGGGGGTGATGTGGCAGCTTGAAAGAATGAAAAGCATGAAGTAACTATTTATATTGACATACAAGAATAATATGATATATTTTAAAAAATACTTCATCCTGGTGCACAATTTCCATCCAAATAATCCCAATTTTGGGATGAATCAAAATCAGTGGTTGAGGAGAAATCATTTTCTCCCCATTTACGCACCTAACACCTCCCTCTGTCACTTTGACCCCACCAGGTTAGGGAAATCAATTACAGAACATGTTGCCAGTCTGAAGAGAATATGTAACACAAATGAGGATCACTGCCAAAGCCATGGGGTGATTCAAATAACTCAATATAGATTAACTCATTGAATCCTTGTTGGCACATGTCATAGAGGCATCTTGATAGTAAATAAGATATACCACAATAAAAGAAAATATATGGAGAGCTAACTTAAGAAGGACATGAAAACCACTACCCTTTCCTATATGATGCATGTACTATTATTTCCCATGCAACCAGTTTTCTGCTGTACCGAGTGAAAAATCAAGCGATGAGAGTCCTGGTGCATGGATACATCAACCACCACACCAACACTGGAGTCCATGGATCAAAAGTAAAACTTGAAATACTTAACACTGTAGCCCCAAAACTAGTATCATAGACTCTCAATCCTTAGGTAGAACTGACTCCTCTAATACTACTTTGTCATGACCCGTCTTAGAGGGGCCCATGTCGGGACTCCCCAAGCTCGCCTGAAATATGCCAGGGGCTAGAAACTAGTGCAGTGTAGGCATATCATTGATATGGGTGGACTTATCCTAATTACCTATACACACACACACACATCTCCAAGCCTATAAAATGATGAAATGTAGAAACAACTGAACAACCATGCATGCATACATGTAAAATTCCACTACCAGAGTATAACAAGAAGTAAATAAAAGAAAATAGGGGAAAAATCCCACCAAAAATAGTTTGAAACAAAATTCCAACCTGAAATTAAATTTTGGTAATGCTGTTATAAAGTCATAGGAACACAACCTGGTCTGTTCAGTCTCACTAAGCACCATCTGGTCTTTGTCTGCCTAGGACTCTGTCAAAAGTTCATTTGTCTACACAAGACACAACACGTGTGGGAAAAGCCCGTGTAGGGGTGAGAGTAACAATACTCAGTAAGACACCTTGAAACCATAAACTATAAGAAAAAAGAAATACAACAAGCTCTACACAGGTATACCCAAGTAGAAAAAAGGCTTTTAACGACCACCAACAACCGTCAATAAATCCCTATAATAACCTCCAAATGTCGAACGTTCTGGTCTATCGCTATTGCCTATAGTGTCTAATGTTTGGAGAATTCTATAGGTGCGATTGACATGGTCTGTATCAAACTCCAAATGGTAGTCGTTGGAGACACACTTGAGTAAGGCTATAGCGACCGCCATTTGGTGTTTTCTAAAGCCGATTTTGAAATCACCTATAGCGACTACCAAACAGTGGTCGCTATAGATCAACCGGGAAAAACTTATAGCGACCGCCAAATGGCGGTTCCTAAAAGGTTTTTTTTATTTCTTTTAAATTTTTTTTATAGAAATAGTTTAAAAATCACTATATTTAAATAATACAAAACAAATATTTCCAAAATATCTAAACTCATGGGCACATAAATCCCTTCATCATGTCATCTTCCAAGCTCCACACTCATCATCAAACATAACTGCATGAAAAAAAATTAAAAATCAGAATAGAAAAAAATATCTAAAATAATAATTGAAATGAAATAACATATCTCAATTAAAACATAGTACAAAAATCGAAGTTATTTGATTTTGAAAATATATTAATAATTTTGAATAATATTTTAAAAAATTAAAACCACTTATTCTATCTTTCCAAACAGACAACATGTCTGATTGATGTGTCATCTATATGAACATGTCACCAATAATAATAAGTCAGTTGTCCTCTGATTTCATGTCATTCCGAGCTTGTTTGGTATGCATATGACTGTTAAACACGTGTTTTGCTGTTTTATGATACTAAAAGTTCGTTTTCTATTATCGGGTTCAAACGAAGCTTCTGATTGATTTAACGTCTAATTGAACAATTCAAAATTCACTCCAAGGTTGTTTTCATCTGATTTCACAACATTCAGAGGTCACTCGACTTGTTTTGACCCCCAAACACACCTTTTTAAAGGGTTTTAATCGTTAAAAACTACATATTTAGTCATACCTCACAAAATTCATGTATGATTGATGTGAGATATCCTTGTACATGTCAAAAATAATAATAAAACGGTTTTCCTATGATTTCATGTCATTCCGAGGCCGTTTCCTATGGATCTGATCATTACATGTCAGTTTGGGGGTTTTGTGACACCATAATTGTGTTTTCCGTCAGGGAGGTCAACCAATGCATCAAATTCAAGTACCGTATACTTGGACATTTCAAAATTCAATCCATGGTTATTGTTGGTTCATTTCATGGTATTCTGAGGTCATTCATCTGGTTTTGACCAACCTATACACACCTTTTTAAAGGACATATAATCATTAAACTTGACATATTCGGTCATACCGCGCAGACCACCCATCTGATTGATGTTTTGTCTTCTCTTATATGTCATGAATAATAATAATATGATTTTACTGTGATTTCAATTCATTATGAGGTTATTTTATAAGGATATGACTGTTACATGTTTTTTTGGTGTTTTATGACACTGGAATTGCATTTCCATTAGTGAGGTCAAAAGACACCACCTATTCACATATCGTCTACTAGATCATTTCACAATTCACTCAATGGTGTTTGTCGTCATATTTTTTGGCATTCTAATGTTGTTCGTATGGTTTCGACCCCCGAACACACATTTTTAAAGGAAGTCTAATATTTTAAAACTACATATTTAGTTGTTCCACGCACACCGCACACCTGATTGACATGTCATTTTCTCACACACATCACAAATAATAATAATACAGTTTTTCTGTGATTTCAAGTCATTCCGATGTTGTTTTATGTGGATATGATATTTTCACATTTGTTGTAGGGTTTTATGACACCAGATATGTGTTTTCCATAATCCAAGTCAAACGACAACACTTATTGAATTACTGTATCCTCGAACATTTCAAAATTCACTCCACGGTTGTTGTCGACTGATTTCACGGCATGCTGAGGTCGTTCAAATGATTTTGACCACCATAACCACCTTTTAATGGGAATCTAATCTTTAAACATGACATATTCAGTCATACCATGTAGAATATATGACCGATTGATGTGTTTTATTCTCATACACATCACAAATAATAATAATACGATTTCCCAATGATTTCAAGTAATTTCGTGGTCGTTTGCTACAAATATGAGCATTGCACGTCCGTTTCGGTGTTTTATAACACTGGAATTGCATTTTCCATTAGTGAGGTCAAATAACACCTCTAATTCAGGTATCATCTACTCAACCATTTTAAAATTCACTAACCGGTTCTTTTCATCTGATTTCGTGGCATTTTGAGGTCATTTGGATGGTTTCGACCACCCTGTCAATATTTTTAATGGGTGTCATATCTTTAAAAACCACATATTCAATCGTACCATGCACACCACATGCCCGATTGATGTTCTATTTGCTTTTACATGTCATGAATAATAATAAGACTGTTGTCCTATGATTTTAAGTCATTTTGAGGTAATTTTCTATGGATATGATAGTTACACATCCGTTTTGGTGTTTTATGAAACCAAATATGCGTTTTCTGTCAATGAAGTTAAACAACAACTCAGATTGACATACCATCTCCTCGACCATTTCACAATTCACTCCACAGTTGTTGTTATCTGATTTCATGGAATTATGAGGTCGTTCGACTAGTTATGACCAACCTATGCACCTTTTTAAATGGCATTTAATCCTTAAACATGACATATTCAGTCGTAACATGCATAACACATGTACGATTGACATTTCATATTCTTGTACACATCAAGAATAATAATAAGATGATTTTCATATGATTTCAAGTCATTCCTATGTTGTTTTTATGGATCTAACCGTTACACATCCATTTCGGTGTTTTATGACACCAGAATTGTGTTTTTCATTAGCAAGGTAAAACGAAACCACTAATTCATGTATCGTCTGCCTGAACATTTCACAATTCAATAAATGGTTTTTGTCGTTTGATTTAATGGAATTATGAGGTCGTTCGGCTTTTTTGACCACCCTACACACTTTTTTTGGATGTGAAATCTCTAAAGACCGCATATTTAGTCGTACCGTGCACATCGCACACCCTATTGATGTGTTGTCTCCTTGTACACATCACGAATAAAAATAAGATGGTTGTCTTGTGATTTCAAGTCATTTTGATGTATTTTTCCATGGATCTAACACTTACTCGTTTGTTTTGGTGTTTTATAACATCAGATTTGTGTTTTCCATCTGTGAGGTCAAACGACTGCTCTGATTGATGTCCCATCTACTCGACCATTTGATAATTCATTCCACGATTGTTGTCATCAAATTTAATGGAATTATGAGATCGTTCGGCTGATTTTGACCACCCTAAATATCTTTTTAAAGGTATTTAATCATTAAAAATGACATATTCAATCGTACCGCACAGAACACATGATGTGTCATCTTCTCTTAAACATCAAAAATATTAATAAGATTATTTTTATATGATTTCAAGTCATTCTGAAGTCGTTTTCTATGGACCTGACCGTTACTTATCTGTTTCGGTGTTTTATGACACCAGAATTGCGTTTTCTATTAGCGAGGTCAAATGAAACCTCCGATTCATGTATCGTCTGCTCGACCATATCAAAATTAACTAAATAGTTTTTTGGTCTTATTTCAAGGCATTATGAGGTCATTCAATTGGGTTTGACCACCCTACACACATTTTTAAAGGGCATCTAATAATTAAATACCACATATTCAATTGTACCGTGCACACCGCATGCCCAATTGATGTGACGTCTCCTCATATATGTCACGAATAATAATAAGATGGTTGTATGGTGAAGTCACTCCAAGGTCGTTTGATATAGATCTAATAGTTACACATTCATTTTGGTGTTTTATGACATCATATTTGTGTTTTCCATCAATGAGGTCAAACGATATCCAGGATTGACATACCATCTACTTGATCATTTAAAAATTCACTCCACGGTTCTTGTCATCTGATTTCAGGGCATTCTGAGGTCATTCGGTTGGTTTCAACCACACTACACAACTTTTTAAAGGGCGTTTAATCATAAAAAATGACATATTCTGTCATACTATGCAACACTACTGGAATTCTTGGTATTTGCAATGGCTTATTTGTGACGGGATCCCATCACAAATAAGCTTTAACAATGGGGCCCCATCGCAAACAGCTCGTTGCAGAAAACGTTGTCACAAATACCATTATTTGCGATGGACCCATCGCAAATAATGGTATTTGTGACGGGAAACATCACTGTCACAAATAAGTCTCCGATTAAATGCATTATATATACATAAACTTTTTCGAGATGGGCCCGTCGCAAATAGTTTTTACGATGGGCCCGCCGTCCCATTGTAATATATATATATATATATATATATATATATATAACGTTCTGCAACGGGCCCGTCACAAAAAAGTATTTGCGACGGGTAAGTAGTCCCGTCGCAAATATGTTTTTTAATAATATTTGATTAGACTATTTGCAATGGGGTCCAATCGCAAAAGGTCCCGTCGCAAATAATAAATTAATTTTTTAAAAATAAATTTAATAAAATTATGATTAATGAAAAAATAATATTACTATTATTAAAAAAATAACAAATATTGAAATTCTCAATAATTACAAAAAAATAAAAAAATCATAAAATATTATTAATATTATTATTATTTAATAAACAAAAAAAACATATAATACTAAAAAAATATATTTAATAAAATAATATTAATATTATTAAATTAATAAAAAAATAAAAAATATTTAAATTCTCAATATTAACAAAAAAATATAAAAAATAATAAAATATTATAAATTAAATAATGTAATATTTGCACCGATATAAAAGATAGAAAATGTAAATAATTCATATTACAATGTTAAACTCAAATGTTTTCAACATAAAAAAAATCACTGGGGGTCGCCTTCTGGAGGAGGTGGAGCTGAAAGAGATAGTGGAGGAAACTCCATCCCTAAACTATGAGTCAGACAGCGCATGTACTCCGTCTGCTCGTGATGCTGCTGCTGTCATCGATGCATCTCCTCCTAATACAGCTGCTGCTGCTGCTGCTGCCATTGACACATCTGCTCCTCGTGATGCTGCTCCTTCTACTGCTGCCGCCGACTCATCTTTTCATGCTGCATCTGCAAAGTCTCTATAAGCTCATCCCGAGTTCACAACTGCTCCAGATACTGTGAGTCATAAGATGATGTCTCTCCACGAGCTCCTCTCGAGCTGGACGAAAACATATCAGTAGTACCATAATAAGTGCGAGGAGTCAAATGAGAGTCGATACCAACTACTCGGCCCTTCGCAAAGCCATAATGAGTCTCTTGAATCCATGCCGCCTCATCGAAATGGTGAGCACCGGTCTGCTCTGTCATCTCGTTCTGACCCTCGCCTATGTCTGAGAGGTCGCAACCTCATATGACTCCTTCAATTCCAATTTAAAATTAAAATTGTGAAAATATTTTATGCAGTTAATTGTTAAAGTGAAAAAATAATACTGACCACAATCTGACGCTGGCGATCACCTCTAATATCTCTAGTGGCCGGATCACTATACATCCTCTGATAAACGTCGAACTCTGTAATATCGGGATGCTCGAATGCCTACAGAAATATAAAATAAACTGTTAAATTTAAAGTTATTTAAAATATTTAAAAAATATACTTACTAGATGCTCTCTATGTGAACTGAATGTATGACTACCAGCTCGATGCGTCACCGCCTATCTCCCCCAGTTCTGCCATCCCACTGAAGATCTCCTCTTAAATCCACCACCCAATCAGTGTAAACATAATCCATCCCAAATGTGATATGAAATGTACTCTGGTCGGTGATCTCTACACAAATCATCAAATTATGTCACTCTTTCTTTCTTAATGGTTGTCCAACTCAAATTTTGCAAAAACCGATGGAAACGATCAGGCATAG
Organism: Viscum album; assembly: GCA_963277665.1. Taxonomy (NCBI): domain Eukaryota; kingdom Viridiplantae; phylum Streptophyta; class Magnoliopsida; order Santalales; family Viscaceae; genus Viscum; species Viscum album. Next base: position 1,162,605,158 of record OY728153.1, on the reverse strand, counting down.
AAACCTGGCATGCCGTGTGGATAGCATCGCGCATGGTATCATCGATATGATACCATAAACCCTAAAAATAATTTATAATATCAAGTTATTAATAAAATAAATTTCAAAATAAATATTATTTATTTACGTACCAGCCAATGATGGAATATGTCGCGGCACACATCAACGAGAATCTGTTCCCATGTGATCCATGGCTGAGAAAAATAATTGCGCCAGATAGCGCTCCCCTATCAAATAGCTACATGCGTAAAACTGTGAAAAATGAATAAATAATCAAACAATCAGTATATATATAAATAAATTAATGAAATCTAACTAAAATATACATGTTACCATACCTCCGTGTGTGTGGATCAAAACAAATATGTGGATGTAACTTGAGGATAGGGTCAGGAATAATCAGTCGTGCATGACCGCACCCCCTCCGTGTACCCCCTGAACCGCCAGTAGGTTGAGGGTCAGATGATCCAAAATCTCCCTCATCCAATGGTAGGTCAGCCTCCTGAAACTCATGGAATATATCAGAGTCCATATGAAACACCAAATGATTGTTGTTAGCAGATAGTTGAAAATTACTATTTAATATAGATATATATTAGTTATGATTATAACCATCATTTAACTGTGTTAATGTTCATCTTCATTCTCTTCTCCATAACTGTCAATGTCAATGTCTTCATCTTCATCCTTAGCATCATCAATATCCACTTGAGTTTCAGTTTCAGCATCTCTTGTCATTTCAAATTCATTTGTAACTTCATTAACATCTTCATCACCATTGATCCTTAATTGTGGGGTGTCATCATCGATATTCACGTCTCTTTGTGAATCAGATGGATTTTGAGCAGTCTCTTGAAAAATTTAAATTCCTTCCACTTCAGCGAAACCACATTCAGTTTGAGTAAACTGATTTTCTCGAGATTTCATTTTTATTATGCTCCACCAATCGCTGAAGTCTCTTGGCGTAGCACAGTACTTTGCATAATAAATTTTATGTGCCTGTTGAGCCAGTAAGGTTCATTTTTTTCAATAAGACTTCTATATTTAATATTGACAATTCCATGAGTCAGATGAACACGCAAGCCTATCTCAATATCCAACTACCGACATTTAAACATTGTTATGTAATTCTATCCTAGATAACACAGATCAATAATTTCATCCAAAATGCTATAAAAGTCAACTTCAATTTCTCTGTGATGTGATCCTCTCAAGAAAAATCCACTGTTCATTATTTTTTTTGATTCCCCATATGCATGTGTATGAAATCGAAAACCATTCACCACATATGCATTATAAGATTTAACCATTTTGGATGGTGGGTTACTCAATATACACAGTCACTTATCAATTTTTTCAGGATATTGAGACACCTGAAAATTTGTAAAACAGTTATCAATAAAACAAATAATAAATGGAATTGATATTAAATCATCAATAATTTATGTTACCAGTTTTTGAAACCATTGAGAAAATTTTTATTGTCTGCGTTCTTCAAGAGCAGCTGCTGTAATTTGTGGAAGTTGTTTCTTGATATGATTGTCATATAAACTATAAATAAAATTAGTTAAAATACTATAACATAAATTATAGAATAAGTGATAAAAGAACTCACAGGACAAATGATGTCATTTCTTGAAAGTTGAGCAGAACGTATGTATGAGCTCTGTGATGTTCATCATCTGACATCCATCGTTCATGAACTCCACCAAAACCAAGATTTGGCTGATTAAAAACTATTAATTGATTTTCCATTTCATCATTAACATTCCTCTCATTTCATCCCATGCTATTGTGTTTTTAGGGATATTGAGATTCAAAATAATGAGAGCAGAAAAAAGCAATTTCCTCTTGCAAATACGCTTCAGCAATTGAGCCTTCAACTGATGCTTTGTTACGTACTTTTTTATTCAATTTCTTTATGCATCTCTCGAATGGGTATATCCATCGAAACTGCACTAGACCTCCATATTTAGCTTTATGTGGCAAATGTAATATCAGATGTTCCATTGAGTCAAAGAAAGCGGGCAAGAAGATTTTTTTCAGTTTACATATAATTATAGCAACATCTTCTTCTAGTTTTCTTAGCGCATCATAGTCTGTTGTCACTGCAAAATGTCTCGAAAAAAATACGATATGTCTATTATTGAATCCCAAATCATAGAATTCAACAAACCTCTGAATCCAATCGGCATTAGTCTTTCCATTATAACATGACAATCATGACTTTTTAATCCAGTAATATAACCATTCTTAACACATCTACTCAAATTGGAAGCATATCCATCTGGAAGTCTCAAATATGAAATCCACTAACAAAATAATAAGAGGCTCTCTTTGGACAGTGTATAAGCTGCTTTTGGCTTCATTAACCTCTGTGATCTTACATTTTCAAATTGTTCAAGTTTTGGTCGCCTGTAAATTTGGGCAAGATCTAATCATGCCTTTAAAGTATCTTCGGTCTTACCTGGTGTATCCAAAACTGTATGAAATAAATTATCAAAACAGTTCTTCTCAATATGCATAACATCCAACATGTGGCGGACCAACAAATCAGACCAATACGGAAGATCCCAAAAAATTCTCTATTTTATCCAATTATGTTCTTTCCCAAAGCCATGAATTTTCTGTTGGTTTACTATTGGTCCAAATGTGATGGGAGGTAATGAAAATACATCTGATTTTAACTCTGTACCTGAGATCATATTTGGAGGTTCATCCCTTTCAATTGTACCTTTTTTGAAATGAGATTTGTTCTCTGAAAAGAATGATCGGTTGGAAGAAATCTATGGTGACAATCAAAATAGAAAGGTTTTTTTCATTGACGAGCATAAAGACTTTGTTGTCTTTCATACAGTAAGGAAATCATTTTGGTCTATGTGTACTACAACCAAATAACATGCCATATGTCAGAAAGTCACTAATCGTCCACATCAATGCAGCTTTTAATATGAAATTTTGTTTCGCAGCAACATCATATATAATAACACCATCACTCCACAATACATTTAACTCATCAATCAATGGTTTCAAATAAACATCAATATTTTTTTTGGATGTCCTGGGATTAATAGAGTCAAAAAAATATAAGGCTCCTTCATCAACATCGATGGAGGAAAATTGTACAGAGTTATAAAGAAAATCCAACATGAATACTGACTACCATAAGAACCAAATAAACAGAAACCGTCAGTAGAAAGACCCAATCACATGTTTAGTGCTTCTATAGAAAAAGACGAATGTAGACGGTCAAAATCTTTCCATGAATCACTATCAGATGGATGATTCAATCTTCTATAAGTTGAAATCTTGGTTTTGTGCCATGACATCATTGACGCTGTATTCTGAGACATAAATAAACGCTGTAACCTGGGTGTAAGGGAGAAATATCTCAACTATTTTACTGGAATCGATCTAGACTTCCCTGTTTGATCTTCTTTATACCTCGATTGTCCACATGTGGGACAACTATCCAATGACTCATTTTTTCCAGAATATAAGATGCAATCATTTGGACATGAATGAATCTTATGATAACTAAGGCCCAAATTATGAACCGGCCTCTTTCTCTCATAGTAATTTGTAGGAAACACATTTCCTTCCGGTAACGGTGTTTTAACCAAAGAAAATATCTGATCAAAACAGTTGTTTGACATTGCATTATCTGATTTAATAGCCATAAATTTTTCAACCGCTTCTAATTTTCTTATCTTGCAACCAGGATATAATGCATCCTCAGCAGACATCAACAACTCATAAAATTCAGATGGTTCCAACTCATGAGTTAAATCAATATCATCGTGAGTTTCAGTTTGTTGCATAGATAGAACTACAACATCATGTACTAAATTTTGAAACCATGAGGGATCCAAAACCAAGTTATTAGGATCTTCTCTAGAACTGCGTTCACCGTGTTGATACCAAAAAATATAATCTGGTTGAAAACCAAACCGCAAGAGATGTCCCCCAATGTTGTCAACTGTGTCAAACGTTCTCAGAGCACATTTTTTACAAGGACACTTAATTGTGCCTTCTGAAACATATTTCTGGTTTTGATGATAAAAATGCTATGAAAAATTCAACACCTACAATATATACATGATTTAAACCAGAACCATTTGGATTTCTATGCTGATTTATCCAAACGTGATCATCTAATAATGATTGATGTCGAATTCCTTGTTCCATATGTTTCTACATAAAATATAAAATCATCACTATTTTTGAATAATTTGAAATTATAAAAACACTATCTGAAAAAAGAATATTTCATTGTGGAGATGATTACAAAATTTCCCTTCATTATCCAAGCATATTTTGTTTACAAATTATTACCAATTCTTACAATTTATTACTAATTATTACAATTTATTACTAATTATTATAATTTATTACTAACTATTACTAATTATTACAATTTATTACTAATTTAGCAATACTTAACAATACTTAGAAAAATGAAAACTGCTTGAATAAGGAAAGGAAATTTGGTAATCATCATTATGGATATGATTACAAATGTTCCCTTCATTATCCAAGCAGATTTCGTTTATTAATTATTACTAATAAAAAAATTATATTATCAATATTTATGAAAAAAAATATTAATATTATTAAAATAATAAAAAAATTATAAAATATTTAAATTATCAATATTCACAACAGGTTTTTCTCTATTCTTAACATGCTCAAATCTCAAAGGGTCGCCAATTGTCAGGTCATGCACAATAAAAAGTTTGTTTCATCCATGTACAATGTAAAATCTATAATTTTCCTTGCATGGTTGATCACCTTGCAAGTAGTGTTGCAATAGGATGACCAAAGTAATGTCGTTCTCGTCTCTAAGAATCATCTCACTCCCTTTACATAGATCATTCTTCCTTAAAAATTTGATGGGACAACAATATATTTCCCTTAAATTTTCAAGGAAGAATGGTCTATGTAAAGGGCCATATGAAATACTTTTTATAGATGAGAAGGGTATGACTTGGGTTATCATATTGCAACTCTACTTTCAAGGTGATCAACCAAGCAAGGACAATTATAGAGTTTATATTAGACATGGCTGGCGCAAACTTTTTATTGCATATGACCTGATAATTGGCGTCCCTTTGAGAATTGAACATGTTAAGAATAGAGAAAATCCTATTGCGAATATTGATAATTTTAATATTTTATAAATTTTTTATTATTTTAATAATATTAATATTTTTTTTCATAAATATTGATAATATAATTTTTTTATTCATAATAATTATTGCTAATTATTTATAATTATTACTAATTATTGCTAATTATTGCTAATTATTTCTAATTATTGCTAATTATTTCAAATTATTCATAATTATTGGTAATTATTGGTAATTATTAGTAATTATTGGTAATTATTCCTAATTATTGGTAATTATTCCTAATTATATCTAATTATTGGTAATTATTACTAATTATTACTAATTATTACTAACTATGCCTAATTATTTCTAATTATATCTAATTATTACAAATTATATCACATTATTACTAATTATATCTAATTATTACTAATTATATCTAATTATTATAAATTATATCAAATTATTAATAATTATATCTAATTATTGGTAATTATTGGTAATTATTCCTAATTATTCCTAATTATTCCTAATTATTACTAATTATTCCTAATTATATCTAATTATATCTAATTATATCTAATTATATCTAATTATATCTAATTATATCTAATTATATCTAATTATATCTAATTATATCTAATTATATCTAATTATATCTAATTATTTCTAATTATATCTAATTATTACTAATTATATCTAATTATTACTAATTATATCTAATTATTACTAATTAAATATAATTATTACTAATTATATCTAATTATTACTAATTATATCTAATTATTACTAATTATTTCTAATTATTACTAATTATTTCTAATTATTACTAATTATATCTAATTATTACTAATTATATCTAATTATTACTAATTATTGGTAATTATTACTAATTATTGGTAATTATTACAAATTATTGGTAATTATTACTAATTATTGGTAATTATTACTAATTATATCTAATTATATCTAATTATTAATAATTATATCTAATTATTGGTAATTATTACTAATTATATCTAATGATTGGTAATTATTACTAATTATATCTAATCATTGGTAATTATTACTAATTATATCTAATTATTACTAATTATTACTAATTATTACTAATTATATCTAATTATATCTAATTATATCTAATTATTGGTAATTATTACTAATTATATCTAATTATTACTAATTATTACTAATTATATCTAATTATTACTAAATATTACTAATTATATCTAATTATTACTAATTATATCTAATTATCACTAATTATATCTAATTATTACTAATTATATCTAATTATTACTAATTATACCTAATTATTGGTAATTATTACTAATTATTACTAATTATATCTAATTATTGGTAATTATTGGTAATAATTCCTAATTATTACTAATTATATTTAATTATGACTAATTATATCTAATTATCACTAATTATATCTAATTATCACTAATTATATCTAATTATCACTAATTATATCTAATTATATCTAATTATTACTAATTATATCTAATTATTACTAATTTTATCTAATTATTACTAATTATATCTAATTATATCTAATTATATCTAATTAATACTAATTATTACTAATTATCCCTAATTATAACTAAATTCTGCTAATTATCTATAATAATATCTAATTATTGAAAATTACCAATAATTATTTATAATTATCACTAACCTTATCAATTTTTTACTAAAAATAAATATAAATAAAAATCAATTTAAATCTAATTTCATTAGAAATAATAAACAACAATTAAAATTAATATAAAAAATAAAATAAATATAAATATAAATATATATATATATATATATATATAAATACCTTAAAATTTGATATTCTGAAGGTATTGACGCCTTCCAATTGCACTTGTATAAAAAACTTCAACTAAGAGAAATTTTTCACTTAAAACTAGAGAATGAAGAGAGAGAGGAAGATCTGAGTGATTTGAAAAAAAACTGGTGGGGATTTATATAGGTTAGATTAGTTGCGACGGGCTTATTTGCGACGGGCCCCGTCGCAAATACCCTCGCCCACATTAATTACGGTTCGCGGTTAAAAGGGTATTTGCGACGAGACCCGTCGCAAATACCACCTGCCGACATACTATTTGCGACGAGCGGCTTTTCCAGTCGCAAATGGTATTTACCGCACCGGGATTTTGTAACGGGCCCGTCGCAAATACCCTCACGCGCATTAATTACCGTCGGCGGTTAAAAGGGTATTTGCGACAGGCCCCGTCGCAAATAGTTCCTGTCACTCTTTTTGCGACGGGACGACATCCCGTCGCAAAAAGCTACTAATCGCCGCCGAATATTTGCGACGGGTACCGTCGCAAATACTCTTGCGCGGTTTGGTGTGAAAGCCGTGCGGTTTGGCTCGCAAGGTGCGCCAAACTATTTGCGACGGGAGACATCTCCCCATCGTAAATACTATTCGCGCGGTTTGGCACGCAAGTCGCGCCAAACTATTTGCGACGGGAAACGAAATCCCGTCACAAATAACCAATTATTTGCGACGGGATTTATTCCCGTCATAAATAACTTGTCGCGAATATTGATTTTTCCCGTAGTGATACCGTATGTTCGATTGACGCAATGTCTCCTCATACATGTCACAAATAATAATAAGACGTTTTTCCTGTGATTACAAGTCATTCTGAGGTCATTTTCTATGGATCGGACCATTACACGTCCGTTTTGGTGTTTTATGACACTGAAATTTTGTTTTCCATCATCAAGGTCAAATGAAACCTCTGATTGATGTACTTTCTACCCAACCATTTCAAAATTCACTACACGGTTGTTTTCATCTGATTTCATGGAATTTCGATGTTGTTCAACTGATTTTGACCACCCTGCGGACCTTTTTAAAGGGAATCCAATCATTAAAGACCACATATTCCGTTATACCACATAGGCCACTCTTTTGATTGATGTGAAATCTCCTCATACATGTCACTGTTAATAATAAGATGGTTGTATCCTGATCTAAACTCATTCTGAGGTTGTTTTGCTATGGATCTGACAGTTACACGTCCGTTGTGGTGTTTTATGACACCAGAATTGTGTTTTCTCTCAGTGAGGTCAAAAGACAACTCTAATTGACATACCATCTTAAAAAACATTTCACAATTTACTCCACGGTTGTTTTAATCTGATTTCATGGCATTATGAGGTCGTTCGGCTGGTTTTGACCACCCTACACATCTTTTTAAAGGGCGTTTAATCATTAAAAATGACATATTCAGTCTTACCATGCATACCATATAAGGCCCCAGCCTTAATCCTTACTTAATATTGAATTAAATGAGTAATTCACATTGAGGATCTTTTCAGGTTTAGAGTTTTAGAGAATTAGGATATAACTATTACATCTCAAAAGATTACAAAGTAGTCTCTTCTACTCAATTTCCATAAAATAAAAACTCTTAAAAAGAAACATGTCTAGTTTCATGTTTTAGGTAGCACGACTTTCCCTTGATCCCATCCTTGACCCTATTCCAGGCTACGTCCTGTGAAAAACATTTCAAAAAACTTGGGATGAGCATAAGAAGCTCAGTAAGGGATACACAAAGAATAAAAAAACAGTTAGTTTATCAAAACAAAAAGTAAACCATGTATACTTTATCAAAGTAATAATTTTCACCTTTATGAAGTAGTAAAAACTCTTCACTGAATAAAATATCATTACTTACCTTTTTGTAACCAAAGGATTACCATAAAACCCATATAAAGAACACATAACATATATAAAGGTAACTTGGGACATAAACATACTTAAGTGGAATAACCATACGGTCGACTTCCACACATATCACTTAATGGAATATCCATACGGCCAATTTCCATACATACTTAATGGAATAGCCATACGGCCGACTTCCATACCCAATGCATTGGAGGTTATAACGTAACCACCCGTCCTGGTATTCACGGCACCACCCGTCATATGGTTTATAACGTAACCACCCGTTAAAATGTCCAAGTACCAATATAAAATCATAAAACATAAAACCAATATAAAGGAATTATAACATTTCCTCATCACAATATATCATAATAGAATCCTTTTTCAAAACCATTTTCAAAACCATTTAAAAAATTTAATAAAGAGATTTTGAATCAAAGTGTCCCATACCACCTTGAAGCTTAAAATTTTAAACCATTAATATCCATATAAAAAAAATCCTTAAAACCATTTTGAAAACATGGATATTAATAAGAAAAAATAATTAAAACATTTATAATGACATTTTGGTTTAAGGGGTTTTACCAAAATTAGAGACACTTGAATACAATAATTGAGGAATAACATTTAGTCAGAACTTTATAATATCATGAGAATAAATGGATTCATGATATAATACTCCAAAGGACAGTATATACAACATATAAGAGTGAATTGGTGCATAACAACAATGAACCCTCAATAGAAATGTCAAATGTGATGAAATCCCTTATAAAGAAGGTATCCTTAAATTAAGGACAAATCAATCTCAAAAATATGTGTGACAAATATAAATACACCCAATATAAGTGGATATTAAGTGTAAAACAATAAAAGGCCATTCACACATATTCAATGGATGACATATTCAATGACTACATGTTGAACCCAAAGAAATCGAAATTGGGTTAAAAAGTTCCCTTGACAGCCTAACAGCATCACATCAAAAAGAGTTGATGAGAGATAAAAAGAGTATCTCATCACTTGGACATAAAATTTACATCAACAAGGGTATACGAGAACATATCCCAACATAACAATATGGAAATTAAAATACCCAACAAAAGAAGTCTTTAAAAAAAAGGAGGGTGAAAGGTTCCCTTAACGACTTGGGTATCTTTCAAAACATACAGCCCATGAAAGAAGGACAATAGATCATTGATGTAAATACTCATAAATGAAAGTATATTATACAAAGAGTAGAATAATGGGAAGTACATACACCACTAAATGGAATTTGTGGCAAATGTAGCATAAACCTCACGAGAATAAAAGTGAGATGAAAAATCCCTTACGAAAATTCGGCAGCCTAACGGCGCCACTCAAAACTTCCGAATATGGATTGATGAGATAAAATAGGATATCCCATAACATTACAATAAAATGTACAGCAAGAGGAATATAAAATAACATCCCCCAACAATACAAAGAGGAGCTTAAAAGAAGTGACATAAAGGAGAGTACTTTAAAAGAAAGAGAGAGGTTAGATCTCTTACGAAAATTCGGCAGCCTATCGGCGCCACTCAAAACTTCAAAAATGAATTTATGAGAGAGAATGGGGTCTCTCATCACATGAACATAATAATTACAGTAATATTAATATAAAATAACATCCCAATAACAATAAAGTTTAGCTTTAAAAGGAATGACATAAAAGAGTGTACATAAAAAGAAAGAGTGGAGTAGGATCCCTTACCTCGGGTCCAACTTGACTCGATCGTTCTTTAATCTCCTGAATAATAAACTTGAGTTAATTTCTACTTCCTTAAGAACATTTTTCAAGTTAATTATTCCTTTTAGATCACTTATTTCAATGTTATAAACATTATTTAATCATTTAAGTTAATAATGTTTGTTTTGTCGATATTTGGTTCTTAAGTCGAAAGTGGACTTCTTACAATTACATGTTGTTCGTGTGGCCAAATGTTTATTATATCAAGAATTGTATTCATGATTTAGATATCATATATGTCATATATATCCAGTACATGCATGAATTTATAACATTACATAATCATTTAGAGGTAAGAAATGAAATGCACCGTTCATGGAGACGGTAAGCCGTACGTACGCATGAACGCTACTTTCATTTCTATCTCATACTTTAATGGAAAGAAATAATAATTATATAGAGGTATATAATAATTTCAGTATAACATCATATATAATAACATTAAATCCATCCTTTATATGTCCCACGTATGGCATTAACGAATCACATCACTTTGAGGGGGCGGTAGTCCGCACTTCCTAAAATGAAGATATCACGTATACCCATAATGGAAACCATAAAGGAATGACAAAAAATGAAAAATACAGAAGCTTAAAGAAAACATAAACATATTATATATCATATATAAAAATAGTGACATCATAATGGCCACCTTTGAAGGTGTTAAATGAGTATTGAACAATCATCGTTTCGGGAGGCAGAATTTCGCCATCCACGGAAACCGTATGTTCTTTAACCATTTGATGTAGTTGTGTGATAGTGTAGCATGAATAAATCTTATAACAACATCCTAGTATATTGAAGATACTTGTGTTGTTACAAGAGATGTAAATAAAAAGAGTTTAGGGGGTTGGAGAAGCAAAATAAAACAAATGAACATGAGAGAATGAATTACCTTTAAAAGTGTAACTCCTTTTGATTTGAGGCTAAAGGCTTCCTTTGAAAGGATTCTGCCCAAAGGGAATCCTCTAGGATGAGGAGAGGGATGTGGAGAGAGTAAATGGTCAGGGGTTGGCCGAGCCAAAGGCTTGAGGAGTGTGGGAAAAGAGGTAGAGGTGGGGGCCTTTTATAAGAGGAGAGGAGGGGCACTTTTGGAAAGTAAGAAATATTACTTTATTTTAAAATGTGTTTCGGTTTCAAAAGGTCCCACATTGATATAATTCGTGTATAAGGTGATAAGGTATCTAAATCCACTCATCCAATTGGTTTTGGCCATGTGTAGGTTGTAGATTTTACATTATCTTTCCATTTTATTTAAATCGTTAAATAATGATGTCATCACTGCATCATTATTATGTCATAAATAATTTAATTTATTTAATGTCTAAAAATTATGAAAAAAAATACTATGATGTAGGAAATCTTTTTAGCTTTCCAATGACTATTTATAATCAAAATGTGGACTTGTATAACCCCACTTAAAAATTATTTTAGTAAAACAATTTATGTTATTGTCATTTTCACTTTAACATTAAATAAAAATATATTAATGTCATTTTCCAACTAAAGTGGCTCCATGGGGTCCCCAAGTTGGCCCATGGATTTTCTTGGTCGGCCATGACTCACCCAATAGGTGTAGGACAAGTGTCATGGTGTTTCCACATTCTTATAATATCATTTTTACCTTAAATTACACTAATTACCTCTAATCGCGATTAAGAACATAATAAGTTACTATTCACCAAAAAATTATTATAATCTCATTGAACCACATTTTACTTCTTAATGAAAACCATGTATGTCGGATTTTTGAAATTCAAAACACAATTATGGCAAAATTTCATTTAAACGGAAAATCAGTCTTTATAAGTACCACTTAGTGGTTTCACTATTCATCAAAAATTGAAGTTTTTCAGAAAATTACCAAAAATTCACCATAAGCTATATTTGATATTCTGAATTCAAAAATGAAGTCTATTTTACAAAATTCAAAACATATTAGTCACATTAATTAATTTAATAATTAATTCCCGCTGTCAGAGCAAATAACATGTTTTTATAAAACAATAAGTATCAAAAGATTGACACTAGTTTAAGTCTGATTTCAAAGTGAAATTAATTCCAATGACCACTATTGGATTTAATGGTAAAAATATTTTCTAATTTAAATTTAAAACCAATTAAAAATATTATCTAATCATATAAATAATTTAGATTAAAAAGAGGTTTTGAATTAAAACACAACATTCTACACTATTCATTAAAAATGAACTTTATCGGAAAAATACCAAAAAATTACACAAAGTAAAATTTAGTGTCCCGATTCTTAATAAGAGTTTTATTTGGTCCAAAAGATTTTATAAGAGTGATCAAAACTATATTTAATGACAGTTCTCCATTAAAAGGCGATAAGTGAACGTTTAGTGAAAACTAGGGCATATACACCTAAAATTTAATTCATTCCGTATTTTAAGCCTTTAGCTTTTATTGGATAAATGTAAAAACATTAAAAAGACACATATAATCATATTTTAGTTATTTATATCCATTCCCGCCATTATAACGGCTACATGTTAACTACCATTTAAAATAATATTATTTTATTATTAGAGTGCAACGTAAGATTCCCAAGAAACTCGTTGTTGCGTGTTGGGTACGCCATCGAGCATAGCGTCCCCTTTAAAGTCATATTAATATTTTATTCACAAATATGGATAAATATGAAAATGTCATATTCTTTATTTACCTGGGGTGTTACATCCTTCCCCCCTTTTGGGAATTGTGTCCTCGCAATTTGAAAATTGCGCTTGGAAACATCCTTGAAAGTCCCACATTGGAACAAAAGTCGGTAAAACAAACACTTTAAAATAAAGAGAGATAAGTACAAAGGTCACCCGAGTTAACCCATACTAGGATTCCAAGTATGAAAATATGGACATGGAGGAAAAAACAAAGGGTCATGTTCTGATGGAGAGTGATAGAAAACATGTTTAGGAGAAAGTTAACCACGAGAAAATCACAAACTTGTGATGGGTTAAACGGTATTCAATTCCCCAGTAGGAAAAGTTAATAGACAACATTTTTTCTTTAAGTTACTTTTTATTGAGGAATTTATTCATAAGGAAACATAATCACTTATCATGTTGACTTTCAACTTTTATTAGATTCCTTAATCAAACTCATATTTTTTTTCCAAAAGACGAGTATTTAGGGAGACTTGTTTGCATTAAGAGTACTATAATCAACTTCTAGAGAATCACCTAATCCAAAAAATAGAACTATATACTTCCCATGTCTTTAGGCTTTAAACAAAACCAAAACCAAAAAGGTTAGTACAAGGCCAGATAATCCAGAAAAGGATTACCCTTTAAAAAGAAAATCTTTGCTTAATCTCCAAAATTTTTCCAACAAAACCCAAAGTTCAACGAGGACCATCCGATAAACAATTTGTCCATAAAATTCTTCAAAGTAAACCAACCTAAGATTGAAACCCAAATATTTGAAGGATTTAGTCACATAGTCTTCCAAGTTAAATTGTAACATTTATCTCCAAACAACATTAGTTTCTCCTAAAGTCTCGTATTGAAAAGTAATTAACCTAATCACATATCCTCCATGATAGGTTGATAACATTCATAAATAACCCAAAATCAACTTACTCTTAATTCATAAAATCATATAACTAGAAATAATTGGTCAAACTAACCAGGGAATTCACGTAGTCCAGTGGTAAGCGATAAATACCAGTCGCACATTGGTTGTGGGTTCGATTCCCGCAGCTTTGTCCGACGCGACGGGATGTCACACGGTCTGCGTGTTGTCCTTTTTCCAAAACTATATAATTCTTAAAACATTCACCAAAATGAGATAAAATATTCAAGAATAATCATAACATATTTTAACCTCAAGTTTATCTCATGCCCTTAATTTTCCATCATATCATATAATAACCCATAATTACCTCAAAAGTAAGGATCATATAAACCCTAATGGTTACCTTAATAATTATTACCTGAATTTCCACATCGAGTTGGCCATCTAGTACATGATCCATTAGAGAACTCACCAAGGTTGAAGTGATTGATCATGACTCCTTGATAGTTGGTTTAGAACAACTATGAGATTCCTCATTGAATCCCCCATCTCATCCAGTATCTTAATCAGAGAACCACCACAGTTTCCTTCAAACCCATTGTCACTTTGGTGCCTGCTAGATCCATCTATTTACTAAAACCAAAAAGTTCAGTGTGAGTATATCAACAAAACCATCATGTACTAATGAGGAAGGTAAACACTAAGATATACTTACTCATTCACTTTATCTAAAATTAGGAATCTTTCTGAAATCCTAACCATTATGGTAATGTCACTTATGCTTAAAGAGTACCCTAACCTCTAAAGTTATCTAAACCGACCTTTGATACCAAATAAAAGGCCCCAGCCTTAATCCTTACTTAATATTGAATTAAATCAGTAATTCACATTGAGGATCTTTTCAGGTTTAGAGTTTTAGAGAATTAGGACATAACTATTACATCTCAAAAGATTACAAACTAGTCTCTTCTACTCAATTTCCATAAAATAAAAACTCTTAAAAAGAAACATGTCTAGTTTCATGTTTTAGGTATCACGACTTTCCCTTGATCCCATCCTTGACCCTATTCCACGCTACGTCCTGTGAAAAACATTTCAAAAAACTTGGGATGAGCATTAGAAGCTCAGTAAGGGATACACAAAGAATAAAAAAACAGTTAGTTTATCAAAACAAAAAGTAAACCATGTATACTTTATCAAAGTAATACTTTTCACCTTTATGAAGTAGTAAAAACTCTTCACTAAATAAAATATCATTACTTACCTTTTTCTAACCAAAGGATTACCATAAAACCCATATAAAGAACACATAACATATATAAAGGTAACTTGGGACATAAACATACTTAAGTGGAATAACCATACGGTCGACTTCCACACATATCACTTAATGGAATAGCCATACGGCAAATTTCCATACATACTTAATGGAATAGCCATACGGCCGACTTCCATACCCAATTCATTGGAGGTTATAACGTAACCACCCGTCCTGGTATTCACGGCACCACCCGTCATATGGTTTATAACGTAACCACCCGTTAAAATGTCCAAGTACCAATATAAAATCATAAAACATAAAACAAATATAAAGGAATTATAACATTTCCTCATCACAATATATCATAATAGAATCCTTTTTCAAAACCATTTTCAAAACCATTTAAAACATTTAATAAAGAGATTTTGAATCAAAGTGTCCCATACCACTTTGAAGCTTAAAATTTTAAACCATTAATATCCATATAAATAAATCCTTAAAACCATTTTGAAAACATGTATATTAATAAGAACAAATAATTAAAACATTTATAATGACATTTTGGTTTAAGGGGTTTTACCAAAATTAGAGACACTTGAATATAATAATTGAGGAATAACATTTAGTCAGAACTTTATAATATCATGAGAATAAATGGATTCATGATATAATACTCCAAAGGATAGTATATACACCATATAAGAGTTAATTGGTGCATAACAATAATGAACCCTCAATAAAAATGTCAAATGTGATGAAATCCCTTATAAAGAAGGTATCCTTAAATTAAGGACAAATCAATCTCAAAAATATGTGTGAAAAATATAAATACACCCAATATAAGTGGATATTAAGTGTAAAACAATAAAAGGCCATTCACACATATTCAATTGATGACATATTCAATGACAACATGTTGAACCCAAAGAAATCGAAATTGGGTTAAAAAGTTCCCTTAACAGCCTAACAACATCACATCAAAAAGAGTTGATGAGAGATAAAAAGAGTATATCATCACTTGGACATAAAATTTACATCAACAAGGGTATACGAGAACATATCCCAACATAACAATATGGAAATTAAAAGACCCAACAAAAGAAGTCTTTAAAAAAAGGAGGGTGAAAGGTTCCCTTACCGACTTGGGTATCTTTCAAAACATACACCCCATGAAAGAAGGACAATAGATCATTGATGTAAATACTCATAAATGAAAGTATATTACACAAAGAGTAGAATAATTGGAAGTACATACACCACTAAATGGAATTTGTGGAAAATGTAGCATAAACCTCACGAGAATAAAAGTGAGATGAAAAATCCCTTATGAAAATTCGGCAGCCTAACGGCGCCACTCAAAACATCCGAATATGGATTGATGAGATCAAATAGGGTATCCCATCACATTACAATAAAATTTACAGCAATAGGAATATAAAATAACATCCCCCAACAATACAAAGAGGAGCTTAAAAGAAGTGACATAAAGGAGAGTACTTTAAAAGAAAGAGAGAGGTTAGATCTCTTACGAAAATTCGGCAGCCTATCGGCGCCACTCAAAACTTAAAAAATGGATTGATGAGAGAGAATAGGGTCTCTCATCACATGAACATAAAAATTACAGTAAGATTAATATAAAAGAACATCCCAATAACAATAAAGTTTAGCTTTAAAAGGAATGACCTAAAAGAGTGTACATAAAAAGAAAGAGTGGAGTAGGATCCCTTACCTCGGGTCCGACTTGACTCGATCGTTCTTTAATCTCCTGAATAATAAACTTGAGTTAATTTCTACTTCCTTAAGAAAATTTTTCAAGTTCATTATTCCTTTTATATCACTTATTTCAATGTTATAAACATTATTTAATCATTTAAGTTAATAATGTTTGTTTTGTCGATATTTGGTTCTTAAGTCGAAAGTGGACTTCTTACAATTACATGTTGTTCGTGTGGCCAAATGTTTATTATATCAAGAATTGTATTCATGATTTAGATATCATATATGTAATATATATCCAGTACATTCATGCATTTATAACATTACATAATCATTTAGAGGTAAGAAATAAAATGCACCGTTCATGGAGACGGTAAGCTGTACGTACGCATGAACGCTACTTTCATTTCTATCTCATACTTTAATGGAAAGAAATAATAATGATATAGAGGTATATAATAATTCCAGTATAACATCATATATAATAACATTAAATCCATCCTTTATATGTCCCACGTATGGCATTAACGAATCACATCACTTTGAGGGGGCGGTAGTCCGCACTTCCTAAAATGAAGATATCGCGTATACCCATAATGGAAACCATAAAGGAATGCCAAAAAATGAAAAATACAGAAGCTTAAAGAAAACATAAACATATTATATATCATATATAAAAATAGTGACATCATAATGGCCACCTTTGAAGGTGTTAAATGAGTATTGAACAATCATCGTTTCGGGAGGCAGAATTTCGCCATCCACGGAAACCGTATGTTCTTTAACCATTTGATGTAGTTGTGTGATAGTGTAGCATGAATAAATCTTATAACAACATCCTAGTATATTGAATATACTGGTGTTGTTACAAGAGATATAAATAAAAAGAGTTTAGGGGGTTGGATAAGCAAAATAAAACAAATGAACATGAGAGAATGAATTACCTTTAAAAGTGTAACTCCTTTTGATTTGAGGCTAAAGGCTTCCTTTGAAAGGATTATTCACAAAGGGAATCCTATAGGATGAGGAGAGGGATGTGGAGAGAGTAAATGGGCAGGGGTTGGCCGAGCCAAAGGCTTGAGGAGTGTGGGAAAAGAGGTAGAGGTGGGGGCCTTTTATAAGAGGAGAGGAGGGGCACTTTTGGAAAGTAAGAAATATTACTTTATTTGAAAATGTGTTTCGGTTTCAAAAGGTCCCAAATTGATATAATTCGTGGATAAGGTGATAAGGCTTCTAAATCCACTCATCCAATTGGTTTTGGCCATGTGTAGGTTGTATATTTTACATTATCTTTCCATTTTATTTAAATCGTTAAATAATGATGTCATCGCTGCATCATTATTATGTCATAAATAATTTAATTTATTTAATGTCTAAAAATTATGAACAAAATACTATGATGTAGGAAATCATTTTAGCTTTCCAATGACTATTTATAATCATAATTTGGACTTGTATAACCCCACTTAAAAATTATTTTAGTAAAACAATTTATGTTAGTGGCATTTTCACTTTAACATTAAATAAAAATATATTAATGTCATTTTCCAACTAAAGTGGCTCCATGGGGTCCCCAAGTTGGCCCATGTATTGTCTTGGTCGGCCATGACTCACCCAATAGGTGTAGGACAAGTGTCATGGTGTTTCCACATTCTTATAATATCATTTTTACCTTAAATTACACTAATTACCTCTAATCGCGATTAAGAACATAATAAGTTACTATTCACCAAAAAATTATTATAATCTCATTGAACCACATTTTAATTCTTAATGACAACCATGTATGTCGGATTTGTGAAATTAAAAACACAATGATGGCAAAATTTCATTTAAACGGAAAATCAGTCTTTATAAGTACCACTTAGTGGTTTCACTATTCATCAAAAATTGAAGTTTTTCAGAAAATTACCAAAAATTCACCATAAGCTATATTTGATATTCTGAATTCAAAAATGAAGTCTATTTTACAAAATTCAAAACATATTAGTCACATTAATTAATTTAATAATTAATTCCCGCTGTCAGAGCAAATAGCGTGTTTTTATAAAACAATAAGTATCAAAAGATTGGCACTAGTTTAAGTATGATTTCAAAGTGAAATTAATTCCAATGACCACTATTGGATTTAATGGTAAAAATATTTTCTAATTTAAATTTAAAACCAATTCAAAATATTATCTAATAATATAAATAAATTAGATTAAAAAGAGGTTTTGAATTAAAACACAACATTCTACACTATTCATTAAAAAATGAACTTTATCGGAAAAATACCAAAAAATTACACAAAGTAAAATTTGATGTCCCGATTCTTAATAAGAGTTTTATTTGGTCCAAAAGAATGTATAAGAGTGATCAAAACTATATTTAATTACAGTTCTCCATTAAAAGGCGATAAGTGAACCTTTAGTGAAAACTAGGGCATATACACCTAAAATTTAATTCATTCCGTATTTTAAGCCTTTAGCTTTTATTGGATAAATGTAAAAACCTTAAAAAAACACATATAATCATATTTTAGTTATTTATATCCATTCCCGCCATTATAACGGCTACATGTTAACTACCATTTAAAATAATATTATTTTATTATTAGAGTGCAACGTAAGATTCCCAAGAAACTCGTTGTTGCGTGTTGGGTACGCCATCGAGCATAGCGTCCCCTTTAAAGTCATATTAATATTTTATTCACAAATATGGATAAATATAAAAATGTCATATTCTTTATTTACCTGGGGTGTTACATACCATATGTCTGATTGATGTGTTGTCTCCTCTTACATGTCATAAATAATTATAAGATGATTTTACAGTTATTTCAAATCAGTTTGAGGTCATTTTATATGGATCTGACTGTTACACATCCGTTTTGGTGTTTTATGACACTAGAATTGCATTTTCTATCAGTGAGGTTAGACAAAATCTCTGATTGATGTGACGTCTACTCGAACATTTCACAATTCACTACGTGATTGTTTTTATCTGATTTCATGGAATTATGAGGTTGTTCGACTAATTTTGACCACTCTACGCACCTTTTAAAGGGTGTATAATTGTTAAAGACCACATATTCAGTCATACCGCGCAGACCGCTTGTCTAATTGGAATGTTCTATTCTTATAAACATCACTAATAATAATAATAATACACTTTTCTTATGATTTCAAGTCATTACGAGATTTTTTTTCTTGGGATCTGATAGTTACACATCCGTTTTGGTGTTTTATGACACTAGAATTGTGTTTACTATCAGTGAGGTCAAACAATAGCTCTGATTGATATAACTTATTCTCAACCATTTCAAAATTCACTCCATGATTGTTGTCATTTGATTTCATGGCATTCTGACGTCGTTCGTCTGGTTTTGACAACTGCACACATCTTTTTAAAGGGCGTATAATCATTAAAAATGACATATTCAGTCGTACCATATAGACTGCATGTACGGTTGGCGTTCCATCTCCTCGTATGCATAAAAAAATAATAAAAATATGATTGTCCTATGATTTCAAGTTATTGCGAGGTTGTTTGGTATGGAGATGACTATTACACGTCTGTTTTGGTGTTTTATAACCTCAAAGTTGTGTTTTTTGTCAGCGAGGTCAAAGGACACCTCTCATTAACATACCGTCTTCTTGAACATTTTATAATTCACTACACGATTGTTGTCATCTTATTTAATAGCATTCTTAGTTCGTTCGGCTAGTTTTGACCACCCTACACATATTTTTAAAGGGCGTCTAATCTTTAAAAATGACATATTTGGTCCTACCGTGCATACAACACATCCAATTGAAATGTAGTCTCCTCTTACATGTCACAAATAATAATAAGATGTTTTTCCAATGATTTCAAGTCATTCTGAGCTTGTTTGCTGTTGATCTGAACGTTACACTTCCGTTTTGGTGTTTTATGACACCATAATTATGTTTTCCTCTAGCGAGGTCAAACGACACCTCTGATTGATGTACCATCTTCTCAGCCATTTTAAAATTCACTTCATAGTTTTTGTTTTCTGATTTCATGGAATTCTGAGGTCATTCGGCTGATTTTGACCACCCTATGCACCTTTTAATGGGCGTCTAATCTTTAAAGACTACATATTCAGCATACCGTGCAGATCTCAGATTGACATGTTTTCCCCACATACACATGATGATAAATAATAAGATGGTTTTCCTCTGATTTCAAGCAATTCTGAGTTTGGTTACTATGGATCTGATTGTTATATGTCCGTATTGGTGTTTTATGACATTAGATATGTTTTTTTTCATCAATGAGGTCAAAAGACACCTCGAATTAAGGTATCTTCTGCCCGACCATTTCAAAATTCACTGCACAGTTTTTTTTGTCTGATTTCAGGGCATTCTGAGGTCGTTTGATTAGTTTTGACCACTCTACGCACCTTTTTAAAGGTCATTTAATCTTTAAAAATAACATATTTAGTCCTACTATGCATAATGCATGTCATATTGACATGTCGTCTCCTCTTACAGGTCACAAATCATAATAAGATGTTTTTCCTATGATTTCAAGTCATTCCGAGGTCCTTTACTACAGATATAACCATTATATGTCTATTTTGGTGTTTTATGACACCAGAATTGCGTTTTCCATCAGCGAGGAAAACGACACATCATATTGACATAACTCATGCTTGACCATTTCAAAATTCCCTTCATGCTTGTTTTTGTCTGATTTCAATATATTCCGAGGTCGTTTGGCAGATTTTGACCAGCATACACACCTTTTTAAAGGACATCTAATATTTAAATACCACATATTCAGTCATGACATGAAGACCAGACGTCTGATTGATGTTTAATCTCCTCATACACATCACGAATAATAATAATATGATTATAATATGATTTAAATTCATTCTGAGGTCGTTTTCTATGGATTTGATCGCTACATGTCTGTTTTGGTGTTTTATGACGCCAAAATTTCATTTTTTGTCTGTGAGGACAAACGACATCTCTGATTGACATGCCATCTGCTCAATCATTTCACAATTGACTCAACAGTTGGTGTCTGATTTCATGGAATTCTGAGGTCATTCACTTGATTTTGACTAGCCTACACACCTTTTTAAAGGGCATCTAGTCTTTAAAGACAACATATTTAGTTATACCGCACAAACGACACATCTGATTGACATTCCATCTCCTCATACACACCACCAATAATAATAAGACTATTTTACCATGATTCCAAGTCATTTCAATGTCATTTGTTATGGATATGACCATTACATGCCCTTTTTGATGTTTTACGACACCAGAATTACATTTTCTATCATCATAGTCAAACAAAACCTCTGATTTATGTACCTTCTTCTCTACCATTTCAAAATTGAAAACATGGTTGCTGTCTTCTGATTTTATACCATTCCGAGGCTTTTTATATGGTCTTGACCGTTTTACGCATGTTTTGGTGTGTTATGACACTAAACGTACGCTTTCCATTTTAACTACATATTCTTTGTCAAATGGGCACCGTTTTGAGAGATAGGTGTAGTTGTTTCATTGTTTTTCATGCATTTAGTTAGATAAAAATTTCAAAATACAAAAAAGGATGCAATAAATTCTTTTAAACATTTTCATACAGATTATATTTTTTGGAATTCCCTTTGCTGAAATCTATTTTTAAGGGATGTTTGAATAATTTTAAGGACCTCATTCATCCACTTTAAAGGCTTAGAATTTTTGAATGGAAGGACAACATCAAAGGAGAAAGCCTTAGCACTCCTAAGGAATTTAGAGATGAGTAACACAACATGATATGTGGGCTAGAATTTATGGACCACACCACTTCCATATGGATGGAATTGGTGGACAACACCACTTCCATATGGAGATTTTGAGAATCACTAAAATTTGTACAAAATCTTTGATTTCCTTTTCATGTAGCATTAAATATAGTGAGAGATTGTAACCCACCAGAAAACCTAATACACCATTAGTCTAATGCCCCATTAGCTCATCTCCTTTCCCTTCCCACATATGAATTCTATAGGATCTCTCTCCCTCTCTCCCACGTTTGAATCATACAAAATATCTCACACTCCCCACCCACAACTTTTGACACCCCATTATAAGAATCTTCATATACATCTTTCTAAGGTCATGGCATGGAAGTATCTTCTTGATATGATTTATGGAAATCTCTAGGTCTTTAGAATATTTTAAATTGAATTAAAATTCTTGATGTTCTACTTTTAGACAACACTTCCCACCTCCCATGCTCAAGGAGAAAAGGTTTGATATGAGCTATTTTACTAAATCTCCCTAAAGAGGACCAAAAAATAGTATGCAACATAAAAAATATGCATAGAAATGTAAACATGAAAACATAAGCATGAAAACGGAAAAACATCATATTCTAGAAACTATATAAAAGAGATTATTGATCTCACATTGATTCAGTCAATAACTAAACTACTTTGAGAAATTATATATCCTCCTAGAAACAACATTTTATCAAAAATTTATTGATTAACCATTATTAAAACACAAAGAGGTGTAAATAGAATTAAAGTTTCAGGAATAATTATTAATTCCTAATTCAAGTATGATATTAAAATGGTAATGTAAATTACCACATACTTGAGGTTCATCCTCATCTAGATCACCAATCTCACTATGATTTCCACTAACTATATCTAGAGCCTACAATATATATAAATATTATGTATCTCAAGAATATCAGTAAATGTCAACATTAGTATGTTTTATTTTCTTTTTTTACTTGTGTCACCACTTGTGTACCATTAACAGGATGTTTCATCATCACTTCATTGATACATACTGACATCTGTGATAATCTCTCCTCATACTCTGCACATAACGGTTGAAATCGCTCATCTGTACTGAGTTGCATAGCCTGCATGACAACATCTATCTCAGCCTGTGTCCACATCCCTACATCTCCGCGTGCACCCATCACCTCTGCACTAACAATTGCACTTCGTGGGACACCAGTTCCATATGTCAAAGAATAAGCATGACCATCACTACCCACAACATGCTGAAATATCTCATCTCTACACACAGTAATACGACGTTGCTCCTCTGGAATCTCTACTAAATTAGAATCAAACTGAGCATGTATCAGATATACATATTGAATTAATGAAAAGATATAAATAATTTCTATAAAATAGAGATTTATTTGTTACTAAATAATTTGATTACTATAACACCAGCAACATCGGGATCACTTACACTACGAGTCTTCACCTATACTAACATCTGATCGATCATCTCACCTCACTTGTGTAACTATAATAAAGGGGTCCATCAAATACATATTTATATTCATGTTATACTGCAACATTTTTAATATATTAATGAATAATGAATTCTAAAATTACATCATGTTTGAGTTGTGACACATGTCGAGTACCAAGTCTGGAAGTCTTGCCCTGCATCACCCAATTACGTGAGTGAAGAGTAGACTTAGTCAACATTCAACATATTTTGTAAGATCCCAGTTTTTGGAAAGGTATGTTTTAATTATGTTTTGGTTGAATACCTTGTTTCGGGCTTCAAGGGATGTATTCTGAAAGTTTGAGAGGCCTTGGGGGTGTTCTGAGGGCTCGGGGCACGAAAGAAAGGAAATCTGGGCAAGGCAAGCCAAGGCGCATGGCCGGCGCACAGCCAGGGAAAACCGTGTGGCCTGCCCAGGAAAACTATGCAACCCCTCCCCCTCCGAATAGTAGCATGCACATGGTTTGCGCACGGTTTTCCAAACTGTGTATCCAAACCGTGCAGCCTCTTAAAGTTTGGAAAATTTACAAAATTGCCCCTCCAGGATTTTAAGAACCCACTCCGGGTTTCCTCTAATTTCCTCCCTCTTCAACCTAGGAGTGAACCAAATCGCCCAATAGCTCCAAGAGATCGATCTCCCTCGTTTCTAAGGCGTTTTTGGTGCTGTTGGTTGTGGATCGAAGCTCTGGGTAAGGCTAATCCCATATTTCTTCTCTTTTTGGTTTAGGGTTTGTATCTTCTCTTCCTCTAGTTCCGAAGCTCTAAAACCCTATATTTTGGGTCAGTTTTATGTTGAAGCTCCAAAGGTTGGTCAGATCGAGGTCTAAGGACTCGATTGAGAGTGCGTTCAACCGCGGTTTCGAGGTATGTGGTCTACAAGTTATATCCCATGGTTAATTGGGTATTTGTGCATGTTTAGTTGTGTTCTTGTTTCCCCTTGGTTATGTTTTGAATAACCTTGGAATGTTGGTAATAATGGTGTTGAAATGTCAAATGGGAACCCTTACGATCTCCGTGGGATGTGTTGGGATTGACTTGACCTAATTTAGGTCCATCCATGGGATGCGTCGGCTTTCCCGGACATAGGAATTGTTTTTAAACAAGTGACCTTATTATAATAAATGGCAGGGCCCTTAATGAATATTTTGGCATGATTGGTTGAACTTGGAATAGAAGTTAGGTGATGAACCTAGACTTGGCAATAACCTAAAGGTTATTTGGAATGGGTTGAATGGTTGATTCATGGGAAGGATGAACATGTTAAATGGGTTAATGTGTAAACTAATTGAAGACCATTATGGGATGGATTATGGGTCTAGTGTTGAATGATTAGTGAGATAGGCATAACACATGGGAATTGGGTGAATGGTTAAATGATGTGAAATGATAATGTGTTAATGGGTTAAGGCATGATGTGGATCCCCATGTGGGTTGCTATGAATAGTGTTTTCTGAAGGACAATAGTTTGGATGGTTGATGGTTACATATATATATATATAAGCATGTGCACATGGCTTGGTAGAGTGGGGTATGACTTGAGGATCTACGCCCATGAGTCGAGCGAAGACTGATGCTCTAAACTCCACCCTAAATGCATGGGTTAAGATAGAGGACTGATGATCTATTCTCCAAACGGTTGCATCCACCCGGACTGAGGCTTTGAGGTGAGGATATGGTTGCATCCACCCAGACTGAGGCTTCGAGGTGAGAATATGATTACTATGATGGGGTTGATCCTAGTTAGATAGGATAACGATGTGGTTTCCCTCTTTCATGTGATTGTTGGCCTTAGACCCATGTAACATAGTGTATGTGATTAACCCGTGGAAATGTGATGAGAGGGTAAGTGATGATAATCGGTGTGAATGAATGATAACGGAAGTGGAAATGGATTTGACACTGAACTGGTTAATGGAACCTTAAATAATTACTTGGAAATTATCATTCATATTCCTTTTGCATGCCCTACCTGTTCATACTGGATGTTTTGTAGACACCATTGGTGGTGGCCTATTGAGTTGTACTCACACCCTGCTTAGGCCGCTGTTGGGTACCCGAGCAGACTTCATGTTTGTAGGTCAAGAGAAGGGAAAGGGTCCTTTCTAGATAGTTGAGTAGACATGGGTAGCACTTGGTGGAGGATCCAGACATGGAGTCGGGATCATTTTTGGGAATTTTTGGCCGTTGTCTTTATTTTGGGCTTTTGTTCACTTTTGCACTTTTAGTATGACATGACATATTTATTGTTTGGAAATGGTTGTTATACATGTTCCTTGTATGTTGGTTGTTGTTTCCACTATTTGGTTTATTTATGTTGTGTCTTACTCTGAAAAAAAGGGGGTATAGTCTCCCCACTTGACTCCATAGACCCCCGCTGCTAGTCAGCAGCCTTGGGCGTACGGGGAGGCGCGCTTAAGGTCATGTAACTACCCGACTCGGAGCACCAGTTTAGTGGATTCCGGGTTGGGGACATTACATATTCAGTTAATATAAATATGAATTTTTTTTCATTTATATATTAAAAGCAATAAATTTTACCATCATCACCTCACTCGACCAAAACTCAACCAAATCCTTCCACTACATAGGAAGAATGCCTACAGGGACTCACTGTAGAATGTCTGGCACACCTGCAAATGGTGTCTAGTGATCTATTTTCACCCTTTCCTTGTAATACTTCAATAATTTTTTTGAATTTGGCAATACATATTTCCCAAAACTCATCTGGACATGATGTCAAATTATTCTATTAATAAAATAGTCAGTAGTTTCTATAATAATAAAAACAATTTCATGAAAAATTAAAACTTGAATTTACTTGAACATCCCTCCATAATCTATCAATTGTATATGGGGGGAAATAAGTCTAATCATGATTCAATTGAGGGAATATTTGTGGGTCTTGTATCATATTCTCAAACTGATGAATCAATACACTTGCACCTTCTCCAACTGAATGAAATGCGTCATCAAATAACACATCTAATTGGGATCTAGAGTTCCAGGATCAAACCCCTTTACTAAGACCCCTACTTATGTTGGAAGACACACTAGATCCTGATAAATATAAATTCATAATTCAATTACAATATAACTAAATTTTTAATTAAAAATTCGAAATTGTTAGGGAAATATACACAGAAAATTTCAAAAAATTAATTTAGAAAAATTTAAAAAAACATACTAACAACATTAGGTGAACCAATTTGACCACCCTATGACATAACTACATTAATAAAAAAAATATTTTAACATCCCAGGATTTCATAGTACATTTTCTCTTCAAAGAAATTCAATAACTTTCACTACACACAACACCGAATTCGAGCGCACTATGAATTACCAAACTAGCCGTTCAAAAAGCAGTTATGAATTGTATTAAATGAATTTTAAATTTTATGTAATTCATATAATTTTAAAATCCATATTATGTGTTTCTAAGACATAATATAAGAACAAATTCTTTGTTTAGATAAAAGAAGTATTTTTTAAAAAATGCAATTTTACGACCTTTTAATGGAGAACTATTTTTAAAACCAATATTTGAAACTTTTATATATTATATTTAATGAAATTAAATTATTATTTAGAATAAGGACATAAAAATTTAGTTTGGATAAATTTTTGGTACTTTTCTCATAACTTTCATATTTTGATGAATAGTGAAAAATACTAAATTTTAATTGAATTTTTTTAATCGAACTAATTTATAGTGTTAAATTATAAATTTGAGTGGTTTTAAAGTATAATTAGATTATATTTTTATCATTTAATATAATTTATATCATTTGATGTAATTTCACATTTAAATTTTACATAAACAAGTGTCAATCTTTTGATAGTTATTATTTCTTAAAAACACGAGTTTTGTTTTGACAATGGGAATTAATTTTAAATTAATTTTTACCACTTCTGTGATTTGAATTTGGAAAAGTGGATTCCATATTTGGAATCATGAGTTTCAAATTTTGTAAATAGATAACTTTTATTTTTATACATTATGAATATTTACTTCTGTAAATATTTTATTTACCATGGTTAAAGGGTAAATCTGGTAAATAAGGGTAAAAAAATATTATAATAATAATATTGAATTACCCTAACATGTGTCCTATTACTATTGGTTGATATATTTCCGACCATGGGCATCCTTAGGTCGATTTTGGGACCCCATGGATCCACTTGAGAGTGATAATGACACTTTATATTAAAAAGATTCAAAGTGGTACGAGAGACTTTGATTCAAAACTATTTTTTAAATTACTTCCTTTATAAATTATGTGACATTTAAATGATTTAATGAAAAAGGGATATTTCTCTCAAATATTTTTTCCGATAATTTTCAACTATACCAACATCCTTTACGGGATATTATTCTTGATCGAGGTTGATTTATTATGATAAAAATATTCTATATTGTATTGAAGGTTTTGTGATATATTTGACTGTGGATGTGTTATTTTTATATCATTCAGGGTTTAGGGATAAATTATTGACAATTCGTATGCTAGTTCTAATACGAATGCTTATGTTATGTTTCAACCTTTTCATATGAGGAATGTATTAGACATAGTAAGTGATGGGTGAAAGCCACTATAGGTCCTCGATGCATCAGTAGGTCTCATGAGACAATTAGATGTGGAATTGGCATAGGCCTTTCCCAATTTGATATATGGTTTTGGCCGAGGCCTTAATCATTTTTAAACATCTTGGATGAGGCCTTGACAAAATGTTTCAGAATGTCTGGCATTATACATTCCCTCATTATGAAAATTACAATGATGGTTCATGTGGTTATTCGACTAGTAGAATTCCCATGACTATGTTTTATTATTTCAATATTCACGCAGCTCATATTTTTTCCATAAAGTGTTTATGTTTATTTTTTGCAAAGGCTTGTGTTTTCAATTATTCACCATGCCTATTGTTTATGTTATCTTCTGCTAAATTTTATACCCTTACTGAGCATCTGAGCTCACCCCTTTCTTATTTTTATTTTCCCAGGATTTCCAAGAAGTGTATTGTGATTGATATATAGGGTTAAGCTAAAAGGGAATAATATCATTCTCAAAGAACTATCTGTGATTAATTTTATGTTTGAAATTGTAATGTGATGTTGATGTATGTAATCTATTTCCAAGACTGCTAAACTGATTGGTCTTTCGGGACATGATTTCCTTGTATCATGCAAATGTATTAAAATAATGTACCGACTCTGGGTAACTGGGGTCGGGGCATTACAAATATAGTTAAATCAATCAATTTTTTTAAATATAATTCATACCTTTTTTACAAACAATAACTAGGAAAAAATTAAAATCTTTTGAAGATCATGAAAGTCTAATGATGAAACCATTTATGAATTTTTAAAAATTTTCCATTGAAATTGCATAAAACATCAACATATTTCTCCTTGAACTTACTCACCATCCTCATAAAAATGAAACTTCACTTGATTATTGGCATTATACATGGAAGGAAATGTAATATCCAACTGGTCATATTGATCAGTGGGAACTAGTTTGTTATCTTATTCCATAATTCGAAATGGGATAAGAATTTCAACATCTCTACTCTGTGTTTCTATGATTTCATCTAGATTCATTTCAACAACAAAGTAATCCCATGTATCCCTATTCATATGAAATTTAATATCCACATAGTCATTGTTGTCAAAGGCATGCAGTGAAATAAGTTGAAAAGGCCATTTGGGGATGAGGCGTGAGGTATGGCGTGAGGCAGAACTAAAGAGCGTGCACACATAATTAATTATATACAGTTTTCAATAATATTTTAAATTTTTAAAAAAGTAAATTCAATAAAAAAATAAAATTTAAAATACATACCCTTGTTTTTTAAGAGGTGTTGCTGTGAGTGATGTTACAACATTTTTTTATATTCTGTTGTGTTTTTCCTTGCATAAAAAATTCTTCTGTGTTTTTTATTAATATATTAAATATTCTATTTAATTAAATTAGGAATTACCGGTTTCCATCATGGTGCTCTGCGATTTATGCCTTCTACCCCAATATTTGGTACATCGGCTTTATTTGTCACACCTGATCTCCGCCTTTCTACCTCCTACCTCAATCTATGCTAAAAAACATTATCTTCCATGCAATCAAAACACTTACTGCTACTGACATAATTTGATTCTCTATCTTCCAGTGATGTCACCTATCAACAAGGAAGATGGGGGTGAGGCACGCCTTTACAATGCCTTGCGCTTGAGTGCCTCAAGGAATGACGAGTGAGGCGCACGCCTTTGGTGTGCCTCAGTGAAGTCGCCTCACCTTGTCGGTGGTGAGGTACTCTGGACTCGCCTCGCCACACCCCTTACCAAGGTGCACACCCCAACCCACCTTTTACAATTATGCACATAGCTAGCCTTTCTAATATTTTTAGTTGAATATGACCCAAAAACAGTAGCAAAATTCACTAAATTCTTTCTCTTCATTGGTATCAAACACATTTTAAAACATTTTTCCAAAAGACCCTAACACTTGTAAATAGAGTAAAAATAAATATAGGATTTTCAATTAATGGGTTAGTTGGTAATGATACCCACCTTTTATTTTTATCCAATAAAACATAGGTGGTAAACATGCAATATTAATTTTGACACACATTTAAGAAATAGTTGGATGATAGGGAGATAGGGTAATCACACCAAACCACTATATGGTGTCATGATTCATATGAAAGGAGAATGTTCAGCTATGGAGGTGGAATTGTATATTTCTAGTGGAATATGAAGAATGTGACCATGCCCTTTCAAAGCCCTCTTAATCGATGAACTGAATGAGAAAATGTTGAAAGTCAATCAACCCCAGCGGGTGTGATGCTGAAATGATTATTGAAGACATCCGAAACAGGTAGATGATGCCTAAAATGCATGATCAATGAAGAATAAATCATAGATGATGCTTCAAAAAATTAAATATGTGGGAGAACCACTAATGAATTTTCATCAACCACACCTATAACCTTTTGGAGATGTTTTATTTTTGGAAGATCTACCAAGAGAGGAGATGAATCAGACCCAACAGATGCTACTAGACCCTCCCCTGATGATGGATGAGGGGTAATCCTTTACCATACAAAAAATATTTCATACATGGAAAAAATGAAAATGAACTATCATACATACATATGTACCAATCAAACCATTATAAATATATTTTAAAATTATGATAGGTGTAATATATAGAAGGTGTATTGTTCTGTGTATTAAAATGGGTGTAAACAATGATTATATTTCCTTCAAACATTTATTTAAAGTGAAACAATAAATCCCTTGAAAATTGAATAACTATAAGATATAAATCACTACAAAGTGGGGGAGGTTGAAACTCTTCATAATGAATTGGGAGGGATACCCAAACAATAAGTTTCCAAATTAAAAACTCAATTTTCAGAAGTCAAATAGTAAATGAGGACAACTTACCTGCTAGAGGGGACTCAACCATGGATGGGTGATGACCATATTGGGGATCCATGATGGGTCGTAGGGGCTCAATGATAGGGCTTCAATAGTGGGTCTTGATATGGGCGAGATAGCGTGACATGGGAGGGATGGCACGATGGATCCGGGAGGGTTGGACGATGGGGCATAACAGGGCTGGGAGGGCTCGATGGAAGCGAGATGGGAGGGCTCGATGGCGGCGGGATGGGAGGTTGTGACGGCGGGGCACGATGGGGACATGGGGTTCAATGGTGGCAGGATGGTCCGACGACACTGCATGGAGGCGTGGGTGGGGTTGGGGTCACATGAGGGTTGTAGGAGGGTCGCGAGAGTGGGGAGGAAAAAATTGGGGGCATGGAGAGGAAAATTGGGGGTGGTGGGTTAAAAATTATAGTGATCGATATTTAGTGGTCGCTAAAAATATCAATAGCGACTGAAAAGTGGTAGTCTCTAGAGAATTCCCTACACAAAAACATAAATTTATACTAGTGACATGTCTACAACACATATAACAAGAATATCTAGATATACTCAACAAAGACACACAATCTATATGTAAATCACAACCATAGTATATTAGCCTAGGATTCCTTTGTGAAGATTCTACAAAGCACTCATCTAGGATAACACACTCCTTAGTCTGATAGAATCAATGTTGTTAGTCTGAGAGGTAATGCTCGTTGGGTCTTGTCCTAAGAAAGAACACATTGATAGTCTGAAGATAATATGATACACATATGAGGTTCACTACCAAGGATATGGGGTAATTCCAAAAAATCAATCTGGATTAAACATAAAAGTATAGGATCAGTTCCAGTGTAGTGTTGGTCATGATGATACCAATAACTCCACATAGGGAATGAAGATGAATAGAGGTTCTCACTTCAGACCTCTCAGAGGGATTCAAACAAATCTATCCAAGAAAGCCCTTCTGAATAGATCATGGTCCTCGGAGTAGGATTTGATTCCATACCAACCCTAATGGAAATGATAAAGGGAACATAACTAAACTAAACTTTTCCTAGATAGAGAGTAAATGGGCTCTAATCCATGAATAACAAAGTACACAACATGTAGTAGGGGTCACACACTGTGTCCCTTAACCTTGGGTCCCACCTATGTAAACAGCCTCTGTCATTAAACCATGTTTGTGTAGTAGTACACGTTGTTTAGGCTATCCATGTAGTATACCCATGTTCTAGTACACAACTTTATTCCATGTACAAGTGTCTTCGTACCATTACTGGTCTTAGACCATGTACTTAGTCCATGCCATGTCTGTGTGTGGGAGTACACCACATCTAGGCTACCTGTGTATTGCACCCAGTGTCTATGTACCTCCGAGTTACACATCATGTCTCCCGAGAGAGACCAAATTCTGTATGATAGGGGTGACATGTCGTGTGATACTTTACTTTCTCTTGAAACCCTATTTTCCACAAAGGGGGCCCCCACGAGTTGTGCAGATCCGGCATACACACCCTGTAGCGTGAGATTTTCCTGAAATCCAGATATGTTGTCTTCTCATATTCTTTATTGCTCCAGCCAGCATTCTAGTTGTTCCTTACTTGAAAAATCAATGGGAGGCCTCATCCAAGCCTTTTCATCGACAAACAACATGTTATAGCCATCAAATCTACTCGATAAAGAGATCTATGCGTCGTTTTTTATTGCATGACAATGACCGCTAAATAATGAGAAATTGGGTATCCACCAACATCCTATTTTTCATACCTTCAATAGCCGCACCAACATCATGCCTTTTTGATCTTGGATCTAGGATATCAGACCATTGCACCAAGAAATGGGTGCGTAAAGATCGACCGATCAGGATTTTTCGAACTGTGGTCCAAATAAAGAACGCCCATGATGAACACAGAATCAGGGGAGAAAAGCACATGAATAATATATAGGAATGAACATAAATCAATGTTCTTGTTGGTCTCGATATTTTTCCATTATAACAACGAAAAAATAAATAACAAATTGAATAATGAAGGAATTATCTCAAAACCTGATTAAACTAACCCATCCTGTAAATACGCATGATCCACAGATCAATCCTTTAGTCGATTGATTTGTGTTTGTCATAGGAAACAAGAATGGGGAAATGAAATAGTTTGAACAATTGAACTACCTCGATACAGATCAATCAATGATGAATAATGAAGCTGCACCACATTCTTTGGGGAGATCCTTTGATTCTGTCTGACACCGGTCATCAATCTTTGATCCGGTCATCGTCCACCATCATGATATCCTCCAATGGAACTAATGGATCTCATCAATTAACTGGGTTATGTGGATAACCCTGAAAATTTTCCATAAGAGCATATTTCAAGAGTTATATTAGGTCAGTGTGACGTTGCGACGAAAAAACAATTAAAATAATTTAATTTAATTATTTTATTAATTTTATGCACGTGACAACTTTTCCACAAACGAACCATGTTGACTAAGGTTAAGTATCTCCTAGGGTAAACCTCATATTCTAAACCCAACATTTCCCTCATTTTTCTAATCTGAATAACTATTTAGAAGTTATTCTAATTTTTTAGGAAAAATGTGCCTGAGTGCTGTTTAATATATTTAATATATTTTAAAAATTTATTTCGGGCACACCAGGCTTCAGAATCGCACATCATTTCAATGTCTGATCTAGAAAATAATCCATATAATATAAAAAATACAATATTGTTTGATATATTACGAATTATAAGAAATTACAGGAATGATATGTGTTAGTTTTCACTTTTGGTTGTCTAAATGAGTAAAAAAACATTTAATTATTTCAAATCTAGGGCAGAGAGCATAGTTCCTCCATTAATCCATTTTTTATCTTTTACACTATGTTTGGTCATGTCTTAATAAAAGAAAATAAATGATTTCATAATTCATAAATGAAAAGAAAACAAAAGAAATGATTTTGATTTCTCTTCATTTTGTTTTGATGAGAAATTTAGTAAAAGAAATGAAATGATTGTCATTTCCCTCCATCTTATCCGATGAAAATTTATAAAATAAAATAAAAGATTTTTTTTTGCTAAGAATGACACAAATAACGTTTGTTAAAAAATAACATACACATAGGATTAAAAGGAATACTTTCCCAACATAAAAAACAACTATAGATTAGTTCCGCATTGATAGCACACCTACCACCGAGTCTTCCCAACATCAACATTCTATGTTAAATAACACTAATAACCCTTTTTAAAAATGTATTTTTATTAACTTTTTTAACATATCAAAAAAAATATTTATTAATTTTAATTAATCATTATCTTTCATATCACCAAAATTATGTAAAAATTAAACAACGAGCATATATTAATTCAAATTTTATTTTTTAAAAAAATAAATATAATCAATATTGTTGATTTAAGATAATAAAAAAATAGATTATTTATATAAATTATTAATTAAATGTTATTAATTCAAGATAATCAAAGATATTAATTCAAAATTATTAATTAAAAATTATTAATTCAAAATAAATATTAATTTAAAATTATTAATTCAAAATATTTATTAATTAAAAATTATTTATATAAATTATTAATTCAAGATAATCATAATTATTTATAATCTAAATAAAATATAATTATAATTATTTCTTAATTATTTATGATTATTTATATACAAATAATTATTTATAATCAAAATTATTTATATAAACATAATCAAAATTATTTATATTTGAATATTTTTCTAATTTATAAATCACGATGAACTTAAAAAAATATTTATTTATAAATCACGTTGAATAAAATATTTCGATACAGTTGAAAATATTGTTTGTTGTTATTATTAATAAAGAAAAATTTGTTCATTAATATAAATATTATTTCAAGAAAAGAGTATAGCTGTGAATTAGGAAAACATTTATCTATTTTTTATGAAATTTAACACACCAAAACTTTGAATTTATCAACCAAATACATTTCACTTCCCATTGCAATGAGAGTATGTAAATTATGAGGGAAAATATTATCACCATGCATGTTATCCAAAAGGTATTTTACTACAATAATTTTTAAGATTTAAACATGAATAAAGAAATAACTCAACGATGTCGTATAGAATTAAAACACTAAACATAAAATACTTATAATGTAACAAATTAAATGACAAAAATCATTGGGGGGAATGACATGACAACTTGAAGGAATACTAGCAGAGAAATTTTGTTATAGTGGTGAAACTGGATAGTGTCTGGTTAAAGGTGGATAGTGTGGTATCTTGAAGGAATGAAAAACTTGAAACATATATTTATATCGATATAAAACTATTATATGAGAAATTTAAAACATAATTCAATCGGGCACATGATTTCTGTCTGAATCATCCCAATTTTAGAATGTTTCGAAATATGGGGATTAGAGAGAAATTAGTTTCTCTCTATTTTTGCGCCCAACATCTCCCTCTGTCACTTTGACCTCTCCAGACGAGGGATGTCTGGTAATTTCCCCAAATTGTTTCTTTTCCACCCAAATCATGGATACCAAAAAAGAAGATAGAATAGATCCACTTTTTTAGGTTGATTGGGAATTTTACATGAACTACTACAATAAAATGAGCACCAAACCAAACATCCCTTACATTAAAGACTTTTTCTGACCCAAAATTCAAATTAGATGTCCCCTATAATATAAAATATTTCCATTAATCATAAATTTTTGGAAAATTAAAATATATATTAAAACCTCAAATACACATATAAACTGAATTGATAAACCTAAAATATATATCT
This sequence comes from Viscum album, assembly GCA_963277665.1. Lineage (NCBI taxonomy): Eukaryota > Viridiplantae > Streptophyta > Magnoliopsida > Santalales > Viscaceae > Viscum > Viscum album. Next base: position 1,162,568,576 of record OY728153.1, on the reverse strand, counting down.
TGAATTACCACCAATTTTATTTTGTTGTGGTTCTTGGGTAGGCTCCATGGAAAATACAATAGATGCTTTGGGAAAAGCATATCAGGAACTTCTTGGAAGGGAAACTGGCATTCTTGAATTTGAATTCTGGGAGGCTTACTTAGGCAGCTAGAATATATATCATCGAATGTTTCATTGGAAGATTTCAGGCAATGATGAGAAGTGTTTCAGGTGGCTTGTGACCAGGCTAAGGAGTTCATGGAGTCTTTGAAGGAAAGGATTGGCTCAGAGTGCCTGGTGGAGAGGTGATTGATTCAGTGGTGGGAGGGATGGCAGTGTAGGCTGCCACGATGGGTCTCCCACTATCAGTATAGTTCAACTAGAGAAAATGAGTTAAGGTGTTCAATGGATAGTAATTTTACTACAACATGGTTCTATTTCCATCAGTGGGTTAGTTTCCCCCTACCCTCCTACCCCATTTGATGCCAGATTCTATGAAGATACTACTCAATAGGGAATGTGATTTAGGCCTTTCTTGTAATAACATTACTTGTTAGAATTGGTTTTAACACTAAAAAAGTGGGTTAGTCATTAAATATGAAAATGGAAATTTTAAAAGAATTAATGGTGAAGGTATTATAATTCATTTCCTTCACCTCCCCTCATGGAAATGGGTATCAAAACCCCAAGTCTTGTATTTATTTTACAGTAGAACTAGGAAAAATTTCTTCCACTATGTCATGCATGGTCCAACAAGTTAAATCACGAAATTTGAAATTATGTTGTCATAACACAACCAATGGGAGTCCAAAACCCATCTTCAAGTGAAATTATGATGTTGAAGTCTTGACCCTTTTCACTGGTCTATCCTCATAGAGGCCTATTATATGGTTGGAGAAGTTCACAGTTCCTTTTTGATCATTCACTATGATGAACAACAATTTAAATAGGACATAATGATATCATGTTGTATTTGTAAACCCTGTAGTATTGTCTCTTATTCCATTGATTAAAGATATTATAAACTTATTTCTTATTGTATGACCAACAAGGAAATTATGAGTAATATTATGAGAATGGAAACACATATAATGATGCATGAATACTGTGAGAATGTATGAAACATTACAAAAAATATCGTATTTTATGACACAGTATAAAATAATTAAAATTTAAGGGGAATGAAAATGGGGTATTGTTTGATTTTCATAAAATAACTTTATACACATCTTCAAAAAGCTTAGAGTTGAAAAAATTTACAAATCTCATTATCAAACACTTTCTCATTTGAAACATATTAAAAAACTCTGTTCATTTTTTAAATCTCAATTTTGTTGGATCATCATAATGATACCACAATTCTCATCCTCTAGAATGGTTTTTCTAATGATCACAAGTCCCTCATCTTTTTATATTAAAAATATACCAAAGTTTTTTATTATAATAATTAATAAATGATATAGAAAAAGGGTAAAATAAACAACAACATAAGAAAACAAAATATGAAGTCTGTAGATTATGTCAAAGGAAAAAAATTCAAAGACTACAACATTCTTGTGGTCAAAGAATATAGAAGGAACAAATAAAAAACTAAATGGAAAACTCTGAAGAAAAGTTATTTTACTTATCTTTTAACAACTTCAAACATTTGGTGACTAGTCAAAGAATATGAATGATATGCTATAATGAATATCAAAATAGTTGGTTGAGGATATTTATGAAGTCATCCTCATCATACTAATATCTCCTACTACAATGAAAGACCAAGATATAAGATAAATAGAAGAAGCTTAGAGTATTTAAATGAATCATAATGTTCAAAACGAGACATATATCCAACACCACACTTCTACAAAGCCTTAACAACTGCTTTATTGATGATTGGATAAGAAGTTAAACAAAAATATTTTTTCCAGATTAGAATTTCTCCTTAATTGGTCAAATTAATTATTCTAGGAAGTCAACATAAGAATCTCCCAATCAGTATAAAATAAATGAATGGCCAGTAATTGTGAGTAAAGATACATAGGGTGAAATGATAAAATAAGAAAACAACCAGAAGGAGAGTGGTAATGGTTGTAATGGTTAGAAATACAAACAACCATATATTAAGACACATCAATCACAATGGTAAAATAATAAATGATTATATAATTATCCACATCAAGATATAATGACCCTATTTATCAACAATTGGATTTAAAATTTATATAAATGTATGATAGATCATTTTGGAGAGAGGGAATAATCAAATGAGTGGTTTATCAGAGAAATCCCATAGAGAGAATAATGAAGCATATGGAAGGAGTAAATGCATCACAATATGTCTCATTGATCTTCCTATCTCTCTTATTCTAAGAACAAACCCTTTTCTTTATTGTATTTCATATCTTCCTCTTCACTTGCTTCAGATATTATCTTTATTTGGTTTTTTATTCATTTTAAAATGACACATGGAACACCTCCATTGTGTTCACTCCATCTATCCTCTAATTTATATCAAATAAGTATTAGGGGACTTTCCTATTAACAATTTATGATCGAAGTAGTTCCATAGATAGGAACATTCCTTCTGTAAATTTTAAATTGAATATGTACTCGGGTTAGGAACTTGTTCTTATCATTATAAAGTAGGAACTACTTGTACTCAATGTTTTCTGGATCTGGATGTGTGATCCTCTTTTCATTTTTGGGTTAAAAGTGAAGAAGTTTCTAGGGATAATAACTTTAAATTTATATAAAACAAGATACATAGGGATTTGTTTTCCCAAACCCCATCAACATTTTATGTGTCATATACTTCCATATTTTTTTCATTAATTTATTTATATGTTTTACCTTGGCATGAATCTTTATTTAATTTAGCTAAATATAAAGGTTTCAGGGCCCAAAGAAAGTGGCCGGTTCCAAGTCTTGGCGTCTGGTGAAGTTTGTCAAGTGGAAATGGGTGAGGTAATTCAAAATGGCACTGATATGCAGTGTGTTTCAGTTGATGCAAGTAAGGGAATGGATCTTAGTTTAGAGACTGAGGGGCCAACTAAAGATCAGGTGGAGGTGGGTGATGCAATGAAGGAGAATAACAATTTTCAGCTTGTCTTGAGTGATGCACCATTGAATATGGATGCTAGACAAGAGCTTGGAGGGCAACCACCATATTTGGAAATGCTTGACTGTAACAGGTGCAATGATCAGGGTGGAGGAGTGGGTGATGGTTTTCATGATGTTAGGATAAATTCAAAGTGGGGGAATTTCTCGGAAAATGACAAGGAAAATGTGATGGTGAAACCTTCCTATTGTTAGGTTCTCAAGGACGGGAAGAGGGAATCTAGAAAGCAAGTCTCCAGCCGAAGGATGAGGAAGGACTACTCTGAGTTGCCGAAGCCACTTTCCACTAGATCCTCTTTCAAAAAATCACCGCAGGAGCTTATCTCATTGGAGAAATTAAACCTTAGAAGGATGTATGCCAAGATCCTATGGCATTACGAAAGCTCGGAATGGGAGAGGACCACTGCGGAAGGAGACTCTAATATGGGCTATGATGGGTATGATGCTTATGATATGTAATCGACTTCTGAATTGTGGTTTGTGTACTACTGTACTTTTCTTTTTATTTAATAAATAGTCAGTGGCCTACCTCTGATAGAATTTCCTGTTATTTTCATCGATCATAAAAATTTATTCTCTAGTCCTACCATCATTGTGATTGATAATCCAAGAGATGACTCCTTTGGTTGTATCTACATGTTTTACATGAATCTCTAAATAATTCTCTTGGTATTGATTGTGCTAGAATGGAGGAGAAATTTACCTTCCATTATTCTTTGTTAATCGCAACAAATAATCCTCTTGTTCCATATTATTATTGAGAGGGAGGGGGCTATATCTCTATATTATTGAGAGAATTCTTGAGAGGTTATATCTAAGGCTTGAGAGAATTTCCCATGAGTGAATCTGTCATGTACAACAATTCTCACTATACTCTAAAATGATATAATCCGAATTTTATACTTAGGGTAAAAAAATTAATAATTTCACAAGATCCCTTTATCTTAAGTAATCCCCAAGTCAAATAATAATAACATATTATTATTATATCTCATGATATATGTAACACTCTCACATGACTGTTGATTATTTTATATTATTTTAAGTTACTGTTGGGTGTATTACGTTTTGATATTTTTTGGGGAATTATCTTTAAAATTTGGGGGATTTTTGGGTGTCACATGGTTTGAAAATTATTAGTAATAACTTTTTGGTAACTGTGCGACAATCCTACAATTCATGATGATGAAATTTTATATGGTTGAAAACAATTTTCCAAGCCATGTGGGGTCTTCCTAGTGATTGTGACACCCATTTTCTAGGGGTGAATTATTTGGTTGACGCATGATTAGGAGTAACCATGCGAGAAAACCGTGCAGGTGACCAGTGCCTGTGTAGTGGAAGATGCACGATTGGTGCAAAATTTACCAAACCATGTGAGATTCCTTGTTTTCATTTAGAATTGAAATTATCTAAATACCCTCTTTTATGATAAAATGCTTATATTATGTAGAAATGGGTTGTTTTATGTGGGGTGATGGAGGTTTCATTTCGATGAGGATGGTTTGGGATAATTGGATGGCTTTTGTTATAGTTAGACCTAATGAATGTAGATTATTGGTCCATGTTGTTATAGAATTATTAGATCTGTCTCACTTTAGGACTTATGTAGTTATCCATGACACTTATTCATTGATTTTTGATTTTTTCCGAGGATTTTCTTAAGTTCCCAAGTAAGTATTTCTTTTGTTGTCAATACTTCAATATGTGTTTAGTTGAGTCGATGATGATTCTTGAAGGATTTTTATGGATTCTTGAGAAGGAATTGGATTTCATTCTTGATAAATCATCCATGTAATTCCATAACATGATTGAGATAGTACCATGTTCTGTGGAAAAGGATGTTTGAGGCTGCCAACATGAATAACTCATCATGAGAAGTTAAAGAAAAATTGAAAATTTTATTTTGGATGATTTCAATGGGGATCTTAAAAGGAGGTAAAGACAGGTGTTGGTGGATGGAAGAAAACTATCAACAACAAATTTGATAGGTGTTAAAGTGGAAGAGAAGGCCTAGAATTCAACAAAACATGCAATAAGTGATTTTGAGTAAAATATGGAATTTCCTAGATTCATCTAAGAGTTTTAAGAACATAGGAAAATCTATATAGCTAACTGTAAAACATAGCCAAATCATGAAGTTGAATATTCTATATAGGATTTTTGGAAGAAATAAATTATTTGATCTTCCCACACAACTAATATAAAAGATGTAGCCAACATGAAATATGCGAATAATACAAGTCACGTTGCCAATTTCATGAAGCGGATGTGATCCACATAGCTTCTTTTTGTGATGTAGATGAAGTGCTGATTCACATAGCCAATTTTGTGATGTAGCCAAGTGCAGATGCACACAACCAAATCATGTAGGAAATGTTTTCTACATAGGCATCTTGAGAACGATTCAAGGGATTAAAATAAGCAAGGCATAAATATATAAATATTTGAGAAAATTACTGAGTATGTGGATATTTATATGTCATGTGGAATAATGAATCCCAAGTCTATAAGAAATTTAAATGAATATATGAATGAGAATGAAAATGCGGAATAAATCAGGAAGCTCTTGACTGATTTTGATGAGATGATCCCACTACCTAATATCATGGGGTTTTCAAAATTCAAATATCGAAATATTGATTATGGTATTTTGAGAATAATATTCATGTTGATTTTTTGAATATAAATATATTATAGATACCAGATAAAAGATGTTAGATATAAAAAATTGAGAATTTTTAGAGAGTCTGATACATCCAGTATCATAGAGAGAAGAAGGTTAGCCAAAGCCCGGAGTCCATAATAGAGATACACCTGAGTATTTGAATTAGTTGAGAAGAATCCAGATAGCACATGATCTGGAGAGGAGTCTCAAGAACTATGCGCTAAAGTTGTTGATAAATTACACATGTAGACCTACTAATCCATCTGCTCATAGCGGATGATCATGTAATATACCTCCCCATATACTTGTATTGAGAGGAGATTGAGGTTTCAATAATCTTCGGTGACATCCCCAAGACACCAAAGGCTGGAAATAAATGTCAATAGATTAAGAGAACATTGGGGGATGATTTGACCTATAAACCATCAAATCAACTATATGATATATGAGAATAAACAATACAACTAAAAGTTAAAACTAGTAATAAAATATCAGAGTAATAACAGAAATAATATACATCAACCAACAAAGACCAAAGGACAACAAAACACTATGACACCAAAGTGGAATTATCCCAAGCATTACCTAAACTTTCTCCAAGGTCCATCTCCATATTCCCCAACCATAGTATTGATATGGATCAATATATAATTAAGATAACTTTCCCTTTATTATTTTCTAGTAAACAAGATTTTCAAATACATCAAATTTTCCATGTAGGGGATGAGTATATCACACAATTGGCAATCCCCAAAAAATTCCCAACACATGCCACTAGGTTAAGAACTAGTTATCACATTGTATATAAACAATTTAAGAAAGTGATAAACATTTTATACAAATCCATAAAATAAATAGATGTAAGAAAATAATAAAAAACCTTATTACCATTCCTTAACACTTGGAATGACCATAAAATGTTCACACACAAACACACACACACTCATGTTTTGTGCCTCACATTGATAATGGTACTTTATGATCATGATCCATCCAACATTGATTGTGGTACTTCACGACCATACTATATCCTAATAAACACACCCCAGCACAATTATTCCAAGTTCCAAACCAATTATTTCCACATAAACTAGGGATTCCTTATAAAAAATTTCATAAAACATTTTTATCGCATTAAAACAATAACAAAATTTTATACCAGAATTTAAAATTATAAAACAAAGTGATTTTTTCCAAAATTCATCCAAAATTCATTGTTTCCAAAATATAAACAAAAATGGTTTCCTATAAGAAATCACACAATGTTTCCTTTGAAAAGAAAAGATATTTTTTTAACAAAACTAAGAATTAAAGTTCAAGAATAAGTGGAGATCAGAGAGAATCCACATTCCTCTCAAAAGATGATGAAAAAAAATAACGATACAACAATAACTCTAGATATATCCTCATAATTCATTCCCTTAAATTTATTTAACTATATCTCATCAAGATACACATTATAGCACATAGATATATCTTTGAGATATTAGATTTATGGTTTCAAGAGAGTGAATAATAGTATATCTAGAGAGAATAAGTAAAAATGAGGGATTTATATTGATTTCAGAGATCCAACACAATTGGATTCATAAAAATGTTCTTTTAGATAAAACATAATCTACAAGGACACCTAGGGAGGAATAGTTGTTTAAGATCCTAATCAAGGAGAATAAACATGAGAGTGTCAAGGCCTTAATATGAGTTAAAGACTAATTTTAAAAGAAATTATGTCATGTCATACAGTTAAGAATTGTAATTTTTTAAATCATGCATCAACCCTGAACATGCTATTAGAAAACACCCATAGAGTCATATGACTATGCCCCATGGTTTAGAAAACCATGTTCTAACTATGCGCTACTACTGTATATCACCCAGGGAGCATCACATGTGTGCTGTATGGTTTGATAATCCATGCAACAACCATACGTATATTGTTTAAAAGAGTTCCCATATCACATGGTTTCACCTGGGAACCCATATGGTTTGGAAAAACTATACTCCATCCATGAACCTGCCCACTGACTCCCAATGTCTCCTTATATAGTTTCTTGGAAATGTTGAATGATTTACCATAACCCTACTCAAACTATACACCTCTAGGAACACTTTCAAAACACTCTATAACTATACTGAAACTCAAAAAACCCAACCTAGGTATTATATAACATCAAAATACATAAAAGGGTAAAGTAAGAGAAATGGTGGGTTGTTTAATTCTCCCCACTATTGGTATTTCTTTCTTCAGAAATACAGAGACTAGTGTTAGTTTGTAAGACCTCATTGCATTATTATAGTATTTCCTTTTCATATTCCTATGTCTCTTCTTGTATCTGAACATGATTCCATAAGACACTGACCAAACTGATACTTTTCCCAATCAAAATATTCTATTTTTTATCCAAAATTCATATCAACACATGAATTAACATAGAATATGTATCAAGATCAACATGGTTCCATCAAATCATGTGGCCAAGATTAGGCTGGGCTTCTTCAATGGAGATGCATGAAAAACATTGTGCATATAACTAAATCTTGGAGGTAAAGCCACATGATATTCCACATCACTAATATAATCTAGTATCTCAAAAGATAAATGTACCAAGGAGAGATTTTTTATTTCATACTAGAATTAAAATACCTTACCCTTGGAGATATTCTCAAGAAAACATGATCTCCCAAATAAAATGATAATGATCCACAACGACGATCCACATATGATATCTGATGAATTTGAGCCATCAACATACTATTTGTGATCATCTGAATCTTTCCTATCATATCTTGTGCAAGTATAGGTCTAATAATTTAACTCTCAAGAGTTTCCACCTAAAAAATTGGATAATTTAAAATAAAACCATAAAAATATTATAATAGATTCATATGTATCAAGGCCTGGTAAATATTACTATATGAGAACATAACTAATGATATATGATACTACTATGAGTCACAAAAGTCTATAATCCAAGATATTAACATGTATTCTAATGTTTGGATAATTTATTTATAATTACCATCCATTCTAGGATGTTAAGTTATGATCATACTCAACTAAGTTATGAGGTCTTACTGTAAGGATTTCTAAAAACAATACATAAACCCAGGGTCCTAGTTTGACACAATTGAAACTAGTACACCATGAATCTTTAAAGATTTATGTATATAGAGTTTTGATTAATCTTAAACCATATTGGATTCATGAATATAGATGAAATGTGATGAATTTTTTAGCTGATCCAGAATCACCAATATGGAAATGTGGTTCTGAACAGTTCTTAGTAGATGAGTGACAAAATCCATAGCTATTTGATTCTATTTCCATATGATAATAGGTAAATATTACAACATACCCATTTTTCGTTGGTGATTTCATTTTCCTATTGAAATGGAAGGAATCTCGAGATATACTCAATAACTTTTATTTTCATGTCATCTCACCAAAATATATTTTTCATCACCTTATACACTATATGAATTCCAAGATGAAAAACCCATATTGAGTGATGGTTGGAAGAAAGAATATATTCATGATAAGATTGAGGGACTAAAAGTTTATCTCTAAAACACAATTCAAATATACCATCTAGCATACATCCCATAATGGACTCCACACTATTGAGTTTTAACCTTATGGTTAGACATTCAAGATCAGAAGTATGAGAATTTTAACCCGCTTAATCAAATAAGGAATAAGAGAAACATGAAATAAAACTGAAACAAAACACTTCTTAGTAAAATCTAGATGTATATCAACTATTCCCATCATCATATACCATTGATTTTAATTTTATTTATCCAACTGACTATATAATTTCCTACTAAAGGAATTAGCCATGAAATTTCCTTTACCCGATGTATACATAAAGTGAAATTCATACATCTGATGGTATTCCATCCATATTTATTACCTTGGGTTAAAATCATTTTGTGACAAAATATGTTTCAATATTTTCTGATCAATAAATATGTATAGCCCATGGGGTATCATTAATTCCCATAGGTTTACCAAAATTTGAAATTTAAAACACGAAACAAAAAAACCACTAAACTACAGGGTAGTATAGGAATTTCATGTTTGATGTTGAGACAATAAAGACATAATTAAATAAAAAATTAATTTATTAGTGAAATCATAAACTAATTATGTTTTTTAGAAATAAAATATAAGCTACTAATCACGTGATTGATGGAGAAATTGGGAGAAGAAAATAGAAAAATAGTGCCAATATGTAATGAATCTTGGTTCATAGGATGAAAAGGTATGAAATTAAAAATTAAAAATCATGAAGTAATTAGAAGTAGGTCCCGAAGATTCCAATGGTCATGGAAAATAATCTTCATCCCAAACTCTCAATTTCTCATGTTTGGGTACTTTATATTACAACGAATGGGTAACCAAAAAACATATTTAAACATAGAGAAATGACAAACCCAATAGACATGGAGGAAGTCTAAACCCTATATAACACATTAAACAAATTCATTAAATAAATTCAAGAAATGGTCGTGCTCAAATAAATAAATATATTAAACCCTTTTCCTAACCCCGCCCACAATGGTCATGAAAAAAGGATCCCGAAAGAGATAAAACTGAAGAACTAATATGAAATCCCAATATAAATCGGAATCAAAAATAAAATACATCAAACAATCAATCCTCATATATAAAATATTCCACAACACAATGAAATCACTATCCATTAGAGGGTGTATAAAATAATAAAGAAAATTTTACAGAGAAGTAGTAGTAAGGATCCCTTACAGGTGTGCTCTAGTTCGGTATGAGTCTGCCCGTGTTGCTCCATCTAATGATGCCCCCAAAATGAAAGATATGAGGGTGATTAATAGAAATTTATATTAGAACCTTGACTACTATCACATTTAATTTCCTATTCATTGAAACTTACATTAAGTGTAACACTTACACGTCATGTAATATTTTAATTTTCATTATGTTAGAAGGCTTCACAATTTATGACATATCTCTCCCAAAATATCGTATTCTGAAAAAAAGATATCTTGTAATGTTTACTTGATGTTTAAATGTTCTGATCCAGTTCCGTAGCTCCCCTATACCCTAACAAATCTAGTGTCTCACCACTTGACCTTTCCCATGATGTGAAGTGTCATTTAGCTCATATATTCATCTCTTTTTGATCATTTTCCAAGTATCCATTGTATCCTTCCAAAAAGCATAAATCAATTCAAACTATTGAAAAAATGGAAAAATTAATGATTTAAATACATAAATTATTTAATTAAAATACAGTTGATTACATACAAAAAATACACAAATGAAACACCATGAATTTATCATAAAAAATATAATGATGCTATGTTTTCAAAGTTAGTAATAAAAAAACAAATTACAAATCATGTGTCGGGTAATTATCCTCATAAACCCATAACTTTAGTGAGATATAAGATATAACATGATCTTCCTTCATGAGAACACATCCCAACCCAGATCCAAATTTATCACAATAAACCACATAGCCTCATCCTGATTTTGGAAAGGTAAGGATATATGTTGAGTAAGAAATACCTTAATCTATTGAAAATATTTCAGGCATGTGTCACTCAATTTTATAGTAACTCCTTTCCTTCTAAATTTTTTTATCAGAGAGGAATGTTGTGAAAATCCATGAAAATTTTTTTAGTAATACTTTTCTAAGATGAGGAAACCGAGTATCTCAAAGGGATTATTTAGTGGTTTCCAAGAGATAACAACTGCTACTATTTCATGATCTACCGAAACTCCGCTTTCTAAAATATGTGGCTAAGAACACTCTTAGGTTCAAAAGGGGCCTAAATAACCTGGGGGGGGGTGAATCAAGGTATGGATATTCTTTTGACACTTCTTGCTGGCCAACTGGATATTGACCTATTTATTACAAGGGTCACTTCTATTACTCTTTAATGTTAATGTGGATAACATCCTTTCAAATTTTATCTAATGATAATTAAACGAAAGTAAAAAAAATAAATAAATCACTAGGACATATATATTTTTTCTTGGTTCACCCTCACTGGGATATATCTAAGGAGAATAAAATGAAAATGTTCCGATTATACCAAATTCACTAAGGATCACTGCCAATAATGATGTTCAGGATATATCACTTATATGCCCAGGATTACTGCCTTTATAATATTTAGGGTCTGATCACTTCATTCCCAAGGGTTACTCCCTATGTTTCTTTCTTTGGATAAATGCTGGTGGAAAGGATCAATGTCTTCTTCCTCCTTTTCTCACTGCTATTGGAAGGGATCCGCTCATAGTTTATGGACATGTTGGTCCCTTTATTCGTTTGAAATCACAAATTCTCAATTGTAGATAGATGCTCTATTTAAGTTCCAATTTTATCCAATTGATAAAAAATACTTTACCATATATGTACTAGGAAACTTCAAACTTTTGTGAAACTCTTTGGTGTCTTACATGCTTCTTTGATGCCTTGCGCACAACATGTGCCTTTGTGGTGAAAAAACAACTCATGCACCACTTTCTACTTGTGTACAACTCCCTACTTGTGGAAAACTCACTAATTGCATGAAACAACCTTATTTTTCCTAACTTACATCTTCTATGAAACTCCCTTTTAGTGCACAACTCTTACATGAAACTCACTACTTGCACAAAAATCACTACTTGTGCACAACACACTACTTTCACGCAACTCACTTCTTGCGCGCAACTCACTACTTGCATACTTAAGAGCTAAAGTTTTCTCTATGTGTCAATCATTTTCAAATAAGAGGGGTAGATGACTATTTATAGATATTTCAACCCTACTTGAAACTTCACTCAATATTTCCTCAAGCACAAAACTATCATTCATGCAAGTCTCTTTCACACAAACTCATCTATCACGCAAAACAATATATTTCATGCACTTTTTCCATTTTTCATATTTTTATTTAATGATCTTGAAATATTCATTACGCAAAACTTTTCAATCCTCCTTAAAACTTCCCTGCAACTTAATTTTCCAAAAACATTTTTCTGTATTCTCTAATTTTGGGCCCCAAAATTTGGAAAAAATTGGGAAACGAATACAGATTGTATATAATATTTTTATACCGCCTCTAGAGCAACCATTAATTTTTAATGGTTCTTTTTAAACATAGTTTTTTGATAATATATCCAGAACTCAAAAAATGACCATAGAAGGTCACCCCATATACCTACTTACTCACACATCTCAAGGCCCATGTATATTCCAAAATGTAATCACATAACCTCAAAAATTACCTACCTTACTCTTATAAGCTTTACATCGGGAATAAGGCAACAAAAGGAAGAACTTTGGCACAAACCAAAATGAGTTACCCCATTAAGAGGTAACATCTTCTCTTAAGTCCTTTATTTTATTTTCCTTCTACACTCCCTCCAAATATATTTATTCTATTCTTATATATGAAAACAAGTATCCTCAATATACTATTATATTTTTACGTGAATTTTTAGACCTACACTACCACATACCTCTATCTATTGGGTAACAAACATAAAATTTCTATGTTTGGTGAACTACTACGTCACGAAATAATGATTGTTCATTTTTCCATTACCTCCTACCATGGTGGCCATTATGATGAATAAAATATATTTAAATATTTAATATATTAAATTTATTATTTTCTTAAACTTATATATTTCTTTTACAACACAAATCAATTTACTTTTAATTTGGTGTTAATACGATAATTTTGTTTGAGGAAGTGTGGGCTACCGCCCCTTCAAAGTGATAAGATTCGTTCATACACTACATGAATTGTATAAAAGATGGTTTTAGTAAATATGTAAGATATAAATGATATCATAAATATATTTAAATAATTATATATACATATATATACATATATTAAATTTACTTTCTTTATTTCAGAATGACAATTAAACAGAAACAGTGCTTATGCGTACGTATTACCTACCGTCTCCATGAATTGTGTATTCCATTTCATACTTGTATATTCCATAGATTATAAAAATAAAAATATAATTCACATAAATAATATTTATATCATGGTTTAAATTCTATAAATAATTATATAAAGTATAAATACCAAAGATATAACAAATTAAGACACATGCCAATAATTAAGCGAATATTACCCGGAGGAAAACTTAACATAGTATTATTAACAAGCAGGAATTATAAGGTTTTAATAAAAAAATATATGGTATTAGATATAAGAATATGGTTCTTTAGAATATTTATAATAAATTTATATTTATTATATTGGTGGTTTGAATGAGTACGAAAAGGGTCAAGACACAAGGTAAAGGGATTCCTTATCACTTTTTATTTCCAAGAGACACCCGCTTTATTAACCACCCATTGTTTTTATGTGGTGTGTATACTACCCATGGATGAAATAAATGATTCTTATATTATAATTTATAGTTATTTACATATCCATTATATTACCTTTATTTCTTGGGGTTTATGTTTCAAAAGTTTCCAAATCTGTAAAAAGGTTTTGTCATAATTTTCTTTCCTCGAGATTCATGTTTTTTTATGCACATAAATTCATTTTGATGTGTATATATTAACATTTTACATGATATATCATGAATCTAAATATTTTCATGATATGATATGATTCTTTTAATTTTATTTTATTTAATGGAGGGTATGATCCCAAGTTACCATATGATAATAGTTTTTTGAAACAATCTCATCACTTTTCGAGATTGTTTATGTTTGTACTTACTTTGTTGAAATATTATGATCCATATCTCAAGAATATTCATGAAATTTCAGACCCTATGATTATTAATAATATATTAATTTATTGGTTCCATCTTTCCATTCTTTGGTACATATTATATTAAATAATGTTTTTTAAGGAATCCTGACTTTACCCTCTCTTCAGTAAAAAATCTGTGTTCCTTCAAAAGCATGTTTTCTAAAAAGGTTTTTAAGAATATTATACTAATATCCTATGATAATTAAAATGAATTTTAACCCTTTTGGTATTTTACAATTTATTTAAAAATAATCTACTTGTCTATTTTCGAACGAGGCATTTTTCTAACCTTTTCACTATAGAAAAGGAATATTCTTTTCACCTCATACGACTTGTACAAATTTACCCACCATCACCCCCTTGAATATTTATTTACAATATTAATAAGTTATTATTTTTAAAAGGAAATTTTCTCCTAATATTCTGGATATTCATTATTTTTAAAGTGGGTTTTAGAAGAAAATATTTTCAAATATATTTTGTGCTTTAAAAAGTATTCAAAACATTTTCAAGCTTTATTTATAAGTTTCCAAAGTACTTTAAAAGAAATGTTTTTCAAAACTTTTTCAATCTTTATTTATATGTTTTCCAAGTATTTTTGGAGAAATTGTTTTCAAAACATTTTTAATATTTATTTATATGTTTTTGAAGTGCTTTTAAAGAAATGTTTTTAAAACGTTTTCAAGATTTATTTATAAGGTTTCTAAGTATTTTCAAAGAAATGGGTTTCAAAATTTTTTCAAAATTTATTTCTATTTTTTTAAAAGTATTTTCAAAGAATTGTTTTTTAAAAAATTTTCAAGATTCTTTTTTATGTGTTTAAATTATTTTCATGGAAATCTATTTTGAAAATGGTTTCAATCTTCTTTCATATGTTTTCAAGTTAAAAATGTTTTCAAAACATTTTCAAGCTTCCTTAATAATTTTTCAAATCATTTTCAAAGAAAAACGGTTATAAAATGTTTTGAATCTTATTTTATATGTTTTAAAGGAAATAGGTTTTCAAATGATTTCAAGTCATCTTTATATATTTTAATTGTATTTTCTATGAAAATTATTATCAAATGGTTTTATTTATTAAAAAGAATTTTTCAATGAAGAAAGGATATTTTCCTCAAGAAAAAGTTTTGAAATATATTTCAAAAAATATTTTCCATATAAGATGACATCTATTGATGTTACTTATTCCTTCATTGGAAATGATCTAAAGGTTCCATTCATATTCTTTATCGAAATTTGTTTTCTTAATGTCATGTTCTTTATAAGAATCATTTCTCTCTCACAGATTATATGTTTATGAAATCCATTTCAATTTCTTGGTTATAAGTTTATGAAATCTGTTTATCTTTAAGATGTTATGATTTTGATGAAATAATTATGAAACCTATATCTTTTTCCATAGGATATGATATGATTTCCTGTTTATGAAACCCATTTCATTTCACGGGTTATGATATGATTGTTTAGGATTTTGTGGCACATGTTTGTATGATTTAATTATGAGAATGTTGGGACCTATATCTCCCTCCAATGCATTGGGTAAATATTTATATTTCATGAGATAGACTGAGATGGTCTTAGGAGAAAGCCTTGAATTCTAAAATGGCCATGGCAGTGTTCCACGACTACCAAGATGGTATGAGGAGTGAAATCAGGCTACTAATATGTCTATGGTAGTGAAACCTGACTACCAAGATGGTATAGGGAGTTAACCCATACTACTAAGATGGCCTTTGAAGAAATTCCATGGCTACTATGGACATCATATTATATTATTATGTTTTCACCAAAATTTCATATTTTATTCCCATGTTATGGTTTCACAGATTATGTTTTTTATTTCATTATTATTCATGTCTTATGAACTACTAGTATTTTTTATGATCTCTAATATGTAGGGTATGATATTCAAATGATATTATCAAGTTCGATACCCTTTTTTTCATGTTATTCTTACACATTTACTTTATTTACCCTTACTGAGCATTTGAGCTCACCTTTTCTTATGTTTCCTTACTCTAGGTTATGAAGAAAGGTTTTGGGTAGATTTACTGAAGATAGAGATATTTATGGGAGATGTTGAAGATCTTATACCAGGATAGATGATTTTGTTTCCATGTTTCCAAAGACACTAAACTATTACAGTACTCGGGCATGTATTTTTGTAATGTAAAAAATATTAATCTAAAATGATGTAATATCAATGTATGTCAAGCTTCGGTCTCTATAGTTGTAATAAAAGGAAGGGTTTAGTTAACCTTTTTAAAATATTATTAAAAATCATTAGTGAGATTCCAAAGTATATTTATAAGGATATGACTAGGGATGTCTCTAAGTATAAGTATAAGGACGGGTCAATGTTCAGGAAAATGTCCTGGAATTTTGGTAAAGGATATAGTGAGTAGTTTACTAGAAATGAATCCTTGTTTGGATACTACAAGTGGATATGGATATGGAATATATGTATCTATGAATAATAATTCCGATAAGATGTTTTGGGTCTGAATTGGGTTAATTTGGTTCTCAAAAACAGGCCTTGCTACATACTTGGTTTGACACTTCCAAGGGATATGATTTGGAAATTTACAAACTCCTCATGAACCATCATGAATGATTTAAATATAAATTGTCTATGAATAAACTAGGATGAACCTAGGGTGTCGTATATTAAGGAAGGTTTCATGATTTAGAAATCCTATAAAGTAAATATTTTCATGACTATGTGGTTTTCTACTATGATAAGTAATTATCACACTATTATTCTAGTTTTAGTAAATGGAAGGAACCATAAGGAACTAGATTAATGTTGAATGCGAAGGATGTTTTTTGATGTGCAGTCTAGTGGAATGATCATTGGAGTGAAAGATGTTGTAATCACGCCTAATTAGTTTTCATAGAACATGATTAACAAAATTTAACATAACCAAATCTCATACTCACCAAGGAAGAGAATAATGGGTTTCAATGAGAGTGTGGGTAATGTAGACCATGGAGGAAATAATATTTGGTTTCCTTTGTGTCAATAATGTGGAAAGAATAACCTAAGTTAATATCTTAGGGGAACAATAATATTTTTTTGGCTGTGGTAAAGAAGGAAAAAATGCAAGTGACTGTAGAGGAACAATTAAGATTTTAGTTAATGAAATGGATGAAAATATTGGCCTCCCTAAGTCAAAATTGAAGGTTAAGTGTTTTATGTGTTGATTAAATGATCATTAATCCACTCAGTGTCCCAAGAGGAAATCTCATGAAAAGGATCATCAAGGTGGTACAAGTAATGGTTACATTGCTGATGATAAAGAGACTAAAAATGGAATGTGAAAGGATATAGGTATTATGATGAGTTAGCCTTGTTAATGGATTAAATATGTAGTATTAAATGTTTTTATGTATTTGGATTCAAGAATTATGTTATATAAAAGGTGAAATATATAAGGATTGTTCAGTTTAGGTTTTTTCTATGGATTTACAAGAACACGTTGAATGGTTCTGATGGAATATAAATTGATATGATGAAAATGTAATGTCCATGAGAAAAACATGATTAGGGAAAAGGTAACCCTTAATATATTTTTTATATTAAGATAATGTTGTATGTATAAAGATACGTGGAATATGGATAACTAAATTGGATGGTACTGATTACCTTGGAACAACGTAAGGACTTGTTAATAGGGTGTTTATGCTTTTATTAATGAAGTTTACAACATATATGGATTTAAGGAATTGATCCAATATACTTTGGAATAAGGTAGAATGCATGTTTTCCAAAAGTCTTTATGGTAATTTAGGTTATTACTATGTTTAAAGAGAATATATGATGAGGGTATTCACAAGTTTGGAATGTGACAACCAAGATCAATCACTCCTACAAATAGTGCTTTTATCAGTGCTAGAAAATGCTTTTAACTGCGTAGAAAAGCAATATTAATCTTATTGAAGATAAATGGGTGGGGGGGGATCCCATTTAACAATTCTAAAAAAGCACCAATAAAGGGTGTCCATTATTCATGCTAAAAAAAGCGCTGATAAAGGCCCCCCTTTATCAACCCTATTTTAACATGGATAGAGGAGACCTTTTATCAGTACTGATAAAGGGCCACCTTATCAATGCTCAAAATAATGCTGATAAAGGCCTATATGCCTATGATGTGATATTTATGTAATAGCACACCCACCAGTAGCACCTGAACATATAAATATCACACCCACTAGTAGCACCTGCATAACACAAACCCACCATCTACACAAAATATCATCTACACAGTGTACACAAGAACAAAGCAGTTCACACAAAAAATCATCCCAACTCAAAAAAAGGTTCCACCTAAATAAGAAAACAAATATTATGTTTTTAATAATATATTGAAATAAATTTAAATTTAATATGAAAGAATACATTAATAAAATTTCTATTTTTAATAAAAAAGACTCATTTGGAGTTATATAGGTCACACCATGCAACATATTGAGGTGGGGTTGATTCCTACAAAAAAGAGTTATAGATCATTGTCCAAAAATATCAAAACAATTTGAATGGGTTTTCTTAGTTTTGAGTATGTCCCTTGTTTTTTTAATAGAATTAATGTAAAATTTAAATGGAATATTTGAATTTATACCAGTCACATTGTTCATCAGATTGTGGTGGGGTTGATTCCTACCCATCACAAATGACTCATGGATTGTTGTTCGAAAGTATCAAAACAATCCGAATGATTTTTCTTGGTTTTCAGTTTTAAAGCTGTATTTTTTACTATAATATCATTTCAAACCAAAAACACCCATTTTGAGTCATAATGGTCACATAATGGATCGGTTTTAGGTGAGACTACTTCATACACATCACACGGGACTTACTAATATCTCTCCTAAATTAGGAAGACAATCAGAGGGCATTTTCTTAGTTTTCAGTGAGTGAAATATTTTGAGCTAAAATGTCAACTTTAAAGTGATAATAGACACTTTTAGTCAAAATGGTCACACCGTGTGTTATATTAAGGTGAAATTTATTCCTACACAACAAAAATGACTAATGCATCATTGTTTTAAAGTATCAAAACAATCTAAATGGATTTTCTTGGTTTTTAGTATGTCACTTGTTCTTTTTTACTTAAATCAATGTCAATTTTAAATAAAAGTATGTTTGGATTTATATCGATCACATTGTTCAGCATATTGAGGTGTGGTTAATTCATAAATGTCACAAATGACTCATGGATCATTTTTCTAAGGTATCAAAACAATCCAAATGCCATTTCTTGGTTTTCAGTATGTCAGTTGTGTTTTTTTACTAAAATGTTATTTCAAACTGGAAACATGATTTTTGAGTCATAACAGTCACATCATGTGTCGATTTTTTGATACTAATTCATAAATATCAGTAAGGACTTACGAATAACTTTCCTGAATTAGGAATACAATCAGAAAGCATTTTCTTGGTTTTTAGTGAGTGACACATTTGGAGAAAAAACTTAAATTTTAACCTGATAACAAAAACTTTTAGTAGTAATGGTCAGACCATGAATCATATTAATGTATGATTGATTCCTACATGTGAAAAATGACTCAATTATCATTTTCCTAAAGTATCAAAACAATCCAAATGCGTTTTCTCAATTTTCAGTATGTCATTTGTTCTTTTTACCTAAATTAATGTCAATTTTAAATAAAAGGACACATTTCAATTTATACTAGTCACATCATGAATTGTATTGAAGAGGGGTTGATTATTACACATCAAAATTAAATCATGGATAATTTTCCTAAATCATCAAAACAATCCGAATTCATTTTCCTAGTTTTCAGTACACCAATTTTGTTTTTTTACTAAAATTAATGTCAATTTTAATTAAAAAGAGATACTTTGAGTCATTCCGGTTGCACCGTGCATCAGATTGTGGTAAAGTTGAATCATACATGTCACAAATGACATATTGATAATTTTAATAAAGTATCAACACAATCCAAATGCATTTACTTAGTTTTTAGCATGTCAATTGTGTTTTTTTACAAAAATATCATTTCAAACTAGAAACACACATTTTGAGTCGTACCGGTCGCATCGTGCATTGATTTTACAAGAGTCTACTTCGTACATGTCACAAAGAACATATGGATCATTTTAATAAATTTTTTATACAATTGGAGTGAGTTTTATTGATTTTTATTGAGTGATATGTTTTGAGCTAAAATGTCAATTTTAAACTGATAAAAGACACTTTTAGTCATATCGGCCACACCATTCATCGGATTGAGGTGTACTATATTCCTACACATAAAAAATGACTGATGGATCCTTTTCCTATTATATTAAAACAATCTGAATGCATTTGATCATTTTTCAGTATGTCACTTGTTTTCTTTGCTAAATTTATTGTTTATTTTATATAAAAACACACACTTAAAGTCATAACAGTCACACCATGCATCAGATTTAAGTGAATTTGATTCCTATACATCAAAAAATTACTTATGGATAATTTTCCTAAAGTATCAAATTAATCCTAATGCGTTTTCTCAGTTTTTAGTATGTCACTTGTTCTTTTTACTAAAAATATTTCAATTTTAAATAAAAATAGACACTTCGAGTCATACCAGTCACATATTTATGATATTTGTGTACATTCATCCATTAGGTATGCTGCCCATTCATTTATAAATAAATCTATATCATCTTGTGAATATGAGTCTTTTCGACAATCATGGTAGTATTTAAAAAATATAAACACACCAAGGATTAATAAATATTTTAAATGAAATAGTAATTATCTTTGAAAATACCTCTTTAGGGATGCTGGTTTGCCCATGGAATATGATCTCTTTCTTAAATTTACAAACATAATAACCACAGTCTTTTCTGTGGGTTTGTTTTGGATACTGCATAAAAATTTAGAAAAATAAGTAATTTTTTATATGTGTTTGGATAGTGAAATATTGTTATATATACCCTGATTTGTATCTAGTCACAGTAATTGTAATATTCCTAGTCCTTTTCCCAAGACCTCATTCCATGATGTATATGATATTCATGCACCACCCAACCATAACATAATCCTCATTAAAATATAATATAAATTATATAACTAGATGTTTAGTTGTAAAATGTTGGATGTAGTGTATTAAAAATTGAAAAACACCATCATGTCTGGTCGATTTGTTAGATATTCATGCATTAAATTCAAGAAATAAATCATTGGAGTATCCAAATTGACCGCAATGAGCATCCAATGCTACCTAAAAACACTAAAATGAATAAGTAATGAACGAAATTAAAATATATTTGATATTATTATATTTTAGGGTTTTACCTCTGCATCATTGGTATTAAAAATGGTATATAATAAATAATTTTACTATTAAATGATATGAGCAGGCTTGTCACTATTTCACCCTCAGATTCTATTTCTTTTTGTTCTGTAGATGTGACTTGAGGACTAACAAGTCCATTTTTTTGTTCATGGAGAGGTCCCTTCATTAGTTTTTCATATATATGCTTGTAAAAAATATAAAATATATTTAGTCATAATTATCATGGTATATCATCTTTTAGAAAACCAAATCATGAAAACATACCTCTTTTATACATTTAAAATTGACCCACCTAGCCAATCATACTCCACGATTTCATTTATATTGTCAACAGTAATGAAATATGGATATTCCCCTTTGTACATATTTTCATAAAAAAGTATTGTGTGAACCCCACCATCTTTCTACTTCATAATAACATGAGACTTCAATGACAATAAACACAGATATAGAACGAGAAGATTTAAGGTGCTTTTGGTTGATCTTTTCGATTGGTCGGTTGATCCTTGAGATTGTTTTGAGCTATAATTTATTTCCACCCCTTCCCTATGTCCATATATAATAACATTCATCAATTGATATGTTTTTTATTAAATCTTAAAGTTTTATCTTGAAAAATAAATTGGAATTGAATACCTCCTTGTTGACATGTTTTTTTACAAGTTGTGATGACCAAGTGATGAATGTTCCAAGAGCTTGTTCGACCTTATGAATATCTTCATCATCAATTGAAATAGGTATCTCGACACTCAGCTCATGAGCTATATTAACCAACACTTTGACATGATCTATTGGAAGTGGTTTGTTGTGTATCATGGCATTATGGATATTGAACACCGTAACCCTCTCTACAAGGCGATGGGTTGGTGTTGATAGATATAAACCATAGTAATTTTCACCCTGTACAATATCTTTACCAAAATATATCAGTGTCTATCTGATTCCCAATTCACAAAAAAATTATCATAATTTTGATTACCTTAGCTAAGAAAGGTTTTTGAGGGGAATGGCCCACCTTAAAGCTATTAGGGGTAGGGAGGTATCTTAACATGCTGGTTGTTCTTGAATTGTTTCTTATATTTTCCCCTCTACCATAAATTTTCCACGAACACTCTCTATAATTGAATATGTTATTTATGGATAAATATTATTTCTCTCATCATTTTTATTTCTTCACTTTGATCCTCCTCTTTTTTTTATCAAAAATTGTTTGGGGGGACACCCCAAAACACACACCTCTGACGCGACTATACTTTTTTGGATACTTCAAGGCCACCACAGGTATGTTTGCATCTTGTTTGGGTGTTTTTGATTCCTATAAACATGTAAGAAAGAAAATATAGGAAAGTAAGAAATCATTGTTTTGTAATATCGATTTAAAAAAAATATTTATTATGTCATACTTACAAATGTTTCCCACACTTTTTGTGTTTTGTCATCTCTTAGTATCCCATATTTATTTACACATGCCTCCTTCCACAACACATGGAGTGGGATGGAAGTGAGTTTGGATTTGGATTCATCAATATGTATATAAATAGAGGAACATAGTTATGGTGTTCTTTTATGTCACATAAAAGTATTACGATAGATTTAAAATATATACCAATTTTTTTCAAGTGAAGCGTACCCCATTCTTACTTTACGGTAGGGGTACAATGGTTTTTCTACTAATTCTATATTTTCAGCACAAATTTGGTGTTTCATAAAAAAAAATCAAAGTGATGAATACACATATTATCAAGTAACTTATTACTAAACACAATGTACCTGAAAAGTCTTCTATGTATACAGGCTGGTAAAGATATCCCATAGTTCTTGGGTTATTAGGTGTGAATAAATAGGATATGGGTCCAGTTTTATTTTCCCTTCAGCATCTTTAAGATAAAATTTCATTAAAATTGTGTGAATGCCTCTGTGAATCATTCAAAAAACCCTTAATACATAATCCTTGTTTGAGTCATCCACTATAAATGAACTCTAAAAGGGATGATGAAGAGTAAGTCAATGTTTCATTATTTTATTTTTTCAGAAAATTAAAGAAATGATATCATAATGATACTATAATATCTCCCCACATCAGTGTCTTGAGATCAGTGACAACATGGTTCCATGACTGTACATAAATCAGAACACACTTACGAGTGAAGATTCTAGTGTAACTACTAAACATGGCCTTATTGGGGTTAACATGATAGCCTCGTCTATTTCGTATGACCTTGTATTGGATTCCTTTCATTTTTGTCTTAAGGATTTTTTCAAACACCATCAAACTACAACGTTCTTATTTTTTCAGCCCTACTAGTGTTTCATTTGCTACCATTTCCTTAGTTTCAACATTATCGATATGTTCCAAAAGATAGCTAGAATTGGCATGTGTAGATGGTGGTTTTACCTCTGCACTAGGAGAAACAGAAGCAATAGGTTGAGAAACCTGTTGGTCCTCTGCACTCCTTTTAGCAGCAGGTTGAGAGAACTATTGTGCCTCTGGATTGGTATCATATTCATGTGAAGAAGTCATTATCTACAAAAGAGGTTTAACATTTAATTTAGATTACATTAAAGCAGTATAGAACTAATAATTTCATAAGGTAACATTATGAATATTACAAAAAAAAAAAAAACCATATTATTGAACACTCTTTTTTTAAAGGTTGAAGGGATTTGACCCCTCTAGAGACCATCTGAATCCCTTCATTGTGGTCTACTATGACATAAAAAATGTCTTATATATTGAGAACACTGAGAAACGATTATGATGTCCCACTGAAAGGTTCATCCTCCATTGAATTTTCATTTGACCCTTCAGTGGTTTTGGTCGATAACAAAATAATTGACGACTTTTGGTTTGTAGGATCTGTAACATTAAATACATGTACTGCCTATGATGCCATTATAAGTGGTTCGTCTTTGTACCCTTCCTTACTAAAATCAACTTTCATGAATACCAACTCATCTATTTTAGCAGCAGTCCTATTATTAATGAACTTGAATTGAAAAAATCAGCACATTAAAGTTTGTATAATCTCAAGTATGACATATTCACATAAATTGGATTTATATCCTTAACATCGGAAACATGAATTGCTTCAGCCAAAAGTTTAACTAAACTATTATACATTGTACTATCTTCATCATGTTCATTAGTATAGAATGTATAAACATTAATTACATAAGAATTATAAGATAATACAAACACACTTGGTCCTCTAGATGGACATCAAATTCATTTAGAAATTGAGTCAAGATTTTCATCTAACTCCTTAAATATATGGTCATGAAACCATTTTATAAATTGTGCATTATGTGTATCTGATATCAATTTTCAGCACTTGATGGATTCAAATGCCTACGAATTTTTTTGTGGGTTTCAACATATGGATCAACCTCCAAACTATAATGAAAAACGTAAAGGTGGGCCTGATCCTAATTTGTAATATTGATTATGACAACCTATCTTCTAGAAATTACATCACCCACAAACTTAACAGTGTAACTAGATTTTGGTAGACCAATGTTTTGCACACTATGAAGGTATTCGGTACAGAATTCATTGGCTTCCTCAATAATATATCGCTCCATAATATAACCCTATTACCAACTTCTATTTTTGACATACCCTTTCAAAAATGTCATATACCGTTCAATGGGATACATCCATCTATAGTGTACAAGGCCACATAGTTGAATCTCTCTCACCAAGTGAACCATCAAATAAACCATCATATAAAATAATGTTGGTGGGAGGAACATTTCTAATTCACATAATGTGATGAAAATTTCTCTTTCCATACTCCACAATTTCATTGGGTCTATAACTTTTCTTCATATAACATTGAAGAAGAAATATAGATTCATTAATTTATAATATAAATTCTTGAAAAAAAATTAAAAGTAAAGATATAGGAAATAAATCTTGAATCAGAACATTGAAGTCAAGTAATTTTAGGCCCTTTAACTTTAAAATTTTCATTGATAAGTTGTTGTTGATATTCGATGAATACCTCTATCGAACCTTTACGTAATTAAATAAGTTACAAAACTAATACCTCTCCTTTCTAGAAAGAGTGTAAGTAGTTGGAGGAAGAAAATTTCATTTTTCACCCTTCACTAGAGCCAACTCTTCTCGTATGCCCATGTCAACCATGTCCAACCTAGCCTTAATTCCATCCTTTGTTTTTCCGGGTGCATTTAACAACATTATGATTACACTATCACATACATTTTTTTTCAACATGGATAACATCAAGAAAGTGTCTGATGTATAGAAAATTCTTGTATGGTAATTCAAAAAAAAACTGATCTCTTATTCGAATTGGTTTTTGTATGGTTTTTTGAAAATTGTTTAAAAAAAGTAGTGTCCACCTCTTTTACTTTCTCAAATAATTGAACACCTATTAGTGGATATGGTGTTGTACGTTCTTCTAAACTTCCATCGAATGATGTCTTCCAAGATCAGTACTTATTTCACTAGGTTAGAAATCTATGATGTCCTTGAAACATGGTTTTTGATGAATTTTTCAACCTAATTGACTATATACCTTATTCCTAGATGGGAAAACCATGAATTAATTTAATGATATATCCTGAAAATTTTCCATAAGATTGAAAGTCATTTATCGTTCAATACAACATCGATCTGAACATGAAATCTTCATTTCAATAATCATCATACAATGAAACACTTGAATACCACAATATTTTCAAATCCTTGATCAATAGATCCAAATAAATATCAATTTCATTATCCAGTTGTTTCGATCCAAATATAAGCATATTCAACATGATGTATTTTTGTATCATGCATAACCGTGATGGAAAGTTATAATTTACCAAAATAACTGGCCATGTATTGTGAGTGTTTCTTTGAAAACCAAAAGGACTCACTCTATCTGTAGATAATGTAAGAAGAAGGTTTCTCGAATCATTTCCAAAATCAGTATACTCATGATTAATTATCTTCCACTGAGAAAAGTCTATCGGATGATACAATTTCCCATATTTATTTATTTTTTCTTCATGCCACATCAATTTCCATGCGGTCTCCTCACTTCCATATAGGCACCTAAAACATGGAATGATTTGAAAGTACCATATAACTTTTGTAGGAATGGATTCATCATTCTTGTATCGAGAAACACCACACTTTCAGAATTCTTTTTATGATTTTTAGTCCTTGAGAAATAGTATACATTTATTTGGACAGATATGTATTGGTTCAGAGATCATACCCATTGAATGTAGAATTTATTTAGTGTCATATGTTCGGCTCGAGAGCTCATTATATTCTGAGATATTGTCATTAAAGGGAGAAATTTATTCTTTAAAAATTGAATTGTTCTATTCATTTCCTACTTTCAAATTATATAGCTTTAGTATGGATGACAATGCTGTATATTTAGTGAAACCTCCATACAAATGCGTATTTTCACAACTCTTTAACTGCTCAAACAATTTTGGGCAATCAAAAAGTTCATCTTCAACTATCCTTGTCATTTCCTCAATAAGATCTTAATCATAATTCATATATGTGATCAAGTCCATGATACTGTCTTATTCATTTTCCACACTTGTAGTCATATCAGATGATCCATAAAACTCACTATTATCCCAACCACTAGCTACATTCCCTTTTCCCTGTGTTTATTCCAACATTTATAACATTGATAAATTCCGTGACAGATCAAGTGTTCTTCCAACTCCTCTTGACTAACTTATCATGAATAACAACTGTGTAAACATGGAGAAAGGATTTTAGATGGATCATATGCGTGATCTTTTTCAAACTTGATGGACTATTTCACTCTATCTTTATACTTTTCTATCAAAATATTGAAATCCATCCATTATTTATTCACATCCATCCTATTGGATTTAGTGATATTTTTATTTAACAAAAGAAATACACAAAATATTGATATAATGTATTGTTTTTTGTCTAATTCTAGAAAAATATAAACTTAAAATATTATGAAAAATATATAGTTCAAATGTCCTTTTAAAACTATTTTAAAAATAACACTTGAAGTCCTATTAAAAAACCAACCATTTACACAAATTCATTTTTAAAATAACACACCATTTCTAAAATAAATCAATTAGTTCCAAACACTATTTCATAAATCAATAATTCTTTTTTTAAATATTCAAGGCAGCTTTATGACCCAACAATCTTAATCATTTTAAATGAAAAAACCTCTAAGAAACATTTCAAAACACTTGAATAATTTTAAAAGAGTCACTTAGGAATTTTCACAAACACTTGATTCAGCTCCACGACCCAAAAATCTTAATCATTTCTTTCACAGAAATAATTTCCCTACATCAATAATCTCTAGAAGAATCACTTTGTTGTTGTTTCGCAATCTAAGCCTCCTATTACAAACTGGTCAGTATGCCCTTCCCTGGGGTGCAATTTATACACCTTATGGGTTTTAATTGTACGTGTTTTCTTCACCTCTTAAAACCTAGTATGACCCCTAAGTGCCTATTTGAAATTATAGATCTCCCTCTTGGTCTCTAAAGTTCTCCCATCCATCTCCCCTTGATCCATCAACCTTTGATCGATCTGGTGGTGTTTGAGCAGTATGTTCTTCTTAGACCCATGCCATTTCTCTCTTCTTCTTTGTTAAATGAGTATATATATATATATATATATATATATATATATATTGGATCTATGTTTTCCTTGATTATATGATGATGAATTCATCCTTTATTTATAGATCAATGGAGAATCTATCATGTTGTCATAATTTCTTGATCAAATAGGGATCTACCATTAAAAATGAGAATTCAATGGGTAACTCTTATTGAATCATCTTACTAGACCTTTTATCATTGGGGGTTGATGATAAAACCTTAATCAATTGATGATATAACCTTAATCCATTTATGGGGAGGTTCACATGAGGTCTTATGGATCTTTAGATTGAACCAGATGGTTTTATTTGAGGTGTTATGGGTAACTTAATCCTTAATATCCAACAAAATAAATAAAAATCATGAAACTTCCAAAATTTACACAAAATAAATAAAATTTTCTAAACCCCTAACTCAATATAATATTTTATCAACCAATGTGAAATTATAATGAAATAGATAATCACCAATATAGGATAATGTAATAGAATCCTCAACAACCTAAAACCCAAAAATTTATACCAAACAATCATCCGAATATTTCTTGAACCAACCAATGTCATTGCCTATTCCTTATCTAGACGATGAACATAGATTAAAACATGGAGAAAAGATTAGAAACTTTTCACGGATCACCATCGATTGATATCTTGATTCCAATAGACAAATAAAACAAATAAGGGATGAAGGCTCTCTGAATACGAAAAATATATCACCAAAGGATTGGGGGAAATGAAGGAATAATTAAGGATTCATATTGAATTTTGAGTTAATACTTGAAATGGAATTTAAAGGCATAATAGTGTGATAATTTGGGGTTATCTCAGGAGGAAGTTATCCCCAATAGATTTATGAGATCCACATCATGATATCCTATATCTCCCCCCATTTAAATCTCATTCAATATTATAATCTAACATGTCCCAAGAAGGGTTATAGGGAAATATGCGGCTCTCACTAGGAGCATCTAATGTGGAATGGTAGATAGGAATATCATTCCATAATAAAATAGGTTTATGACCAGAATGGTTTCTCATTTCATGAACTCTAACAACATTTAATTCATTATTCATAATAGAAAAATTTTTATCAATGACATCAATATGATTATGGAATCCTACAAAAAATTAGAGTAGACAACGAATAAATCAAGGGAAAATAATTGTTTACATGTAATTTTTTTTACCAAGAATGAGTTATATAACCATACAAGATATGCTTGGAATTCAGTGGTGAAACATACCCATAGATTTTATTAAGAAACCCATTTAAAATGGAAAAGTATGGATAATTTTATTTTAATGAGTCATTATTCATATCAGTGGGGACATTTCCAAAAATAATATATTCTTTATTTCATTCAGGGGTAGGATAAAACAATTGAATATTTTACTTACATCAATTCCAATGAATATCCTCTCAGTAATCTAGAAACCTAAGTGAACCATGAATGATATGGAAAAATATCTTAAAGTCATACATTTTGGATTCTAATTGGGGGGGGGGGGGTTATTCCACTTTGATTCTTCAAAGAGAACGATGAATGTGATAAAGGAAGGGGTATTAATTTAAGGATTGTTTTTGAAGACATGAAGAGAATGCACGTGAGGATAGAATGGGACATTATAAAAGTGAACTCTTTATATTTGAGATTTATGAAAAATAGACATAGAGATGAATGGAGTGTCTTGGTTGGTCAAACCAAGATTATGTCTAGCCTTTCATGTATCATGATTGAAAAGAAGAATTTTCTGAAGGCGAAGGTACATTGTGAGCTTGGTCGAGATGATATCAGTTACTAGAATCAAAAATAGGCTAGTGATGAGCTATCATTTTTATGGTTCCAAGTTAATAATATCTCTTTTTTAGAATCCATGATGTATCCCAAATTCATAAACACAACACTTAGGTAATAGGATAAGATCCTTCATTGGAACCTCAACAAAGTGGACTCACATGAAACCTATTTTTTTGAGTCATTTCCCAAATGCTTCAGTAGAAAGGATTACTAGTCAATGATTCATTATAACCATGAATCTAATGAGTGGATACGAAATATATGATGAAAATAAATACATAAGAAGAATAAATTCATGGATTGGTGGTTGAGGAACATGGTGATACCAAATAGATGATAATGTTTAGAAGAAGGGTAATTTTCAAGTGTTACATTCTATGTGTTCTTACTTCCCTAGATATCAATCATCTTGGAATCTCCACATTAAAGGATAATGGGAGAGTACCAATCTGGGAAGTGTAGAACAGAGCATAGAGAATATTATGAATGGGGACCCACCTTAAGAGTTTATTACGACCTTGTTTTTTAGGTCTATGAAGCATGGGACTAAGATAAAAATTTGAGACAAGGTTTATGCTATGGTGTGTTGGGTTCATTGGGGGGAAAGGAACAAGGTGAGAGAATAAAGGCCTAGCTCTCAAACACATCTTCATGTTTTCTTGAAATCAATTATGCTGAACCATGGTACTGTCACCCCAAGAAGGGTGTCATCAGCTTCATTTAAGAGGATGTTCATGAGGATTGAACATGGCCCTTATGGAGGAGGTAAGCCTAACCAAGGGTGATTGGTTTGATATAGGACACATAGTATAGGTCAAAAACTGAATGTGGAAGAATCGTTTATGATTTTAAAGATGGTGGTATTTGTGTAGGATGGCAGGGGCTAGTTGATCTTAGGATTCCAATCTTACAATGGAAAATGAATCTCTATTAGGCCATAGAAAAAGGTGATGTTCAGTTTTGCCTTTTTTTTTAGGATTTACAATATCGATAATTCTATAGTGGAGTCTGAATCCACTGTTCTGGTCGGCTCTCATCAAGGTAATTCTAGCACCCTATGGGATATTTTATAATACATCAAGATGTATAAGATAATCATTGATTAGTGCATCATGGTTTGTCACACTTGGAGGGAGGGGAATTTCATGATATATATTAACAAGAAAAGGGAGGTCGAGTGAAATTATCATTTTTTACCAAGGTACTAGTTCATTTCCAAACGATTATTACCTCATCATAGGTGGTGGTTCCCTAGGCCTCCAACACATCCACCCCCAACACCAATGGTTTATGAATAAAAATATAATATTAAATTAGTGAATTAATGTATATAAATAGAAATTATGATTAGTTCCACCATTTTCATAATCGGAAATGTTAAATATTTGTTGAATTTAGTTTCACTGAAAGGTGATGATTTAAAGAGAAATATTTTATATGATAAAATAAAAATTATTCTCACTCATAATTATTTTTTAATATTTATAATGGAATTTTAATAATTGTATGATGGTTGTTCCTTTTTGAATGAGTTGAGATTTTTTGCCTCAAGACAAGAAATGTTCAAAGCTTGGGGAATTTAATAGCTATAATTCATGCATTAATATTTTATATTCAATTCATTGATCATATTATTAAAAAAAAATTCTTGCCTAATTTTTAATGTTTTTGTATATTTCATTGAAACAGACACTTTATAGGAATTCAGAGAAAAATAGATGAAAATATAAATGAGGAATATGAATAAGTCAAAATTTTGTAAATGGGAAATTCATTCATTTACTAAAAAATTATTCCAACCCTCATAATTGGATCATATGAGATAAAAACATCATGTGGTATCTAGATACTGAACTGCAGCACCAACAAGGGTTCTGAGAAAATAAGAGTGCACTGATGTCACAAAAAGGGTTTGAAATACTCAGTGGGAGTGATTAAATATATACTACGATTTTGTTGGCCAGTACTGGGAAAGACAATAGATGTGGGTGGGCACTAGTGTTTCTCATTTGGTGAGTGCATGGGATATCTTGTGTATTAAAGTAAACACCACAAAACAATTGAATTGGGATCAAGGATATGTATACCATTTAATTTTCAAATGAAACCCATGTTATGAACTTATATGATGTCACTCAAATAATTGTTCACATGGGGATTCTGGGTATTGTTTTCACCTCTATCGTATCCAACTTGACTACCCCAAGGACTTACATATACATTGGTGTATCCTGAGCTAACTCATGAACATGAAGGCAACCAAATTCACAATAAATTAGAATATTTTTCCATAGCACCTACATCATATCCCAACTCATGGAATCTAGTAACCAAATAAGAATTGATACCATTTGTACATGAACCAGAATTGGTTTACCTGACATGTCACCTGATCTAGCATGATACAAAACATCTAGAAACATGTACAACCAACATGCAATTAATTTAGTGCACAAACAAGGACCACCAACAACCAAGATTTTCTACAAGATGTTTAGCCAGTACAATTCAAAACAACACCACCAATATCAAACTGTAATAACCTGTGAAATATATGGGAAAGAGGATAAAACTCACTTTAGAGGTGTAGTTTAGTGCACAACGATGGTGAATTCACGACGGTGGAGAGGCACACAATGAATTATTCCTTCAATGAAGGAGTGGCATGTGATAGAGTAGTCGGAGGTAGAGGAGAGTCGTGTGGAGGAGGAGAGGTGCACGACAGAGGGAATCAAAATGGCGGAGGAGAGGCGTGCAACTGAGAGAATCAATGCAGAGGAGAAGAGGCACATAATAGAGGAAAGGCACGTAGGGAAGGTGGGTTCGCGACAGAGGAGTCGATGGGAGAGGAGGAGGAGGAGGAGGAGGAGGAAGGAGTGGTGGCGATCAACTTCCATGAGAGCTTGAGGGGTGTGAGGAAGGAGGAGAAAATTAAGGTTTCTTTAAACATGGTGAACCTTTTATCAATGCTAGCTAAAAAGAACCTATAACGGTATGTTTTTATTAGTGCTAAAATAGAAAGTGCTGATAAAACATGCCTTTATCAACACATTTTTAGCTTTGATAAAGATAATCCATTATGAACGCTAAAAATAAAGTGCTCATAATGACACCCTTTATCATCAATTTTTTAGCACTGATAAATATTAGCCTTTATCAATGTTAAAAAGCACTAAAAAGATATAATGTTAATAATTTATTTATATTAGTATATATATTTAGAAAATTATATTCATATTAAATATATATTTATATTTATAAAATTATAAGAAATTTACATATTATATTTATAAACATAGAAATATATATAATAAATATACTAATTATATATATTTAAAAGATTATATATGTGTATATCTATATTTCTTCTAATTTTATAATTATTTATATATATACAAATTTATTTATAATTTTAATTATAAATAAATAAATATATATTTATTTAAATAATTATAAAATTATAACAAATTAATATTTATAATATTTATAATTTTAATAATATTTATATTTAATATATTTATGATAATTTTATAATTCCTTAAATACATCTTTATTTATTTATAAATATAAACATAAATATTTGTATTTATTTCCCAATATTTCTATATATTTATTTAATTGTATAAAACATCATATATGAAAATAATAAATATATTTTTTATGAATTACTAATTAATTAATTAAATATATATTTATTAATATTTATAACTGATAAATAAATATATATTTATTTGTAATCAAAAATTATAATAAATAAATTATTTATAGTTGTAGTTATATATATATAATTATAAAATTATAACAAATATATTTATAATTATATAAATATATACTATTAATATATTTATATATAATTTTTGAATTATTTAAATATATCTACATTTATTTAGAATTATATTTATAACTATTTGTATTTATTTAAAGATATTTGTATATAAATATATATTATTAATATATTCATTATAATTTTTTAATTATTTAAATTTATCTATATTTATTTAAGATTTTTCATTTTAAATATTTGTATTTATTTAGAAATATTTTTATATATTTATATATATATATTTATATAATTATATATTTATAACTTTATAAGTAGTATAATAAATATATTTGTTGTAATTTTATAATTTTTACACACACACACACATATATATTTATAGTTATAATTATAATTATAAATAAATATATTTATAAATTTTTGTGTATATATATAATTATGAAATATGTATTTATTGTAATTTTATAATTATTTAAATATATATAGTTATAATTATAATTACAAATAAATATATTTAAAAAGTATTTATATATAATTAAAATTTAATAATTGTAAATTTAATAATTGTAAATTTAATAAATACATTTATTATTTAAATGTATTTAAGGTAATTTTATAAGTATTGAAAACATAATATTATATATGGGTAACCTGAATTAATCATGCACACCTAGTAAAATATACTCAATAAAAAATGATCCATTAAGGGAAAACATGAATAACAAGAAGGGTGTAATGTATAAATGAACATTATTGATGATACATAACATATATGTATGCATGATCAATATATTAATTGTCCAAATTCATTGGAAACACATATATATTTGATTATAATTTATAATTTTTTAAAAAATATTATATATTTATTTTTAAATTATAAAAAAATATATTAATTATATAAAGGAATTATTTATTTAATATATAAAAATAAACATTATTTTTGAATATAAATATAATAATTGTATGTAATTTTTTTAAAAACTTTTATCAGTGCTAAGACTAACGCTGATAAAGGCCCCCCCTTTATTAGCACTTTCTGCTTAGCAATGATAAAACGACATGCTTCCCTGGCCCAGTTTTGTGGCAGTGTACTTTGTGATATTCCATGGAATCAATTTTAATATGATTTTGTTAATATGTTTCTAGAGTTTTGGATTTTCATCTTTGAGAAGGTTTATAATGTTAACATTTCATGAAATGTTTAAGTTAAACTTCTTAGGAAGTATTTATGCACTGAGTTTTAATTGAAAACCTTTTTTAAAAGGATATTTATTAATTAACCTTATTTCAAGGACATCCATCTTATATATTTTAAATATTATATTAGCATTTTTTTGAAAAGGATATCATGTATGTTTGGTGACAACCAATCAAGTCCAAAAAGGCCGCGGTCTTGAACCCATGACCAAATGATGATAGGGGTTTCACACCTACCACCAACCTACACAATCTCCTAGTTAATGTATAATTATTTTTGATGAATAAATATTAATGATTAATCATTAATGTTACTTTTTATAGATTAATGCATATTGATTTTGAAGAGATCAATAGTATGAATTTTCATTCTTTTATGGGCCTTAAGATCCATTAAAAGTGTATTTTAGTGCTTTATAAATCAAAGTTAATTTCTAGAAATTCATTACTTGAGGTAATGGATGTATTATAAATTTATCAAATCATAACTAAAGAATTAATTTTTTATGGAAATATATAAAAGTGATAAAAAATAATGTTGTCCTAATACCTTAAATTTTGAACCGACGAATTTTGAAATCATCACAACTATATGTCTTTGAAGCCCTCAAATTTTCTTTTATCATTCAATTGTTGGTGATTTATGACCTCAATCACTTCCTATAAATATTTACTCTCTTCCTCTATGTCTAATCTTCACTCCAAACCTATGTTATAAAATATGGAATGTAACATCCCAAGTAAGTAATGAATAATAGATATTTTTATCTATGTCTATTAATGATTAAGATAGTGTTTTAGAGGCTTAAAATGAAAATAAATACAATCTTATGCATGGAATACACTAATATTCTTAAAAGATTGTTTTACTGCCTTTTGATGGCAAACCCTTTTTAAATAATTTTTTTGACAATTTCATAATATATATTTGTCAAAATAAACATATTAATTATTATTGGGACATTGAAATTTACATTGGATTAATTTTTGGTATTTTTCTGACAATGTTCATTTTTTAATGAATAGTGAAAAATACTGCATTTTACATCAAAACTACTTTTCATTTAATTTAATTATATGGTTAGATTATCTTTTTTAATTGGTCCTAAAGTGTAATCTGAATATATTTTTACCATTTAATACAATGGTGGTAATTAAGATGAATTTCACTTTGGAATTGGTCATAAACTAATGCCAATCTTTTCATAGATATTGTTTCAAAAAAAACCCCGCTATTTGTTTTGACAATGGGAATTATTTTTAAATCAATTATTGAAATTTATGTGTTTGGAATTTGGTAAAACGGATTACATATTTGGAATCAGAAGGTACAAATTATGTAATTAAGACTCTTTTATTTTTGGGCATTATGAATAGTAACGATGGTAATTATCTTTAATTATCTTGATTAATGAGTAATCAGGTAGTTAAAGATAATAAAATGATATCATAATAATACAAAAAGACCACAACATGTGTCCTAAGGATACTGGTTGTCTCATGTTCGACCATGGGATGCCTTGTGCCAAACTTGGGGGCCCCATGGAATCACCTTTGTGAGAAAGTGACTTTTTATCTTTTTATTTTTAAAGAATGTTAAATGTGACAAAGAATGTATCACCTAAATAAAATATTTTTAATTTTGTCTACATAAATGATATTTTGGACTATAAATATTCATTATAAATCTAAAAATATTTCCTACATCATTATTTTTTTAATAATTTTTAGACATTAAATTTATTAAATTATTTATGACATCATGAGGATGCAGCGATTACCTCATTAATAAAGGATTTAAATAAAATGGAAAGATAATGTAAAATCTAAGACCTACACATGTAAAAAACCTATTTTATGGGTGTATTTCTAACCCTTATCACCTTATCCTCGAAAAACATCAATGTGGGACCATTAAAATTCGAAAATCATTTGAAAATAAAGTTAGATTTTATACCTTTCCAAGAGTGCCCCTCCTCTCCTCTTATAAAAGACCCCCACCTATACTTCTTTACCCACACTTCCAAAGCCTTTGGCTCGGCCAACCCCTACCCATTTGGTCTCTCCACATCCCTCTATTACTCCTTGAATCCTCACTTTGGGCAGAAGTGTTCCCAAGGAATCCTTTGAGCACAAATCTAAGAGAGTTACCCAATTTTAAGGTAATGTCTTCACTTGTGTTCTTTTGTTTAATTTTGCTTCTCCAACCCCCTAAAATCTTTTTATTAATTTCTTTTGTAACAACTCCAGTATCTTAAATATAGTAGGATTTTGTTATAAGAATACTTCGAGCTACACTTACACACATCTACATCTAATGGTTAAAGAACATACTGTTTTCGTGGTTGACGAATTTCTGCCTCACGAAACGATGATTGTTCAATCTTCTTTTAAACACCTATAATAGTGGCCATTAAGATGTCACTCTATTTATATATGATATATATTATGTTTATGATTTCCTTATGCTTATTTATTTTTCATTTGAGGTATACCTTTATGGTTTCCATTATGGGTAAACGTGATATCTTTATTTAAGGAAGTGCGGACTACCGCCCCCTCAAAGTGATGTGATTCGTTAATTCCATATGTGGGATGTATAAAGGATGGATTTAATGTTATTATATATGATGTTATACTGGAATTATAATATACCTCTATATCATTATTATTTTTTCCATTAAAGTATGATATAGAAATGAAAGTAGCGTTCATGCGTACGTACGACTTACCGTCTCCATGAACGGTGCATTTCATTTCTTATCCCCAAATGTAATGTACTATTAAAAGTACATGTATATAATGGATATATATGATAAATGATAAATCTAAATGATGAATATAATTCTGGAATTAAAATATACATACCTCTCATTTAGTTTTAATTCCATTAATATGACAAAGAAATGAAAGTAGCGTTCATGCGTACGTACGGCTTACCGTCTCCATGAACGGTGCATTTCATTTATTACCTATAAATGATTATGTAATCTTGTAAATACATGTATATGATGGATATATATGATATATATGATATCTAAATCAGGAATTTCATTATGGATATAAAGAACCTTTGACCACACAAACAACATGTAATTGTAAGAAGTCCACTTTCGACTTAAGAACCAAATATCGACAAAACAAACATTATTAACTTAAATGATTACATAATGTTTATAACATGGTAATAAGTGATATAAAAGTAATAATGAACTTGAAAAAGGTTCTTAAGAAAGTATAAATTAACTCATGTTTTCTATTCAGGACGTTAAAGAATGATCGAGTCAAGTCGGACCCGAGGTAAGGGACTTCGTCTCAATCTCCTTTCATTGAGGCATATTTCGTTTTATACACAACTTTATTTTATATGGTGTATAAACCCCTATGAATTTTACTTTTATACAAAAGGAATCCTTTTCTACGAAGCGTTTTAAAAAACGACAAAAAGGAATGTTTCTTTTAACGTACGCGGTGACAACGACCTTTTCCGCCGCCGCGAGTATTATTTGGTCTTCGGCTTCCTGAACAAGCCAAAATGTTTTTTTAAAATGAAATAAATACCATATACTCTTTCATGTATTTTGGTATTGATAATGGTTTTTATAATGGATTTGTTATGTCAATATATTTAAGTGATATATTGTGATCATAGTGTGGAAATATTTTCTTTCCATTATATTTGTTTTATGTCTTATGATTTTTATAATGGTACTTGGACATTTGACGGGTGGTTACGTGATAAACCATATGACGGGTGGTGCCGTGAATACCAGGACGGGTGGTTACATTATAACCTCCAATGCATTGGGTATGGAAGTTGGCCGTATGGCTATTCCATTAAGTATGTATGGAAGTTGGCCGTATGGCTATTCCATTAAGTGATATGTGTGGAAGTCGACCGTACGGTTATTCCACTTAAGTATGTTTATGTACCAAGTTACCTTTATATGTTATGTGATCTTTTTATGGGTTTTATGGTAATATTTTGGTTACAACAGGGTAAGTATTGATCTTTTATTCAGTGAAGAGTTTTTACTACTTCATAAAGGTGAAAAGTATTACTTTGATAATGTATACATGGTTTACTTGCTGCTTTGATAAACTAACAGTTTTCATTCTTTGCGTATCCCTTACTGAGCTCTTTATGCTCACCCCAAGTTTTTTTGAAATGTTTTTCACAGGACCTAATGTGGAATAGGGTCAAGGATGGGATCAAGGGAAAGTCATGCTATATAAAACTTGGAACTAGACATGTTTCTTTTTAAGGGTTTTTTTATTCTATGGAAACTTAGTAGAAGTGTCTACTTTGTAATATTTTGAGATGTAGTAGTTATGTTCTAATTCTCTAAAACTCTAAACACTACCACAAAAACAGTTTTTCGCAACGCCCCCCTTTAGCAGCGCTTTTTTTTAGCGCTGATAA
This sequence comes from Viscum album, assembly GCA_963277665.1. Lineage (NCBI taxonomy): Eukaryota > Viridiplantae > Streptophyta > Magnoliopsida > Santalales > Viscaceae > Viscum > Viscum album. The sequence continues at coordinate 1,162,528,909 of OY728153.1, read as the reverse complement.
AGGGACCCCCCTTTATCAGCGCTTTTGTTAGCGCTGATAAAGGGCCACCCTTTATCAGCGCTTGCTTAGTAGCGCTGATAAAGGGCCCCCCTTTATCAGCGCTTGCTTAGGAGCGCTGATAAAGGGGGGCCTTTATCAGCACTTTTTTAGCGCTGATAAAGGGTCGACTTCAAAAAAAAAAAATTAAAAATATATTAATATATAAATATAGTTATATTGGTATTTAAATATAATATATAATTTTTAAATATATTTTAGATAAGTATAAATGTACATTTACACTTATTATACTTAATATTTTAGATATTTAGTGAAAATGACTTCTTAATAAATTAAAAAAATATTTTTAATTAATATTTTGATAATCATTATGGAGTAATAGTCATTTAATAACAATTTGAGGACTAAAAAAATTAAAAAAATTAAAAAAAGATCCAAAATATGTTGAAAACGCAACTCAAACTTCAAACGACCATAACTTTTGATCCGGGTGTCCGTTTGAGCTCTACCACATATAAAATCGAAGCCTGCGACGATCTCTATATCGTTGTGACTAGGGGATACCCTAGTCAAGCGTTTTTCAAGGCCAAAAAAGGCCCAGAAGGCCTCCAAAACTGAGTTTTTTGTCGGGGTACCCAGATTTTTTAACATTTTGTGGATTTTCAAACTCGTTTAAGGGGGTATTATTGGATTTTCTTGGTGGGGAATAAATTTATTCCAAGGTATTACATTTATATTGATATTATGTCTTTGAAATTTCATCCTTTTTTATAATGAACTTCTATTTATAATCAAATATATAACTATATGTACATATTTTTTATATATTCGCACCTAAAAATTAAATTTTTTAAATAAATAATTAAACATATTTACATATAAAATATATTAGCTTTATCTAAATAATAACTAATATAAATTTTATTTAAAATACCAATATATGAATATTTATATACCTATATATTAATCTAACTATATATATATACATATACTAATCTAACTATATATATATTAATCTAATAACTATATATATATTAATATAACTACATATATATATATTATTATTACTATAAATATATATATTAATATCACTATAAATATATATATTAATATCACTATATATATATATTAATATAACTATATAAATATATATTCATATAACTATATATATGTTAATATAACTATATATATGTTAATATAACTATATATATGTTAATATAACTATATATATGTTAATATAACTATATATATGTTAATATAACTATATATATGTTAATATAACTATATATATGTTAATATAACTATATATATGTTAATATAACTATATATTAATATAAATATATATTACTATACGAATAAATATAACTAAATATATATATATATATAGATATAGATATATATTAATACCACTATATATATATATTAATATTACTATATATATTATAATATAACTATATATATATATATTATAATATAACTATATATATATTTTAATATAAATATATATTACTATACGAATAAATATAACTAAATAACTAAATATATATATATATATAGAGATATCATGAATTGGAAAGCAAATCAAAATAGAGTAGTGGTAAGGGCTTAGGCGCGCAAGGGGGAGGTCTCGAGTTCAAATCCTGGTGGAGGCATGGGTGCGCGCGCATGAGGAATATTGGAGCAAGCATTGTTAAAGGGTGGAGGGGGGTGCATGGGGGTGCGTGGGGTGTTGTATAGGGGCCGAAAAGCGCTGTAAAAGGGGGGGTTCAAGCACTATAAAAGCCCCCCCCCAATCGGTAGTATTTTTTTAATTTTTTTTAATTTTTTTTAATTTTTTTAAATTTTTTTAAATTTTTTTAACCTTTATCAGTGCTAAAACGAGAGCGCTGATAAAGGGGTACTTTTATCAGCGCTTTTTTTAGCGCTGATAAAAGACCCCTTTTATCAGGGCTTTTTTTAGCACTGATAAAGGGGTCCTATATCAGCGCTTTTCAGAGCGCTGATAAAGGGGACCCCCCCTTTATCTACGCTGGCTTTATCAGCGCTTTTCTAGCACTGATAAAGGCCATTTTTAGCGCTGATAAAGGCCGTGTTTGTAGTAGTGAAACCTGAAAAGATCCTCAATGTGAATTATTCATTTAATTCAATATTAAGTGATGTTTAAGGCCGGGGCCTTATATTTGGTATCAAAGGTCGGTTTAGACAACTTTAGGAGTTAAAAAATTGTTAAATTATAAGTTAATTTACGGTATGAATGAAATGATATAGCATTTAAAGATTACCATGTTGCTTTGCCTAAGATATTTCTGTGTTCAGAATGGTTTTCCGTAGAGGAAACAAAGAAGATATGTTGGGACGACATCAGGAGGAAGACAACCTTCCAAATTAGCAACCTGAGATGGTCAGAATCGGAACTGAACAGTTTGTTGCAGTGATGGCACAGTTGACTTAGGCTATAAATGGTGGTGGTATCCATGCACGAGATCAGCCAGATCAACCGCAGAGGAACATGTAAGTGGTGGAACATTTCATGAGGCAACATCCCCCATCATTCAAAGGATCATCTGACCCCATGCAAGCTGAAAGGTGGATTAAAGCACTGGAGAAGATTTTTTATGTCATGGGGTGCTCAGGACATCAAAAGGTTAGTCTTGCTGTTTACCGTTTTTAAGGTGAAGCTGATCAGTGGTGGTCGATGGTGAAAAATATCAGGGATAGTGATAAGATTGAGGATCTTCACTGGGACAAATTCAAAGGTATGTTTCTTGAGAAATATTTTCCTAAGGTGGTTCGTCTTAGTATTGAAAAACAATTCCTAGAATTGAGGCAGGAGGATGATTCAGTGGCTGCTTATGAAGCAAAGTTCACTCGATTGGAAAGGTATGCTCCAAACGTCATACGAGATCTTGATAGTAAAATAAACCGTTTTTACTCAGGGTTAAATCCAAAATGTCGAAGGGATTTAGCTTCTCATGAGTTCAAAAGTTATGAAAAACTTGTTCGATGTGCGGAGAAGGTGGAAATGGAGTTTTCCGATGATCAGGTGTTCTATCAAAAACAACAGAATAAGAGGTATAGTTGGCGGGCAAAGGGGAAGAATTCATCAAAGAAGGAAGGAGGTAAGAAAACAAAATATCCATCCTGTGAGAAGTGTGGTAAAATGCATCCTGGGGAATGTTTATCCATGTCTGGTAAGTGCTTTCGGTGTGGTAAGTCCGGTCATATTGCTCGTAACTGTAAGGAAGATGATCAAGCAGCTGGCAATGAAAAGCCAACAGTAAGATGTTTTAAGTGTAATGAAATGGGTCATTATGCAAACGAGTGTCCAACGAAGAACTCAACTGGGGGAATGTAGCCAGAATACAAGCAGAAAGGGGTGGTGAAATCCTTTGCAACAACTTCAGTAGATGTTGGGCCATCGAATGAAGTAGTATCAGGTACACTGTTTGTTTGTTCAGATTATTCCAATGTGTTGTTTGATTCAGGGTCTACACATTCTTTCATTTCTGAGAAGTTTTCTAGTAAATTGGAAATTACATCTCAAGATATGAACCCTGAACTTATGGTAAAAACACCCTAAGGGAATGTTGAGACAAAAAGGAAATATAAGAACCTTCCAATCCTTGTGTGTGGAAAGAATCTACCCGCAAACCTTATTTTTTTTGCCTCTAGTAGAGTTTGATGTTATTTTGGGCATGGATTGGCTTTCTGTTTATCATGTTAAGATTGACTGCAAAGCTAAAATGGTTTCTTTTCAGAAGGATTTTCAGTTTGTGTACAAGAATGAACCCATGATTTTGATAACATATCAGGAAGTTGAGAAACTAGTAAAAGATGGAAATGAATGTTACCTTGGACATATTGTTGAAAATAAAGGAACTGTTCAGATTAATTATGTGCCAGTGGTAAATGAGTATCTTGATGTTTTTCCTGATGAGTTTTCTGGTATTATTCATGATCGGGAAGTTGAATTTACTGTTGACTTAGTTCCTGATTCTAAGCCAATTTCAAAACCCCCTTATCGAATGGCTCAAGTTGAACTTTTAGAGTAAAAGAAACAATTGCAGGAGTTATTAGATAAAGGTTTCATTCGACCTAGCACATCACCATGGGGTGCTCCTGTTTTATTTGTTAAAATGAAAGATGGCTCAATGAGACTTAGCATTGATTATAGAGCCTTGAATAATATTACTGTTAAGAACAAGTATCCTTTGCCTCATATTGATGATTTGTTTGATCAGCTCCAGGGAGCTCAGTATTTTTTGAAGATTGACTTGAGGTCAGGGTACCATCAGTTGAAAGTAAAAGAAGCAGACGTTCCGAAGACTGTGTTCCGTACTAGATATGGCCATTATGAATTTGTAGTTAGGACTTTTGGGTTAACCAATTCCCCTGCTATATTCATGGACATTATGAATAGAATTTTCCATGAGTTCTTGGATAAGTTTGTGGTTTTTTTTCATCAATGATATTTTGGTGTTTTCTAAAAGTAAAGAGGAGCATGAAAGTCATTTAAGGGTTATCTTGAAAACCTTAAAAGAAAAGAAACTATATGGAAAATTCAGAAAGTGTGAGTTTTGGTTACAAAAAATTTCTTTCCTGGGTCACATTGTTTCAAAAGATGTCATAACTGTTGATCCTGCTAAAAAAAAAGTTGTTGAAGAATGGCCAAGACCCACAAATGTAACCAAGATCCGTAGTTTTCTTGGTTTGGCAGGTTACTACCGAAGGTTTGTTGAAAATTTTTCACGGTTATCTAGTACAATGAGTAAGCTAACTCGTAAGGGTGTTAAGTTCATCGGGATAATAGAATGTGATGATTGTTTTCAGGAGTTGAAAAGAAGATTGGTGAATGCTCCAGTTTTGGCACTTCCTTCCAGGAATGGTGAGTTTGTTATATATAGTGATGCTTTGTTGAAGGGACTTGGCTGTGTCCTTATGCAGAATGATCAGGTAATTGCTTATGCTTCATGTCAGTTTAAAACTCATGAGGTAAATTACCCTACACATGATTTGGAATTAGCTGCTGTTGTTTTTGATTTAAAAATTTGGAGGCATCATTTGTATGGAGTAAAGTGTGAAATATATATTGATCACAAAAGTTTAAAGTATATATTCACTCAGAAAGAATTAAACATGAGACAGAGGAGATGGATGGAATTAATCAAGGATTATGATTTTACAATTCATTACCATCCAGGAAAATCAAATAAAGTGGCTGATGCTTTGAGTCAAAAAAGTAATGCTTCATTAACCATGCTACGTTTGGAATGAGATTCTTTGGTTTTTGATTTGATGAACTTTGGCATAGAAGTTGTTGGTGCAGGAAGTTCTTCTGTTTTGTTTCAAGTATCAGTGAGATCATCCCTATCAAACAGAATCAAGCAAGCACAGAAGCAAGACAGTGAGTTGCAGAAAAAGGTAGAGCTGGTTCAGAAGGGTAAGTTGCCTGAATTCAACGTTGATAATGATTGTGTTTTGAGGTTTGGGAAGAGATTATGTGTCCCTGGTGATTCACAGTTGAAGAATGAGTTGTTATGTGAGGCTCATAGTTCCTCATTTTCAGTTCATCCTGGAAGTACTAATATGTACATGGATCTACCAGAGTATTACTGGTGGGATGGAATGAAAAGAGATATTTCTGATTTTACTGTGAAGTGTTTGACTTGTCAGCAGGTTAAAGCAGAGCGGCTATTACCGAAAGGGATGCTTCAGCCTTTACCAGTGCCAGATTGGAAATGGGAAAATATATCCATGGATTTTGTTGTAGGATTACCGAAGACATCTAGAGGTAATACTGAAATCTAGGTTATTGTTGATTGCTTGACTAAATCGGCTCATTTCCTTGCTATACAAGATAATTTTTCCCTAGATCAACTTTCCCGTTTGAATCTTAAAGAGGTATTCAGGTTACATGGAGTTCCTCTCTCCATTGTGTCCGATCATGATCCCAGGTTTACTTCTAACTTTTGGAAAGGCCTTCAGAAGTCGTTGGGTACTGAATTAAATTTTTGTACATCTTTTCATCTGCAATCAGATGGGAAGTCAGAACGAACAATTCAGACCTTGGAGGATATGCTACGAGCTTGTTCGATGGATTATCAGGGAAGTTGGGACCAACATCTTTCTTTGGTTGAGTTTTCTTATAATAACAGTTTTCATTCTAGTATACAGATGGCACCATTTGAGGCATTATATGGGAAGCGGTGTCGAACTCCAGCATTTTGGGATGAAGTGGGTGAAAGGAAGCTGATGGGACCAGAATTGGTAGAAGAGATGGCAGAAAAAGTTCAGTTGATTCAGAAACACATGAAAACAGCTCAGAGTAGACAGAAGAGTTATGCGGATAACCGGAGGAAGGATCTATCTTTCGAGGTAGGTGATCATGTTTTTCTCAAAGTCTCACCATGGAAAAGTGTGATGCGATTTGGTAAGAAAGGAAAGTTGAGTCCAAGGTTTATTGGACCATATAAAATTCTGGAGAAAGTTGGATCAGTTGCTTACCGAGTGGCTTTACCTCCGAGTTTATCTCAGGTACACAGTGTTTTTCATGTTTCGATGTTGAGGAAGTATATGCCAGATCCATCTCATGTTTTGAGTCTAGAGGTAGTTCAGCTGGAAGAGAACCTATCGTATGAGGAACAACCGGTACAGATTCTTGACCACATGGATCAAGTGTTACGGAATAAGGTGATTAATCAGGTAAAGGTTTTGTGGAAAAACCACATGATGGAAGAGGCAACATGGGAATCTGAAAATGCAATGAGGGATAAGTACCCCCATTTATTCGATAAGTAAATAAATTGCGGGGACACAATTTTCTAAAGGGGGGAAGGATGTAATATCCCAAGTAAGTAATGAATAATAGATATTTTTATCTATGTCTATTAATGATTAAGATAGTGTTTTAGAGGCTTAAAAAGAAAATAAATACAATCTTATGCATGTAATACACTAATATTCTTAAAAGATTGTTTTACTGCCTTTTGATGGCAAACCCTTTTTAAATCAAACTTTTGAAAATTTTATAATCTATATTTTTCAAAATAAACATATTAATTATGATTGGGACATTGAAATTTACATTGGATTAATTTTTGGTATTTTTCTAACAATGTTCATTTTTTAAGGAATAGAGAAAATTACAGCATTTTACATCAAAAATGCTTTTTCATTTAATTTAATTATATGGTTAGATTATCTTTTTAATTGGTATTAAAGTGTAATATGAATATATTTTTACCATTCAATCCAATGGTGGTCATTAGGATTAATTTCACTTTGGAATTTGTCATAAACTAATGCCAAAATTTTCATAGATATTATTTCAAAAAAAACCCGCTATTTGTTTTGACAACGGGAATTATTTTTAAATCAATTATTGCAATTTATGTGTTTGGAATTTGGTAAAATGGATTACATATTTGGAATCAGAAGGTCCAAATTATGTAATTAAGACTCTTTTATTTTTGGACATTATGAATAGTAACGATGGTAATTATCTTTAATTATCTTGATTAATGAGTAATCAGGTAGTTAAAGATAATAAAATGATATCATAATAATAAAAAAAGACCACAACATGTGTCCTAAGGCTACTGGTTGTCTCATGGCCGACCATGGTATGCCTTGTGCCAAACTTGGGGGCCCCATGGAATCACTTTTGTGAGAAAGTGACTTTTTATCTTTTTATTTTTAAATAATGTTAAATGTGACAAAGAATATATCACCTAAGTAAAATATTTTTAATTTTGTCTACATAAATGATCTTTTGGACTATAAATATTCATTAGAAAGATAAAAATATTTCCTACATCATGATTGTTTTTTTATAATTTTTAGACATTAAATTTATTAAATTATTTATGACATCATGATGATGCAGCGATTACCTCATTAATAAAGGATTTAAATAAAATGGAAAGATAATGTAAAATATAAGACATAAACATGTCCAAAAACCTATTGGATGGGTTTATTTATAACCCTTATCACCTTAAACTCGAAAAAAATCAATGTGTGGCCATTAAAATCCGATACTCATTTGAAAATAAAGTTACATTTTATACCTTTCCAAGAGTTCCCCTCCTCTCCTCTTATAAAAGGCCCCCACCTCTACCTCTTTACCCACACTTCCAAAGCCTTTGGCTCGGCCAAACCCTGCCCATTTTGTCTCTCAACATACCTATCTTACTCCTTGAAGCCTCACTTTGGGCAGAAGTCTTCCCAAGGAATCCTTTGAGCACAAATCTAAGAGAGTTATCCGATTTTAAGGTAATGTCTTCACTTGTGTTCTTTTGTTTTATTTTGCTTCTCCAACCCCCTAAAATATTTTTATTCATTTCTTTTGTAACAACTCCAGTATCTTAAATATACTAGTATGTTGTTATAAGAATATTTAGAGCTACACTTACACGCGTCTACATCTAATGGTTAAAGAACATACAGTTTCCGTGGTTGCGAATTTCTGCCTCACGAAACAATGATTGTTCAATCTTTTTTTAAACACCTATAATGGTGGCCATTAAGATGTCACTCTATTTATATATGATATATATTATGTTTATGTTTTCCTTATACTTATTTATTTTTCATTTGAGGTATACCTTTATGGTTTCCATTATGGGTAAACGCGATATCTTCATTTAAGGAAGTGCGGACTACCGCCCCCTCAAAGTGATGTGATTCGTTAATGCCATATGTGGGACGTATAAAGGATGGATTTAAAGTTATTATATATGATGTTATATTGGAATTATAATATACCTCTATATCATTATTATTTCTTTACATTAAAATATGAGATGGAAATGAAAGTAGAGTTCATGCGTACGTACGGCTTACCGTCTCCATGAACGGTGCATTTCATTTCTTATCACCAAATGTAATGTACTATTAAAAGTACATGTATAAAATGGATATATATGATGAATGATACATCTAAATGATGAATATAATTCTGGAATTAAAATATACATACCTCTCATTTAGTTTTAATCCCATTAATATGACAAAGAAATGAAAGTAGCGTTCATGCGTACGTACGGCTTACCGTCTCCATGAACGATGCATTTAATTTATTACCTCTAAATGATTATGTAATATTATAAATACATGTATATACTGGATATATATGATATATATGATATCCAAATCAGGAATGTCATTATGGATATAAAGAACCTTTGACCACACGAACAACATGTAATTGTAAGAAGTCCACTTTCGACTTAAGAACCAAATATCGACAAAACAAACATTATTAACTTAAATGATTACATAATGTTTATAACATGGTAATAAGTGATATAAAATTAATAATGTACTTGAAAAAGGTTCTTAAGCAAGTAGAAATTAACTCAAGTTTATTATTCAGGACGTTAAAGAACGATCGAGTCAAGTCGGACCCGAGGTAAGGGACTTCGTCTCAATATCCTTTCATTGAGGAATATTTTGTTTTATACACAACTTTATTTTATACGGTGTATAAACCCCTTTGACTTTTACTTTTATACAAAAGGAATCTTTTTCTACGAATAGTTTTACAAAACGACAAAAAAGAATGTTTCTTTTAACGTACACGGTGACAACGACCTTTTCCACCGCCGCGAGTATTATTTGGTCTTTGGCTTCTTGAACAAGCCGTAATGTTTTTTTTAAATGAAATAAATACCATATACTCTTTCATGTATTTTGGTTAAAAATGGTTTTTATAATGGATTTGTTATGTCAATATATTTAAGTGATATATTGTGATCAAAGTGTGGAAATGTTTTCTTTCCATTATATTTGTTTTATGTCTTATGATTTTTATAATGGTACTTGGACATTTGACGGGTGGTTACGTGATAAACAATATGACGGGTGGTGCCGTGAATACCAGGACGAGTGGTTACGTTATAACCTCCAATGCATTGGGTATGGAAGTCGGCCGTATGGCTATTCCATTAAGTATGTATGGAAGTTGGCCATATGGCTATTCCATTAAGTGATATGTGTGGAAGTCGACCGTACGGTTATTCCACTTAAGTATGTTTATGTCCCAAGTTACCTTTATATGTTATGTGATGTTTTTATGGGTTTTATGGTAATATTTTGGTTACAACAGGGTAAGTAATGATCTTTTATTCAGTGAAGAGTTTTTACTACTTCATAAAGGTGAAAAGTATTACTTTGATAAAGTATACATGATTTACTTGTTGTTTTGACAAACTAACAGTTTTCATTCTTTGCGTATCCCTTACTGAGCTCTTTATGCTCACCCCAAGTTTTTTTGAAATGTTTTTCACAGGACCTAATGTGGAATAGGGTCAAGGATGGGATCAAGGGAAAGTCATGCTATATAAAACTTGGAACCAGACATGTTTCTTTTTAAGAGTTTTTTTATTCTATGGAAACTTAGTAGAAGTGTCTACTTTGTAATCTTTTGAGATGTAGTAGTATTGTTCTAATTCTCTAAAACTCTAAACCTGAAAAGATCCTCAATGTGAATTATTCATTTAATTCAATATTAAGAGACGTTTAAGGCCGGGGCCTTATATGGAAACCCTGTTATATATTACTTTGGGAAACCATTATGGTTCTAACTTTCCCTTTTTAAGGGAAGTTTTAGTATCCATTTTTATGATGGGGGTTTCTATGAATGAAAATTTCAAGTGTTAAACCTTTAAGAACCGAAATGAATTTTGAGGGAAAATTCATTTTAGGGGGGGGGTATAATGCAACACCCCAAGATATTTTTAAATATTTTTTTTGAATTAATTTAATATTTTGATATTTCTCATTTCATGAAACACTAAAAATAGTTTTTTACTATGTCTAACATTCCTTTTTACAAGAATATAGCATGGGTTATGTTACACATAACACCAACTTGGTGTAAATTACATGGAACAACAAGTTTAGCGTACATTACATGCAATATTGACCTTCCTTGATGGCTTGCATATTACACAAGACTGAGTATTACCTAACCATAATATATTATTCTAAAATACTATTATAATGATATATAAACTAGCCCTTAAGTTTATGGATATGAATATTATTAACTAAATTATAAAAATATGTGGTTTACACAAATATAATATGAATTCATAGGTTAACTATTAACTTGAAAAGAAAATGAAAACCGATTGATTATAAAGAAAAATATTATTCTGGTCATAATGATGTTTTAACCATATAAATTAAATTAATTAAAATTAGTGAGTAATATTAATTTAATACATATGATATATAACCAATAAAATATTTTTGATATTCATCAAATAGTTTTGATAGACATAAAATAAGAACAAACATAATTTTATGCTTAAAAACCTATATTTTTATTAAGAAATTTTACCAACTTTAATGATGAATCCGTTTTTAATAATTTTTTTTATAATTTATATATATTTAATATATCAAAATAAACAATATATTTGAAATATAAACATAAAGAGTATGTTAGGTTAAATTTTTGGTATTTTTATTTAAGTTTTCCCCTTTTAATGAAAAGTTAAAAGTACTGGATTTTAATTAAAAAATAATATTGTCATCTAATTTTTTATATGGTTAAATTATATTTTTATTTGTTTTGATATTTTAGTAAAAAATATTTTTATCAATTAATCCAATGTAGGTCATTGGAACCAAACATTGAAAATGGATATAAAAATCTAGCAACCTTTTGGACGTTTTTACGTTAAAAACATATAGTGTCATCCTATCAACATGAGTAATTTTAAATTAATTTCATTTAATAATGTGACCAGTATTTGTAAAAATGGATTCCATATTTGGAATCATAATAATTAATAATGTCTAATAAGGTCAATTTTTTACCATAATGATTAGTGAAAGTGATTAAAATTAATTACATTAGTTAAGCGAAAAATAAGGTTAATAAATTACTAGGCCATAAATATAAGACACAAAATGGCCTATAAACTTGTCCAAAATCCATTTTGTGGACCTCATCAGTCCAAGAATCTTACATTATTTATTTTGGTTTGTTTTTATGACTTTTGTTTCTTAAAAACGTGGGTACACCTAACTTGCTTTCAAAAATACCAATGATGTCCTTTCCCTTCCCTATAAAAGGCCACTATGTCTACCCACTTCCTCACACCTATAAATACTCTTGGATCAACCAAAATATGTTCAAATAAGCTTCCAAATTCCATCCCTTACTCCTTGAATCTCTACCATGGGCATAAGTAAATTCAAGGAATCATTTTTGCACAAACCAAAATGAGTTACCCGATTAATAGGTAACGTCTTCTCTCAAGTACTTTATTTTTTTTCCTTCTTCGCCCCTCAAAAAATATTTATTATTTTATTATTTAAAAAAACCAATATCATAAATATACTATAATTGTTTAAGTAAATGGTTCTACTTACACTTACACACTCCTCAATCTAGTGGGTAACAAACATACTATTTTTGTGTGTGACGAACTACTGCCAAATGAAATGATGATCACTCATTTTTGCATTACCACCGACCATGGTAACCATTACGATGGAAACTATATCTATATATGTCATATATTAAAATTATTATTTCTTTAAGATTTTTTATTCCCTTTACAACACATATCTATTTTACTTTTCATTTTATGGTAATACAAAAATTTCATTTGAGGAAGTGTGGACTACCACCCCCTCAAAGCGATATGATTCATTCATACACTACATGGATTGTATTGAGGATGGTTTTAGTGAATATATAAGATATATATGATATCATAAATCTAATTTAATAATTATATATACATATATATATATATATACACAAATACAACTTTTTATTTATTTCATTCTATATAATAATGAAATGGAAATAGCGTTCATGCGTACGCACAACATGCTGTCTCGATGAACGGTGTATTCTGTTTCATACTTATATATTCTATAGATTATTATAATAAAAATATAATTTATATAAATTATATTTATGTAATGTTTTAAATTCTATAAATCATTATATAAAGTATAAATACCAAAGATATAACAAAGTAAGACACATGCGAAGAATAAAGCGATTATTACCTGAAGTGAAACCTTAACTAATGATTGTTAATAAGTAGGTAATATAAGATCATAATCAAACCATATATGGTATTATATATAATAACATGGTTCTGAAAAAAATTTATAATAAATTTATAATTATTATACAGGTGGTTTTAATGAGTACGATGTGAGTCAATACACAGGTAAGGTTATTTCTTCTCACTTTTTATTTCCTTGAGATACATGATTTATTCACCACACATTTCTTTTATGTGGTGTGTGTAATGAAAATGGATGAAATAATTGATTATTATGTTTTAATTTATAGGTAATTACATATCCTTTATATGACCTTTATTTAATGAGGTTTAAGTTTCAAAAGTTACCAAATCGGTAAAATAATTTTGTGCAAATTTTTATTCATTGAGATTCTTATTTTATTATGCACCTAAATTAATTTTTATGAGTATGTAATTCCATTTTACATTATATATCATGAATATAAATATTTTCATGTTATTAGAGTACTCATGTAATTTTCTTTTCTTACATGGAGAGTATTATCCCAAGTTACCTAGTGTTAAAAGTTTATTGAAAAAATCTCATCGATTTTCGAGATTGTTTATGTTTGTTATTGGTTTGATGAAATAATATAATCCAACCCTCAAGAAAATTATTTAAATTTACTCTCCTTTAATTATTCATAATATATTCAGGTATTGGCACCATTTTTCCATTATTTGGTACATATTATATTTAATAATATTTTTAAGGATGCACGAATTTACCATCTCTTTGGTCGAAAATATGTGTTCTTTAAAAAAAATGTTTTCTAAAAAGTGTTTCCATGAATATTATACTAATATCCCATCCTAATTAAAAGAAAATTTTACCTTTTTTTTCCTTTTACCATTTTTTACAAAAGAATATTATTTTCACTTTCCAAATGAGGAATTTTTCTAACCTTTTCACAATGAAAAGGAATGTTAATTTCATAACATTTAACATGTACAGATTTACCCACCATCATTCCCTAAAATATTACTTTACAAGATTTAAATTTTATTCTTTTTAAAAGAGACTTTTCTCTTAAATTATGGATAATAATTATTTTTAAAGAATTTTTCTAATAAAAATCTTTGATTTTTTTTTTGTGTTTTCAAAAATGTATTCAAATTTTTTTCAATAATTATTTATAAGTTTTAGAAGTACTTTCAAAGAAATGGTTTGGAAAAAATTTTAAAGTTTTATTTATAAATTTTACAATTATTTTAAGATAAACGATTTTCAAATTTTTTTCATCATTTTTTTATATGTTTTCAAAGTACATTCAAAAAAATGGTTTTCCAAACCTTTTCAAGATTTATTTATAATTTTTCTAAAATTTTTAAGAGAAATGGTTTTCAAAACGTTTTAAGGAATTATTTATAAAACTTCAAATTATTTTAAAAGTATTTTCAAATAAATTGTTTTTAAATCATTTTCAAGCTTCCTTATTTTTTTTCAATGTATATTCATGTAAAACTGTTTTTAAAATGTTTTCAATTTTACTTCATATATTTTTGAGTAAAAATGGTTTTGAATACATTTTCAAGATTAATTAATAAATTTTCAATTTGTTTTAAAATAAAAAGGTTTTTAAAATGTTTTGAAAATTATTTTATAAATTTCCAAGGAAAAATGATTTCAAATTATTTCAGGTCTTCTTTATAAGTTTTGAAGTTATTTTCTATGAAAATGATTATGAAATGGTTTTAATTTTTAAAAATACTTTTTCAAAGAAGAAAGGATATTTTCCTTAAGAAACATTTTTGAAAGATATTTTATAATTATTTTCCATCTAAGATGGAATTTTGTGATGTTACTCATGACTTCCTAGTAAACGATCTAAAGGTTCTACTCATATTCTTTCTTTGAATGAGTTATTCATCATGTTATGGTATTTCCAAGACATGTTTCTCTCTCAAGGGTTATATGTTTATGAAATCCATTTTTCCTTCACAGGTTATATATTTATGAAATCTGTTTCTCTTTCAGGGGTTATGATTTTGATGAAATGATTATAAAATATGTATCTTTTCCATAGGTTATGATATGATTTGATGTTTATGAAACCCATTTCATTTCATGGGGTATGATATGATTATTTATGATTTTTTGGAACTTATATGTATGATTTCTATATTAGATAAGTGGGACATATAACTCACCCCAATTAATTGGATAAATATTTATATCTTAGGAGATAGACTAAGATGGTATTGGGAGTAAACCTTGAATAATAAGATGGCCAAATGAGTGAACCATGACTACCAAGATGGTGTGAGGAGTGAACTCATGCTACTAAGATGACCATGGGAGTGAACCCTAGCTACCAAGATGGTTTGAGGATTAAAATCATGCTTCTAAGATGGACATGAGAGTGAACCATGACTAACAAGATGGTATGAAGAGTGAACTTATTCTACCAAGATGGTATTAAGAGCAATGCCTTGGATACTATAGAAATCATATTATATGCTTATTGATTTCCAAAATTCCATGCTTTATTCCTATGTTATGATTTGATGGATTATGTTCTTCATTTTCTTACAATTCATTTTTTATGAACTTCCAATATTTATTATGATCTCTAATATGTAGGGTATGATCTTAAAATGTTATGCTCAAGTTCCATTCCCTTTTGTTCATGTCATGATTACATATTTTCTTTATTTAACCTTACTGAGCATGTGAACTCACCCCTTTATTATGTTTCATTTTCCTAGGTTATGAATAATGGTTTTAGGAAGAAGTAATAAATGTGTAGATCTTTATGGGAGATGTTGATGATCTTCTACCAAGATAGAATATTTTGTTTCCAAGTTTCCAAATACACTAAACTATCACGGTCCTCAGGCAAGTATTTTTGTAATATATAAAATATTAATCTAAAATGATGTAATATCCATGTATGTCATGCTTGGGTTGCTATAAGGTGGTACCATATAATCTCTCTTAATATGCCTAAGTGAACTACATTGGAATCATCGATGATTTCTTTTTATTAATGGAGGAAAGTTAACTGATCCCATGGTCAGAATATGAGATACTCCACCACCTTGGAAATATGTACCCCTCTTATGCTTTTTCCCAAAATTAGAGTTCACACATGAACCCATGGATACAGATATACTCTATCTAGTTATATTTATAGAGATATCTCTTTCCCCCCCACTGTATCTCTATTAACTATCTCTGTATAATCAATAATATAAGGGAAACTATTTTAAATATATTCTTTCATTCTATCAAAGACTCAATGATAATGACTTCCGGGATGAACTATAAGATACTTTTAGAAAAAAATAAACTATGTTTATTAGAATAGATTCATACTCCATCACTGATATATTTTCTTTCCCTAGGATAAATAAATATTTCATTCTTACAATCTTGAAGGTTTGAGGATAGAATTGTTTGTATAACAATTTTTCAAAGTCCTACCATATAAGGCTATGGTCAACATTATCTTAGACAGCTAAATACAACCATTGGCATACAAGATCCTCAAACATATAGGTTTTTAACATGACCATTAACTCAGCTGAGGTAACAAGGATATCAACAAAATGATTCTTTATATTGAGCCAAATTTTTTGTTTTTTAGGTTCCAAATCCCGCAAAAGATTGTGAGATTATGTTTGTGAAATTTTATAGAATGATTCAATTTTTGAGGTTAATTTTTCTGATTCCCTCTATTAATGAATTCAAAAGACAGAATAATACTCTAGAAAAAATGTTTTCTTAACAATGGCTTTGGTTTAACCAGATTTTCTTTGTCTCGTTCTTGAAAATTTCTATGTTGTCTTCCTCGTAAAATTCTATATAACTATAAGATAACATCGTTTAGACATCACTCATTAGAAACTGAAGTCTTTGAAAACATCAAGTCCCCAAAAGAAAAAATCATCATAACCAACATTCAAGTATCATAAAAATCAACAACAAATAATTTTTTTTTCTAAAAATCATCAAATACATTAGGAATAATGTAGGCCAAGAGGAAATTCTCAATAATAATTCAAGACATGCTACACTTGTAAGATAAGCCCATGGTGATGAGATTAAAACAAACCTAGAAGTGTCTTAGAACCCATTTTCCCCCATACCACCCTGGTAACATAAAGTTAAATATAAAAAGGTTAGTTATGTATTTTTATGAAATACATTACAAGTTCTGACATACTTCTCTCCTTAATACCATCCCAAGTTGAATAACTAAACAAGAATGATTCCAAATTTAACATTCTAAACCAACTCATTGGCTTAGGTGGAGGAGAAAGTGACAATAACTACATGTGACAACACTAAGACACAAAATGCTGGTAATAAATTCCAAGGGATTAAGAGAACAACAGGGAAGGAATTTACCTATATAAAAAAAACCTATCAAGACAAAATATAAATAACCAAACCAACTATAAAATTCATGTGAATAAACAATACAACTCAAAGGTAAAACCAATAAAACAAAAAATAAGATTAATAATGAAAACAAGAGACATAAACTAAAAAATGTTGAAAGACAACATAACACTATGAAACTAATGTGGTATCATCCCAAGAAACACCTGAACTAGAACTAATCATTAAGTCCATATGCATCACCAATGGTAGTAAGATTCACCACTAGAGAATTAAGATACCCTTCCCTTTCTTATGTCCTAGTAAACAACATAGAAAAATTCACTAAAGTTCCCAAATAGGGGGTGAGTATATAACTCAGTGGAAAATCACCAGAGGCTTCCCAATACACACCACTAGGTCAAGAACTGGTTAACACATGTTAAATAAAATAGTTGATAAACAGATAATTAGTTTATATAAATCCATAAAATAAATCCATTTTAGAAATCAAAAAGCAATCATATTACCATTACTTAATACTTGTCATATCTATCCAATTTTCACAGACACACACACATAAAATCAAGCATGGTTCCCCACATTGATAGAGGTACTTTATAACCATGCTCCACCCCACATTGACGATGATACTTCATAACCATACTCCATCCCAATGAACCTACAACAACCCAATTATACCAATTTCTGTACCAATTAATTCCACATAAACCAATCATTACATTCACAAAATTTAATAAAACATTTTTCTTTTATTAAAATAATACCATAATTTTAAACTAGAACTAAACATTATAAAACAAAGGGGTTTATCGAAAATCCATCCAAATTTACATGTTCCCAAAACATAAACCAAAATGGATTCCTTCAATAAATTACAAAACATTTCCATTTCGAATACAAGAATAATAATTTAATAAAAGTAAGATATTAAGATCTATAAAAAGTGGAGATGAGAGAGAATCCACCTACCTCCCAATAGATAATGACTATGATGAAAAACAGAACAAAAACACTAGATCCAACCTCAAAACACCTTCCCTTCAATAGATCCAACAATACCTCATCAAGATATAAATAATTACACATAGATATGTCTATGAAATATTATATATTTTGATCCAAGAGAGATAAAAAAAGTATATATAGTGAGAATAATCAAGAACAAGGCCTTACAGATTATTCAAGATATCTAATAAACTTTGATTCGTCATTTATTTTCGAGATAGAAAGGAATATTCAAGGATTATTACAGAGGAAGATG
This sequence comes from Viscum album, assembly GCA_963277665.1. Taxonomy (NCBI): domain Eukaryota; kingdom Viridiplantae; phylum Streptophyta; class Magnoliopsida; order Santalales; family Viscaceae; genus Viscum; species Viscum album. Next base: position 1,162,510,236 of record OY728153.1, on the reverse strand, counting down.
ATTTTGAGAGCATAAGATAGAAGAAGAAAAATGATATTATTATGGCCTAAATCTGAGTTAAGGACTAATTTTGGAGCATTTAATGCTTGCCGCATGGTTAGACCACACAGTTTGTAAAACCATGTGTGAAACATGCACGTGATACTCGGAAACACCCAGAGAGATGCACCGTATTTCCATATAATTTGGTAAACCATGTGATAAACTTTCACTATAACTGGACAGCACCCAGAGGGCCACATGATTGTGCCTTGTGATTTGATAAACTATAAACCAACCATTCATATATACTTTCTAAGAGATCCCAACTCACTTGTTTTTACATAGGAACCCAAATAGTTTTCCAAAGTGTGCACCAACCGTGCACTTGCCCAATGAATCCATGTATCTTCATACACAGTTTTTTTGGAGATATTGTATTATTTCTGCTAACAATTCTCAAATTGTGCACATTTAGAAACACTTACAAAACACTTCTAAAAAATCCAAAACTCTTGATACCCAACACATGTAGTATATAACTTAACAATACATAAAAATGGAAAAGTTCTTGAAACATTTGGTGTTATAAATCACCTAAGAAAAAACAAGGACTTTTTTTATTATATCTTCATAAAATAATAGAGTTTTATCTTCCAATGGGTGTTGGAAGTGGAAGAACACAACATTAATCTTTGTTAATTAGACTGGGATTATCAATGGTTTCAATCATTTATTTGATATAGAATAATCTGTGTTAGGGATTCTAACCAACATATTTAGAATTAGGATTTTATTTAAAACCTTGTAAATTTTGTTGACACTCTTTTTTATTACTAAATATGAAGGTGAGACTATGAGAAATCATTAAGTGGATCGAGAAAATTAACAGGTTTAAAAGGTTAAATTGAAAAGAAAGAAATATTTTAAAATGAGACAAAAAATTATATGACATCCCAAATTTTTATGATAGGTTTCATTTCGAATTTAATTTCTTTGATATCATATCTTTTAGACAAAACTAAGTGTAAACAAATAATGATATAAAATTAAATATAATTATTTTAAAACTGCATTAAAAATAGATATTAAATTAGAGAGAGTGAATAGTATTAATGATATTATATATTATATGTTATATATTTAATCAATTTTTTTACATTCATCCAAATGATTTTATGGGCATAAGATAAGAATGAATCTAATTTTATGCATTAAAAGGCTATATTTTTCTAAAAGGTGTTTTACCACCTTTTAATGGATCACTTTTTTAAAACTAAATTTTAAAACTTTTACAAATTATTTAAAAAAAATAAAATTTTTAAAATAAAAATTTTAAAATTATCTTAGTGTGAAATTTTTGTATTTTTAATGAAATATATATTTTCTAGTGAATAAGTGACAAATCCCAATTTTTATAAAACTGCCATTTTCATTATATTAATAGTTTATTTCTTATTTGAAGAGTAATCTCACCTATTAAAGTATAAATAAAATTAAGGAATATAAAAAATGGTAATATGATATAATTATATCATACTATAAGTAAATATAAGGTTTATAAAGTATTAATTTAGTGTTGATATTTTTATAATACATAAATGTTTATTTTCAATTTTATAATTAATATAATAATTTAAAAGAAAATTTATTTTCATAAAATGTATTCAAAAATATTTTTTTTTATTTTTTTCATAAGATAATTTTAGGAGACCTTAATTAATTTTTCAAAGTGCGATTAAATCAGTTATAATTTTAAAATTAGTATTTTGCAAGTAAATGATGATTTTAATTAAAAATTAAATTTATCCTATTTAGAATGTTATTTTCATAAAATGTAGTTCATTTTTGAATTCGACATATCAAAAAATGGTTTGGGTTATTTTTTTGTATTTTTCTAAAGTAGTTGAATTTTTGGTGAATAGTGAAATACAATAATTTACCATATTTAATAAAAACATGAATTATTGAGTCATAGATGATGTATGATTAATTTAATCCCATAATATTGAAATAAAATTAATTATTTTAATATATTTTGTTATAATACTCAAACTATTATTAGTATTGAGCTAAAATAATAAACAAATGAATAAAATATTCAAAAAACACCCCTCTCTTCCACTATAAATACCACCCATCACCACCTCTTCTCCTCACACCACAAAATCCTTTAAGTTTGTAATATTTTTATCCAATATATCTCTCAAACCTCTCCTTAAATTTATTTTCTTGATGGTCTCACCCAATAGACCATTTCAAAGTTCCTTAAGGAGGTTTTCAAGGAGAAGAATTCAAGAGGTAAAATCTCATTTCATTCTTTTAATTTTATTTTAATTTCTTTTATTTTCTTATTCTTCCCTCACCTACCTTTCCCAAATTTACATTAAAACTCCAATATATTTTATATAATTTAATTTTATTATGTAAATGGAAAATTCACCATCAAGTTTCTTCTCCTTATTTCGTTTTATTTTAAAGATGAAAACATCATCCGTGAGGTGCTGATTTACCGCCTTTATGGATGACATGTTTCCATTTTTCAATTCCTCCTTCAAGTATGTTCATAAAACCAATTTAATTTTTAGAAAAAATATAATATATTTCTTAAATATCAAATAATTTTCTATAATCATTATATATATTCGTAATATTAATTAATGAAACTAAACTTGTTTGTGATGATTGAAAAACTGCCAAAATAATCTGAATGATTATCACTAACGCCTTATCCAATTATTCATCCTCGCCAAAAATAACCAAATGAATTATATAAAAATTTAATCTTATATAATATCATTAATAACATGTAATTTAAATTCTATAAAACTATTTTCATTTTACATTATCTTCCATATGCATATAAAAGTAAAACGACCCTGAAAACCAAGGAACCGAATACTCCCGAATGATAAAATTGTATAATATAACTTTTAAAAAATTCCATAAATAAAATTTATAAAATTGTACTAAAAAAAATAAATTTAGAAAATGTTATAAATTAAATAATTTATATATTTAATATTATTATGAAACACATTAAGATCAACTGCAGAACACATTTAGACATAAGTTAAGCGTTTTTCTCATCTCACTTTTATTTTTGTGAGACTTCCCTTATTCACAACTTATTTATTGTGTGTGGTATATTTATACTTAAATTTGATATATAATATCATGAATATATTTATATTCCTAGTATTAAATGATTCATTTGATGATTATTAATTTTTAGTCATACAATTCGATTGATTACAAAGTTGTAAGGGTTTCTTCCCAAACCTGCGTTTTCCATTCATGTTATGCTTTATCTCTCTTTACCTTAATATAATTCTTCATTATTTTTATATAATTACTATATATTATTTATATATGACCCAAAATCATTTATCTAGATCATTTTATCTTTATTTTATGGGTAAGTACATGTTTCATAAGGATCCATTCTCAATTCCTCCCAAAAAGCAAGCACGATTAAAGGGAACTTCCCAATTTCGTACCCATTTTTAAGTGTAATCCATAATCTATTTTAAGAAAAAATTATTTTTCTAAAATTAATATTTTTATCATGAAAAAATATCTTAGATATTTTCTGGTTTTATGTAAACAATTTATCCTTTTCCTCTTTAAATATTCTATTTTATTTCCCCTCAAACCACACTAAATTGGTCCATTTTTAATGTTTCTTAAATTATCTTTTTACATGTTTTCCATTTAGTTTAACATTATTTAGGACTCAAATTTTGTTTCATTATAATTCAATTTATTTTCTGGTAAATACACATTTAAAATATATTTTTATGAAAAAAAATGAAATGATTTTCCAAAATAATTGTTCTTTTCAAAGAAGAAAGGTATTTCTCTCAAGAATTTCTCAATGATTTTATTAGAGTACTTTTATCTATGATTATGAATGAAATATTTCAAAGTGGTATGGTAAAATTTGATTTAAATATAACTTTTTATTCAATATATGAGGAAAAAATTGGACTTAGTAAGAGATGGGTGGGTCCCACTATAGTCACTTGTTACATTGGTAGGTCTCATGTGACTAACTAGACCAAATATTGGCCGATGCCTTACCCATTTTTGTCAACTTCTTGGGTGAGTACTTTATGGTATGTTTATGATGTCTAACTTTATGAATTCCGTTATTATTAAATTATAAATTTATACACCATGTTATTACTCAAGTAGTAAAATATCAATGGTGAGGTTACATGTGATTATTTATATGGAATTTTTTATTCATCATATTTTCCTTTCATATTATGCTCAATATTATGTTTTATTGAAATGTGTTTTAGTTATTCACCTTTACTTATTTTTTATGTTTATTTATGATATATTATGTTTTATTTCTTACCCTTACTGAGAACCTTATGTACCCCCTTTATTATATTTTATTTTCCCCCTGATGCGAGGATGTATATAATAAACGACTTGCATGGATTATATAGGATTATAGGGATGTTTCCAATGGAGTTAATTTTTTTTGTTTTTTACATTCACGTTATATTATAAAGCTTATGAATGTATCTGGTTTTGAAAGGCTACTAAACTAATAAATCCTTCTGGATGCTACTTCCTTTTTTATTATAACAAGGTAGTTATGTAAGGCACTGAATCTAGGCTACTGGGGTGAGGATCTTTAGAGTTGGTATCAAAGGAAGTTTAGTAGAGACCTTGGAAACTAGAAAATATAGATTAGGGAACATAACTCTAATATAGGATTTTAGGATAAGCATATAAGAACATCCTATAATTTTGGCTATGTATTGATTATGTGGGACTTATTAGAAATAAATCCTTGTATGGATACTATAAGTGGACGTCGTTTTGGAGCATACATACCTAGGGGTAAAAACACTGATAAGGTGCGTTGGGCCTGACTAGACATATCCTGGGTCCTGACAACAAACCTTACTACATACCTGGTTTGATACTTCTAGAGGATATGCTTATGATAATTCATATTTTCTTTAATAACCATTATGAAATATTTAATAGTAAATATGTCGACAAAGAAACCGTGTTTATGATTACGAGATTAGCTATGCATAAAATTTTCAATCTAGGTTATGTATTTCACGAGTTTTGGGATTATAAATTAGGCTTCATAATGTTATGATCTAATCTAGTGTATTCCATTATTTAGAAATAGTTCCTAGAGGAAGGAATGGGAACTAAATAAATTCACATAATCCAAAGTATAAGAATGATTATTTCTTTGATGGGTTTAAGCCAATATTTTTTAGGGGAGTTGTATCCCAAATATTCTCATCATATGAGGAAATAATATCATGTTAAAATAAGATAGAGAAATAATTATCCACATCTTATGGATTCAAAGGGAAGCAAGATAAAAATATGAAAGCTGGAAAAAATATAGATAAAGGGAAGAATGTAAAGAAGTATTTTCCCACATGTGATAATGGTGGAAGGAAACACCTTGATATATGCATAAGATGAAAATGAGATTGATTCATGTGTGAATAAAAATTCCACCATGCTCATGATTGTAAGGAAAAGAAATAATTTTACAATTTTCACTACTTCAAATATAATGAGATGGTATACTACACAAATCAATGTCTCAAGAATCCAAGGAATATACACAAAAAGAGGATAATGGATCACGATCAAGATTATGCTACTTACATAGATGAAGAACAATGATTAATGTACTTATGTTTGGATTCAAATATTATGTTATTTGAGTATTTTATCAATAATTATATGGTTATACAAATCATGAGATATATAATGATTGTAATGAAACACTTCTTTACGAAATTTGAAGCATATGATGAATAACACCCGTAATATAGAGAAGTGATTATGTTGCGAGTTAATCTTTTTGAAAACACATGACAAGGGAAATATAACCCTAAATATGTTATTTATATTGATATAATATCAAATAGATGTTTATGGGATAGTATTTGTGACCCTGAAGGTGGTTAGTGATCAGATGGTTTATGTTATGCTGGAATTATTAGATTATTGGATTTAAGAACAACATGATATTTTATTATTAGAGGAATACATATTTCATAAATGTTTAAAGGAGATTAAGATATTTATATATTTGGAATGTGGTATTAAGATCTAAATAATTTATAGAATCTTATGTTAAGTTTATTTAGTGACCTTCCATAAAAAATTTTGGTTGTTGAATGTGGACATACATGTTTTAGATGAGTCTTAAGATTAACTACTTGTGGAATGGATCAAGTTAAACTTTGAAAATTATTGTTTGATGATATAATGAGCTAAAATTCTTGGTTTCAATAAATATTTAAAGGTCTAAAGAATGAATTAAGGACCAAATGATTTGTTAAAAGTGCTTCAGGTGTAAAAAATGCATCATGAACATTCATTTCTAGATATAAGGGATAAAGATAAAATAGATTGAATCACAAAAAAAGACTTATATTATACTTATTACATGGAAAGTAATCAAGTTAGTTTATTTCATTAGGTGATTATATGAATATTAAAATAATCCCTCAACTCTAGGAAATATTTTTTGGAACAAAAAAATTATCTGTATACTTTTCTTTCTCAGAGAACAATTGTTATTTAACCAATCACTAATTTATAGTTTTTTTATTCCAGAATTTATAGTGACCATGTTCTCTATCACTCTCCATAATAACTTGATGGTTATATTATTATGTAATGTAAATATTTTCACTTTGTATTAGTGTTATCCTATTCGAATACCAAGTTTTGTGGTAACCTCTACATTTTCCATTCCCTATTATTAAGGGGGCATTTTATTAACCTTACTTTCAATGTGGGTTACCCACAAAGTAATTTTTAAGTATCAACCTTGGATTTCTCGAAGTATAATTTCAAATTGTGAAAAAAAAATTTATTAAAGGAGGGGGGAATGAAACACCCTAATATTTTATGATATGTATCCTTTTGAATTTAATTTCATCAAAAACATCAGTTTCAAACAACACTAATCTTAAACAAATAATGATATGCAATTAAATATCATTATTTTTAAAGGGCCATTATAACACAAATATTAAATTGGCATGAATGAATAATATTAATGAAATTTATATATTATATATTTAATCAAATGTTTTTAAATTAATCTAAATAATATTATAAACATAATATTATAATGAATCCAATTTTATGTATTAAAATACTATATTTTTCTGAAGGTAGTTTTACCGCCTTTTAATGGAACACTTATTTTAAAACTGAATTTTAAAAATTTTAAATTTTTTTTGAAAAAAATAAAATTAATTTTTAAAATAATAATTTCAAAATTAGATTAGGGTAAAATTTTATTATTTGTCTAAAAATGTTGATTTTCTTGTGAATTAGTGAAAAATCCTGATTTTTATAAAATGGTCATTTTCATTATATTAATAGCATATTTGTGATTTGAAAAGTGACCTCACCAATGAATTTATAAATAATATTTGTGCATCTTATAAATTTTAATTTGATAAAATTATATCATAGTAAAAGTAAATAAATATTTCAGAAATTATTAACTAAGTGTTGATATTTTTATAAAAAATGTTTATTTTTAATATTATAATTAATATAATGATTTAAAAGATAATTTATTTTCATAAAATTTATTCCAGAATTAATATTTCTTTTTTATTATTATTATAAGATAATTTTATGAGACATTAATTAATTTTTCAAAGTTTTATAAAATCACTTATAATTTTAAAATTGGTATTTTCCAAGTAAATGAGGATTTTAATTAAAAATTGAATTTCTCATATTTTGAAAATTATTTTCATAAAATCGAGTTAATTTTTTAATTCTACACATCAATAAATTTTTAGGGTGATTTTTTAGAATTTTTCTAAAATAGTTTTTTTTGGTGAATAGTGAAATACGATAATTTACTGTTTATAATAAATACATGAATTATCGAGTCATATATTATTTATGGATGATTTAATAACATAATAACAAACTATTTTTTATTATTTAAATATATTTATAAATAATTATCAAACCATTCTTATTTTTTGTCCAAAATAATAAACAAATGAATAAAATATTCAAAAAACACCCCTCTCATCCACTATAAATACCACCTATCACCACCTCTTCTAATCACACCTCCAAAGCCTTGAATCTTGTCCAATTTATACCCAATTCATATCCTAAACCTCTCCCCCATGTTCTAGAATTTCTGGTCTCACCCAAAGGACTATTTAAATGTTTCTTGAGGAGGTTATCAAGGAGAAGAATTTAAGATGTAAAATCACATTTCTTTCTTTTAATTTTCTTTCAATTTATTTTCTTTTCTTATCTTTTACTCACCTACCCTAACCAAAGTGACATGATAAATTCAATATATTTTATATATAATAATTTTATTATGTTAATGTAAATTACACCATCAATCCTATTCTCATTTTTATTTTATTTTAATGATGAAAACATCGTCCGTGAGGTGCCGATTTACCATCTTCGTGGACGACCTGTTTCTATTTTTCAATCCCCCCGTCAATTATGGTTATAAAAGAATTTTTATGATTTAAAAATAATTTTATATGTGTATTAAATCTTATTTAATGTTCTATAACCAATATATATACATAATATTAATTAATGAAACAAAAATAGTTGGTGATGATTGAAAAAACTACCAAAATAATCTAAATGACTATCACTAACGTCTTATCTAATGATTAATCCTAACAAAAAATAACAAAATTAATTATATAAACATTTAATATTATATAAGTTCATTAATAATATATAATTTCAATTCCATAATACTATTTTCATTTTACATCATCTTCCATATTTGTAAAAAAGTAAAATGATCATGGAAACTAAGGGAACAAACACTCCCAAACGATATAATTTCATTTTATAAATCATAAAAAAGGTCATAAATAAACTTACTAAAATTATACTAAATAAAATATTTATATAATAGTTTCTTAATTAATTAATTAATGCATTTAATCTGATTATCCATGACATTATGATTAAGTGCTGAACACATTTAGACATAAGGTAAGGGTTTTCTTATCTCACTTTTATACCTGCGAGACTTCCCTTATACACCAGGTATTTCTTGAGTGTGGTATATGTATAATGAAATATTAAATATAATATAATGAATATATTTGTATTCATGGTATAAAATTATTCATTTGATGGTTATTATTTTTTGTTCATATGATTCGATTGTTTTCCAAGTGGCAAGGATTTCTTCCTGAACCTCCATTTTCTATTCGGGTTTCCCTTTATCTCTCTTTAAACCAATGTAATTCTTCTATATTTTTATAAAATTCTTATAAATTATATCTATATACCCATAACTCATATATTCAAATCAGTTTATCTATATTTTATTGGAAAATACATGTTTTATAAGGTTACATTCTCAATTCCTCCCAAAAAATCAAGCTTTATTAAAGGGAACTTCCCAATTCCATACTCATTTTTCATTATATTAAATAATGTAATTTAAGAAATAATTTTTTCTTCAAAAATCACAATTTTTTTAATGAAAAAATATCTTATATAATTTCATGTTTTATTTAAACAATTAATCATTTTTCCTCTTTAAAGGCTCTTTTATATTTTCTCACAAACAACACTAAAGTGGTCTATTTATAAAGTTTCTTAAATGATATTTTTACATGTTTTCAATTCAGTTGAACGTAATTTATTCTTCAAATATATTTTAATCTTACATAACTTTTATTTTCTGGGACTTACATTTTTATAATAAAATTTTATCACTAATATGAAATGAATTTCCAAAAGAACAATTCTTTTTAAAGAAAAAGGTTATTTCTCTCAACAATTTCTCAATGATTTTATATGACTACTTTCATCTATGATTATAATTAAAATATTTTAAAGTGGTATGTGACACTTTTATTTAAATTTATATTTTTATTTTACAAACGTGTAATTCATTGGACTTAGTAAGTGGCGGGAAGACCCCCTATAACCCTTCGATGCATCAGTAGGTCTCATGAGACAAACAAGAATGTGTTTTGGTCGAGGCCTTACCCATTTTTGTAGACTTCTTGGAAAAGGCCTTAATGGTATGTTTATTTTATCCAACATTATGCATTCTATCATTATGATATTAGTAATTGAAAATCTATATTATTATTCAACTAGTAGAATATTCATGGTTAAGTTTCATGTGATTATTCATATGGTTTTATTTATTCAGCTTATATTCCTGCCATATTATGCTCAAGATTATGTTTTAATGGAATGTGTTTTTATTCACATTCACTTATTGTTTAGGTTTATTATTGATATCTTCTGTTGTATGTCTTACCCTTACTAAGCATCTAATATCACCCCTTTATTATGTTTTATTTTTCCTCTAGATGCAAAGATGAATATTATTATGACTTGTATGGATAATCTTGAAGTATATGGATGTTTTTAATGGAGTTTATTTATTGTTTTATCATATCAAGTTGTAATTTAAAACTTATGTATGTATCTGGTTTTCCAAATATAATAAACTATTTGATCCTTTTAGGATGGAACTCCCTTATTTATTATAATAATGTAATTAAGTATGTTATGAGATTTGGACTACTGGGGACAATGTATTTATAAATTCACAACCATCTCAGTGGTCCATCCAGCCTGGGGAACATCAAGTGATGTCATATAAAAGGATCACTCTAAATATAAAAGGTATAATTATATGAGATGGAGAATTTTAAATTAGTAAATGGTTGAGATGTTCCCACATTAGATTGTAATAATTATCATAGTTGGAGGAATAGGATGGTACCATATATCTGATCACTTTTCCTAGAAGTAAGACATACTTGCGTAGTTGGTTTTCCACCCTTGCTGAAGTAGCATCAATAAATCAACTTAATATGATAAATAATGTTAGACAGTAAATCTCAAAATTATATCTTAATTGATTTATCAAAAAATGTGTATAACAAGGAAATGAGTTTTCAAACAGTTCATGAAATTTGAGAGAAATTTAAATGTAGTAATTAAAGAAATGTAAAAGTCAAAGAATAAAAACTATAAGTTCAAAGGATCCAATTTTAAGTCATAAATATGTCTAGTTATGATATTATTGATTAATAATTTACAAGGGTGAATGAGATTGTAAGTAATATCATTGGTTTTGGTTAGATTATCAAAGATCCCATCATTTAAAAAAAACCTTGATTGATTTGATAAAAAATTATCAATCCTATAAGAAAGAGAATATATGGATATTTATGAGCTACAAAACATACTCATAGATTTTGAGATGATAAATCACCAACTTTCAAGAAAAAAGAAAGAGATGAGAAGGATTTTGGATCAATGAGGAAAGTGAAAGTAAACGAAGAAGTGATTTAATATTCAAGGGATTCAGATACCGAGGAGGATGAATACTTCAACTAGATCATTGATATTATATCAATGAAACATAAGAATGGAAAATGGAAAGGATAAGTTAAGAAATTTATGATATGTAATAACTATGATGATATTGGTCATATTGTAAAGAATTTTCCCAATAATTGGTTTGATCCTTCTGAATTTGATGAGTAAGTGAAATAACTAAAAACAAAATAAGGTTAAATGAAAGAAGAGGAAAGAAAATAGAAAAAGAAGAAATTTAATGAACAATAAGGAACCATACAACTCAAGTTATTCATCATATGATGAGATCCACTTTCTTTCTTAAGTTAAGAATGGGTTTGACTCATCATGTAGTTATAGTGATGGAGAAGTAATAATATATCTAGAATGGTGGTAAAAAGAAGAGTTGGAAGTAACTATTTAGAAAAAATCATAATTCAAGAAAGAAAAGAGGAATATGGATAAGGGAAATAAAAACTTATATACTAAAAAATATGTGTATGATAGAAAATAAATAGCACTTATTGATGAGATCATGTAGCATAAATTTGAGTATGCATAGCTTGAAAATATTATGAGTGACTTAAATAAGACCTGTCTAAAAGGTAAGAAGAGTTTTTTTATATAAAACATATACATGTCATAGTAAAAGATGATTTGAATATGGCTAGAGAAGACTTGAATAAATTAGTGGAAGTTAATAGAGAATCTTCTCAAGATAGTCTCAAAAACAATCTTAAACAAGGTTAGGCTAAGAAAACTGAGAGGTGATATTCAACATCAAATAAATTGAAGAGTATTACAAGGAGGGAAAACCCCCTAAGAAAACTAAGGCTCTATTTTCTATAGGATAAAAATATAGAATATATGGATATATTTGGAATCAATATGGAATAAAAATGTTTTATGTGGTTTGTTGGATTTGTAGTAAGAAGAGACACAAATCCTATTCATACTAGTTCAATATGTATTTTCCTAGAATTTAACAAGAACCAAGGGGGGTTTTAGTAAGCATATGTGGATAAAATATTAGATAAACAACCTAGAAATAGATCCACACCACAACTATCTACAAATTTTTTATATTCTTGAATGTGTTCAGGAAGATGAATTTTAGAAGGTAATAAGGCTGAGGTATGCATGAAAAGGTTAGAAGGAAAGGTTCCATATGTTATGGAAGAGAATATATTTTAAAAGTAAAAGAATGGTAAGTCATTTGAAGATTCCGAGAATGCTAATAATTTAAGGAAAGAGTGCCTAATTATTTGGCTGGATAAATTGAAATTGGATAAACAATTTGAGGAAGGTGAAAAATTTTCTCTGGCTAAAAGAAAGAAGGTGGCTTCAGAAGGTGAAGTAAAAGCTGATGAAAAGTTATCTAAAAAAGGAAACTTAAAGAGTCAAAATACTAAGGTGAGAAAATATATTCCATATAAAGATTAATTTTAAAGTAAGAGTACAATGAAAACTTCCAATGATGAGATTCTATGAATGGAATGGCCTAGGTTGAGTTTAATATCTTATCTTGAATATTGTTTAAAAAAACAGGAGGTCCCATTCTTTCAATTTAATTATTCTGACATGCGGAGAATTGATTGAGAATGTTTTTTTGTTGTACACAATGTAAAAATGGTTAAATTTTGAGAGTTTTACACATTGTACAATAACTAATATGAGATTATCATGGAGTACCACTAAAAATAAAACACCATGACAAAGGAAAAGAGTGACTCCATTTAGGGGGATTAATCGAAGAAGGAAGCTGATGATCTGTTGGTTCCTGAAAACCTATAATGTCTAGATATCTTTAAAAAACATAAAGGTAGAGGTATATGAGTCACACTTAAAAAACTTAGTTGTGATTTCATTAATTGTAATTATTAATGGGAATTTTGGTTTTAAAATTATGATAAAAATGGGGAGTTAAATTCCTTTAACTTTAAAATTCGAATGGGTTTCTTAATGTGTGAAGGATTACACGTTTCTCAATAAATACTCTTTATATATCCCCTACTTGAGAAATAAAAAACTTCTGAGCAAGATATAAAATGCATAGAAATGCATGGAGAACATAGACAACATTGGTTGTAACTCTCTTGATTTATAAATTAGGTATTCCCATATTGTCTTATAGTTGGCCGACTAATGGATTTACTCTAATTGAACCATATAGTATCATCCTTCTCTCTAAAAGAGAAAAGAGAATGAGAGTTCTTTAAAAAGAAAAAGTTGATTTGAGAAGTCCACAAATCGGCCATTAAATTTGATTATAAATAAAGGGGATAAAGTGTGAATATTTCCAAGAACACATACTAATATTAAGGATCGGTATTTCTAAAAAAAATCAATGGGGGAGATAGAACTTCCAATGTAAGTATTGCATTTTTGTATATACTTAAATTATTATTTCCTAGAGTTGATGATAATTATTAGAGGATCATTAATGATTTATGAGATGGAATTTGATTCCATTCATAATAAACCATCCATGTAAGTCTATAATATGAGAGAGCTACTTTCATGTTCTATATTAAAAGAAGTTTGAGGCTCATATCTTAAAGAATTCATATAGACAAGTTCAAGACAAAGTGGAATTTTTTTGGGATGATTGCTTTTATGATCTTCAAAGAAGGTAAAGAAAAGTGTTAGTGGATGAAGGAGCAATGCAAAAAATATACTTTAGAAGAGTTAAAGTGGTTAACGGGGCTTGGAAGTCATATAAAGAGAAGCTATGTGAGTTTTAGTGAAAAATGGAATTTCCCAGATTCACATAAAATTTTTGAACACATTGGTAAATTTATATATTAGATTATATCATATAATCAAATCATGTAGACAAATATAATATGAATGATTTTTTGGATAAAATCACAAATCTGATCATGCCTTGTAGCCAATGTGAAAATTGTTTCCAATATGAGTCACATTTCCAAATCCACATAGCTGATTTCTATGTTATATCTAAAGTACAGATTTACATCGATCATTCTAGGATGCACACAAGTGGATATCAAACTATCCAAATCACATAGTAAATTTCTTCTATATAGGAATCTTCAGAATGGTGTAATGGATTAAAAGTCAAAATATTTAAATGGAGAAAAATTATAGGAAGTTACTTAGTTTCTAGTTATTTATATTTTTAATAGAAGAATAAATGCCAAGTATTCATGAGATTTGAATGATGATATGAACATGAATTAAAATAGGGAATAAATCATGAATCTATAAATGATTTGATTGATATGATCATAAAATCAAAGGTCATAGGATTATCATAATTTAAATATGGAAATTATGACTATGGTATTTTGAGAACAATACTCATGATGATTTTTTGAATATAAATATGTAAGAGGTATTATAGAAAAGATGTGGGATATTCCAAATTTAGAGATCATATAGAGTATGATACTTCCAATATCATGGAGAGAAGAAGGTGATCCAAATATAGGAGTCCCTTTAATAGATACACCAAAGTATTTGAAGTAGATGGGGATAATATAGATCACACTAAATCATGAGAAGAGTATGCAGACTAGCAGTGATGAAGTTATTGAGGAAGTACAAGTGCAGACCTACTGATCCATCTTCTCATGGATGAGGATCACCTGATGAAGAAGGGGATATATATTCATTGGATCTTCATTGAATAATATAGTTTTATATTCCAGTGGGTGTAGGAAGTAAAGAAACAAAGTGGAACTCTGTTTTAATCTGACATGGATTGTTTGTGGATATAATCACTTGTTTGATAGTGAAGAATATATGTTAGGGGGTCTAACCACCACATCAAGAAGCATTATTTTATAAAAAAACTTGTAAATACTATGTGTTACTATTTATTATTACTACACACAAAGGTGAGACTACAATAATTAATTAACTTGATAGATAAATTTAACAGGTTCAAGAGGTTGAATTGAAATGAAATAGAATTCATAAAAAGAGACCCTTGATTCACATACCCCTCTTAGTGGTCCATCCAGCCTGGGAAACATCATTTTCCATTTTTTGATATGGATCCCATTGAGCTTGTTTATTATAGAACCATTTTTTAAATTTTGGTTGTCTTCTCTCGATATAGTAGTGCCTACTCCCATTTTGGTTTATCATTATTTGGTTGGAATGGTTTCTTAAACGGTTTTGAAATGTCATTCTAGAAAAGCATGTCTAAATAAAAGAGAAATATTATTTTTGAGAATGTGATTTAATGAATGGTATTGGAATAAAGACAAATATGGTTTATTTGTTTTTTATATTTTTAAATATTCTCTTTATAAAATTTATTAAAGTGTTTTGATTTATAAAGTATAGATTTAATGATGTTTTATTAAAATATGAATGTGTTTTTATTTACTTTTGGGTTTATTTAATCTAAAACCATATTTTCTTTTGTATTTTAAACTAGAATTCTAGACCTATTTATTTAAAGGAATTTCATAGACTATGTGGTGAGATCATATAGGGCCAGTTAGCTCACACTCGATATACACCCTCCTTATGCATGTCTGAATCTCTAATATTCTTTATAGGTTCTTGGTTCTCTTTATTTTGGATGTCATTATCTTTGGATGTAAGTGGTGAGTTGGGATACAGAGGGAAATCATACATAACATGGAGGTTTCTTATGATATGGTTTATTTAAGGTTTAGTTTTTATTTTGGATAATAATGTATGAACCAAGATGAACTCCCTTTTCTTGTATTTAGCTTCTTTTATTACAAATTGTTTTGTTTTTGTTTTGTATGATGCTTCTATATATCCACCAATGGGTTGAATCATTAATTTATTTATTACGACTCATTTTGTTTGTTTATTTATTTTCATTGTGCTTATTGATGTTTAATGAATGTCCAATGTATCTACAGTACACACCACACTTTCAATAAAAGATCCACTACGCATCAGCTCCAATTTAAGTGAAAATTATTTCTTATAGCGATTCCTTGAAGCCTAGAAACTTATTTCCTTCCAATGGGGATTAGGAAGTCCCTTTAGGCCAATTAGTGAGCCGAATTGAGTGACATAAAAGGTCAGTAAGTTTTCGGTCATTAAAAATTGTATCATATCTTAGGTTTATAGATGTGGAATAGGTCCTTGAGAGCATCCTCTTATAATTTGTGGTGTGGCAAAGAGGCATGTTGATATGGGCATCGAGACTCGAGTGAAGTATACATTAGAGTTACTAGACAACCCTTCCTTGTGATAAAACTTGAGTTACCATGGGTAGTTATGATTGGGTAATTTATTTTGATTTGATTCTTCAATGTTTGATGTATTTTGACATGATAGGATGATATTTGAATTTTTGATGAAATAAGATGGTGATTTTGAGGGTCCCATGAAATTTTGGGGTGAAAATGGAAGTAATATTAGGGATTATGGTTAGCACACATGTAACGTCCCGGTTCCGGAAGCCACCCAGAGGCGCCTCATAACTGGTTGGTCACATGGCATCAAGAGCATTTCCCCGAATGCCAGAGGCTGCCGACTAGTAGCGAGGGCCTTGGGTGTGATAGTAGGGAAACTATGCCCTCATTGGTAGAGTACATAGTGGAAGACTGATGAATAAACAACTAGAGTAGAAATATATGTAAATGATGCATGATACATATATTTCTAAAAAAACATCCAAATATTTCACAATGATGAATACAGTTCTAAACCAAAGTGCAAAAGGAAAACAGATGATCAACTCCTCAACATCGCAAGCCTCAGCTTGGTCCCATGCTCTCCAGCTCCAGTACAATCAAGAACCTATAGTCGAAGGGCACTTGCCCTTATCTATACCTGCAACAATATAATCTGTTTGGGCCCAAGAGCATGACCCAAATAAGGTGTGAGACAAAGTCCCAATATGAAACCACCCAAAGATTTGTGCCTAACAGTTAGTGAAAATATGGCAGGTAATGTACCGTAAGTAGTAAATAGTAAGCAGTAAATAGGATAATACATAGTAGTAACAATCCACAGTTTCTAGCATAAAATCTACAAACAAGAAACAACCACTCAAGCAAGAAGAAAAAAAAGGTAACCTCTGGGTAGTTCTCACAGTCTAACCCCTAAGGTTCAACCTATAAGTACTAGAAACCCTCTGGGAAGCACACACAGTCTCGCCCCTATGGTTTAGCTAAAGAATAGAATCTTTGAGGAAGCACTCACCATCAATTCCCCATATAGTCTCATATCATACAAAAGGATCTCTGGGGAAGCACTCAACGTCTAATTCCCCCTGTGGCCCGCGTCGAGGAACTACAGATTCTCTGAGGAAGCACTCAACGTCAATTCCCTCTGTGGTCTCGCATCGTAAATTAAATACACTCTGGAGAATCCCTGAAGTCCATTCTCCCTATGGTACACTACACTAGGTTCTCACAGCCCCATTTAAAACAAACATGCATAGTGCGCGTATCGGCCCAAGTAAACCTCAAAAAATATTTGGCTATCATTCTAAGGCATAACAACATAACAATACAACAATTCCACTATCCTACCACTAGGCATGGCAATTGGAAAAACTCCGAACACGCAAAAAAGCATGGACAATGATATATAGTACAATACAATTTACCCTATTCACAAGCAATTACCTCTACTCCAGAAATCAATCAAAGCAGGCAAACAACAAGGGAAAAACAGGAAACACGCAATACCCTGTTCAAGGGTATTGGTGGAATTTTCAAAAATATTAAAAGACTTCCTACAGAAAAGAATAAACCACCTACCTTGACGCTAGGAGATCGATATACGTGAACCATGATGATTGATTCTCATTATAATGTTGAGGATCTAAGAAAACATCCAAAATGATCAACCCATGATATCTTGAGAAAGATGAGGAATTGGTAAACAAGGCTCTAGTAGAAGAAATAACTCACCGCTACAGTTCCAACGTAATCGACGACGGTCGATTTGGAGAACGGACGGAGGCATGGGGGATCAGAGAAGATTCGCGGCCGTATGGGTCGATCTCAGTCGAAGAACCTAGAGAAGAAGACGTTTTCCTGGATTAGGCGTGAACCCGGTCCATTTAATGAAAAAAAAGAAAATACATGGTGTTTACTTCTTGAGTACACAGTGTGTACTCAGCTTTTCGGTACTCCGCTTTAAGCGGCCTCCACATCGCCCCTTCACACCATGTGTGTGCCCCTGACAAGGCCAAAACTTGGCCTGACACTGCATTAAAGTACACAATGTATACTGATAAAGTAAATGGCGTGTACTTAGAAAATTTCCAGATTTTACTCTTTTTCTCAAAAATGACTAGAAAAGGAAAAACATAACTGAAACGAAGATCCTGGTGCTTACAAACTTCCCCCCTTAATGAAATTCTCCCCAGAATTTCCCTAGTAGGGCGCAGAAGAAGAAACCCCGAATAGCTCTGGCCACTACGATCTTACATCGGCCTCCCTCTCTGAGGTCTTGTCTTGTACTCGCCCATGCTTCCATAGCACCCGTACTAGAGGAATAGACCGCCCACGGAGAACCTTGGTATTGCGATCGATAATCTGGATAAGATGCTCCTCAATTTATGCATCCACTTAGATCTCAACCTCCTCAGGCGGAAAGACATGAGACAGGTCTGAAAAGTAACGTCAAAGCTGGGAGACGTGGAAGACGTCGTGCATGGCCTGGTACCTGTGAGGTAACTGGAACTGATAGGCTACCATCCCAACTCTCTCCCGCACCTCAAACGGCCCGACGTACCATGGTGAAAGCTTAACCTGTCTCTGATTCCTCTTATGTTCTAACCTCAGTGCGACACGCAGGAAAAGCTAATCCCCAACCTCGAACTCCAGAGGTCGTCTCCGTTGATTAGCATAAGACTTCTGTCGAGACTGTGCTATAGCCACCCTCTTCCGAATCCACTCTATCTGCTCTGAGGTCTCCTGAACAAGACGAGGTCCCAGCAAAGCTGCCTCTCCTGCCTCCAACCAATATAAAGGTGATCGACATGGCCTACCGTACAAAGGATCATAGGGTGACATCTGAATAGTCGCCGGAAAACTGTTGTTGTAGGAGAACTCCAGAAGAGGGACATGCTTCTCCCAGGAACCACCAATGTCTAGAAAGCAAGATCGAAGCATATACTCAAGAAATTGGATCGTACGCTTGGACTAGACATCTGTCTTGGGATGGTATGTTGTACTCAAAAGTAATTTTGTACCCAAAGCCCTCTAATACCACTTTGTAACATCCCAGTTCTGGAAGCCACCAAGAGGCGCCCCGTAACCGGTTGGTCACATGGCCTCAAGCGCATTTCCCCGAACGCGAGAGGCTGCCGACTAACAGCGAGGGACTTGGGTGTGATAGTGGGAGAACTATGACCTCATTGGCAGAGTACACAACAGAAGACTAATGAATAAACAATTGGAGAAGAAACGTATGTAAATGATGCATGATACATATATGTCTAGGAAAATATCCAAACACGTCACAATGCTGAATATAGTACTAAACAAAAGTAGAAAAGGAAAACAGATGATCAACTCCTCAACATCGCAAGCCTAGGCTTGGTCCCATGCTCTCGAGCTTCAGTGCAATCAAGAACCTGAAGTCTAAGGGCACTTGCCCTTATCTATACCTAAAACAATATAATCTATTTGGGCCCAAAAGCATGACCCAAATAGGGTGTGAGACAAAGTCCCAATAGGCAACCACCCAAAGATCTGTGCCTAACAGTCAGTGAATATATGGTAGGTAATGTACTGTAAGCAACAAACAATAAGTAGTAAAAAAGATAATACACAGAAGTAACAATCCATTGTTTCTAGCATATAATCTACAAACAAGAAACAACCACTTAAGCAAGTAGAACAAAACTTTATCCTCTGATTAGTTCTCACAGTCTAACCCCTAAGGTTCAACCTATAAGTTCTAGAAACCCTCTGGGAAGCACATAGAGTCTCACACCTCTAGTTCAGCTAAATAGTAGACTCTCTGAGGAGGCACTCACCGTCAATCCCCCCTATAGTCTCGTATCGTACTAAAGGATCTCTGGGGAAGAACTCAACATCTAATTCCCCATGTGGCCCGTGTTGAGGAACTACAGACTCTCTGAGGAATCACTCAACTCCAATTCCCCATATAGTCTCACATCGTAAATTAAAGACACTCTGGAGAAGCCCTTACATCCATTCTCTCTATGGTCCACTACACAAGGTTCTCACAACCTTGTGTAAAAAAAAGATGCATAGCGCGCTTATCGGCCCAAGTAAACCTCAAGAACAACTTGGCTATCATTCTAAGGCATAACAACATAATAGTACAATAGTTCCACTATCCTACCACTAGTCATGGAAACTGAAAAAATGCCAAACAAGTAGAGGAAACACTCAAGATTTACAAAACTTGACTACACGGCGTGTATAAACTCTACACGGTGTGTACTTAACTCTATTCCCCTGCCCGAGTCTCCTTGCATGGCTATCCCACATAGTTTTCTTAAAATGAGACTACACGGTGTGTTCCCTGTGGACACGGCCTGTAGTAGACAAGGTTTCAACGACCCGTGTTGTTAGTTACACGGCCGTATACACGGCTGAGACTACACAGCGTGTTCCGAACAAACACAGTGTGTACTTGAAGAGTACACGACGTGTATTCAGCTTTTCCGTACTCTGCTTTAAGCGGCCTCCACATCGCCCCTACACACCGTGTGTGTGGCCTGGACACAGCCAGCACATGGCCTGGCGCTGCATCAAAGTACACGGATTGTACTCATAAAGTACACAGAGTGTACTTAGAAAATTTCCATATTTTCCTCTTTTTCTCAAAAATTACTAGAGAAAGAAAAACATACCTGAAACGAAGATCTGGGCTCTTACAACACATAGTTTGTAAAATCATGTAGTTCCCATGTACGTAGTTCTGTGAGCCTCCTAAAGGCTACCACATGGTGGGTTAAAGACCTAAAAAATCATACAAAAAAATTATGCACAACTCTAAATCCCTCTCAATTAGGTTTTTTAGATCCCTGGTGATTCCATCTTCCACCTTGACTAGTGTCCACTAGTTGGGGATTGATTGAATTGGATTTTTATGATATTTTACATGAATATAATGGGTATTATTTTAAATATGGTATTATGATCTATTATGTTGTGTATATGTTCATTTGTTTTGGGGGGAAAGGAATATTTTTATAGGATCTTTGATTTTCAAAACCAGTTATTATTTTGTCTTGAGAAAAAATTATCTTTTTTCTGATGGATTATTTTATAAAATTATTGATTTCATCATAGTAATTGGAAATTGATTAAATAAACTAAAGTGGGTCTTTATTTTAGTTATTTTAAAAGATCCAATTCATTTTTATGTGGTTTTGAATTGTAATAAAGTTATAAAATGATTTAATTACCTTCTAAATAATGTTAGTAAATTATAAAAAGTTTCCTTATTTTTAAATATAAATTAAATTTTATTTAAGTTCAATGGAAAGATTTTATTCCACTTATAAATGGTTTTGAATTGTAATAAATACATGGAATTATTTTGTTTTATTTTGAAATTCATTTCTTGAAAAAAGGAATAATTTTATAAACCATTGATTTCGGAATATCTTTTTAGTGTTTGGAAAATAATTGATATGTTTCATAAGAGGTGACTCATAATGCGATAAATTCCATTATGGGGTTTATTAGTTTAATGTTTTGGAGGTTGTTTTTGGAAAAATGAATATTTTTATAGAAATTCTTATTTTAAAAACCGCTTTTGGTGGTGGTTTGAAGATGAATCTTCTTATTTCTAATGGGATATTTTATAAAATTATTGATTTCATTATTTTATTTGAAAAGTGGTTAAAAAGAAAAGTGTATCATTATTCATGTTCTTTTAAAAGATCCAATTATTTGAAAATTATGTTGAATTGTAATGAAGTTGTTAAAGGATTTCATTTTCTTATTAATGAAGTTAGAAAATTGGAAGGGGTTTCCATGTTTCTAAAGAGTATTTTATAATGTGTTTGAGTTTATTATGGTGTTTTTAAAACATTTTGAAATAGAAATTAAATTTTATATAAGTTCCTTGAAATTATTTTTTCCACTTAGAAATGGTTTTTTATTTTTATAAATTCATGGGATAATTTTGGTTAATTTTAAAAGGAATTATTTGGTAAAAGGAATAATTTTATAAACCATTGACTTTGGAACTAGGTTTTTGTTAAATTTTGAAAATAATTCCCATGTTTCACAATAGGTATCTTATAAAGTGACCAATTCCATTATTTGTTTGGAAAATATTTTTTGATATCTCAATATGATATAATTTAAATTTAAAATTTTAATGCAGTTGTGAAATTATTAATGTTTTAGTGATATTGTAAAATGATTCTATTTTATTTCTAAATTTTAAATGGTCTTTTTACCTATGACAACCCTGCTCTTTATTTTATACTTAAACATGATTTATTACATTAAATTCACATGATACAACATTGATGATTTATAGGTCTAGTGTCTTTGTGGCTTAGGATCATTATATAACAACTTAAAACATGAAATACAACATCTTTATTGAAAACATCCTTTACATGACCACTATATTCCCTCACACTTAGCATTGCATGGGATAACCTGATGATATGAATCAGAAAAGGGTGAGCTATAAAGCCTAGTAAGGGAATAAACATGGAATAACATGAGGGATAAAATACCTGTTAGATAATAGGAATATCAATTGAGCATAAGATAAACATGAACATAAAGGCATGATAAATCATGACAATCCTAACATGGAAATGTGGGAACAACACTTAACATGGAATTAGCATGAGCCAAGGCTCATTGCACATGGAGAATGAGTAAATCCTCATTGCACATGAAGCAGGAGTAAAAACTTGTTGCAATTGAATTATCATGATTAAACACCCATTTCTCATGACATATCATGAAACTATACCTTACCCAATGCATTGGAGCGCTATCAGGGTGTACCCTTCTTAAACATTTCATTTCATGCATAAGTGTACCACATAGATCATACAACATGGAATAAATCATCATAATTTGTTCCACAATAAAGGGATGTTGAATTCATACATGAATCTTTATAATCTAAAATTAAATTTGCATAAAAGTTAATAACCTTGATTGAGAAATGGGCATGGTATTCACTACATAATGACATTGGCTTGGAAAATCATAGTGCAATTTCGACAGCATAATTGCGTGAAATAAGAACTCATAAAAAATGGTTGATGAGATAGAAATGGGTGTCTCATAATATTTACATGAAATGGACAATATGCGGGTCATATAGATACATTTCCCAACAAATATAATGTAATTTAGATGCAAAATACTAAATAATTACTTAGAAGTAAATGAGGAGAGAAAAACCCCTCACGGAATTTGGGCATGGTAACAGGTGTAAATGGGAGGCATTAATGAGAGAAAAATGGGTATCAAATCATCCAAAAATTAATAGGGAAGAATGGGAGAGGTGTGAAATCATACCCCAATATTTTTAATTGAAAACAAAAAAGCATAAAAACTTAAATAAAATTTGACAAAAATGAGAAAGGAAGAAATCCATTCCTTTGAAGTGTGATACCAAAGGCTTGGGAGAGGATTGAGAAAGGCTTATTGAGAGATTGGGGGACCTTTGGAGGATTTTAGAGAGATGAGGTAAGGTGTTGGTCAAACTCCAAAGGCTTTGAGTGAAGAGGAAGTGGGAGCTTGGGTGGGTTTATATAGGAAAGGAGGGGGAATTCTTTATTATTTAGGTTTGTGAGACCTCACATTAAACTAATCAAAACCAAAAAACCAGCTCATGGTTTTTGCCCATGATTTTTGAAAAAGGGGAGTGAAAAAATAAATTTATGAGGCCAATATCCGAACTTCTTAAAATAATATGCTGGCTTATGTGGAGGTGAGTCACACTTTCAAGGAAAACAATTTAAAAAGACAAAATGTTTTATAATCCTCGAAGGGTCCACCAAAGCTTTGTAAAATAAATAAAACAAACCCAAAATATCATTATTTTAATGGTATAACATATATTGTTTGAACGAAATGTTTATAGTATTTTATTACATCACCATTGGGTCATTAGGATGTCATAAAACACATTATATATTTAAACGGAATTTAATTTTTACCAAAAAATTCGACAGTCTCAGAAAATTATGAAAAATTAACCATTGGATAATTTCGACATTTCTATTCCAAAAATAATATTCATTTAATCTAAATAATTTTCTAAATATTTTAATTTTTACTTTTAAAATAAAAACTGACATTTATTAAAAATTCATGGGTATTGACAAAAACGACTTTCAAACCTTAATAAAAATTACAATTGCATTCATAAAATTATATGATAAAAAGTATTATAATAATGATAACAATATTTTATTAAATTCATATTATATTCATAAAATCCATTAATTCATCAAAATATATTTCTTAGTTGAATATTAACTACAAATACTATTTGTGTTTTGAAAACTATTTACAAAGTAACAATAATAAAATGAAAGCACGTTCTTTATACAAAAATAATGAACATAATCATAGTTCTAAGGCCTTATTACATAACCCCTTATAACACCCGCACAAGACCGAAGGGTAAGGTGTGTGATGATGTCAGACACTTGGGGTGGCTCAGATAACATCGCTCGGGTGGTAATCTCTTTTAACTTCCACTTCTCCCGTAGTCGGTTCCACTCAAGCTTAACGTGTTCAAGCTCATCTTGGGCTTGGTCAAGAGAAAAGTCCAATGACACCACCTCCTTTCTGAGCTCAGACAAATGGGCTTCGTATGGGGAAAGTCTACTAGATCAGGCCATCACTTCCTTAGTCTGAGTAAATTGGATTTGTTAAAGCCCTATATTTATACTAATTATGTGATCACTGTTCAACAGCTGTATTAGAAATGATCATAATTTTTAATGGTATTATAAAATCCAAGAACATAAAAACAATGAAGTTAACACTTTATATAACCATAATAAAACATTTAATTAGATCACGAGAAATTTTCATTAATGAATGTTTGGGTCGTTACAATCATCCACCCTTAAGAAATTTAGCCATCGAAATTTCCTTTTCCCACTCTAAAACAAATGTGGGTAAAGTTTCTTCATCACTTCCTCCGATTCCCACCTCACTTCTTCAAACTTATGGTTTTTCCACAACATCTTGATGAGGGGCATTGTCTTATTTTGTAGAACTTTTTCTCTATGATCTAAGATCTTCACTGGTTTCTCCTCATAAGAAAGATCATCCTCATTCTATAATACCTCTAAAGAGAGTACATGTGAAGGGCCTGATATGTACTTCCTTAAGTGTTATAAATGAAATACATCATGTTCTTTGTCTATAGTAGGTGGAAGTGCTAGTCGATAGGCCACAACCCCAACACGATCAAAAATCTCGAAGGGGCTGATGTACCTAGGACTTAACTTCCCTTTATTTCCAAACCTCATGACCTTTTTCCATGGAAATATGCATAGAAATACCATGTCTAAACCTTTAAACTCAAGTTCTCATTGATGGTTATCTGCATAAATCTTCGGTCGACTATGGGATGCCTTGATATGCTACTGAATAGATTTCACTTTCTTCACCATTTCCTCAACCATTTCTAGTCCTTGTAGCTTACGCTCACCAAATTCATCCCAATATACAGGTGTTCTACACCTCTTCCCATATAGGGCTTCATAAGGTGACATTCATATTATCATGTGGAAAATGTTATTGTAGGAGAATTTAACTAGTGGAATATGTTGGTCCCATCCTCCTTTGAAGTCCATAGAACATGATATTAACATATCCTCTAGTGTTTGAATAGTTCGCTCAAACTGGCCATCAATTTGAGGATGATAGACCGTACTAAAGTTTAGTTCAGTATCCAGATCATGTTGAAGACTCTTCCAAAAATTAGAGGTGAATCTTGGATCTCGATCGGATACAATAGATAGTGGTACTCCATGAAGCCTTACCAGTTCCATGATATATATCCATGCCAGTTGATCCAATTAGAAATCCTCTCGAATTGCAATAAAGTGTGCGGACTTTGTAAGATGATGCACAACAACCCAGATTTCATTGTTTCCTTTGGATGTCTTTGGATGTCCGGTGACAAATTCTATGGCGACGTTCTCCCATTTCCATGATGGTATGGGCAATGGTTGCATCATCCCCTTAGGCTTCTGCTTCTCTGCCTTCACTTTCTGACACACCAGACACTTTGATGTATACTCAACGATCTCCTTTTACATATTATCCCACCAATAATTTTCTTAGATATCTCTATACATCTTTGTGTTTCCGGGGTGAATAGAGAAATTTGAACTATGTGCATCATCCAAAAGTTCCTTCTTCATCTCTAAACTTGATGGAACACATAGTATTTTACCAAATCTCACAATTCCTTCTTCATTAACATTTAACTCTAAGGATTTGCCTCTTCTGATAGCTTCCACTTTCTTCTGAAATCCCACATCATCCTTTTGAGCATCCTTTAACCTTTCCAAAAGAGATGGTTGAGAAATCATTTGTGAAAGGATTAATGATGTTCCCTTATTTATGAATCCCATGTCCATCTTAATCAAATCTAAGAAGATTGGATCCTTCTAAATTCTTATCAGTGATAGAATCGATGGGTCCTTTCCACTTAGAGCATATCCAACTTGTTCGCTTTCCCAGGGTGGTAATTGATTGAGAAGTTATAGTCTTTGATAATCTCTAACCACATTTGTTGGCGCATGTTCAAATATTTATATGTGAATATATACTTGAGGATTCTATGGTCTGTATATATTTCAAATTTCTCTACAAAGAGATAATGCTTACAAATTTTTAAAGCAATGATCACCACAGCCAACTCCAAATCATATGTTGGATAATTCTGCTCATGAACTTTTAGTTTCCTTGAAGGATAGGCAATGACTTTGTCATTTTGAATCAACACACAACCCATGCCCTTATTTGATGCATCACTGAATACCAAAACAATTTCTCCACTTGTGGGTCAAGTGAGCCTAGGCATAGTGATAAGCCTCCTTTTTAAATCCTTGAATTTTTCTTCACATTAATCACTCTAAGAAAACTTTACTCCCTTCCGAGTTATCTTGGTAAGAGGGTTGGACAATTGTGAGAAATTTTTCACAAATCGTCGATAATATCTAGCTAACCCCAAGAAGCTATGGATATCCATTACCGATGTTGGCCTTGACCATCCCACAATTGCATCTATTTTGGAGGGATCCATAGATATCCAATTTCTTGTGATGATTTGGCCCAAGAATGAGACCTCCTTCAACCTGAACTAACACTTGCGGTACTTTTCATAGAGATTCTCCTTCCACAAGGTCTTTAGTACATTTATTAGATTCTCCTCATTATCCTCTTTAGTTTTAGAGTATATCAAAATATCATCAATAAATACTACCACTAATTTGTCAAGGTAATACCTAAAGACTCTATTCATCAAGTTAATGAATATTGCTAGAGCATTAGTGAATCTAAAAAGAATTACTATGAATTCATAGTGACCGTATCTTGTACGAAAAGCTTACTTGGGGATATCTTCCTTCTTTACCCATACTTGATAATATTCTGACAAAAAATCCACCTTAGATAAGTATCATGCTCCATACAGCTGATTGAACAAGTCATCGATTTGTGGGAGATGATACTTTTTCTTTATCGTGATTTTGTTATGCTCACTATAATCGATGCAAAGGCGCATTTACCTATCTTTTTCTTGATGAAGATGACTGGTTCACCCTATGGTAAAGCACTTGGGCATATAAAACCTTTATCCAAATTCTCTAGTTGTTGTTTCTTCAGCCCCTTAATCTCCACAATAGCCATTCTATATGGAGTCTTGGATATTGGCTAAATCCCAGGTACAAAATCAATTCATAATTCAACATCTGTTATAGGAGGAAGACCATGAAATTCCTCGGGAAACATTTCAGTGAATTCCCTCACAATAGGCATGTGTTCAAGGATGGTTTCATCCATAGAATCAATCATCTGAGCCAGATACACATGCTCATATGGCTATAATATCAACACTTGAGATGATAGAGCTAAAGAAGATTCACCTTCCTCCTTGCACTTGTATAGAATTAGGGGTCGATTCTCCACATGGAGAGTGATTTCCCTCTCATGGAAATTTATGTTGGCTCTATATAAAGAAATCCAATCTATGCCAAGTATTGCCTCAAATTCCATCAGAGGGAGTATGACGAGGTTTGCTGGGAAATTCAATCCACAGATTATGACTATGAAGGAGTTATATTCATGGGATTCAATGATTGCCCCATTTTCCTTACTCCCCAACATCTTCACTTCCATTATTTGTGGTGGTTCATGGATTGTTCTACAAAAATTTTGGGATATAAAAGAATGCGTAGAACTAGAATCAAAAAGTAATTTAACTATACTTGAATGAATAACTAGCGTACTTGTCACCACTATGTTTTTGGGGTTCCCTTTAGCAGTTTCAATGGAAAAATATCACCCTTGCTTCCATGGAGGTTGTTGGTTGCCTTAAAAAACCCTTGGCTTAGGGAATTGATTTTCAATATGCCCTGGTTATTTTGTAGTTGAAGCAATGAACAATGCGTTGAGAGTTAAACGGAGTGCTCCTCTCCTCTGTCACAGCCGCGAGTTTTCTTGCCGGTAGTTAATAGAGAGGTTCTCCTCTCTTCCACACCTAAAGCATTTCCTCAACCCCTTCAGGCAATTTCTTGGGTAATTCTATCTGCTCCATTGGCAAGTGGGGTGCTGGATATTCTTAGTACCATTGGATTTATGCATCAGACCGCCAGCATTGAAGTACACCTTACGCTTCTTATCCCCATGATACCCCTGAGATTATTTGATCTCCATTTCGACCTTCAGGGAACATTAAACAATTTCCTCATAGATGTCAAAGTCATAGATAGCCAACGATTTCCGTAGGATAGGTTTCAGCTTACCCAAGAAGTGGTCAACCTTGCATTCAGGGGTACCGACAAAGCCGGAGGCATATCATGCAAGCCTTGTGAAGTTTTCCTCGTACGCTCCAACATATTCGTCATCTTTTTTTCTTATGTGCAAGTAAGTCCCTTTCTATCTTAAGTCGGAGGGTGCGTGGAAAATATTTATCGAAAAACATCTTCTGCAAATCCTTCCATTCCAATGCCTCGATCCCTTCCATAGGCTTCGTAGTTTTGATTAACTTCCTCCATTGATTGGATTCACCTTCTATATGATTAGAAGCTAGAAGAACCTTCTCTTGTTTGGAACATTGAAGTATGGAGATGATCTTTTCAATGGAGTCGATCCATTGTTTGGAGATTGAGGGATTAGACGATCCATTACAAGTAATAGGCCATTATCTCATTAAGATATCGATAGAGACTTGTTCTTTCTTAGGGGAGTTGAACGTTCCTCTTGACCCATGTTTCTATTCAAATCTTAAGTTAATTGAGAGAGAAGTGTGACAAAGTTCATGATTTTCGCTCCCATTAGATTGGGCATCTCGTTAGTACAATCATCACATTGATCTTTACATCGGTTGTTAGCCTGAGTCCTCCTATTATCGGCTATTAACTGGAATAGATGGAATGTTAGGGGTAACACATAAATGGTTATCCAAGGACAAAACTGATGACTTATAAATAACTTTTATTTCCTTAAAATATGAATCCATAGGTTTCAATCTATTCTATTCATGATCTACTTTCTAATATATATTGTTAGGGGAACTTTTTTTAATTCCCATAATAATGGTTCATACTAATCTTGTGAATTTACCGATGAAAATCCTCCGGGTGTGTCATAACCAAGAGTGCAACAAGGCCCATTTTCATGTACAAGGATACCCCAGGTCAAGCCCGAAAATCCTTGTCGGGGTTTTCACCCCTAGGTAAATCTTTACCAGATCCGCCTCTACGTGCTCGTATCCAGAAATCGATGTATTTGCTTGATAAACCATTTACTCAGTACACATAAAAACATAGGGATGTTTTTAGTATACTTAGTCTCGTATCTAAGGCTTCACTAGGGTTTTCTAATCCTAATCTCAAAAATAAATAAACCTATCCCCTGATACCAACTATGACAACCCTGAAATTTATTTCATACTTAAACATGATTTGTTACATAACATTCAATGATACAACATAGAAGATCAAGAGGTCTAATGTCTTTGGGGCTTAGGATCATTACATAACAACTTAAAACATGAAATACAAGATCTTTATTGAAATCTTCCTTTACATGTACACTAAATTCCCTCGTACTTAGCATTGCATGGGATAACCTGAGGACATGCATAAGAAAATGGTGAGCTATAAAGACCAATGAGGGAATAAACATGGAATAATATGAAGGATAAAATACATGTCAGACAATAGGCATATCAATGGAGTACAAGAGAAACATTAAAATAAAGGCATGATAAATCATGATAATCATAACATTGAAATGTGGCAACAACACTTAACATGGAATTAGCATGAGCCAAGGATCATTGCACATAGAGCATGAGTAAACCCCCACTGAACATGAACCATGAGTAAAAACTCATTTCAATTTAATTAGAATGAGTCAACACCCATTTCATATGACATATCATGATACTATACTTTACCTAATGCATTAGAGTGCTATTAGGGTGCACCCTTCTAAAACATTTCATTTCATGCATAAGTGTGACACATAGATCATACAACATGGAATAAATCATCATCATTTGTTACATGATGAAGGAATGTGGAATACATACATTAAGCTTTATAATCAACAATTAAATATGCATAAAGGTGAATACCCTTGATAGGGAAATGGTCATGGTACTCACTACACAATGACATTGGCTTGGAAAATCATAGTGCAATTTCGACAGCATAATGGCGTGAAATAAGTACTCATAAAAATGGTTGATGAGAGATAAATGGGTGTATCATCATATTTAAATGAAATGGAAGTTAAGGGGGTTGTATAGATACATTTACCAACAAATTTAATGGAATTTAGATGCACAATACAAAATAATTACTTGGATGTAAAAAAAGATAGAGAAATCCCTCACGAAATTTTGGCATGGTAACATGTGTACATGGGAGGAATTAATGAAAAATAAAGGGGTATCCCATAATCCAAACATAAAGAGGGATGTATGGGTGAGGTTTGAAATCATACCCCACCATTTTTAATAAAAAAAATCACATAACAACTTAAAGAAAATTGGACAAAAATGAGAAAGGAAGAAATCCCTTACTTGGAAGTGTGAACCTAAAGGCTTGGGAGGGGCTTGAGAGAGGCTAATTGGGAGTTGGGTAACCTTGGGAGGATTATAGCAGGAGGATTGCAGGGGTTTGTAGAACTAAATTGTCTCTGATTGAAAATTAAGTGGGATCATGGGTGGGTTTATATAGGAAATGAGGGGGAATTCTATATTATTCAGGTTTGGGACACCTCACATTAAACTAATCAAAACCACTATCCAGTCAATGGTTTTTTCCCATGGTTTTTTTCAATGGTTTTTTCCAAAGGGGAGTGGAAAAAAATATTTTATGAGGCCAACTTACTAACTAATTAAACAAATATGGTGGCTTAAGTGGAGGTGAGTCACACTCTCAAGGAAAATAATTTAAAAAGACAAAATGTTTTATAAACCCTGAAGGGTACACCAAAGCTTTGTAAAATAAATAATACAAACCCAAAATTACATTATTTTTATTGTAAAAAATATATTGGTCAAACATAATGTTTATTGTATTTTATTACATCACTATTGGGTCATTATAATGTTAGAGAAGACATTATATATCTAAACAGAATTTAATTTTTACCCAAAAGTTCAACTATCTCAAAAAATTATGAAAAATTCACCATTGGATAATTTTGACGTCCTAATTCCAAAAATAATATTCATTTTATCTAAATAATTTTTTTAAATATGTGAATTTGTACTTATAAAATAAAAACTGACATTTATCGAAAATTCATGGGTTTTGATAGAAACAACTTTCAAACCTTAATAAAAATTACAATTTCATTCATAAAATTGTAAGATAAAAAGTAATATAACAATAATAATAATATTTTATTAAATTATTATTTAATTTAAAAATCCATTAATTCATCAAAATAGATTTCTTAGTTGATTATTGACTAAAAATACTATTTGTGTTTTAAAAACTATTTACAAAGTAACAGTAGTAAAATTAATGCACATTATTTATACAAAAATAATGAACATAATCATAGAGCTAAGGTCTTGTTACATAACCCCTTATAACACCCGCATAAGACCTAAGGGTTAGGTGTGTGATGGTGACAGACTCTTGGGGTAGCTTGGACAACATCACTCAGGTGGTAAACTCTATTAACTTCCACTTCTCTCGTAGTCGGTTCCACTCAATCTTAACGTGTTCAAGCTTGGCTTGGGCTTGGTCAAGAGTGAATCCCAATGGCGCCACCTACTTTATGAGCTCTGAAAAATGGAATTTTTATGAGGCAGGTCTACTGGATGCGTTCATCACTTCCTTAGTCTGAGTAAATTTGATTTGTTAAAGCCCTATATTTATAATAATTATGTTATCACTTTTCAATGGATATATTAACAATGGTCTCCATTCTTAACAGTTTTTTAAAATCCAAAAACATAAAACCAATGAAGTTCACACATTATATAACCATAAAAAGACATTTAATTAGATCACAAGGAATTTTCATTAATTAATGTTTGGGTTGTTACATTACCAAAGATGGTTTGTTTTAAAGATAATATTTCATTCATTTTTGAAAATTATTCCTTAGTAAAATAATGTTTTTGAAATATTTTATTTTATGATAGTGATTTTAAATAATAAAAGTTTGATGATGTGTGGTTGAAGTGTTTTACTTTAAATATTTATGTTTTTAGTTTTATCCCACAATTTTTAATGCGATTATTTTATATAAATTTCAAGGGTTAATGCCTTGTGTTATTTATTATATTATTCCTAGAAGAGTATCGAAGGAAGTAGAGTGAAAGTTATTAGGGGTACTTACTCCTATTGTTTAAAGAAGATAATATGAAAGTTAACTCTTCCCATTCCCAGAGTGGGGTGGTGGAGATGTAAACCTTATTCACCTTTGGAATCAATTATTTATAATGTTTTCCCATATGTTTATCCTAACGGTCTACCATTGGTGTGGCTTTTTGGGTAATCTCTTATAGTCCTAAAAACTATTTTATCAGGATAATTATCTGGTGTAATCTTTTTTTGGGTTGTTACCAATTTTGTGGTTTTCAAATTTATTTATTTAGAAGTTGTGAAAGATTTTAGTTTCTCCTTGTATGTATTTTTGGGTGACTCTTTTATCATTTCATATGGAATTTTGATACCTTTTTTGGTTATCCGTACGTGAGGTGTGTAGGATCTTGTTTTTTTTAATATTATGTGTTTGTTGGTGTTGAACATTTTGGGATGAGATTATTGGTGGGTTGAACATGTGAGAAATTTAGGTTAATGATAATGTAACTATGAATGTTTTTTCTTTTAGTAATTACCTATGCATGTTATTTTTATTTTTTGGGTTCCCCATGAGACAATATTTTATGGTAGGGGAGTGTGGTGACCTAAGTCTAGAAGCCCATGTTGGATCCCAATGATTATTTGTCATGGAATTTTTCTTTTTTCTTTTTTTGATTGTATTTTATTAGTTAATATAGCTGGTTGGTCTCATTTTGTGGTTATTTAGATGATCTTCAGCCTTTGTTTTTCTTATAGAGTGTTGAGTAGGTCTTTGGGATGTGAAATTTGTGGAAGGTAAATATTTCCCCTTCTTAGATATTTTATTAAAGATGAGGTTTATATATGGTGGTGGCTTCCCTTCAGTAGTGTTTTACCTTTTGTTCCACCATTTTATAATAATTATAAATGGTGGTGAGACATGTGATAGGTTTCATTTCTCTTAGGACTCTTGATTTTTCAAGTTATGGATCAGACAATGGTTGTAGATGACCATTGATGTTTGAGGATTCAGGTTTCAATTTTTTGAGGAATTATGTGAGATGCCCTGTGTTTTTATCTCATGAGACCCTATTTACCTTTTTTATCGAACCCAACCACCTAAATCCTTTAGGTGTGGGTGTTTTCCTTTTTCTATTTTCTTCTATTTTGGCTAAGGACTTTCTGGGAGTAAAGAGTGACATTGTGAAGAGAATTATAACACCCTTACGATACTGTTATTGACTATTTTATATTATTTTATGTTATTATGGGTTCTATTTTGTTTTTATAGCTTTTAGGAAGTTATATTTTATATTTGGGTTTTTTTATGTTACATGGTTTGTGCACGATCAATAGTGACCATTCAACAGTTCTACAATTTATGACAGTGTGATTTTTAATGCTTGGTGCATGTTTCACCAAGATATATAAGTTATTACTAGTGAATATGTGACCAATTTTATTCTTGGTGGTTATGTTCATGGTTTTCGTATATTCATGAGCAATCGTGCAACAAAACCTTACTGGTTCCTTCTGCTAGTCCAGTTGAATCCAGATGATTGATGCATAGTTAACCAAAGCATATGGTTAAACAATGTGAGGTGGCCAATTTTCATTTAAAATTAAAATTTAATGAATGACTCCTTTAAATTTTTATTTTCATCTTCCCCCCCCTTTTCCACTCATATGAACTACCCTCTTTGGATTCCTAGGAGGATCTGTCTCTTATTCCCTACAATTTTGGGTCCCATTCCCTTGTATTTCAAGTGTTCTTTAACATAATCATCCTCTTTTTTTCTCCTTTATCTTATTACCTCTTCAATTTTCCATTTTCCCTCTACTTGTTTTTCTCCCAGGAACCCTAGATCACTATGCATTGGGGTTTAGGGTTTAAGTTGGTTATAACCTTTTGATTTGGTTGTGTAGTAACCATAAATGGTGGTTCCTTGTTTTTTTGGGTGGTCTCTATGAAATGAGACAAATTGTGGATTTATTTCTATCCAGTCAGGTAGGTGTTTCCATGAAATTCCTTTATTATGAAATCCATAGAGTTATTGAGTGTTATAAGTTCATTTTAAATTAAATTAAAACTATATAGTATTTCATGGGTAAAAATATATATGGTTTCAATGGAAATTGTGGCTTTACACAAAGGGTATTTCTTATGGATTACATGTCTCATTTTTGAATTAAAGATTATCATGCATCATGTGTCTTTGGATGTGTGAGAGGGTTCCTTTAAATGGGTTTGATAGAGAAATAGAGGCCTTGGTACTTATTTTGAATTTTCAAATATTGTTTTCATGTTTCTAAATAATTCCATCTAACTTAAAAAGTGATGTTTATTCTAATGTTTTCAATTTTTTTTTTCAAATAATGGGATTTCAAGAAAAGTAAAAGGATCAGCATATGGAGTCAAATTTTTTTCAAAATCATATTTGACCTTTTCTAAAAAGAAATTATCCCGTGCTTATAAAACCCTCATTGATTCTCTCTATTCTTGATTACCCCTTAATGGGATATGATTGATAATATGATGCTTTCATGTTATAGAAATGGGTTTTTTTATATGAGGGTGATGGATTTGAGGGAAAGATATATCTAATGCCTTATTTATTTATCTTAGCTTTATTATTTACTCACTTCCATATTAGATTGGTCATGGGATCCTCAGTATCTAGGTGAAAGGTCTTGATTTATACTATAATAGTTGGTACACATGCTACTTGGGTCCCCTAAATAATTCTATAGGTCAGAGCTAATGGGGAGGTTCCATTACACTAAGGTTGATGTGGGACAATTTTATGACTTGTGTTATGGTAAAACCAACATAAGATAGTTTTTTAATGTGTTGTTATAGCGCTGTTTTCACCATCTAACTTTAAGACCTAGGGAGTTTTCCATGACACTTATTTTTTGATTTGTGATTCATCTATGGTATTTTACTTCATTGATATGAATCCCCTTGTGCTTATTTATTATGGAACCATTTTTTTAAATTTTAGTTTTTTTATCTTGATTTAGAGGTGTTTTCTCCTATTATGATTTATCTATTTATGGTTGCATTGTTTTATTAAATTATTTTTAATGAAATTTAGGAAAATAGTTTATAAATAAAATAAAAATATTATTATTTTAAATGATATTTCATGAATGGTTTCTAAATGAGGGAAAGTGGTTTAATTTATATTCATATTTTCAAAGTTTCTCCACTAAAATTTGTAAAATTGTTTTTATTTATAAAAATAAGCCTGTGTTATATATATTTTTTGAATTTAAGAAATATAAAATCCTGTATCCTATTGTATTTTAAAGAAGAATTAATAACTAATTTATTTAATGTAATTGTATAGAACCCATGATGAGATCCCACTAAGAATATTAGCTCACACTCTGTGTACAAACTCTCTCTCTGTGCGTTTGTAATTCTAATGTTTTTTTGAGGTTCCAGGTTACCTTTCAGTTGGTTATAATTATCTCTAGCTGAAAGTGGTGAGTTTGGATATGGAGGGAAAATATAGGTTGCATGGAGATTTTATCTGGTATGGTATCATTCTAGTTTACTTTTTATTTTGGATATTGATATAATTTACACGATGGTCTTCATTTACATATATTAGTTTTCTTTTATTATATATATTTTTTTTGTGTTCATTCTCGATGGTACATCTATATACCAAATAATTGGTTGAATTGTTACCATAATGATTATGAACCATTTTTTTGTTTATTGATTTTATTAGTGATTATTGATGTTTCATAGATTCCCAAATATATGGATGGTACATGCCATACTTTCTATAGAAGATAAACTGTGTTATAACTCTGATTTGAGGGGAAAATAATTCCCTATAGTGATTCCTTGATTCTCTAGAACTTGTTTATAGCCTACGGGGATCGATAATTCCATTCGGGCACAATATGGATCTTGGTTGGGTACGTGATAGTTCATCGTAGGAAAATTTGTTTCAAATGGTATTAGAGCCTTGGTTCATAAAATGAGTCTAGGTTCTTGAGAACATCCTCTTGTTCTTTACGGTGTGTTTTCGTAGTATAGAGATAAGGGTAGAGACATGAGGAGAGTGAAAAATTGAGTTTCTGTCCATCCCTTTCTCTTGATAAACCTTGAGTTACTTCAGGTAGTTGGTATTGAGCCCTTTATTTTGATATATTTCATAATGTTTGATTTATTTTGATGTTGGGGGATGTAATTTCGATCCCTGATGATATAGGATGGTGATTTTTGGGGTCCCTTGTAATTTTGTTGTGAAAGTGGAAGTGAAACTAGATATGTATGGTTAGCCCGCATGGTTTGTCAGACCGATTGTTTCCTTGGAAGATGGTTTTATGAAATTTTTAAAGGAAACCACATGGTTAATGTATGATACGACAAACCGTGTGACCAAACCTATATAAATCTGAATCCCTCTCAATAATATTGTTTCGATACCTAGTGATTCCAGTTTTCTCCTAGTGTAGTTTTCACTTATTGGGGATGGATTAAAGATGTTTTTTTATGATTTATGATGTGATTAGAGTGTGCTTTTCTAAAATTTAGTATTGTTATTTGTTATGTTTCGTATGTGTTTAATGTGTTTTTCATTTTTTTGTGGGAAAATGTTGTGTTTTATAAGATATTTGTTTTTCAAAACTAGTTTTGGTGGTTGTTTGAGAGGGAATTACCTTATTTATCATGGGGTATTTTATAAAATTTTAAATTTAAATATAGTAATTAGAATATGGTTAAAAAATTAAAGTGGCTCTTTGTGTATACTCTTTGAAAAT
This sequence comes from Viscum album, assembly GCA_963277665.1. Taxonomy (NCBI): domain Eukaryota; kingdom Viridiplantae; phylum Streptophyta; class Magnoliopsida; order Santalales; family Viscaceae; genus Viscum; species Viscum album. Next base: position 1,162,472,156 of record OY728153.1, on the reverse strand, counting down.
ATCATATTTATTGGGAAATATTTTTCAATTTTAATAAAGTTTTAATAGGATTTCATTGGATTCTAAATGAAGTAGGTAAATTGTATGGGGATTTCTTTTTTCTTAAGAGTATTTTATCAAGTGGTTGAATTATTATGGCACAGGGAAATAATTGATATAGAAATTAATTTTTATATAAGTTCCTTGTAATGATTTTATTCTTTTTAAAAATGGGTTGGAATTGTAATAAATAATTAGGGTAATTCTGGTTTGTCTTATAAATATTTCCCTCGTAAAAGGAATAATTTTACAAATCATTGATTTTAGAACAAGTTTGTGTTGTTATTTTGAAAATAATTCCCATGTTTGAAAATAATTTTCTTAAATAGTGATCAAATACTTTATGGTTTTGGAAAAAATGTTTTTTGATATCATTAAAAGATAATTGGAATCTAAAATTTTAATTGAGTTGGAAAAACATTTCCAGTTTTGGTGATGTTGTTAAATGTTTTTCTCTGATTTTTGAAATTAAAATGTACATGTTACAAAGGATCAACAATTTAGAATATAATGTGAATTATTTTTCAAAAGAATGCCTTGGTAAAAAAGAAGGTTTTAAAATCCTCAATTTTATGTCAGTGATTTTAAATAAAGGAAATTTTGGGATGAGTGGTTGAAGTGTTTTACTTTGAAGGGTTTATATGCTAGGTTTTATCCCATGGTATGAAATGAGACTATATTGTTTTAATTGAGAGTAATAAATTTTATGGGTAAATATCTTATGTTATTTATCATATGCCTCTCATAAGTTCCTTTCTTGAAGTAAAAAAGTTTTTTATTTATGGTGTTTCCTCATGTTGTTTACCTTAGCCTCTCTAGATGATAACTATGTTGATACCATGAGTGGGGAAGTGGAGATGAAAACTTTCTCCATCATTTGAATAAATTTTTGATGAAGTTATTCGTATATTTATGCCTTGGTCCTTCCATTTTTGTGGTTATTTGGGTAATCTATACTAGTACATTATTTTTTAGAATAATTCTTAGGTGTAATCTTGGTTGGGTTGTTATCCATTTTTTGGTTTTCCTATTTGTGGATTTGGAAGTGGTTAAAGCGTTGAGGTTCTCATAGGATATATTTTTAGGTGTCTCTTCGATAATTTCTTGTGGAATAATGATCCTTTTGTGGATATTCTAACATGTGGTTGATGGGATTTTATTTCTTTAGGTTTATGTGTTTTTGGGTGTTTTTCCATTTGGGATGAGATTCTTCGTGGGTTAATCTTGTGACACCTTTAGGTCAATGCTTGGGTACTTAGGACTAGTGTTGTATTTTAGTAAGTACTTGAGGGTTTTAGATTTATTTTATCAGTTCTCCATGAGATGGTGTTCCATGGTGTAGGTCTTAGTTTACGCCTTTGGAGCATGGTGATCCAGTCTAGAATCCCAGGTTGGTTCTTGATGAGACTTTTATAGGTTAGAGTGGATTAAAATAACAAGAGGGGGGAGGGATTTCCCTTTTAAAAATTAAATCAAAACAATCTAAGTTTAAAAATTTTATTTAAAATATTTAAGAAATTATAACCTTTTTAATGATGAAAGAATCTATGTAGATAACGAAAAAATTTAATTTTATATAATAATAAAATAATAATAATTAAAATAAAGGGATATTTGAATATAAAAATGATTAAGTGACTAAGTGATAATTGTTAGTTTGAAAAATTGAATAAATGAATAAAATAAAGTGATGCATAATAGAAATTTTTGAAAGTAAAGGAGACCTGATAGTTGGTAATAATGTTCTACAATAGGTCTACATTATCCCATACATCATCCACCTTAATTAGTTAAGGAATTAAGGTATTAGTCCCTTGTATTTAACAGTATCCAATATACCAAATCTATCCCCTTTATTTTAGGTTATAGTTTGAAACTAGAAATAAAAAGGTCACTATCCCTTTAACAAGAAATCTAGAAATGTCAAGAAAAATTATACATTTTCTTATTAATGGAATGTAAACAAAATTATGGTCCCTCATTTTTAATGGAAGTGATCCCCAAATATAGAAAAACTTAAGAAAGAGGGATATTTCTTAGGAGAAACTAATTTTTAGCAAAACCTTGAATCTCTCAAAGAATATGATGAAAAAATATTTGAAAATGAGAAAATAATGAGAAAAAGATAAATATTATATTTTAGAGCACATTGTTGAAATGAGAAAGAAGATTTAGAAAAGGCATAACTTGAGGGAGAAATAGTGTGTTAGCATTATAAATTGAATAAGCAAGTAATTTGACAAGGACATAAAATTATCTATTATAGGATCTAAAAAATTTAAATTTTTTTTGGAATTAATTTGGTATATTTAAGTCACTAAATTCAAGATTCAATATATTTTGACCATCATAAATGTTGGTCTTAGAGCTCCTATCATGTCTTTACTGGTTACCCAGTACCCTCCTCTGGGTAGTCGATGGGATCCCTGGAACCTAATGTTTTTTCCAAGTTCCACTAGTTGGCTGGTGTCCCCCACTTATTGGTCGGTGGACGACTGATACTCATGGGTATTAATAACTTCACTACTACTTGTCTAGTGGTACTCCAACACCACTACCTAATTCACATTGATTCAAGAATAATATTCTTCATTTCATTCAAAATTATTCTATAGACCTTATAATATTTTTTAAGGATTAAAAAAATCCATTAAAACATGTTCAAGGATCTATCAAAGGGTTCTAAAAATAGTTCAACAATCTAGCTGCACATCACTTAAAAGAAAATATTAAACACTTTAAGAGTGATTGTGATCTTTAAAGTCAATGAATAGTGGGAATCAAAAAAATATTCACCCTTTTTTGATAAAAAATAATTAAATATTAAATATTAAATAAAATAATAATAAAACTATATAATTGTTTTTAAAAAGTCACTGTGATATGAAGATTTTCTCCTTATTTGAAAAAAATGAAATCTTCTCCCCCATTTTTTCACAATATAGAATTTTGAAATAAAAACTACTCTCATATTAAAATAATGGATAAAACTTCTCCCCATTTGAGTTTATTAAAAGGGAGTTATATATAGGGTTAGAAAAAATAAATATAAAATTTAGAACTACACTTATCGTTATTAATTATTTTTTTGTGAGATATGAAAAATAAGGTTTTAATTTTTTTGAATAAATTAAAAAAATTTAAAAAGTGATTTTCAATAAAGATTAAGATAAAATAAGTTAACAAATTTTCAAAAAATAAAGGTCAAAATATAAATAAAACATTGAAAAAGGTTTTTGAAAAATAAAAATTGGGTTTTTGAAAAACAAGAGAATATTTTATTTTTGGAAATTAATTTTGAAAATAAAATAGTCACATTTTAGATCATTATATAGTTAACAATATTATCTACCTATCAAATAATGAATTAGTTGAGTTAAAGGGATTATAACTATTAAAAAAGAATAAAATAAAAAAATCAATGAAAAATGTTTTGAAACATAATTTCATCATAATGGTTTATTAATGATTATGTTAATAAACCATAGAAAATTTCTCTAGAGTATCAAACCGGGTGTGCTGTAAAATCCCACCCACTATGCCCATGATGAAAAAAGGTTTTAGAAACCTAATAATTTTTTTTGAGATAAATAAAAAAAAGTATCTAATCTATAATGATATCTAATTTTCTTGTATATATACAATAATGATTTTCTTATAGTATCATATTCAATTATATTATCTAAAATTATTAAATGTTTTGAAAACATTTTATTATATTAAATCCATTTTAGAAAATAAATTTAAAAACAAATTTTAAATGGATAACTCCTAAATCTTTTCAAGTGATTAAAAATATGTATCACAAGATACTTATAACCAACTTACCATTGAATAAGTAATAATTTTCAATAATAATATGTTTAATAAAGATATCAACAAGTTTAAGGTTGGTGAAAAAATAAATCAAGAACGATATAAACTTTTTGAATGTGATCTCATTGAAAATGGATTCTCAAATTACTGTGCCCTGTGTGATAGTTTTGGAAAATATTTTTAGAGATAATAATAAAAGTATTGTTTTCAAACTTTATAGGGACATATATCATGTTATCCTAAATTACAAGACTATTTGTTTCTTCCATATAACTTGGGTGAAACAAATTCCAGTGGCTATGTATTCCCCTTCAGCTATAGAAAGAGAAAATAATTTTTTTCTTCTTGATTAGGAAAGCATGCACTGAAAAAAATGTCAATCCATGTCTCAGTAATGTAAATTTGACTTCCAATCATACTTATATAAAGCTTATTGTTTACTGATTGTCTATTTATGGTAAAGTAAAAATTTTTAAAATAAGAAACATAGTTTGTCTAGAGACAAGAGAAGAACAAAAGGGCAACATTCTAGGGAGGCATAAAGTATTGCTACCTAATAGAATCAACTCAAACCAGATTTAAAAATTCATAGGGAAGGTAAACTAGGCTTAAAAACTTCATAAATGGGGATCCCTTATTTCTCCATATGCTATAAAACTAGACACCTTGTTTCCTTCATGCCATATGTGGGACACAGTCACACGACTGATGTGTCTCTTACATATATAACTGATATAAATAATTGACCATGGGGAATTACCCTGGTCTTTCAAAGAATTTTGAATGAACAAGGAGTCAATTTATACTTTAGAAAGAGATATATTAGATTTAAGACACACCTCCATCCCATTAAGAAGATAATTTTCCTTTATAAGAAGAGAACCACCATTACCAAAAATGCTGCCGAACTACATGATCACCGAGCCCCTAGTTCCACGAACCACACCTCACACTTACATTAATCTAAGTCTATAAGAACCATAAGAGTTGAGCTTGAACCCACACCTAGGAGGAATCTAACAAAGCCATCTACCTTTTTTATAGAGACCTTTATAAAGGGGAATGTTTTATAGCTTCCTCATAAAAGGAGCGACCTCCTAATGCTTAAGAATGCATCCCAGGTCTCCTGCTAGTCCCCTATCATGAAACTAAGTGCATAGAAAAGATATGGGGATACCCTCCACGTTTATTTTGTTCTTGGTGTTCCAAATACTCTAGAAACTTGAATTGGGCATCATCACACATGCTACCCTCTCCTATACATTATTCCCCTCTCTTTAAAACCAGATAGGAAGAAATTTCATTACATTTTAGGGAAATATAACAAGGCCAATGATCCTAACTAAGTAACTAAACACAAATTTATCCCACTCCCCATAAAAAATATATTCTCAATAGTTTCAATCTTGGGATGCCTAGCATAACAACACATAGAATCTAGATGTACTCCTTTTTGAAAAATCAGGTTGTCCATTGCCACCACCTATTTTAGAATGTGACAACCCAGAAAATTGAACTTTATTGGTGTCTATTTACAAAAAAAAAAGATCCCCCATCCACTACGAACAACATTATAATCAAAGGAAAACCGATAAATCCAAACCGAGAAAGAACTTGATGAAGCATAAGTGAAAATTTGTCGATCGGGATGCAAAGACATATGACGAATGATTGAATAGATTCATCCAACATTAACTTAAAAGTCATAATAATGGGTGTTATAATTTCCATATCATTATCCATTCCAAACTTTTTTTAAATTTCATTAGTTTATTTACATTTTTTAGAAAGGTTCCATCATAATTTTGGAAAATTCGAAAACCAAGAAAGAATTTATTTAACCCATAAAAAACATTCCAAAATCTTCATTCATTTAATATAAAAATTAATTGTCTAAAGATTCTTTATTTAATACAAAAATAATATCATCAATATAAATTTTAATGATTAATAAATTATTTGATAAGGTTTTGAGAAAATGAGTGTAATCATATTTTCCAATTTTTAATTCGTTAGATAAATGAAATTTATCTAACCTCTCATACGAAGCCCAAGGAACTTGTTTTAACATTTATATATCTTTGGTTAACTTGAAAATATAATTTTGAAATTCAGGATTTTCCAAAATCCGTGGTTCTTCCACAAAATTGTTTTGAAATAAAACCATTAATAAAATCACTTTTGATATCTATGTTAAAAATTTTAAAATTAAAATGAGCAATGGATGACTACAAGATCCTAATAGATTCTTTTAACAATAAGGTTTTAATGGATTCACCATAATCAAAACATTATTCTTTATTATAATTATTAGTAACAATTTGATCCTTTTTATCGATGTAATGTCCTTGTTCATTATGTTTTATTTACAAAAAACCCACTTAGTGGAAATAATATGATGATTACTGGGATGTTCTAAGATAGTTCAAATGTTGTTTATTTCAAATTGGCTCAACTCCTCTATCATTTAAAGTAACCAATTTGAACATTAATATCATCAAGGGAATGTTGTTGAAGGTGAGAGAGAAAATTTTAATGTTCAACCTCACTTAAGACTGACCTTGTAGTATGAGTAACATATTGTAATTCACCAATAAAATTCTCAAGTGTATGGTCTATGGATTTAATACAAGCCTTAAGTAAATGCGTAGATCATGATTATATACCACCTTCAATTACTTTAGTATATTGAGGGTTAGTAATGTTCAAACATGGTTAGTCAACATCATCTTCAATTTAGGGATGCGATTTAGGAATATTCTCATCAAATTTGATTTTAATTGATTATTCTAGGGTCTTGGTCCTCATATTAAAGAATCATTTGGATTTACTTGAGTTTGAGTACAAAATAAAAATTACTTCATTGAATTTATAGTAAAAAGTTTTTATATTATCCATGTAATCAAAAATTAAGTATTTACAACCAGAGAATTTAAAGAATCCAATAATGTAATTTTACATTTCAGAAGATCAAAAAGGGTTTTTACTAAGATGTATCTTACTAGGAAAAAGTTATGAATGAATCCTGTAGTATTGATCAACACTACCCAGATGAATTGAGTAAGGGGAAACTCATTTAAGAGATGTCTAGAAATTTATTAGAGGGTCCTATTTGATCTTTTGACAACCCTATTTTATTGAGGTGTTCTAATAGTGGAGAAGGAGTGATAATAACCTTAAAAAGAACAAAACTCCTCAAATTATTTATTATCATATTCTACCCCCTAGTAAATTCTAAGGTAAAAGACATTGCATCCTTTTTCATTTTAATCTTTCATTGAGAATTTTATAAATACATTACAAGACTAATTCTTATATAATAAGAAGGAAACCCAGGAAAATCTAGTAAAGTCATCAATAATTATAAAGGTGTAGTTTTTTACTTCCGATACTATCAACTTGAGTTGGTTCAAAAAGGTAAAGGTGAACTAATTCTAAGGATTTAGAAGAGGAGAAACAGTTTTCAGATAGGATAGATGATTTGTGGTTCTTTCTATGTTATAAATGTTCACAAACTTTGTTTTATTTGTAAGATAATTTTGGTAAATGTTGTACTAGTTGTTTACAATTGATCTTGACAAGAGAGTTAATATTACTATGGCCTTGGTTCCCATTCCAAATCCATGAATTATTATATATTTTTTAAATAAAGACTAAACATTTTGACTTGCTTGTGATTTTAATTCTATTATATAAATTTTTTTAAATCAAGATATGGTAAATAAAATATTTACTTTAGAATTAAAAACATTACAAAAAACATTTTTAAAAGTAATTTTGAAACCACTATCACATTTTTGGCTAATACATAGTAAATTAAAATTCGAGCACTTAAAAAATTAAACATATTTAATCAAAGAAGAGTTGACGAAACCAATCTTACCAATACCTATAATTTTACCTTTTGAATTATCCCCAAAAGTTACATGTTCTCCATAAAAGTCATAGAGTTGATTGAATTCATAAGGATCACCACACACATGCCTCGATCACCAATTATCATTATAATAAGTAGCTTCTTAGGTTTTTTTCATGATACATTTTTACTAAAAAAGTATTTAAGAGACTAAAGTTTTGGGTACCCATATCATGGTCCACATATGTTAAAAAATAGAGATTTTGGAATCCAAAAATGGTTGGAACAAGTCTTTAAATTAGAACAGTAAGATTTTAAATGAACTTTTTTGGTCCACCATATCTACCATTTTTACAATTGCATTCATAAATAAGACCACCACATTTTTTTTCAATAATTAAAAAATTTATTTTGTGAAATTTCCTTTTCAAAATATGTCTTTATAGAATTATTAGAAAATATATATTTTTTTAAAAACAAATTCAATGATTAATTTTCTCAACACGTTGAGATCCAAAATTTTTATTCAATGTTTCATGAAATTTTGTAAAATGGGAGAGAGATATTTTTTGAGATCTTTAATTTTCAATTATAATTTTTCAACATTTGGTTGTTCCATTGATTTTAATAAAAAATCATTTTTTTCTTTTAAAATTTCATTTTTTTCAAAAACAAACTTAATTAAAATTATTTTTAAGGTGTTTAAAATTTGAAATAAGTTCACAAAAAGCATCTTTAATTATATCACTAGCATAAATAAGATCTTCCTAGCTTAAAAAATATCTATTAAAGGTATAAGAGTAAGAACTATAAAAAGAGGAATTTATTTCCTTAGATACCTCTATATTGGTTATTAATCCCTTGGTATTTTAAATGCTTGATTTATATATTTAAATTTAATATTAGATTTCACACCAAGTTGATACCTTTAGAGATTAATTACCTTGATTGTTCATTTTTATACTTTTTTTTCAAGGGAAAATATGAAATGATGTAGCCCTTATTTTTGAAAATAAAGAAAATGATTTCCACGTCTTGATTTTCCTTTTTAAAGTGTTGGGTATCTATTTTATTTTCCATTTATGTTTTTTACATTTTATTAATTTGAGTAGTCTTAGATTCACTTTTAAAAGAGTCATTATTGATTGATCTTCAAGAAATATAATTTTTTAGTTTCATTGACCTCCTTAGCTTACTTTTCATCTTTCCTTCTCATTGTAATCTCATATGTCATGATAGAACTAATGAGTTCCTCAACCACCCAGTTTTTCACATCTGTAGATTATTGGATGGTAGTTAATTTAGGTTCCAAAATACATGGTAAAACCCCAAGGATTTTATTAAAAAAAGTTTATATATAAATATAATAACAAATATCTTTTAACCCATTAAAAATATCAGCAAATAGAGTAAATATTTGAGAGAAAGATACACTAGGATGCATATAAAAACATTTAAATTTTTTTCTACACATATCCAAACAACCATAGGTTGAAATTGAATATTTAATAGCACTGTAAGTTGAGACCTTTATATCCTTATTAAATTGCCTCTTATTTTTGAAATTTTTGTTCAAGGGACAATCTGTCTTGATGTGACCCTTTTTTTAAAAAGAAAAGAAGGTGACTTTAACATCACAATTTTCCTTTTTGAAGCAATAGACAAATATTTTCTTATCAGTTTACTTGCTTACCATTTTCAATTTGAGAAGTCTCATATTATCTTTTGTAAGAGACATTATTTATTTCATTGAAATAATTTTTTTAGTTTCTTTGACCTCCTTAGCTTCCATTTCTATTTTCCTACTCGTATTAATCCCATATATTATGAGAGAACTAATGAGTTCTCCAACTGTTTTTCTTTTTTACATCTTTATCTTCTTGGATTGTGGTGAATTTAGGGTCCCAAATACTTTGTAAAACCCAAAAGATTTAATTGACTAATGTTTCTATAGAATGTTTATAACAACCCTTAAGATTATTACACATTAATATGTGACTTAATTACATAAAATTACACTTAATACAACCAGAATGATTTATAAATATAGTTTATTTGCGAATTAGGAACATTGAATTAATACTTTAAACATGTATGCCAACTTATTAATTGAAAACTTATTTAGCATTCTTGATCTTAAAACTACAATGGATAACCTAAGGAAAATATATAAAAAAGGGGTGAGACATAAATCCCAGTAATGGAATAAACATGGAATAATATAAAGATAATAATACATGTTATACAATGTATAACAATGAGTAATAAATGAAGATGAATAATATGGCGTGATATAGAATGGTAATCATAACATGGGAAATGTGGAAACAAATTAAAATACTAAATCATAATTCAAGGATAAACCACAAATAATTCATGGTGGGCAAATTACAATAAAGAATTCAGTTACAACCCTATACCAACATGATGTATGATGATACTACACATTTTACAATGAATTGGAGCGCTATATAATTCTGGAAAATCCTGTCACTTTCATTTCATTCTCATGCTTATATGTGCGATATAGATCATAAAACACAGATTCATTCGTCATCATAATTTATTCCGCAATAAAGGAGAGTGTAACACATAAATTCACGTCCATAATAAAAAGGTATATATGTATAAAAGTGAACACCCTTTATAGGAAATATCTTTGGAATTAACTACACAATTGTTTTGGCATGGAAAATCATGGTGAAAATTTAGCAGCATGACAATGTCAATTAAAAATTTATAAAATGGGATGATGAGAGAGAAATTGGTCCCTCTTAATTTGAAAATAAAGTGTAAATTAATAGGTACAATGAAGAATGGATACACATTTAGAATTATGAAAACAAGGTATATGATAATAAATAAGCTCGAATGAAAAGAGAATGGAAAGGATTATTATGAAATTTTGGCATTGTTACAGGTGTACATGAGAGATATTAATGAAAGATAATGTAGTATATCATAATTTATACATAATAAGGGAAGTATCACGGAGGTTAGAAATCATACCCTATAATTTGTAATTGAAAATAAAAGGGCATAACTTGATAAATAAACTTTGATAAAGATGAGAAAGGAAAGAAACCTTACGAAATTTTGGTTTGATAATGGGTGTACATGAGAGGGATTATGAGAGATAAAGGGGAATCTAATCATTTTTACATAATAAGGTAAGTATTTAGGAGGTGATACAACATACCCCATCATTATGAAATCAATAATAAAAGGGCATAACATAGAAGATATTCCTAAATAAAAGGGAGAAAGATAAGATCCCTTACCTAAAGAGTTTGACACCAAAAGCTTGAAAGGGGATTCTTAAGAGCTTTGGGGAACTATGGGAGGATTATAGAGAGCAGAGGTTAGAGTAAGTTCGTGATCCCAATATATTTAGTGAATATAAGTGTGATATTGGGTGGGTTTATATTGGAAAAGAGAGGGATTTCTTTAATATTTAGGTTTTTGGTTTGTACAAAATCAAATATTTCAAATCTCAAACCTTCATATGGTTTTAGCCGATGTATTTTTTCCAAATTGGAGATGTTTTAATTATTTTATTATCAAAATGTCCTAACTTATTAAAATATTACCATTTCTTATGTGTAGGTGATTCATATTTTTAAATAAATGAATTTAATTTCATAAAATAAATTATATGTTTTGGAGGATTCATAAAGTCTTAATAAAATTAATAAAATAAACTTAAAATCAGATTATTTTAAAATTAAAACATATATTTTCCTTAATATACACATTATGTTATTTATTAAATAATTATTTAGTCATTATGATGTCATAAAACACACCGTATATTTATACTGTATTTATTTTTTACCAAAAAATTTTACCGGCTTAGAAATTTATGAAACATTCCCCATTGGATAACTTTTATGTATTGATCCCAAAAAATAATATTAATTTTATCGATTTTTTTAAATATGTGATTTTTTACTTTTAAGATAAGATTTGATATTTATTAAAAAATGCTAGGTTTTTTACAATAACCATTTTTGAATATTTATAAAAAGTACATTTCACTTAATATAAATTATATGAACATTTATAATTAATATAATTTTTTAATAATAAAATTTAATTAAAATACTATTTATTTTATAAATCCATTAATTCATCAAAATAAATCCCTTAATTAAATTTGAATATTACCTAAAATTACAATTTGTGTTTAATTGAATAAAAATAAAAATAATTTATAATGTAACAATAAAAATGTAAGAAAATTCATCATTATATAAAATATAAATATTCATATTATTGAGTTCATGATACATATCCCAATATTACATCATCTTACACCCTAAGAGTAAGGTGCACGATGGTGAGACTTTCATGGGGGTGTTTAGCAAATATTGTTTGGTCCATGATCTCAAAGAGCTTGAAATTCTCTCGTTAACGGTTTCTGTCATGACTATGTTATTGGATCTCAGCTAGGTATTGGTCAAGGGAAAAGACCAATGATGCTATATCCTTTGGAAGCTCTCATAAATGGGATTCATAGGGTACATCCTTCTAGATGAGGTCTTCAATTCAATTGTTTATTTCAATTAAAGTTTTTAAAGAGCAATATTTATATTAATAATATAATCACTATTTAACACCTATATTAATAATGGTAATATTATTAATGTACTTTTTAAATAAAAAGATATAACCAAGGAAATTCTTGTGTTTTCTATAACTATATTACACAATAAGACATTTCATTAAATCACACATGGAAGCTTCATTTATAACATTTTGGGTCATTATAAAGTTAATCACCAATAGATTTTTCCCATTCCAAATATTAGTAAATCAGGTAAACATTTCAATGATGGATTCACTATGATTCATTTAAAAACTTTCAAAGTCTTGTCTAAACATACCTAAATTGGTATCATTGACTTTGTTAGTTCCTTCACAAGTTAATTATAAACGTTTCCAAATTTATTGAGCTATTTTTTCTATATAAATTCTATTGAATTCATCTTAATCCAAACCACAATTCCAGACATTCTAGATTTTCCATCTAATTCAAAATAAGAAATTTCATTAGAGGTCCATTTATCTTATTTTTTAGTTGTGAGAGTATATCCATGTAATAAAATCATATAAAAAGGATATGAAATATATCTTAGAAAAGTAGAAATTTGAGTTTTCCAATTACTATAATTATTATAAAAAAATAGAGCATGACAGAAGGAGTGTCCTTCTAGTCCACTATAGTTGTTTGAAAAATCCCTAAAAAACTATTATTCTTGAAAAATAAATTATTCTATTTAATATACATTTTTAATAATTTGAAAACAAAAAAATAAAAAAATTAAATATTCATCTGATACCAAATGTAGGTCAGAGTGGAGTAAAATGTTAAGATGGGTGAGGGATTTCCCCTTAAAAAATTAAAGGAAAACAGTCCATGTTTAAAAACATATCTTTAAAATATTAACGAAATTAAAACATTTTATAAGATAAAATATTGAAAGTATAAAGAAAAATTATATAATTATATATAATAATTAAATTAGATGAATAAATATAAATATCTATTTGAATATAAAAACAATTAAGAAATTAAATGACAATTGATGGGTTAAACAATTAAATTAATAAATGAATGATAGTGATAAATAAATAATAATCATGCCATGTAAATGAGACCTGATATTTGGTAAGGAATATTGGAAATATCTATAAATGATCCCCTACATCTACCAACTCAATATCTTATGGATTTAATGTATTCGACCATTGTATTTAATTGTATCCAAAATACAAAAACCATCCCTTGATTTTTAGGTTATAAAAAGAAACAGAAAATATAAATGAAACTATCTATTTTATTGAAAATATAGAAAAAAAATAAGAATAGTCCCTTTACTAACTATTGGAATGGAAAAAAATACAAGGACCTTGACTTTTAATGGATGTTAGAACCAAATATATAAGAAAGAGGAGGAATATAGAGATTTATTAGAAGAAATCACTTTTATAGTCTAAATTCTCTGATGGAATATGAAGAAACTCTAGGAGATAATGATAAAATAATGAGTTTGAAATATATTAAAAATTTCTAAACACTCTTGAAAGGAGAAATAATATTTATAAAAGGGATTACTTGAGATAAAAATTGAAGATCGTATAGCATTGGTGTTGGATATTAGATGAGAAAGTAAGTTTCCAAATCCATCAAGGTCTCTATTTATAGGATCTAAAAGTATCAATACTGTTTTGTAATTTTTATGGAGTATTTATGTCACTAAAGATCATATTTTATGTATTTTGAACATCAATAATGCTGGGATCAGAACTACTATCTCAAATCCACCAGTTACTTGGTTTCCTCCACCTAGTAGGCTGTGGGATGACTAAAACTACTGTTTATTATTTTATTACACTAGTAGGCCAATGGCCTCCACCAGTGGGATGGTGGAAAACTTATTCTCAAGGATGATACTATCTTCACAACTAACTTGTTGGTGTGTATTCTACAGCTCTGGATCCACTGTTTTATGTCACTGACAAGCCAACGCTACTTGCTTTACTTTGACTCAAGATGTATCCTCTCAAAATAATTCCATGGTATTTTAAAAATCTTATAAACTTCTCCTAAGGCCTCAAAACATCCATTAAAACATGTTCAAGGATAATTAATTGGATTCTAAAAAGATGTCATCAATATATCTTCACATCACATAATAGAAAGTATTAAACAATTTATGATTTTCTGTGATCACTAAAATCAAATAATGGTGAGAAACACAACACATTTATTGTGGCATGTTTCTTACTTCTATTTTGATAAGATGTTACTATTAAATCTTGATGTTAGGTCTTATAGTTTGTCTATTTGTATGATATATGGGTTGTATCTCTCGTAGAGAGTTATGATTCATTCTTCAATAGTGGTCCATTGTAGCGGGTAAATTATCCCCTTTCATGGAGGTTTTATTAAGGATGGTTTTTATATACAGAGGTTTTTCCCTTTATAAGTTCATTACATATTTTTCAACCATTTTTGAAGAATTATAATTTGTGTGGAGAACTATGCTATGTCTAATTTCTCTTAGGGATCTCTATTTTCTAGTTGTGGTTTAACGTGTGCTTGGAGATTCTCAATGTTGTTTAATGATTTTAGTTTGATTGTTTTTAGGACTAGTGTGAGTCATCACATGTTCTTATACAATATAACCATCCCTAGTTTTTTTTCCAACCCACCCATCTCAATCATTGAGTTATAGAAGTTTTATTTTTCCCCACTTCCTTCTACTTTGAATGAGGACTTTCTAGGGGTAGAAAATGACCTATTAGGGAGAATTATAACACCCCCATTTTACTGTTCTAAATTATTTATATTATTATAAATTATTGTAAATTATAATACGTTTTAAGAGTTTTTGGTGTTATCTTTGGAATTTAAGAGATTTTTGGGTGTCTCATAGTTAGAAGTATCCATGTAGTAACTTTGTGAAAATGTTGAAATTATGGACATTAGGTTTTTTATGGTTGGCCCACAAATATTCAAGCCATTTAGGGCCTTCCAGGTGACCGTGTGACCCATTTTGTTCTGGGGGGGCATGAATGGTTGGTGAATTTTTTTTCCATACTATGTATCCAAACCGCATGAGATTCCCATTCTTCAATTAAAATTAGAATCGCATAAAATCTACCTTTTAATTTTATGTTTCACCTCCCCTATATCTCTCACTAATTTTTATGACCCACCACAGATCTAAAGGAGTATCTCCCTCTTCTTACCTTTGATTTTCGATCCCCTTCCCTTGGATTTCAATCATTCATCAGTGTAATATCCTTATTTTCTTACCATTTCTCTTCTTCGCACTTCTCATTTCTATTTTCACTAGGATTCTATTTATCCCAAAACTCCAGCTCATTGTTTATGGGGGGTTAGGGTTTTATGTTAGTTCTAGCATAGAAATTTGTTTTGTTTCGAACCATTAAAGTATGGTTTTATTATTGTTATATTGTTCAAAATAAAATAATTTACATTGAAACTTTTTTATCTAGTTGAGGTAGATATTTCCATGTGCTTATTTTATTTATCAATTCGTGGACTTATTGAGTATTATAAATTTTTTTTAAATATAATTACAATTATATATGATTATTTGGATGAAAATATATGTGGTTTCAAAGAGAATATTTTCTTAGAATAAATGGAATTTCTTATGTATTTCACATAACATTTTTGAATTAAAAATTTTCATGTTCCAATATTCTTTGAAAGTGTGTGTGGGTTTTTTAAATGGTTTTGAAGGAGAAACATAGTTCAAGAGAATTATTTTTTACTTTTATAGAAATTATTATTTTTTCTAATGAATGTATTTGAACTTAAAATGGGTGTGTATTCTAGTGAATTCAAAATGGTTTGAAATGATAAGATTTCAAGAAAAAGGAATGTCTCAGCACCCCAAGTTAGATTTATTTCAAATTATTGTTTGTAACTTTCTAAAAATAAATTCTACTATACTTATAAGACCATTATTTTTATCAATTGTTCTTGTTGTCACCTTGATAGGTTATGCTTGATGATATGATTAATCTATAGTGTGTAAAGGGGTTGTTATATATAAGGGTGTTAGAAGTGAGGGAGAGTTATTTCCATTTCCTTATATATTGTTCTTGGTTTGATTGTTTACTCAACTTCATATTATATTTTTATTGGTAACCCATGTATCTATGTGGGAGGTATTTATTTATCCTACCCTAGTTAATATACACAATGCGAGGCCCCTAAGTTTTTCTATATGCTAGGGCTATAGGGGAGGTGCCATTCTAATGAGGCCAGTGTGTACTAAAAGGATGGATTGTGTTATGGTTGATCCCAATGTAAGATTAATGTTGGTTTTTGTTGTGATAGTGATATTAAGACCACATCAATTTAGTATCTAGAGAGTTTTCCATTACAATTACTCATTAATTGGTGATTTATTTAAGGTATTTTTCTTCTTTGATATGTGTCCCCCTATGCATTTCTCATGGAACCTACTTTTAGTTATGTTCTAATTTTTTTAATATAATTAATATTTATTAAAATAAAAATAGTCAAGATATAAGGGGAAAAATAAAATAGTAAGCCACATATATTGGTCCCTACTACTATTGTGTTTTATGGCTGTATGGTTGGGTTGGTTTCTTAAATGGGTTTGAAAAGTTAATCTTGAAAAGTTATTCAAAATAAAAGATAAATTTTATTTTTATGAATGATATTTCATGAAGGTTTTTTAAATGAGGACAAAGAGGTTTTAATTGATTTCCTTTTTTCAAATGTTCACCCCCAAATGTTATAAAAGTTCTTTGATTTATATATTAGAGATTTTAGGTGGGTTTATAATAAAATCATGTGTTTCATTTTTTATTCTGAAGTTACCAAATCTAAAACCTTATTCTATATAATATTTCAAACTAGAATTTATGAAATATTATATTAATGAGATTGCATAGAATCTATAGTGATATCTAACTGGTCTTGTAAGATTATACCCTGTAGACACACTCTCTGTGTGTATTCTTCTCTAATATTTTATACAGGTTCAACGATCCTTTAATTTTGGTTATTATTCTCTTTAGACGATTGCAATGAGTTGGTATATATATGAAAACCATAGGTTGTATGGAGGTGTCCTTTTGTATGGTCCAATTCAGGTTTAGTTTTTGTTTCAGATATTGATTTATCAACCAAAATGACCATTCTTTTCCTTTATTCAGTTTCTTTTCTTATAGTTTATTATGTGTTCATTCTTGATGATGCAAGTAGACCTCCAAAAAGGTTTGAATCATTACCTTTTTATTTATGAGTATTTTGGTTTATTCATTTATTTTAGTTGTTCTTATTTTTGTTTCAAGGATTTTCATTGTATGGACAATCCTTGCTGGACTTTTGGTAAAAGATCCACTGTGTGTTAGCTCTAATTAGAGTTTTAAATAATTTCTAAGAGTGATTTCAAGATTCATAGAAACATGTTCCAACCCATGAGTATTGATAAGGACTTATGGTCTAAGTGGTGAGTTGGGTTGGGTGACATGATAGGTTTTCCTTGGCTGGTTCGGTATAACATGTGTGGAAATCATGAATAATTATATCATCTTTAGCCCCAAAATCAACCATTAAACCCTTCCCATAATTTATCTAACCATGAATAATAAAATATTTATTCAAATGAATATTATTCATTTAAAAAATATTTTTTTTAATCACTAAAATAAAAAATAAATATTTATTTCTTATAACTAAGTAAATATTTATATCAATCTATTCATAAAATTACTAATGAAATAAACATTTATTTATTACCTTTTAAATAATGAAGAAATGATAAAATCTATCTCTTATATTCTAAACTCAAATATAAATTTATCAAATTCATATGATTGATGATACTTGAATAATTATTATTCTACAATCACAAATAATAGCTATTCTTAATATTAAATTCTAAATATAACTCAATGAGAATATAGATAAACTTAGTGTGTGACTCTATAGTATTATTTCTTCTCAAAATTATGTGGATGTATCTAAATTCCATGATGAACATCTAGAAACATGTTAAGAGACCCAAATTAAAAGAAGTTAATGCTGAAATTATAATATACTTCTTATAAATTGTACTATGTAATATAATCTCTTTGTTATGATATCTCATAAGACATGTTTCTTACTTGTTTCATCAACCTATATTTTAGATTTATCTTTATTTGAATACCATGAATAAATTTTTTTATGAACTAACATGGACATGAATTTAATTAAAAATCTATATTTCATTTAAAGGGATGGAAATTTATTCTTCCATTAAAATGAAAGGGGAAAATCCATTACCATATTATTAAAATAATTCCATATCACTTATGAAACACCTCATGTATTCTACCTCACCATGAGCATATGTCATCATAGTTTTATTCGATACATGAAAGTATGTGATTCAAGATACACATTAATAATTATATCAAGTATAAGGACCAATAAAAATGTTCACATATAGGGATATCCAATTACATATACAACCTGTGGGATTATTATTGACAACTATACACCCATAATCTCCTCTTATAGATATTACCATGTGTGAAATTTATGAGAATAAGTATCAATGTATTATGAGACCAAACACCTAATAGTCAAATATTTTATGTGTCCCATCTGAAAGATTTTATCTATACTATATGAAATATGTTTAATAACTTTTTTATAATGCTTAATGGATCTCATTATAATAGAGAATTTATAGAACCTTTCAATGTGAAAAATAATATTAATATAATATGATATAAAATTTATGTAGAACAACAATAATTTTGTGATAAGATATTTATTATTATTCTAATAATTGAAGTTACAAATTTATATGGATCTTTAAAACCAACTCAAAAGGACTCCCACTGTCACGACATCCAACTGGTTATAACTTGTAGTATGCTAGCTCTCACAAGATATTCCTTCTTCTAATGAGATAAGTTTTTAGTCAATTGGTTTTCCATATTCTCTTTGGTAGATAATCTGCTTACTGTGACCTCACCCCTTTGAGAAAAATATATCAGGAGGTGATTCTTCCAAAGAACATTCTTAATATGTTGATGCAAGATAGATTCTTTATATAGAACCAATATTTCAGAACTATCACAATAAAAATTTATTAAATCATTAATAATAGGAACAACATCAAGATCCTTGATGAATTTATGTATGTAAACCACTTATTTAGTTGCACCATAAGCCAATATATAACCAGAGTTTACTATAAAATATATAACCACTAGATTCATAAAACTCTTAAAACTCATAAAACCCATATTAATGTAGAACATATATTTCAGCCATAATTTTAGATAATTCATATCTTTATGGATACTGGAATCTATGTATCCCCTGACAACTAGTTCTTTATCTCATCTATAAACCAGAAACACATCTTTTTTATGCTTAAGATACTTTAGGATAGTCTTTACAACCACTTAAGTTGCCTCTCCTAGTCCTGAATAATATCTACCTACCATTCTCATTCCATATGAAACATTGGTACATAACATTACATACATGAAATATCCAATCCCATAAGAATAAGGGATTCTACTTATTCTCACTCCCTATTGGGTTCAAGGACACATTTTCTTAGAGAGATATATATCATGGTACAATGGAAAAATACACTTTTGGATTATTATATATTGAGTCTCTTCAATACTGAGAAAATGTATATAACTTGACTTAGTCTAAGCATCCTCTTAGATATATCTTGAAATATCTTGATCCATATAATATAGGCTGCTTCACTAAAGTCTTTCATAGAGAATCATTTGTTTCACCATGTCTTAACTGAATGAAAGACTAGTATGTTGTCTTCATTTAGTAATATATCATCAATATATACAACTAGGAACCCTATTGTACTCCCACTATTTATATTGTATATAGAGGACTCAAATTACTTATTTATGAAACCAAAATCTCTAATATATTCATTAATATGAATTTTCCATGATCTTGATGTTTTATTAAACCAATAAATGTATCTATACAACTTTCATATCTTAATAACATCCTCTGGTGTCACAAATCCTTCAACTTGTGGCATATATACATCTTCCACAAGGATTCTATTAAGTAAGTTGGTATTGACATCCATTTTCTATGTCCCATAATCATGTTAAGATACTATAGATATTACAATTCTAATGGATTTCATAATGAGGACTTGTGAAAAATTTTCATCATGTTTTATGCCTTGATGTGAAATAAACCCTTTGGAAAATTTTCATTCCTTATAGGTAATAACTTTACCATAAATTTTTAATTTCTTCTTGAATATCCATTTACACCTAAAATGATTTACATCAACTGGAGGATCTACCAAAACCCATATGGGTTTGGTATATAGTATACATTTAATAATTAATGGCTTATTGCAACTTTTAAACTTATGAGATACTTAATGACTCCTTATAAGAAATAGGTTCATTATCTTCAACTAAAAATTTATTAAATTCCTTAGTGAATGGAAAATAATATCACCTTGATTCTCTAACCTTTTTGATTATTCTATATAGTGCAAGTGTCTGTGGAATAAAATCTTTTATTAAGTCTTCTAGAATTCATTCATATACTTACTCTTGTGTATATTTAGCCTTGAATTTATCAAATTCTACCTTAATCCCACTATCTATTTTGGATACATTATCCCATTATAGAAATATAGAATATCTCACCATAATTACATTTCAATATGAGGGACCAAATCTATAATATCCTCTTTTTTATTTAGGATATCCTAGAAATATGTACATAATAACCCAGTGATTATACATAGTTACTAGGATTATCCTTAATAAATTTCTCACACCCACATACATGAAAATTATAACAAATAAATTTATTCGAATATAATTAATTGTATGGAATTTTTCTTACCACTTTGGTTGGAACTCAGTTTAGTGTAAATGTTTTAGTCTTTAATGCATATCCCCAAAAGTATAATTGGAGAATAAAATGAATCATTATTGATCTCACTGTATCTAAAAATGTTTAGTTTATCCGTTAACTAACACCACTCCACTACTGTGTATAAGAAAGAATGAGTTAGCATAGTATCCCAAAATCCCTTAGATAATCAATGAAGTCTTGGTTAAGATACCCCTCACCATAGTCTGAGTATAGTTTCCTTATCTTCTTACCAATCCATTTCTCTACTTCATTCTAATATTAAAATTCTCAAAGGAATCAGAATGATACCTCATTAAGTAGATAAATTCAATTCTACTATATTAGTCTATAAAAGTTATGAAATAAGAGTAACCACCTCTAAATTATAATTTAAAAGGTATACACACATGTATAAACAACTTCTAGAATTTCTATATCTCTTCCACCTTTTCCTCTAAATAAATATTTGGTCATTTTGCCTTGTAAATAAGCCTGAAATGTATCCAAGGGGTTTAGTTAAAAACAATCTAAATACCCATATTGATATAAAATTTTCAAATGATTATCATTTATATAAGAAATCCTTTGATGCCACAACTATGCATGATGTGAGTAATGCAAAATTATTTATTAGATATTTACATGATATAATCTCTTATTTCCAAAGTTTGAAAATAAATCCATACATGATTAAACAGGACACAAATATTATTATTTTGGTTACAATGTGA
Source organism: Viscum album (assembly GCA_963277665.1). Taxonomy (NCBI): domain Eukaryota; kingdom Viridiplantae; phylum Streptophyta; class Magnoliopsida; order Santalales; family Viscaceae; genus Viscum; species Viscum album. The sequence goes on along the minus strand of OY728153.1, from coordinate 1,162,450,270 downwards.
AATTAATTATAAATCTATAAAACCAGTATCAATAATGTGAGATAGTAGTCTCATATAACCAACACAACAAATCTATCTCAATTAAGAGCTCAAAGATCCACCTCACGTACGGTAATATTTTTCAACATACATGGTTCCTATATTTGTATACAAATGTGAGAACCACAAGATATATATAATAACTATATTGAAGAAATGGACAGATTACACTTGATAATAACCATACATGATGATTCCACTTTCTTCTTTACGAAGGCATAATACTAATTCGAGTGACCATTCTTTCCAATGGAAAAAGATTATACATCCTTCTCCATAGTCCATTTCTTGATCTTTCCCTTACTGAGAGGGCAGTTAGAAGATTTATTAGGATTATAAATTATCTTCGACATTTTCTCCTTTCCTTGCATGTTGTTCACCATAAAGACATAAGGTTTTTATGCCTAATATTTTTTTCCACTTTGATAATTATAGTCAAGAGATACAAGGGTGAATTCTCTATATTTTTTTTATTTAAATTCGAAATAAAAGTTGAAAATATTATAGGAAGTGGGGTTATTGAGAGGTTTTTGCACAATTCCTAGAGTACCTTGTACCCCAGAATTTATAAATGCTCAATGTATCCCATAATATTTACCACTTATGGTATAGTTGGAGTAGTTTATGTTAGCTTGTATTTAAAGAGTGACTTAGAGTTATTATTCCTCTATTATCCTAGTTTTCAATGATGAAGATCACATACATGAGACAATATGATGTATTCATCAATATATTTATGAATATTCTTAAGATCAAAAGTCATTGATGATAACATTAGGTATTGGACATAAAATCATCATCAATGTTATTCTAAAAGTCATTTATATCCTCCACTATTTTCTCATTAGAGCTACAAATAAGAACTAGGGATCCAAAGACAAAAAACTTACACTAAAGGGAAAGTATAATGTACAGTTCCTATACCACTCATAGAAGTTAGCACTGGCCAAAGTATTGCCTCTGTCTATGATAAATAATAGGGATAATGTTATGGTCAAATGAATTAAATTTTATATAATAAATGAAATTTAATTTTTTGACCTTTTCTTAATTAATAGTTGTGATATAATAAATTAATTATATCACCGTCCCAATATTTTATCAAATTTTAACATTCCTCATCCTTATATTCAGAATATTCTATCGATTAGATATTCTAGTTTAAAATATCTATATCCCACTTAAAATAATCTAGATAAGGGGATAGAAAATTATTTTAAGGTATTTAGATATTCTATTCCTAACAACTTCATTAACTCATAGTTCCTTGATATGTTGAGTAGAATCCCCAATCCTAAAATCCTAAACTCAGATCTCCTCAATGCTTAACTTCAAGTTACACTATGTATTTACAAGGCTCTAAACTGTCGATGCTAACTAGCTTATGGGAACACTAGTATTTTTAGAACTCCCTCAAAATTTAAATTACCCAAATGATGAATGAAAATTAGTTCGAATTATGGTTGTATTATAACTTGAGTGATAGAGGAAAATATATGAATTAATATTTTTCTTAAGGAATATTATTTAACTTATGCATAAATGTTCATTATTTTATAATTTACACACTTTTTAATATTATGTGGATTTTACACAATTAAATAACCATCTTCAATAAAATATTTTTCACATATTAAATTTATTTCATTTCATTTTACATTCTAGTTAATTTTTTTACTTTTTGTGATCATGTTTTATCTTCAAATATACCATAAAACTCATAAATAAATAAATAACTATGAAATTTACAAAAATAAAATAGATGTGTGATATGATTATGATATTTTAACTTCTAGAATGTTTATCGAGTAGTGATAAACAAACATTGAACCTAGGGTAAATTACTCCTTGATCTGATTTTTAAATCAAGTATACATATTCTATCATTAACCTATATATCTTCATGGTTGGTTTCACCTCAGCATGGGTCCTAGACTGCTTCATCTCACCGGGAGATCCATCCTTTACACATGTTTACTCACTCACATGCACAAGTTACCTAGGTTTTATGGTTACATTCAACAAACCTTGGACAGACATGACCATACATAATAAATGAGGAAAGGATGATTCAGATATCAATATATTTTATTTAATAATAAATTATTAGATAAAACCCTTGTAATACCAATTAAATTATATAGAAAAAAACATTCACAGGTTGGTCAAGTTAATGATCAATCACAACATGAAACAACTACACAATAAGCTTACTATAATTCATTTTAAATCATTAAATTTTAAGATAATTTAATTCAAATTAATAAAATAATTTACCGATTAATTAGTTAATTAATTATATTAATAAATTGTCCAAATAGTCTTTAGTATTCTTATGGAATATAATTTTAAATAAATTAAATTTAATTAAATTTAATTTAAAATTACTAAGTACATGATGTGTACTTATAGGGTATGTGTCGTGTACCATCTTGGTCAGATTAAATGTTGAACTATAATTTAATATATACACAATATGTACTACAGGAAACATGACATGTACCATTATTCATCTGATTAAAACCATTTATGAAGTTTAATACTTACACGATGTGTTTTTTTACTCAACACCACATGTGAATTATGCTATGTATGGTCCTTATTGTGTATTGTGTACATAGAGGGAATGTATTCCTATATGGAGTGTCATGATATACATGACTCGTTGTTTCATGAGATAAGAATCACAGTCTACATGGTGTGTATAATCACATGATATTCCACTAATAACCGTGGTGTTTACCATTGGTGATTCCCCTTAAGTAACCACAACGAATATACATATTATGTATTTATAGGATAACTCGAATAATAATTATTAATCACTTTTCTAATAAATTTTGAGGCTTGAGTTGGTCACCCAACTCATACCACCACAAAATATATTAAAGAAATAAAGGGTTATAATGAATACACGAGGTGTAAAGATCATACACCATCATTAAGTTGAGGGGAATTGCATCAAAAATTAAAAACATACTTCAAAACAGAGCACAAAATAGGACGAATAAATCGAAACACTATTGATCCACAATTTTTTTGTATGAATTAGAACATTCCTTCATTATAACTCCAAAATAAAGCATTTAAATCACTATAAATGTGCAAAAATATAACAAAATACATTTATTTATTACTATCCAATTGTTTATTAATGGATGATTTCATAAGAGAAAACCTTGATGCTAGAGGAGTATCCACTACTGCCAACGTGCCTGATAATTTACACTACAACACTATCTTCGACCAAGAAATTATACCACTCTTCATAGATCTGATTCATCATACCAAACATGGTTATTTTAAAAAGAGGTTACTCTTGAGATAATATCAGTATGCCTAAAAAAACAAGTTCATTAGGGAGGAATATAATAATCCCATACAAATTCACCAGTCAAAAGGCAGTACAAATGTAGTGTATTAACAACTATTCCATGATAGATTACCAAAGAAATCACATAGAACATCCAAGATGTAGAAAATCATTTCTTGAAGTAGAATAAGACCATAAAAACTTTTAAAAAAGTCACAATGTTGGATCATATTGTGTTTGATGAATAAAATCAAATAGTGTTCCAACCAAATCAAAAAGATATGTGATAAGATGTTTTTTTATTCTAAGAAAACCCACTGTAAAAAATCCCATTGCTATGATGAAATCCAAAGATCTTTTTAGTTAAAAAAGACTTTAAAACAAAGGCAAGAAGTAGTAATGAAACAAAAACCCATCATACATGTCAAATAAGGAAACCAAAGAAGGAAAAAAACCTCCCTATATATGTAAGGGTTACTCCGAGAAGAAAAAATAGAAATGTTTCTAAATACATAAGAGTAAATTTAACCACACATAAGGATAACTCTATATATTAGATCTAGAAATTGGCTAATTCCATAAATAAATAAGAGTCACTTAGAGGAAAATGTAATGTGTAAGAGTAATTTTCTCATGCATCATGTTTTTTTCACAGAAAATGGATTTACAGAAAATTAAATCCATCAATATGTACGGGTTAATCAAGAGGATAAGGTAATACATAAGGTTCATTACTTATATATTTAAAGTTCATATTAAGTTCCTATTGAATGCATAAGATTCAATTTGTTGTATAGAGTGATACATAAGGGTTTTATACTTAGAAAAAATCAGAGTTCGATAAACATGATAAGTAATTTAAAAATAACTACTTGTAAACTTCTTTATATGCTTTGGATGTATCATAAGGGATAACAACACATTGAAGTGTCACTTAAATAAATCAAAAGTGACACAAAAATAATTTATTTGAGGGATCAAATTAGAATTATATTGGTGAATTTTATTTAGTCATGTTGTAATACATGAAATCCCATCATTATGAGATGAAAAAGTTAAATGATACAGGAATAATATGAATAGAAGTTGAAGAAGTAGGTAAAGGAAGTGTTTAGTATAAATTTAAATTTAAAATTTAAACCCTCATAAAAATACTTATTTTATAAAAGAAATAATTGACTAGTGGTCATGCATGTAGGATATAGAGAGAGTAAAAGTGATTAAATGAGAGGATTATTCAGGGGGGATAAATAAGAAAGGTTTTTTATTGTGAAATAAGAACAAAAATAGTGAATAAGAAGAAGAGAAAGAGTATACATTTTGTTTTTTATGATCATCACATTAGTGTATATGTTGAGGGGAAGATAATAAGGTTCACACCTATTATATACAATGAAGAATTGTGGGAGCACTATAAAATTGTTGAGATATAATCATGATAGAGGACGAGATATAATACCTACCTCATTCTAATAGAATACAATATCAAAATTTTTCAAGATAATTTTTGGGAGGCAACATTATTGATTATCTTGTATCATTAGTAAAGAATATATCCTACTTGACTATATCCACCAAAATAATTCTAGTGGACCATATGGTCTCTGGTGAATTTAGATCATTCCAAGTATTAGATACTCATTTTGATTATTGAACCTTGTTCATTAAGTGCAATTTTTTGTTTTATTTCCTTGGCGTGCATGAGTTCATCATTGAGACATGCCTATATAACAAGTGACATGGGGTAATTTCATATGAAATTATTAAAAATAAAAATATAACATTGTTTACTAATTCACCCACCCTCAGTGAACTGACACCGTTTATGGGACCATATCATGCGGTATCAATGCATTCAGAGTTTTCCTATAAAGATCTAGAAATTTTAGGTTTGTGAATGTTATGAGTGTAATGAAAATCGGACAGGTACATGCTCAATGATTATTTTTTGTTACATCTATTGGAAAATACATAATAAAATATCAATAAATCATCATTTATAATGAATATAACCAAATAAACTTAATAAAAGGACTCCTAAATCTTTGTGAGGGGATTAGTTCAATTAATTTAAAACCCCAAATTTATTTATCTTATAATTCATTCTAAAATAAATATATTAATAAATATATTCACTGTTTGAGTCGTACCATTGTTACAATGAAGGTCCAAAACAAGAATCACATTAGTGGTATCAAAATAGGATCCAAAAATCTCATAACATCACAGATGGAACCCAAGGTGTTGTAGAGGAGTTACCTATTTCATTGTTATCCATTGATCACAATAAGTATTCCTTCAGTCTTAAATTATTATTTTCCTTATTCTATTAATATTGAAATGGAGGATGATGATTGGTTCTCATTTTTAGAGTGTTCTTTAGTGATTTATCTTCATTCCTAAGATCATTTTCTTGAGAGAAAATATTTTTTTACAGCAAATCACATATCCTTGGAAATAATATTACGTGATAATATAGATTTATGGTTAAATATTTTATAATTACAAAAATCCCCAAAATAAAATATTTTATCTAATATATTCCCATTGAATAATAATAATAATAATATTATTATATTCCATGTAATTCACTATATTGAGAAATTTTGATATCATTTGTTAAATAAATAAAACATTATTTTCTCAAATGATATTAAATAAAGTTATATCATTCTTGTTATACCTAAAAGACCATAAATACTTATTGGTATTTATTAAACCCAAAATATAAAATATTTATCTAAATAAATATTATTCATCTAAAAAATAAATAAATAAATAAATATTATCCAATAAATTGAGAATAAATATATTTTTTCAAATAAATATTATATTAATTGATTTGTGAATAATTTGTTATATCTCTACATAATTAATTAAATACTTATATGAATATATTCACTAACTTATGAGAATAAAATATTCATTTATTACCTTTTAAATAATAAATAATATATAAATATATAATTTTATTCATCGGTTGTGTGAATAAATATTTATTTAATTTTCAACTCTTTCCAATTCAATTTTTATTGGGGATAAACCCACTTTAGAGTTAAATGGGAACCAAAAAAGTATCCATGAGCCAAATGATAAACCACAACCAAGTCAAAGAACCGAACAAGTACAAAATGCTAAAATTTGAAATCAAAAGAAAATATGGGAAAATATTAAAAAAGTGCTCGCTTCATAGGAACATGTTGTGATTTACACTCATCGATCCACACCCTCAAGATAGAACCTCCACGTGACTAATTATATAATGTACCTCATCCACATGATACCCTTAAGAAAATATCCATGAACACAAAAACCTCACTTCAACATTAGTCCTCATCACTCAACATCAAAAACTACAATATTTATGGATTTGACGTCACCATTATCCACTACTAAAAAAATCACAGAAGGAAAACCCATTAGAACACTAAGTCATTGAAAACCATAAAAAATATTACGAAATGATAATAAAAAACAACATGAAGAGACACTAAATCCATTAGAGTGAACCCTAGAGTTCATCGCCTACCAATAGACAATTAAAAATGCCAAAATCATTCAAACTTCATTATCATGAAACCCATCACCATAAAAACCACCAACTCTATCCAAGACAACACTAGGAAACCAACGAAGTAACTCTAAATAAGAAAATAACCATAATCACCACCACACTGCTAAAAAACTAAAATGTAAAAGAACAATACAATATAGAATCCATCATAAAACCAAGAACAACTATATTAAAAATTTCTAGGGCATTACGAACATTAATACACAAACAAATGCGCCATCTTCATCATCAAGGACCAAAAAACACACTACTCCAATGACCAAAAAACCATGAACTATGAAAATTACATGCCAATGAGAACCCAGGGGAAGGATCGAATCTTGTATAGGATGCACCTATAAGAACTCTATAAAAATATTTGAAAAACACATACCAAATACTCCTCAAAACCACTGTGATCGATTGAACTAGGATAAAATCATAAGAGCAGTAATACATAGTAGTGTTGAAGAATATTGGGCCCTAAAAATTAAGTCTTAACCTTTTTAGGAGGCCTCCCCTTTCTTTAGAACCACAACCAATAGAATAATATACCCACAAATTCGAAAGAGATACAACTTCGACCACCAATGAGATCAATCCAAAAAGATGAAACCATCCATAGGTCGTGCTCCTGCGACACCCACATGGATCGATTATAAAATCCTAAACCATGATGGAGAAATATGTGCACCAAAATAGATGAGGTTAGAAATGTGGTATTCTGATAGTTAGAGAATAAGAATAGATGAAAAGTAATTCTACCAAAATATATGATTGTAAAATTACAAAAATTGAGCTGAACACCACTGGAGTGGGGGGGGGGGGGACCGGGAGATATTAAAAATAATTTGAGAGATAATATGATATGATAGAAGATGGGACAAGAAAGAATGAGATAACAGGGATAGTATGGAAGTGAGAGATGATACCAAAGATGTAATTATTTGGACCCCCAATAAAATGCTGCTGAATCAAATCCCTATCCCAATAGAAGGAAGAAGATGATATTGATCAGAGTCTTATTTAATATTCCGCTCACATAAATATTCTATCTTGTATATAACTAGTTAAGAAAGAATTGTGAATGAAAAATTCTCAATAATTATTATTCTACTAGTGTGTGAATAATATTTATTCCTAATATTAAATTTAAATATAATTTAATATGAAACTTATTGAAGCACATAGTGTGTGACCCTATAGGCCTCTTTCTCAATGGAATTAGGTGAGACTAATTAAAGTCCGAGATCAAAATTTAGAAACACACCAAGGAAACCATAGAGAAATACCTAACGATCATTATGAAAATGACCTCATACAAACTCTTGAAACGTAATATCATACCTTAATCTTGATATCTCAAAAAGAAATTTTCATAATTATGTAAAAAACTGTTTGATTGAATTATATTTTTTGATTACCTAAATTGTACTCATAAATTAACAACTATGACCATAGATTTAATATGATAGTTATATTTCAATCCAAAGGCCTGATTTATAAACTTCCATTAAAAAATAAATGAAACATGTTTTATTGAATTATTCATTAATGATATATCACTTATAACACATCCAAGACATCCTACATCACTGCAAACATATGTCATCATAGTTTTTTTTCAATTTATCAAATTATGGGAATCATGATATAAATTAATAATAATCTCAAGTCAAAGGTCCAATAAAAATGTTTGTAGATTGGAATATCCAATGACACATATAAATGTGAAATTCCTATTGGCAGATCAATGCTCATAGCCTCCCACCCTAAAGATTACCAAGTGATAACTTCCAGAGAAGAAGGCTCTTCCTCTTATGAGCATCGAGAACTAGATTGTGAAAAATCAATTTTTTCCCATCATATGATGTTATCTATACTAGAAGAATATGTTCAAAAATATCATCATAACAATTCAAGGTTTTAATCATATCAAAGAACTACTGGGAACTTTTTATGTGAAATATGATCGAAGAAAATTATCATATTATTTTTATGAAGAAGAAAAATAATATTGCGATAATATATTCATTAATATAGGAATCAAAGGTAGAAATTCAGTTGTTTCTTGGAACCTATTACAATAGACTCCCACTTTTACTAGAGAAAAATTCAAATAACTTTTAGTCAGCAACCTATAAAATGATATTCATGTTTTTATTGAGATAATATTTTAGTCAATGTGTCCACAAAATTTTTTTTCTATTGAAAATCTGCCCACAGTAGACTCACATCATTTATATAATCCCTATAATAGTGATACTTATAAAGAATATTATTTATCTATTGATGTGGCCCTGTCTCCTTGGTGACAACTATCACCATAGAATTATAAAAATACAATATAATAAGATCTTTTTTTTCTAGTTACAAAATCAACATTCTAGATAAAGTTACATATCCAAAATACTTCTTTAGATAAAATATAAGAGTCAATATACTCAGAATCAATAAAATAATTAGTGACCATGGGCCATTTTGAACACTTCCATCTAAAAAATCCTCTATTAAAACAAAATATATATCATAAAATTAATTTTATATCATTTTAATATGTCTCAAAACTAGAATCTATATATCCTATGATGAAAAGTTTCCCATATTTTATATAAAGTTAGAACATATTCTTAGTATTCTCTAAGTACTTTAGGATAGTCTTTACAATCATTCAATGGATTTATCTCCAGTTTTTTTAAAATATACCAACCATACTAAAGGTACATGAAACATAAATCCTGGTAAATAGCATTGTGTACATGATAGATCCTATCACATACACATAAGGGATTATACTCATCCCTTCACTCCTCTCTCGTGTCTAAGGAATTTTTTTAGAAGGATATTTGCTATGTGAAATTAGATACAATCCATTAATGAGATATTTCATATTGAATATCTTCAATATATTATCAATATATGTACCCTAAATTTTTCCAAACCACCTCTTAGATATATCACGATAGATATTGGTCCCAAAAATGTTGGACGATTAACCTGATTCTTTCAGGGAGAATAATTTTTTCCCACATATTAACATAATGTTATCATGATATCTTGTTTACAATAAATAATATATCATCAAAATATACTACTAGGAAAAAATAAACTCCCACTAAATGTCACATATAGACAATTCCTTGATTCATTCTTTATAATACCAAATTACCTTATGAATTCATGAAAAAAATGTTCCATGATCATGATTATTTCTTTAATCCATAAATGGATCTCTATAACTTTAATACCTTACCAGAATTTATAAGATTAAAAACCCCCTCTAGTTATGACACATAGACATATTCCACAAAGTTTCTATTAAGGAAATATGTTTTTAAATCCATTTTATAAATCTCATAATCAGGGTATATTACACTAGAAAGTATAATTCTAATGGATTTCAGTATGGAGACTGGTGAAAGTGTTTTTTCATAGTCTATTCCATGACATCGTTTAAACTCTTTAGAAACCAATCATGCTCTATATGTACTTACTTTTATATCCATGTATATTTCTTTCTTCAATACCAATTTGAACCCAATATGATTTACATCAATTGGAGGATTCACTAAAACTCATATTTGGTTTTGATACATGGAATCAGTTTTTGAATTCACATATTCTTTTCACCTTGAAACATATACATTGCTTACTAATTCTTTATAAGTGAGAGGTTCATTATTATAAACTAATAATGTGTTATCTTTCTTGCTGACTATAATAACATATCTATTGTTTTCTAACCTCTATGGTGCTTCTATACAGTAGTAGTGTCTTTATAAGAACTTCTTCCCTTAGAATTTGTGGAACATTTTCCTATGAAAACTCATATATATCATGAGCCTCAAATTCATTGAAGTATATGATGATCCCATTATCACTTTTAGAGATGTTCTCCTTCTCATAGAACACGGTGTTTCTTCCCACTATAACCTTTTTTTCATAGGGTTCTTATAGATTATATCCACTTATTTCATTGGGTTATCCTAAAATGATACACTTTGTTCCTTGGGGTGGAAGATTATTGTTGGAATTATCCTCAACAAATTCTTTCCATCCCCACACAAGATTTTTTTTAATTTTTTTCATCACACACCATAAATCATATGTGATTTTTATTTACTCTTTTTTTTGGAAATTGGTTTTGAATATATTCCACATTCTTTAATGTGTATCCCTAAAAGGATAATGGAATAATTGCATGACTCATCATAAATTTCACTATTTCCAAAAAAGGTACGGTTAGTTCATTTATCTAAACCATTACATTGTGGTGTATAAGGAGTGAGTTTGGAAAATATCTCAAACTCAGTCAGATTATCTATAAATAGTTTATTAAGATACTCTATTCCCTGTTCTAAATGGAGTTTCTTTGAATTATCACCACAATTTGTTTACTTAATTTCTGTATTGCTTAAAATTTTCAAATTAACCATACTGATACCTCATTATGTTTACATATCCATATCTAATAAATTTTTCATAAAAAGTTAAGAATCGAGAATACCCAACCCTTACTTCTACCGAAAAAGATCCACACACGTCTTTGTGATCTAATTTTAGAAACTTTGTAACCATTTCACCCTTTACATTGAATGAATAATTTATAATTTTACCTTATAAACAAATATTCCATACATATAATGATTTTAGTTCAAGAGAACCTAAATTTCATCATTGATATATCATTTTCAAATGCTTCTCATTTACATGAAAAAGTAAACAATTCCACAATTATATGTGATATAAGTTTTGAGAACTTGATTCATTATCTATTTTCAACACTTGATTTTCATATTCTAGTGCATAAAGACCATTTTCAAATGTTCTTTACCATAAAATTTTCTATCTTTATAAAATTATTTTCTCTTATTCACAAACATGAAAAGAAAGACTTCAATATTATGATTGAACATAGATATATTGTTTTTGGTTACACTTGGAACATAATAAAAATTACTCAGAACTAAAATTAGTCCATTTAGAAATGTGAGATGGAAATAACCAATAATTAGTGAAACTATTATAGCTCTGATGACTGCTCAAAAATCTAGCTCACCATGGTTAACCATTATAAATTTACTTGGTTACTATATTTGAATGAAATTTTTAAAACCAAAAGTTATATCTAAAACTAAATTTTTAGAAATGGAAAGATTGAAGTTGATAACAAATTCACATTAATCATACCCTTTCTTCTTCACTGGGGTGTAGTTCTTATTCTAATGGACCTTTTTTCTATGTGAAAATCAGATGTCTTCTTTCTCCATTGATTTTCCCTTAATCTTATTATTCTTGAAAGGGTGGTGTGAAGAAGCTTTAGACTTGGTTTCAATCTTAGAGGTGTTCTGCTTGACTATTCTATTAAACACTATAAGGGTATATGAATTTTCAAATTTATATCCTTATCTTCTTAGTAAATTAGATTCATGATATATTGGAGAGACTTATTTATATTTTTTATAATAAAATTCATAATAAATCATCATAATCTATGAGGAAGTGTGGTGATAATGAGAACTATTCACTATTCCTAAGGTAGTTTGAAACCCATAAAATCCTTATTCTAAATATAGGTAATTATTTTGAATATACAAGGACTGACTAGTGCCCATTCTCCATGATTTCACTTAAAGTGTGACTTAGAGATCCCATAACTCTCATATATTTCTCCCTCCTAATAAGGATCACTGAAATGTAAAAATATATTATATGTAATTATGTCTTTTTTTAGCTTCTATAGATCACTATAAATGGGTGATATCATGATACAATGGATATAAAATTCATCATTTACACGTTTCTACAAGAAATAATTCTATTCCTCAATTTCCTCCTTCGTATTCCTGATAGGAATTGGGAATTTGAACACATAAAGCTTTTGTTCTTTGTGCAGTATTATGTTTAATGACCTATAGGATTCTTGGATGTTTTCACCAGTCATAAGATTATCTTTCTATAATATAAATTGTAGCTAAAATGTTATGTTCAATGAGATTTCCATTTTTTACAATAAAATAAAACAATATTTTAGTACTTTATCTTGATTTCCAAGTGTGTTGTAATGAATTTTATTTTACTAGTCACCTACCATTTTATCAAATCCTAATATCCATCACAATTTTATCTAGAATATACTATTTTATGGATATTCAAATGGAAAGGATCCATATTTAATCTCTTATAATCTATACAAGGGTTTGGTAAAAAAACTGAAGGTATTTAGGTATGCGGTCTTTTCAACATCATTTACTCATAGTTACATGATCTATTGTGTTGGCTCTCCAATCTCAAAATCCTGACTATACATGCTTCCAACAAACATCATGTTTAGAAAGGGATACTCCTACTTATTATAACTTGGTTTATTCAACCCAAAACATTGATTAGAACTCCCTAATTAATGAAATCATACTAACAAGGTATAGAATAATATTTCTATCTATGTCTACATTCTAATTTTAAGTAATGGAAGGAGATTCTAACTAAATATTTCCTTGAATAATTTTATTCAATTATTCATAAATATTTATTTTATTTTTTCCTTTACATGACATGTTAATATTATTTTGATTTTATATAATTGATTAATCATTTCCTGATACTATTATTTATGCTCAAACATTTTCTTTTTATTTTATATTAGCTTGATTATCATCTTATTTACTTTATATAACTGTGTTTAACCATCAAATAAACATGAGTCTCATAAAAAAATAGATATCCATGCATTATAAATAATCAATTAAATTTAGTTACCTGGTCATCAAATTTCTATTGGTTGGTTTATTGAGTACATTATAACCCAACCCATGACCCTAGGGCAAAATATCCCTAAGATAATGCCTTGGATAAATTTGCATCATTCCACCATTGACCTATGTATTTACTTATAATGTTTTACCCAATCATAATTCTGGAATCGCATCTTCTCACTAGATTTCAAATTTTTTACATGTGCTTACTCACTTAAAGGAGATGGGAAATGGGTTATCGGTGTATATAAAATAATCCTTGGACACATAGGCCAATATATAATAATGGTTTTAGAGATAATTCAAAGATCATCATATTTAATTTAATAAAACATTATCACATAATAAACCCCATGTAGTAATATTAAATTAATTTAAAACTCAACACATACATAGGCCAGTCAATCTCATGACCAGTCATATATATGCATCGAGTATGCATTCATACTGGCTAGAATTAATTTCAAATAAATCTTCATTACGATAAATTTATTGCAAAGACCCGGAATTTCCATGTAATTTTTTTTAAATATATGACAATTTTCCGAGTCCGCAAAAATTGACAGCGTGTGATTCTGGGGCCCAGAGTGCCCAAAATGAATTCTTGAACTTTATTTATGGTAAGTTCAGTAAACGTGCGAGTGGGTTTTTCTAACTTTTGAACTGGTGTTCGAAATTGAAATCTGAGGGCACCATTGAACTCACAACGACGATTTTCGCTTAAGGATACCTTCACCTTGACCGCAGTAGGTCGAGGGTGGAAGTTATATTTTTCACATATTTGTGAAAGAATAATATAAAAATAAAATTTTGTAACTTTTTTTTTATTCCATGTGGATGTTGAGAAGTGGGGACCACCAAACCTAAACCTCCCATGAGAGGTTATGATGGTGGGGACCACCCGAACTAACCTCCCATTAGAGGTTATGGTGGTGGGGACCACCCGAGGCTTAAACCTCTTGAACTCCCCTTTTAAATAGGGAGAAACCACTCAAATCCATATCTAAGGTGTAGGAGCATCTTGAGACTCCTCCACATTATTTTTGCCAATGCCATATTTAAATTAAGCCAGTTAATTTTGTACTAACTTGAAATGTTCCCACATAATTTAATTTGAAAACCTTAAATTATTAAGTTGGGAATTTTCATTTTGGTGGGATTGAGGGAAAGGAATTGAAAATGGGAGAGCTCTTGGATAAAAGATCTATAATGAAGAACGCCAACGAAGAATGCCGACTACGACTCCTTCTTCTTCCATGTGACATTAGTTGATGAAGAACATCTTCAGAATGAATGAATCGACGATCAAGGAAACACCAACATCCATATTTTCCCAACAACATCGTCTCCTTTCCAGATGACAATCTTTAACGAATAAAATAAATGAGGTAGGGGTTTTATTTGTATATTAATAATTTTCCCATGTCCCTCCCTTGAATTCTTTTTCGGGATAGGGAATAAATTGTTGTGGGAGGTTGTAAAGCTTGGCATTCTTCTTCAAGTTCTTATTGAGCCATATGCTACCACCCTAACGTGGAGGGTATGTGTAGGTTTCGGGCACATCAGAAGTGCGTTGGAGGGAGTCCCAAACTTTTATTTTAGCGTAAAACAATGTTCAAACCGAGATCCGTCATGATATAAAATACCAGATCTTCAAAATAGAACGAATAATGAAAAACAAAAGATGAAGTCCTAGAACCGTAGAGATAGAATCATCATATATTGTTTATAATTAATTTAATTAATTCACAAGAATTACCTTGGTAGAATTATTACTTCATTGATGTCTCCGGTCACGATCCGATGTGATTAGTCGTTGTATCGTAAAATCAAAGTGTAGGATTCCTCTAGCAGTGATCTACAAGTGCTCCACGTATCTATGGATTTCACCGAAGGGATATCCGGGAGTTAGCATGGAAGAACCTTCGCTTGTGATGTCCGCCTTTTATCACCTTGATCCGATGGAGGAGGATCTCTCTCGGTCTTGAGAGTGTTCTTGGAGAAAATAGTTCTTTCAGCCTTGAAAGAATTCTCCAGAATTATTGTGCACAATGATTGGGGAAACGTGTTGGGGTTGTGAGGATATTTATAATCGGGTTTGAGGTTATAGAGTTATGACAATAAATAAACATGTTACACATTTTCTTTATTTCATTAACTCTTATTGATCACCCCCATGTTGAATTATTAATTCCTTGACATGCACCCATGCTGATTATAATAAATATCATTTAATAAAACAATATTACATCCTCAAAATCCGGACTTGAAAAACTACATAGCGTGTAATCATTAATATACGGCTTGTACTCATTTTCAATAATACTGCACGGTGTGTATATTTTATATACACGATGTGTACTTTTATTTTCCATTTTCCTTTATTTTCTCCACCAAATTTATTAGTCCTTGAGTAATGGATATTTATTTGTTAAATAAATGTCATTGCATTACTCGCTAATAAATATATATTATTTCTCCCACAATATATTCTCTTGAATAACTAGTGTCAAAATAAATGCAATCAGGCATCCTTAAATAATTATTAAACCACAGTCGGGAATAATATTTATTTAACTTGTTAAATTAAGATTTAACTGAGATACATAGACACACTTAGTGTGTGACCCTCTAGGCACTTTTCTCAGTGGCATTAGGCAGAGCCTGCCTAAAGTCTAAGGTTAGTGTCTAGAAACACGCCAAAGGACCCATTGAGAAAGAGGCTAACGCCGCAATGATGTGTCACCTTCTATGAATGTTTACTGTGTAATATAATCCCTTTGTCAGGATATATCGAACCAAGAAGGTTGCATGCTTGTGTCATCAACCCATTTTCTCAATTATTCATTCTTTGACTTTCCATAATTGAACTTTCCCATACCTTACCATGGCCATGGATTTATTTAGGCTATATCAATTCCATCCAAGGGATTGAGATATCTAATTCCATTATGGAACAGAAGGGACAAATCCATTCTCACATTATCTATTAATGCATTATTACTCATGACGCACCCAACGTATCCTACCTCACTGCGAACAGTGTCTCGTCGCAGTTTTCGTCAATATATCTAAGTGAATGAGTTATAATACCCATTAATAAAAATCTTAAAGTCTAAGGACCAATACAGACATCTGTAGATAGGAACATCAAATGACACTATGAAATGTGGATTTCCTACTGGAGGGTCTCGTTCTAATAATATCCTCTTGGATATTACCAAGGGCGCACACCATGAGAAGGTGCTTTAAAGTTTTATGAGTCCTCACCCCTAATAAACTGTATTATTTATGTCCCTCAAATAACATCATCTGGCCACAAAACATATATTCAAGAACAACGTTATGGAACTTCCGGGTTCTCATCATAGAAAGGGTCCGCTATGACCCTTTAATGCAACTACTGTCCTTAGGACATTATCACATGCATTGTCACGCAGAAGAACAATCAAGATGTGATAAGGTATTTATTAATGAATAAAGTAAAAAGTAGTTGGTTCTAGGCCACCAACTCAAACAGACTCTCACTTGGACTAGAGCCAACTACTAACAACCTTTAACCCGCTAGCTCTAACATGATATTCATGCTTCTGCTGAGATAGGCCTTTAGTCATGGGGTCTCCCACGTTCTATTCCATGGACACTCTACTCACTATAAATTCACCCCTCTGATAGAAATCCCTCAAGAGGTGATACTTACAGAGTATTTGCTTTGTCCATTGATGTGACCTTGGTTCTTTTTCCAGAGCCACCGCTGCAGCATTATCACAATACAATGTGGTATGGTCTTTACTGCTAGACACCACATCAATATCCTAGAACAAGTTCTGAATCCAGATGTCTTCCTTGGCTACATCATAATCCTCTATATATTCAGACTCTGCTATAGAATTGGCAACAACAGGCTGCTTTGAACTCTTCCTGCTCAGAGCTCCTCCATTGAGACAGAAACCTTATCCAGATTGTGACTTCAGATCGTTCTGATCTTTCTGAAAACCAGCATCAGCATAACCTATGATGACAAGCTCCTCGTATCCTCCATACACCAAGAACATATCCTTAGTTCTTCTCTGAGACTTAAGGATATTCTTAACAGAAGTCCAATGCTGTTCTCCTGGATCTGCTTGATATCTTCCTACCATGCTTTGTGCATAGGCAACATCAAGCCTGGTATTTAACATGGCATACATGATGGATTCTATAGCCTAAGCATATGAGATCTTACTCATTCTATCTTTCTCCTGTTGTGTCTATGGACACATTTTCTTAGAAAGATGTTGGACATGATACATTGGAACTAATACCCTCTTGGATTGTTCCATACATAATCTCTTTAGTATCTGGTCAATGTATGTACCATGACGTAGTCCAAGCAGCCTTTTGGATCTATCAAGAATGATCTTGATCCCTAGAATGTAGGCTGTTTCACCCAAGTCCTTCATGGAGAAACACTTGTTCAACCAGTCCTTAACTGACTGTAAGACTGGTTCATCGTTTCCAATAAGCAATATGTCATCAACATATACTACTAGGATAACGATCTCATTCCCATTAATCCGCTTATACAAACATGTCTCACATTCGTTCTTAATGAACCCAATTTTTTGTATGGATTCATCAAATCGAATGATCCATGACTAAGATGCTTTCTTTAATCCATAAATGGATTTCTGCAACTTGCAAAGCCGTTTGGCTTCACCTGGTGTCACAAAACCTTCTAGTTGTGTCATATAGACATCTTCCTGAAGGTTCCCGTTAAGGAATTCGGTTTTGACATCCATTTTCCCAATCTCAAATTCATGGTAAGCTGCAATGGAAAGTATGATTTATATGGACATAAACATGGAAACTGGATAGAAGGTTTCATCATAATCAATTCCTTGACACTGTCTGAATCCTTTAGCTACTAGCCTATCTTTATAGGTGCTAACATGACCTTCCATGTCCAGTTTTCTATTGAATACCCATCTGCATCCAATATTTTTTACATCAACCAGATCATCAACCAGAACCCAGACTTGGTTCTAATACATAGAATCCATCTCAAAATTCATAGCTTCTAGCCATCTTGCAGCTTCTAGGCTTGCTACTGCTTCCTTGTAGAAGAGAGAGGTTCATTATTTCCTAAAAATAATGATTCACCATCCCCGGTGACTAGGAAACCAAATCTCTCTGGTCCCCATACCTCTCTTGAGCTCCTACGTAACACTTTTATTTCTAGAACCTCTTCCACGAGGACTTGTGGAACTTGTTCCTGTACCAACTCCTGATTATCTTGAGCAACAACTTCGTCTAAGTCAATCTTTCTCCCACTATCCTTTCTGAGGATGTGCTCCCTCTCGAGAAAGAAAGCTTGTCTGGAAACATTCACTTTCTTGTTTGAAGGGTTATATAGGTAATATCCTTTTGTTTCCTTGGGATATCCTATAAAGATACACTTCATGACCCAGGGTGCAAGTTTGTTTCCTGAGAATGCCTTAACAAATTCCTCGCATCACCATACACATGTGTGCGACAAAATGGGTTTCTTTCCATTCCATAACTCGGATGGAATCCCATTTTCCGCCTTAGTTGGTACTCAGTTTAATGTGTATGCTGAAGTTTGTAATACATATCTCCAAAAGGATAATGGAAGATCTACATGACTCATCATCGACCTCACCATGTCCAACAAGGTACGGTTCCTCCTTTCACTAACACCATTCCATTGTGGTGTATAAGGAGGAGTGAGTTGAGATAGAATGCCACACTCCCGTAGAAGATCAATGAACTATTTGTTCATTTATTCTCCACCTTGATCTGATTGAAGTTTCTTTATCTTCTTACCAAGCTGATTCTCTACTTCATTCATGAATTCCTTAAATTTCTCAAAGGACTCATATTTATACCTCATTAATTAGACATAGCCATATCTACTTAAATCATAATTAAAAGTAATGAACTAAGAATATCCAACTCTAGATTCTACTGGAAATGGTCCACATACATCCATGTGAACCAATCCTAGAAGCTCTATGGACCTTTCACCATGTCCTCTAAAAGGCGGATTGGTCATTCTACCTTGTAAACAAGCATGAAATCTATAAAGTGGTTTTATCTCAGTAGAGTCTAAATATCCATCTTGGTAGATCTTTTTCAAGCGCTTCTTGTTTTCATGACCGAGACGGTGATTCCATAACTGGGTGATCTATTAGTCATGTGAGTTTGTTTCGTTATTTATTGCCAACACTTGGTTTTCATAATTTAATACATACAAACCATAATTTAAATGTTCCATACCATAACATATGTTGTTCTTATAAAAGAGACAACCCTTATTTCCAAAATTGAAAATAAATCCATCTATATCCAAACAAGATACATAAATTATGTTCTTGGTAACACTAGGCACATAATAACAGTTATGCAAAACCAAAATCATACCAGTCAGCAATGAGAGGTGGTAATCACTAATGGCCAACGCAGCTAGCATTGTGTCATTGGCAGCTCAAAGATCCACCTCTCCTCTAACAATCTTTCCAAATATACTTTGTTCCTGCATTTGAATATAGATGTGATCCCCACAAGCTTTATCTAATACCCAATGTGTAGAAATAGAAAGATTACACTCGATAATGAACTCACCTTTATCATCCCCATGCTTCTAGGTGCAGTTCCTCTTCCAGTGGCCTTGCTTGCCACATGCAAAACACACCGCCTCCCATTCCTTGCCCTGCCTCTAGATCTTCCCCATCTTGGATGGATGACGCTCTGGGGATTCAGAATGTTTATAAGTCTTTGGCCCCTTTTCCTTGTCATTCCTTTTCTTATTCACCATAGGGACTATGGGTTTTTCATGCCCCATGTCCATATCTACCAAGAGAATTAAGGTCAGAAGTTTCAATAGAATCTTCTCATTATTGATCATGTTGTAGTTGACAATAAATCTTGATAAGGCCTTGGGTAGTGATGATAGGATGTGATCTATATGCAACTCATTCGGGAACATAATCCCTAATATATCTAAGCATTCAATGAAGCCAATGAGATTGAATACATGAGGCCCAACTAGCCTAGAATCTCCAAGATTAGTTGTAAACAAAGCATTGGAGATCTCATATCTCTCCTATATCGCCTTCTCTTGGTAGAGATCCTTAAGTTGAGAAATCATGCGATACATGTCCACGTTTTAATATTGCTTCAAGAGCTCATTAGTAATGGATGATAGCATGAAACACTGGACATCTGTTGCATCATCCATGTGTTTCATGTAGAGAGATAGTTCCTCATCACTGGCCTCCTTTCTTGGCGCAACTGAAATAGGCTCTTCCAGCACATACAATTTCCTTTTGTGGAGAAGGATGATGCGTAAACGCCTCTGCCACTCTTGGAAATTGGTGCCAGTGAGAAGGTTTTCCTTCCTGAGTACGGTTCATGATGATATGTTTGAAGTCATTTTTCTTTCCGTTTCTAAAAACTAAGATGATCAAAGGGTTAGTAATTTATCATAAAATTGAGACAAATAAATAAATTAATACTTATTAGTCTCCCACTATTTTATCGAAATCCAACAGCCCTCACCATTGACTTTAAAATATTCTGTTGCCTGAATACTCTAGTGGAAAGGATACATATTTCCCTTTTCATTACCCCCAACTAGGGTTGGTCAAGGAACTTCAAGTGTTTTAGGTAGGCATTCCAAATACCAACTGCATTAAATCGCAGCTCCTTATTCCACTGAGTGGACTCGCCAATCCTGAAATCCTTTTATTTTGGATTTCCTCAAACTTTTCCTCTTGATCACACCAAGTCCTACTGTAGTAGTCAAACCTTGATGTGAACCAAGTCAAGTCAACCCAAAACCTTGAATTAGAATTCCCCAATAATTGAAAGCATCCCAACTAGGGTTTGTCAAGCACTTTGAACTATAGTTCTATTCTAACCATGATTGAGGAAGGCTATACCGACTTACTATTTCTTTGAGGGATTTTATCCTTATACGTAAATTTCCAATTTATTACCTTTTATTACATGCTTGTTAATATTAATTGGGATATCCTTAAGTGATTAACCATGTCTAAGATAATATTTGCGTATAAGACGGTTTTATTTTTGTTCCATCTCGCATGCTCGTTTAATTCATTAATTGTGTGATCGTGACAACACACCCACAATAAAAAAACATGCAACTGATAGAAATTAAATAAATGGTATGATCATGAGATTTTTCTACTGGTTAGTTTATCTAGCAGTTGATAAACTAATCCAAGACCTAGAGGAGAAACATCTTGAACCTTTTGGGTTCGTGTTTAAAGCTTTCCACCTTTCCACCTTTGTATCTCCTTGGATTGGTTTCACCTTTTCTTCTGTCTTGAGCTGCCTCCATTAGCTTAGAATCTCCAACCATTATATATGCATTTATCTCACACACAGGTGAAGGGTAAAAAGAGGTTTTTACATAAAATAATCTTTGGGTGTGCATGCCCTACATATTATTGAGGAGAAGGCTCACATGCCAACAAATTAAATTTAAATAAATTAAAGATACCATTCACAATCAAAGGTCTTGGTCTAACTCATGATCATCCATACATGCAACGATATTTACGCATAAATAAAACTAGTATTCAATTCTTTAATCATTCTTGTTTAAGATAAATCACGCTCGAATTAATTAATTATATTTAATTAATCAATCCGTTTATCTTAAACCCTTTTCTTAATTTCCTTGATATTCTCATCCATCGTAATTTTAAACAAATAAATTCATTTAAAATTATCTTTGTATGTAACTTGTACCTTGGAGGCAACCCAGTGAATTCCAGTTCATTACGGATATGTTAAATTAAACACATACATATAAAACACCTATCATGTGTTGTGCCTCAGCTTTACTCCTTCACCATTTTGTACGTCTAAAGGGTTTGTATAATATAATAATAAATTTTAATAAATCTGCGTAATTTGGGTGAGTACACGACGTGTAGATCTAACTACACGGTGTGTACTTTTCTTCACCATCCATCCAAAGTACACGCCTGGTGACATGGTGTGTTAATGTACTTCAGAAATTTTTGGAGTACATTGCGAGTTCAGTGGGACATACTCCATGTAGTTTTTTCATTACACAGTCTCCAACCGAGCAAGCTGTGTACGGGGTAAACGGTCCAACCCTAACCTGAAGGTATTACACATCATGTTCGGTTGGACCAAACGACATGTAATCTAGAAACCCTGTGCCACCTGTTCCTGGTCAACACACGGTGTCATAAATGAATTAGATAGGATCAATACACGACATAATTTGGTAGACCAGTCCGATGCATGAACCTAGACTACACGGTGTGTACTTCCCAATACACATCGTGTATTCTCGTGTTGTACGACCAGGATCGTTTGGATCCTCCGGATGAGATCCTCTATTTTATTTTAATCAGAAATTAAAAGAAAAAGTCGTTTCTGTCTGGTGAACGAGAATCAATAGAGGAGGAACAGATCTCAAGATTCAAATTTAAAGAAAGACTAACTTGAATTGAAATAACTAAATTATTAAATGTGTAAATCACCAATGAAAAACTAAATAATTATAATCAATGGTATGAACACTCTGATACCAATTGTAGGATCCAGGTGTAGTGGAAGCATGTTGGAGGGAGTTCCCAGCTTTGATTTTAACGCTAAACAACGTTCAAACCGAGATCCGTCACGATATAAAACGCCGGATCTTCAGAATAGAACGAAGAATGAAAAACAAAAGAGGGATTCCCAGAACCATAGAGATAGGATCATCAAATGTTTGTTATAATTAATTTAATTAATTCACAAGAATTACCATGGTGTAATTCTTACTTCGTTGATGTCTCCGGTCACGATCCGATGTGATCAGTCGTTGTGTTGTAGAATCCAAGTGTAGAATTCCTCAAGCGGTGATCCACACGTGCTACATGTATCTCTGGAAGTCACTGATGAGATATTCGGGTACTATCACCGAAAAACCTTCACTTGCGATGTCCGCCTTCGATCGCCATGATCCGATGGAGGAGGATCTCTCTCGGTCTTGAGAGTGTTCTTGGAGAAAGTAGTTCTTTCAGCCTTGAAATAATTTTCTAGAATTGTTGTGCACAACGATTGGGAAAATGTGTTGGGGTTGTGAGGATATTTATAATTGGGCTTGAGGTTATAGAGTTATGATAATAAATAAACGCATTACGCATTTTATTTATTTCATTAACTCTTATTGAAATCCCCCATGTCGAATTATTAATTCCTTGACATCCGCCCACGCTGATTATAATAAATATCATTTAATAAAACAATATTACATCATCAAAATCCCTTTTGAAAAAACTACACGGCTTGTAATCATTAATACACGGCATGTACACGTTTCTCATAAATCTACATGGTGTGTATATTTAATATACACGACATGTGCTTTTATTTTCTATTTTAATTTATTTCCTCCACCACATTTATTAGTCCTTGAGTAATGGCTATTTATTTGTTAAATAAATGTAACTACATTACTCACTAATAAATATACATTTTGTCACCCACAATATATTCTCTCGAATAACTAGTATCGAAATAAATGCAATCAGGTATCCTTAAATAATTATTAAACCACATTCGTGAATAATATTTATTTAACTTGTTATATTAATATTTAACTGAGGTACATGGACACACTTAGTGTGTGACCCTCTAGGCCACTTTCTCAGTGGCATTAGGCGGAGCCTGCCTAATGTCCAAGCTTAACATCTAGAAACACGCCAAGGAACCCCTAGAGAAATAATTTAATGCTACAATGACGTGTCACCTCCTATGAACATTTACCGTGTAATATAATCCCTTTATCATGATATCTCGAATCAAGCTGGTTTCATGATAGTTTCAACAAACCATGTGCTCGATTATTATTTCTTTGAATTTCCGGAATTGAACTCGCCCATACCTTACCATGGACATGGATTTATTTAGGCTATATAAATTCCAACAAAGGGCCTGAGATATATACTTACATTATGGAACATAAGGGACAAATCCTTTCTCACGTTAACTATTAATTCAGTATTACTCGTGATGCACCCAACGTGTCCTACCTCGATGCGAACAGTGTGTCATCACAATTTTCGTCAATAAATCTAAGTGCGTGAGTTGTAATACCCATTAATAATAATATTAAAGTCTAAGGACCAATACACATGTCTGCAGATAGGAACATGCAATGACACTATGAAATGTGGATTTCCTACTGGCGGGTCTCATTCTCATAATATCCTCTTGGATATTACCAAGGGCACAAACCATGAGAAGGTGCCTCAAAGTTTTATGAGTCCCCACCCCTAATGTCTTGTATTATATGTGTCCATAAAATAACATCATCCGAATACAAAACATATATTAAAAAACAGTGTTATGGCACTTCTGGGTTCTTATCATAGCTAGGATTTGATTCTAGGCAACCAACCCCAACAGTATGGGCCAAACAAACATTGCCCGACCCCTCCACAAATATTGTGATGATTTGTGGTGTTGTACATGGCGAAGGCGATGGCACAATGACACCGCCTCGTGGCCACCGCCACCTTGCAACCTCCACACCCTTGCGGCACCCCCGTGGCCGATTTGTTCCTCGGCACCCACAGCCAGTGCGCCCCGCGGCTCTACCACCCGCACCCCCGCCACGCCACCCACAGCCACCGCCCTATGGGCCGAGCCACCACTACCATTTGCAAAGCTTCCGTCACTGCTCGTCGAGCCGCCACTGCCATCCACCGAGCCGCCACCGTCCCACCAAGCCACCGGAAGAGCCGCGCTGGCCGCGCCGCCCATGATCCTCCGAGCTTCCCTGTCCGTGCCGCCGACAGCCTCTCTGAGCTGCCTCAGGCTGGGCCGAACTACCACACACCCTCACGACACCCCTACGGCCAAGCCTCCATCCACGGCTGAGCCGACCCGCGACCTCCGCTGCCCCGCGGTACCCGCGGCCCTCGCAGCCCTCGCGGCCTGCCGTGCCACCCAGTGGGCCGAGCCACACCACGAGCTGAGCTTGACCCAGTGGTTCAGTCCGGGTGGACCCAAACTGGGTCAACCCAGGCAAGCTCGGGTCAGGTCAGTCTGAATGGGTCGGACCGGACCCGGACCTGATATGACCCATTTACTTTACATGGGCCATAACGTTGGCACCAGGTGTCCATTTGACGAACCGTCAACGACGCTGGAAATCTTGGAGCAAGATAGTCCCTTTGAGTACACGCCACCAGAGTTTTCGATTAATATGGGGAACAATCAGGTTGGATGGAGCATGAATCCAACCGGGCACCCGAGACAAAAAGGTTAATAACTCATAGACCGGGAGTCCAAATGATGTGTCGTTTATTGCATTGAGACCCCTATGATGTGGAATATTTGAGATGATGATTTGTGGGACTTAGTGGTAGTTAGAGTACTGACCGGTAGCTCGTAGAGAGGATCCTCCCAGAGACAAGTGAGAATAGTGCGGGAACCCAGCAGCTGGATGAGACTTGACGACTACTGACCTTTTCGACTAGGTGTGACTTGACAGGCCCAGTGGGGAGCACCTCTTTGTGATGCGGCAGACCCACAATGGTGAGTGCCTCTGGGTGACACAGAAGACCCATGGTACATGACAGGAGATGTACCTTAGCATTCCATGGTGGGGAGCGACTTTGTGTGACGTGGCAGACCCACGGTACTCGACAGGAGGAGTACCTCGGCAAGTCACGAGGGGAAGCGCCTTTGTGTGATGCGACAGACCCATGGTGGGGAGCATCTATGTGTGACATTATAGAACCATGGTACTCGATAGGAGGAGTACCTCAGTAGTCCATGGTTAGTGGGAAGCACCTTTGTGGGACACGGTTGGCCCACTATACTTGATAGGGTAGGGGATCTCCAGCAGCCGAGGTGTTCGATGATGTGACAGGGGATGTTACTTGTTACTACCCCTAGAATAAATCCTGGTGTGATATGAGTCCGTATCTATCTGTTTTCCTCATGATTGAGATAGATTACTTGATATTTTAGGTATATGTATGGGCATATACCTAAGTAGGCTTATCTTATGATTTCATACTTTGTGGTTTATCCTTGGTGGATATTTTGAGACCTTGAGGGTCTCAAGGTCCCTACTAAGTATCGTTATACTCACCCATTCATGGGCTATGCCCACGAATTTTTGTGTTGGATATAGATGATGGGCAGTGCTGACTGAGGATAAGAGTACCAGGACTAGACGGTGCTTGGACGTGGACCATACGATGTGTCGGTACGTAGAGGAGACGGGTGGATGCAGAGTGCTGAGGAGGTGATTAATACCTACCCTTCAGGTAGGAACCTCGAAGGATGATCCAGTAGTTGTCTTTTCTCTTTATTAAGTTTTTTTTATTTTAGTTGTACTCGTATCTTTACCGTTGGGCTTTTATTTCAGCCCCATTTTTACTTTCAGCACTCTTTTTTCTATACAGTTTTCTTGTGTTCGTATCTTGTTGTGTGCTTGGTTGCGTGTGCTTAGAGGTTATAAAGGTAATGCCTTCCCTGTTTTGGGGAATACGCCTTTCGATGCTAGTTGTCGGCCCCTGGCCTACGGAAGGCAGGCTTGGGGTAGTAACTTAATGGGGCCCGTGGGATGGGTTGTGACAAATTGGTATCAGAGGAGTCGGTTCTACCACATAACTTAGGAATATGATCTTTTTTTAACTGAAAAAGTGTTAAGTATAGTGAGTGTGGTTATTAGTTTAGGTAATTCAGTGTTGGTGTAGTGGACGATGTATCCATACACCAATACCTAGACTTCTGATTTCCGACTCAGTGCACAAAAACACTGATTGTGTGTGTGTTTTGAAGAGTTTTCTTTGTGATCTCTTGGGTCATCTCACCAGGTATAAAATATTAACCATGGAACACCAGTATCTTTTTAGGATTTCTCCACGCAGATAGCTAACTAGGGATCCAAGAGTAGTACGCCCTGATAGCCCACCGAGCGATGAGGCCTTGGTGTAGGGCCCTCTTCTAGTAGAGGCACCAACGAAGGCACCAACGGTACCATTACCTTTTGGGCCCTGATGCCACCAGCCCCAACAGTAGAGGGTGCACACCACTTGAGTGCGTTGCATGAGTTCTAGCACTAGAGGCCACCCAGGTTCAGGGGAGAGATGAACCCACAGACAGTTGAGGATTGGTTGGAGGATGTAGTGAGAGTCTTCTGACTAGTATAGACACCAACCGATCTCATGGTGATCCTTGCTACCAGCCTTCTACATTCAGCAGTGGGAAAATGGTGGATCTTGAATCTCTTGGTTTATGATGAGGTGAGACTTCTCTAGACAGACTTTGAGAGCCTGATTTGGTCAGAGTCTATCCCAGCGACTCTTCACATAGTGCGCATGCAGGAGTTTCTTTATCTACAGTGGGGCAGCAAGATTGTAGCTCAGTACTCAGCGAGGTTCACTAACCTCTCATGCTACTCCACGAATATGGTATGAGACCCATTATTTAGGGTTTTTACCTTATATTAGGGGCTTAGGAATGAGATCAGGGCTTCGATGATCTCACTTAGTATCCTGATGCAAGCAGGGGTGCTAGAGAGAGCCCTCATAGTAAAGAGTTTCCTTACTGAGCAGTCAACAGTAGCGAGACCCACCACCAGTTGTCACGTAGCGGAGTCTTCTACACCTATAAGTAGACAGACGTCACAAAGATCCAAGAGGACCAGACCTACAGGTGGACGACCGCATGACTCAGGATTGGTTGTGCAGGGAACCTGAGGCAGAACCAGTCAGGTAAGGATCATGCAGTGTTACTCATGCGGTGGGTAGAGTCACATGGCTCCTGACTATCAGACCCGTCATACGGATGATCAAAATATGGTCGAGGGACTTCCTAGGCAAAGATAGAGGTTTGATCGAGGTGGTCTGTAGGGAGCAGACGTACGTGGTAGAGGAGCGGGTCGTGTAGCTGGTGGTGGGCGACGATTCGGGATGTTACCGCCACCACCGCCATGAAGTCCAACACAACCACTGGGAGCATGTGGACAGGGGAGAGCTCATATACAGGAAGTTGACTCTTACGATCATGGCTCTCTAGAGAGGATATGTGGTACGATCTTTGTCTACTCTACCCTAGCTGTAGTGCTTATAGAGCCAGGTGCCTGTCATTATTTTATTTTCACTTCCCTCATGTGGAGCTTGAAGATTCCGACAGAGCCGTTGGCTCGATCCTTATGGTTATAGAATCCTACGGGAGTAGATTCAACGATTATGCACTGGTGCCGACAGTGCGAGCTTACTCTAGGAGGTGAGAGATTCGGTTGGGATCTCTTAGTAGCAGTGTCGAGTCCTTACAACATCTTCTTTGGTATGGACTAGTTATCCACATTCCATGCTCAGATAGACTGTATTAGGCACAATGTGTGGTGTGTCCGCATCGATGGGACCGATTTTACCTTCACCGATGAGAAGGGAGCCTTTTTAGCATAGGATGGATTACCCAGAGGAGAGTGCAACCGATTACTCATCAGTTGGCTAGCCTTACCCTCAGAGATGTTGATGTGGAGAGTCCGAGCTATCCTGTAGTGGTGGAGTAGTATGCATATATTTTCCCTGATGATGTTTCAGGTCTACCTCCTCACAGAGAGGTGTAATTTTAAATTGAATTATACCCCGAGATGACATCGATATCTACACCAGTATATCAGATGTCTCATGTGGAGTTTCTTGAGCTGTAGGTACATTTGGAGGACTTGAAACATAAGGTATTCATTTATCCTAGTGTTTCTCGTTAAGTAGCCCCGATTTTGTTTTCCAAGAAGGAGGATGGGATCTTAATGATTTTTATTGACTATCAGCGCCTGAACCAAGTGACCATGAAGAATATGTACCCACTCCCAAGGATTGATGACCTCTTTGATCAGCTAAATGGTGCATGGTGGTTATATAAGATAGACATCATATCAGACTATCACCAGCTCAGAGTGTGAGATAAGGATGTGCAGAAGACGACCTTCAAATGTCAGTATGGCCATTACGAGTTATTGGTTATGCTATTCGGCATGACCAATGATCCAACAGTGTTCATGGGACTCATGAACAGGATCTTTCAGCCACACCTTGATTGCTTTGTAGTAGTCTTCATCAATGACATTCTGATTTACTCGACTACTTAGGAGGAGCATGCCTATCATTTGTAGGTAGTACTGGACACACTCCGAGAGCACCGGCTTTATGGTAATCTCTCGAAGTACCAATTAATTATTCGAGGGGTTCACTTTCTAGGACATGTCATATCAGAGGCTAGAGTTGTAGTGAATCTAGTGAATATTGAGGCGGTACATGCTTGGGAGCCACCCAGGAGTGTGATGGAGGTATGAAGATTACTGGGTTTGGCTGGATATTACTGGAGGTTTGTGATAGACTTCTCCAAAGTTGTAGCACCACTATCAGCATTAATGAAGATGGGATAAACCTTTGTTTGGTCAGAGAAATGCCAGCAGAGTTTTCAAGAGCTGAGGTAGAGGCTTACTAGTGCCACCATCTTGAGGCTTCCAGAGGAGGGCATAGGGTACATAGTTTACTTCGACGCATCAGGGATCAGACTCAGATGTGTCCTGATGTAGGAGTGAGCAGTGATCACATATGGTTCTCAATAGATGAGACAATGTGAGCAGAACTACACTACACATGACCTGGATTTAGCAGCAATGGTGTTTTCCTTGAAGATGTGGAGACATTATCTGATGGGCGAGCATTTTAATGTGTACTTTGATCACAAGGGTCTTAAGAATATCTTCTCCTAGAAGGACATGAACCTGAGGCTACAACGTTGGATTGAGTTCCTCCAGGACTATGACTTCGAGATAGTCTATACTCTTGGGAAGGGGAATGTTTTAACATATGCACTCAACAGGAGGTTTGGTATACAACTGCTAGGAGAGGCTACGAAGAAGCTAGCTTCTTTATAGATATCCTTTGTCGATAGAGATGGAGCAGCTTTTCTTCAGTCTCTTACAGTCACTCCCCCACTCTTTCAGCGAGTCGGGGAGGCACAATGTGGGGATTCTGATGGCGAGACACGACGTGCTCAGATATCTAGAGGACATGCACATGATGGATTTTATGAAGGTGGGGAGCACGTCATCCTCTTTAGGGGACATACCATGGTACCAGTGTCACTTCAGGAGGAAGTGTTGAGGGAGTTCCACACAACCCCTCTAGTGTTACATCTAGGAGTGGAAAAGTTGTACTAGGATCTCCGACAATAGCACTGGTGGCTGAGAATGAAGAAAGTATTAGCAGAGTTTGTTTCTCGGTGCCTCACTTGTCAGTAAGTGAAGGCAGAGAATCAGGTACCAGAAGGCTTGGTTCAGCCTTTAGAGGCCCCATAGTTGAAGTGGGATGGGATATCCATGGACTTCATGATAGGACTTCCACGTACATCCAGAGGTCATGATTCAATTTGGGTGATCGTCGACCGACTCACAAAGCCGGCCCACTTCCTACCGATAAGAGAGCATGGTTCAATAGAGAGCTTCTGATGCCTCTATGTGTAGGAGATTTTATTGATAAATGGAGTAACCTCGATGATTGTCTCATATTGTGATGTGCGTATTACTTCTAGGCTATGGAAGATGATACATGAGGCTTTCGAAATGCAGCTTCATTTGAGCACCGCCTTCCATCCTCAGATGAATGAGAAGACTGAGCGGACCATTTAAACCCTCGAGGACTGCTGCATGCTTGTGTCCTCAACTTCGGTTGTAGTTTGTAGGATCACTTTACTTTTATGGAGTTTTCATACAATAATATTTGTCACTCCACCATTGGGATGACTCCTTTTGAGGCATTGCACGGGCGACCTTGCAGATCACCTTTATGCTGGACTGTCCAAGGGGAGTCAACACTTAGGGGACCAGAGATGGTATGGGATACCAAAGAAAAGGTCCAAACAATCTAGGTGGGGATTAAGACTAAATAGAGTAGGGTGAAGTCATATGTCAATAGGAGATGAATACCTCTAGAGTTCAAGTATGGTGACCATGTTTTCCTACGGGTTTCACCTAGACAAGGATTGCGGAGATTTGGAAGAGGCGACAAGTTATCTTTGGGGTTCATCGGACCATTCCTGGTCCTTAGTAGAGTTGGAGAGGTGGCATACTGCTTAGCTCTTACACCTCATTTGCACCTGGTTCATGATGTCTTCCACATATCCCAGCTGAGGAGATAGGTGCATGACCCTTCTCACATCATCAACCATGGCGAACTGGACGTCGATGATGGGGAAAATTTTACGAAGGTTCCAATAGAGATTGAGGATAGACCGGAGTGGGTCCTTCATGGACGGTCGATACCTCAAGTGTGCATTCATTGGAAGCACGAGAACCTCTAGGAGAGCACATGGGAGTGGTAGGCTCCGATGAGTGCTCAGTACCCCCACTAGTTTACCTAGTTTGTGGCTTACGAGGATGTAAATCCCTGAGGTGGGGAGAATGTAAAGACCAGGAATTTCCATGTAATTTATTTTTAAATATATGGGAAATTTACAAGTTCTTGAAAATTGACAGCGTGTGATTCTGGGGCCCGGAGTGCCCGAAATGAATTCTTGAACATTTTTATGGTATGTTCAGTAAACATGCGAGCGGGTTTTTCTATCTTTTGAAATGGTGTTCAAAATTGAAATATGAGGAAACCATTGAACACACAACGCCGATATTCACTTATGGAGAACTTCACCTTGACCACAGTAGGTTGAGGGTGGAAGTTAGCCTTTTCACATATTCGTGAAAGAATAATATAAAAATAAAATTTTGTAACTTTTATATTTATTTTTATTCCATGTGGATGTTGAGAAGTGGTGATCACCAGACCTAAACCTCCCATGAGAGGTTATGATGGTGGGGACCACCCGAACTAACCACCCATTAGAGGTTATGGTGGTGGGGACTACCAGAGGATTAAACCTCATGAACTACCCTCTTAAAGAGGGAGAAACCACTCAACTCCCTCTTTATGGTGGAGGAGCATCTTGAGATTCCTCCACATTAATTGCGCCAAATCCATATTTAAATTAATCCTGTTAATTTTGTGCTAACTTGAAATGTGGCCCCAAAATTTAATTTGAAAAACTTAAATTATTAAGTTGGCTATTATCATTTTGGTGGGATTGATGGAAAGGATTGACAAAGGGGAGATCTCTTGGAGGAAATCTCTCCAACGAAGAACGCCAACGAAGAATGACGACTTTGACTCCTTCTTCTTCCATGGGTCATTAGTTGAAGAAGAACGTATTTAGCGTCAACGAACCAATGATCGAGGAAACACCGGCATCACCGATGTCCATATTTTCCCAATGACATCATCTCGTTTCTTGTGGTCAATCTTCAACGAATCAAATGAATGTGGTTGGCGTTTTATTTGTGTATGAATACCTTTCCCATGTTCTTTCCTTGAATTATTTTTCAGGATTGGGAATAAATCGTTGTGTGAGGTTGTAAAGTTTGACGTTCTTCTTCATGTTATTGTTGAGCTATATGCAACCACCCTAATGTGGACGGTATGGGCCAAACAAACCTGGCCCGAACCCTCTATAAATCTTGTGATGATTTGTGGTGTTGAATGCGAAGAAGGTGATGGCGCAACGACCCTGCCCCGTGGCCACTGCGGCCTCACGACCTCCATTCCCTCATGGAACCACCACAGAAAAGCCTCTCCGCAGCACCCATGAACCCCGTGCCCGGACGATCCACCACCTGTGGCTCTGCCACACCTCCCATAGCCGCTACCGTCTGGGTCGAGCCACCGTCCGCCGAGCCACTGGCGCCCTCCGTCGAGCGGAAGCCACTGTCTGCCGAGTTGAAGCCGATGTCCACTGAGCTACCACCATATCTCCAAGACACCGGCCGAGCCACGCCAACCGCGCCACCCGTAGCCCTCCAAGCCACCTCAGCAGTGCCGCCCACGGCCCTCCGAGCCGCCCCGCTTGTGCCGCTCGCGGCCTTCCCGAGCTGCCTCGGGCCAGGAAAAACCACCCCGCACCCTCGTGGCACACCCACGACCAAGACGTCATCCGCTGCCGAGCTGACCCGCAACCTCCACTGCCCCGCGGTACCCGCGGCCCTCGCGTACCTCATGGCCTATGGGAACGTGCAGTGGGTCGGGCCGCTAATGGGCCAGGCTGCACCATGAGCCAGGCCTAACCCAGCGGGTCGGGCCGGGTCCACCCCGGCCAGGTCGGGTTGGGTCAGTTCGACTGGGTCAGACCGGAACCAGACCTGATACAACCAATTTACTTTGGCCATAACATAGGCACTGGACGTCTGTTTGAAGAACTGTCAGCGGTGCTGCAAATCTTGGAGCGAGATGGTCCTTCAGAGTTTACCCCACTGGAGTTTTGGATTAAGATGGGGAACAATCAGGTTGGATCAACTACGAATCCAACTGGGCCCCCGAGACAAAAAGGCTAATAACTCACAGACCAGGCATTCGATTGACACGCTGTCAATTGCGTTGAGACCCCTATGACGTAGCAGACCTTTGCGATGATTCTTCATTGTACTTCATTTTAGTTGGAGTATAGAACTGTTTCTCATAGAGGGGATCCTCCCAGAGATGAGCACGCATAGTGCAGGAACCCATTAGCTGGCTGAGACTTGACGACTACTGACCTTTTCGACTTGGTGTGACTTGATAGCCCCAATGGGGAGAACCGATGTGTGATGTGGAAGAACCCCAGTGTGGAGCACCTCTGTGTGATGTGGAAGACCCATGATACTAGACAGGAGGATTACCTCAGCAAGTCACGAGGGGGAGCGCCTCCGTGTGACGTGGCAGACCCATGGTTAGGAGTGCCTCTGTGTGACATGACAGACCCACGATACTCGACAAGAGGATTACCACTACAGTGCAAGTTTGTGGGAAGTGCCTCTTTGTGACCCAGCAGTCCCACTATACTCGATAGAGGAGGGGATCCCCAGCAGCCGAGGTGTTCGACGATGTGATAGGGGATGTTACTATTTACTACCCCTAGAATAAATCCTGGTGTGAGCTGAGTCAATATCTCTTTGTTTTCCTCATGATTGAGATGAATTACTTGATAACTTAGGTATATGTATGGACATATACCTATGATGGGTTATCTGTTGATTTCATACTTTTTGGTTTATCCTTGGTGGTTATTGTGAGACCATGAGGGTCTCAGGGTCCCTACTGAGTATCTTTATACTCATCCCTGCACTGGCTATGCCCGCACCTTGTTGTGTTGGATGGAGACGACGAACATCACAGACTGTGGTTGAGAGTACCAGGAATGGACGGTGCCCGGAGGTGGACCATACAACATGTCGGTACACAGAGGAGACAGGTGGACTTGAAGTGATGAGGATACGATCTGTACCTTCCCTTCATGGAGGAACCTCTGAGAACGATCCAATATCTGTATTTTTTTCTTTCTTTAGTTGTTTTGTATTCCATTTGTACTTGTATCTTTACAGTTGGTCTTGTATTCCGACCCCCTTTTTACTTTAAGCACTCTTTTTGCTATATAGTTGTCTTGTGTTCGTATCTTGCTGTGTGCTTTGTTGCACGTGCTTATATGTTATAAAAGCAATGCCTTCCCAGTTTTGGGGAATACACTTTTTGGTGCTAGTCGTCATCCCATTTCCTATGGAAGGCGGGGTTGGGGTTGTCACGGTACGGTCCCCGGGGGATGGGTCATGACAAATTGGTATCAGAGGAGTCTGTTGTATAGAAGAACTTAGGACTCTGATATTTCATTTAACAGAAATAGTGTTAAGTATAGTGATTGTGGTTATCATTTCATGGAATCCAGTGTTAGTGCAGTGGTCAAATTATCCATACACCAGGACCTTGACTTCAGATTTCCAACTCAGTGCACAAAAACACTAATTGTATGTGCATTTTGATGAGTTTTCATTGTGATCTATTGAGTCATCTCACCAGGTATAAATTATTGACCGTGGCACACCTGTATCATTTCAGGATGGCTCCTCATATATAGCCATCTAGTGTTCCGAGAGTAGTACTCACTGATAGTCCATCGAGTGATGAGGCCTTGGTACCGGGCCCTCTTCCAGTAGAGGCATTAGTGGAGGCACCATCAGTACCATTACCCGTTGGGTCACCGATGCCACCTTCCCCAGCAGTAGAGGGTGCACGCTACTTGAGCGCGTTGCACGAGTTCCATCACCAGAGGAAACCCAGGTTCTGGGGAGAGATGGACCCACATGCAGCTGAAGATTGGTTGGAGGCTGTAGTGAGAGTCTTCCAACAGGTAGGGACACCAGCCAATCTCATGGTGATCCTTGCCTCTAGCGTTATACAGGTAGCAGTGGGAAGATGGTGGATCTTGATGATATAGGTTCACGAGGAGGTGACACTTATCTGGGAAGACTTCAAGAGCCTGTTTCAGGCAGAGTTTTTCCCAGTGACTCTTCGCACAGTGCGCATACAAGAGATTCTTCATCTATAGTAGGGCATCATGACTGTAGCTCAGTAGTCAGCAAGGTTCACTAACCTCTAATGCTACACCACCGATATGGTACAAGACCCATTCTTCAGGGACCGGACCTTTGAGAAAGGGCTCAGGCAGGAGACCAAGGCATCGATGATCTCACTCAGTATCCCAACGTAGGCAAGGGTGTTAAAGAGAGCCCTCTTAGTGGAGAGTTTCCTTACTGAGCAGTCACCAGCAGCTAGACACACCACCAATCATCACGTAGCAATGTATTCTACAGCTGGTAGTAGATAGACATCACTGAGGTCCAAGAGGACCAAAAATATAGGTGGAAGACCACATGACTCATGATCGGTTGTGCGGGGCACCCAAAGAGGAATCATTCAGGGAAGGATCATGCAGTGTTACTCATGCGGCGAGCAGGGTCACATGGATCGTGAATGTTTGAACCATCGTACATATGATCATCATATTGTCGAGGGACTGCCCAGGCAGAGATAGAGGTTTGATTGAGGTTGTTCGTAGGGAGTAGGTGGACATGGCAGAGGAGTTGGTCGTGCAACTGGCGGTGGGCGACGATTCGAGATGTAACCGCCACCACCACTAGAAGGTTCACCCCAACTGTAGGGAGTAGGTGGACAGGGTAGAGCTCAGCTCCAAGCAGCTGAGGCTTACAATCATGGCTCTCCAGTGATGATATGAGGTACGATCTGTATCTACTCTACCTTAGCTGTAGTGCATATAGATATAGGTTCCAGTCATTATTTTATTTCCACTACCCTCATTCGGAGCTCGGAGATTCTGATGGAGCCATTGGCACGATCCTTACAACTAGAGACTCCTACGGGAGCCGATTAGACGATTACGCACTGGTGCCGACTATGTGAAATTACTCAAGGTGCTGAGAGATTTGGCTGGGATCTCCTATTAGTAGCGTCGAGGACTTATGATGTCATCTTGGGTATGGACTAGTTATATACAGTCCATGTTCAGATAGACTTTATTAGGTGAAAAGTGCGGTCTGTCTGCATAGATGAGACCAAGTTTTCCTTCACCGGCAAGAAGAGAGCCTTTTCAAATCAGGATGGAATTACCTAGAGGAGAGTGCAACTAATTACTGATCAGTTGCCTAGCCTTACCCTCAGAGTTCTTGATGTGGAGAGTCTGAGCTATCCTGTAGTGGTGGACCAATACACAGATGTTTTCCCTGATGATGTTCTGGGTAGACCTCCTTGTAGAGAGGTGGACTTTTATATTGAATTGTACCCCGGGATGACACTGATATCTACAACAGTATATCGGATAGCTCCTGCAGAGCTTTGTGAGCTGCGGGTATAGTTGGAGGAATTGTAGGGTAAAGGATTAATTCGGCCCAATGTTTCTCCTTGGGCAGCCCCAAGTTTTTTCACCAAGAAGGTGGATGAGAGCTTAGGGCTTTGTGTTAACTTTCAGCACATGAACCAGGTGACTGTGAATAATAAGTACCCACTCCCAAGGATTGATGACCTCTTTAATCAGCTGAAGAGAGCACGATGGTTCTTTAAGATAGACCTCAGATTAGGCTATCACCAGCTCAGAGTGCGAGATGAAGATGTGCAGAAGATGACCTTCAGATGTTGGTATGGCCATTACGAGTTCGTGGTTATGCCATTCGGCATTACCAATGATCCAACAGTGTTCATGGGACTCATGAACATGATATTTCACCCATAACTTGATCATTTTGTAGTAATCTTCATCGATGAAATTCTGATCTACTCGACTACTAATGAGGAGGATTCCTATCATTTGCAGGTAGTACTGGACACACTCTGAGAGCACCAGCTTTATGGTAAGCTCTCGAAGTTCCAGTTATGGATTCAAGAGGTTCACTTTCTGGGACATGTCATATGAGAGGCCAGATTTGCAGTGGATCCGGAGAAGATATAGGCGGTATGTGCTTGGGAGCCACCAAGGAGTATGACAGAGGTATGAAGCTTCTTGGGTCTGACTGGATATTACCATAGGTTTGTGCCCGACTTATCTAGAGTTGCAGCATCACTATCAGCATTGAGAAAGAAGGGGAAACCCTTCATTTGGTCGGAGAAATTCCTACAGATTTTTTAGGAGTTGAGGCAGAGGCTGACTAGTGCCCCCATCTTGATGCTTCTATAGGAGGGCGTATGGTACATAGTTTACTACGACACATCAGGGACCAGACTCAGATGTGTCCTGTTTCAGGAGCAAGAAATGATCGCATATGGTTCTTTATAGCTGAGATATCATGAGCAGAACTATGCTACCCATGACATGGAGTTAGTAGCAGTGGTCTTCTCCTTGAAGATGTGGAAACACTATCTCATGGGCGATCATTTTACTTTGTACTTTGATTACAAGAGTCTCAGGTATATCTTCTCCCAAAAGGACATGAAATCGAGATTATGGCATTGGTTTCAGTTCCCCAAGGACTATGACTTCAAGATAGTCTAAACTCCTAGGAAGGGTAATTATGTAGAAGATGCACTCAGCAGGAGGTATGGTATACAACTACTAGGCGAAGCGACGGAGCAGTTGGATACTTTCCAGATATCCTTAGTAGATAGAGATGGAACAACTTTTCTTTAGTCTCTTATAGTCACTCCCTCACTCCTTCAGCATGTCTGGGAGGTGCAACATAGAGACATTGACTGTGAGACATGACGTTCTCAGATATCCACAAGACATGCACTTGATTGATTTTCTGAAGGTGGGGAGCATGTCATCCTCTTTAGAAGACGTACCATGGTACCAGTGTCACTTCATGAGGAACTGTTGAGTGAGTTCCACACATCCCCTCTAGTAGTACATCCATAAGTGGTGAAAATGTACTAGGATCTCCGACAACAGCACTGGTGGCCGAAAATGAAGAAAGCAATAGAAGAGTTTGATTCTCGGTGCCTCACTTGTCAGAAAGTGAAGGCGGAGCATCAGGTACCAGCAGGTTTAGTTTAGCCTTTGGAGGTCCCAGAGTAGAAGTGGTATGGGCTATCTATAGACTTCATGACAGGACTTCCATGTACATCTAGAGGCCCGGACTCGATTTGTGTAATCGTCAACTGACTCACTAAGTCAGCCCACTTCCTACCGATTAGAGAGAAGGGTTTAGTATAGAGCTTGAGACGCCTCTATGTTGTAGATATTGTACTGCTACATGGAGTACCCTAGAAGATTGTCTTCAATCATGATGTTCATTTTAGTTCCTGGCTATGGAAGGGGTTGCATGAGGCTTTTGGGATGTAGCTTCATTTGAGCACCACTTTCCATCCTTACACGGATGGCCAGACTGAGTAGACCATTCAGAATCTCGAGGACATGTTGCGTGCTTGTGTCCTCAACTTCAGTCACAGCTGGGAGGATCAGTTGCCTTTGGTGGAGTTTTCATACAACAACAGTTATCACTCCACCATTGGGATTCCACCTTTGGAGGCATTGTACGGGTGACCTTGCATATCATCTTTGTGCTGGACTGACCCAAGGGAGTCAGCACTCGTGGGACCCGAGATGGTACGAGCTACCATAGAGAAGGTGCAGATTATCTAGGAGCAGATGAAGACTACGTAGAACAGGCAGAAGTCGTATGCCGATAGGAGATGGTGACCTCTAGAGTTTTAAGATGGTGACCTTGTTTTTCTACAGGTCTCACCTCGATGAGGTTTGTGAATATTTGGTCAAGGAGACAAGTTATCTCCGAGGTTCATCGGACATTTCCAGGTCCTTAGCTAAGTTGGTGAGGTGGCGTACTGCTTAGCTCTTCCACCTCAGTTGCACCAGGTGCATGACTTCTTCCACATATCCCAGCTCAGGAGATACGTGCATGACCCTTCTCACATCATCGACCTTGGTGAGATGGACGTCAATGATGGGGAGACTTTTACAGAGTTTCCAGTAGAGATTGATGATCGACAGAAGCGGGCCATTCATGGATGGTCGATACCTCGGGTGCGCGTTCACTGGTAGCACGAGAACCACTAGGAGAGCACATAGGAGCGGGAGGCTAAGATGTGTGCTCAGTACCCCCACTTCTTTACCTAGTTATGAGTTGTCGCTTACAGGGACGTAAAGCCCTGAGGTGGAGAGACTTTAAAGACCTGGAATTTCCATGCATTTTTTAAACATATGGTAATTTTACGAGTCTGTAAAAATTAACGACACGTGATTCTGAGGCCTGGATGCCCAAAATGAATTTCTGAACATTATTTCAGGTACGTTTAGTAATCGTACGCGCAGATTTTTCTATCTTTTGCACTAATGCTCAGAATTGAAATCTGAGGGCACCATTACACTCGCAGCGCATGTATTCACTTAAAGAGACCTTCACCTCGACTGTAGTAGGTCGAGGGTGGATGTTAGTTTTTCACATATTCCTCAAAGAATAAAATAAAAATAAAATTTTATAACTTTTATTTTTATATTTATTCCATGTGGATGTTCAGAAGTGGGGAACACCAGACCTAAACCTCCTATGAGAGGTTATGATGGTGGGGACCACCTGAACTAACCTCCCTTGAGAGGTTATGGAGGTGGGGACCACATGAGGCTTAAACCTCTTGAACTCCCCTCTTAATGAGGGAGAAACCTCTCAACTCCCTCTTTAAGGTGGAGGAGTCTCTTGAGCTTCCTCCACAGTTATTGTGCCAATTCCATACTTTAATTAAGACAATTAATTTTGTTCCAACATGAAATATTCCCACATAATTTAATTTGGAAAAATTAAATTATTAAGTTAGCTATTTTAATTTTGGTGGGATTGAGGGAAAATATTGGAAAAGGGGAGAGCTCTTGGAGAAAAGATCTCCAACGAAGAACGCCAATGAAGAACGTCGACTTCGACTCCTTCTTCCATGGGACATTCGTTGACCAAGAACTTATTCAGTGTCAACGAACTGATGATCAAGGAAACACCGACATCACTGACGTCCGTCTTTTCCCAACGAAATCATCTATTTTCCCGCAGACAATCTTCAACGAATCAAACGAACGAGGTAGCGGTTTTATTTTTGTATGAATACTTTTCCCATGTTCTTCACTTGAATTATTTTTCGGGATTGGGAATAAATCATTGCGGGAGGTTGTAAAGCTTGACGTTCTTCTTCAAGTTCTTGTTGAGCCATATGCTACCACCCTAACGTAGAGGGTACGAGCCAAACAAACTTTTCCTGACCCCTCTGCAAATTTTATGATTATTTGTGGTGTTGAACATGACGAAGGCGACGACACAACGACACCACCCCACAACCACTGTCGACTCACAACCTCTGCGCCCTCGTGACACCCCTGTGGCCGAGCCACTCCGTGGCACCCATGGCCTCCATGCCCCGCGGCTCCGCCACGCACGACCTCATCGCACCGCCCATGACTGCCGCCTTCTAGGCCGAGCCTCTGCTGCCATCCGCCAAGCCGCCACCACTGTCCGCCAAGCCTCCACCACCCCACCAAGCCACAAGCCCAGCCACCCCAGCCGTGCTGCCCGCGGCCCTCCGAGTCTCCCCAGCTGCGCCGCCTGCGAGCCTCCGTGCCGCCCTGGCCATGCCGCCTGTGGCCTCTCCAAGCCTCCTTGGGCCGGACCGAATTGCCTCGCACCCTCGCGACACCCCACATCAGAGTTTCGATCCGCGGCCGAGCCGACCCACGACCTCCACCACCCCGTGATACCCGCAACCCTCGCTGCCCTCGTGGCCTGCTGGATTGCTCAATAGGCCGTGCTGCCCAGCAAGCCGGGTGGCACCATGAGCCAGGCTTGACCCAGCAGGTTAGTCCGGGTCGACCCGAACTGGATCGACCAATTCCAGGTTGGGTGATAGTGACTTGATGGACCCAGTGGGGAGCGCCTCTGTCTGACATGGCAGAACCATGGTGGGGAGAACCTATGTGTGATGTGGCAGACCCATGGTACAATACTAGAGGAGTACCTTAGCAGGACACGGTGGGGAGCACTTCTGTGTGACGTGGCAGACCCACGGTACTCGACAAGAGGAGTACCTCAGCAAGTCAAGAGGGGGAGCACCTCTGTGTGACGTGGAAGACCCATGGTGGGGAGTGCCTCGGTGTGACATGGTAGACCCATGGAACGCGATAGGATAAGTACCTCAGCAGTCCAAGGTTTGTGGGAAGCCCCTCTATGTGACGTGGCAGGCTCACTATACTCGATAGAGGAGGGGATCTCCAGCAGCTGAGAAGCTTGACAATGTGACTGGGGATGTTACTTGTTACTACCCTTAGAATAAATCCTGGTGTGAGCTGAGTTAGTATCTCTTTGTTTTCCTCATGATTGAGATAGATTACTTGATAACATAGGTATATGTATGGACATATACCTAAGTAGGGTTATCTGTTGATTTCATACTTTGAGGTTTATCCTTGGTGGTTTTTGTGAGACCTTGAGGATCTCAGGGTCCCTACTGAGTATCGTTATACTCAATTATGCACGGGCTATGTCTGCACCTTGTTTTGTTGGATGTAGACGACAAACATCTCTGATTGAGGATGAGAGTACTAGGACTGGACGGTGCCCGGAGGTGGACCATTCGGTGTTTCGGTATGTATAAAAGACGGGTGGACATGGAGTGCTGAGGAGGCGATATGTACCTACCCTTCAGGTAGGAACCTCAGAAAATGATCCAGTAGCTTTGTTTTCTCTTTCTTTAGTTTTTTTGTATTTCATTTGAACTTGTATCATTACAGTTGGGCTTGTATTCTGACCCGCTTTTTACTTTCAGCACTCTTTTTTCTATACAGTTGTCTTGTGTTCATATCTTGTTGTGTTCTTGGTTGCATGTTCTTAAAGGTTATAATGTCAATGCCTTCCCAGTTTTGGGTAATACGCCTTTGGTGCTAGTCGCCAGACCCTGGCCTATGGAAGGATGGCTTGGGGTAGTCACGGCACAGGCCTCAGGGCATGGGTCGTGACATTTCTCTTTTGTTAATAATTAATAATATTACTAATCAATTAATTATTTATGTTAATTATTAACCGAAGGAGTCCTAGAGATACATAATATTCCCATCCAATAATGTTTTAATATAATTAAATTAATTAAATTTATTTAAAATTATTTAAGTATATGATGTGTACTGACCGAGTACATGATTTGTAATCTATTTGGTCAGATAAAATTCAGTCTTGAATTTGATATACATACACGACATGTGTTAGAGGTATATAAAATACACCATTATACTTATAAATAAACCCATTTATGGATTTTGATACTTAAATAGATGGTATTATCACCAGAAATGGCCTATGAGATACACTATTTATAGTTCTAGTTGTGAAATGTATAATTACATGACATGTAATCCAACATGATGTGTCATGACATTACACAAAGCATTGTTTTGTTGGAAAATTTTCATAATCTAAACAATATATAAGACCAAACTACATGTTGTTATTGTGCACAACGTGTACCTATGACTTTACTTGTGAATTATAGGATGTATATGACAACTATAAATAGCGTTTATTTTTATAATAACATTATAATTAATTAAGAATTAATTATTTACCTCAAAATGGTGAGATATACTCAATGTTTACTTAGGGAGAGTTGATAATAGTCACAATTCATGTTCAATATAACATCCTGGACCCGGATGCCACTCAATAGTGCCCCAAACCTAGTGGGTCACAAGGCTTCAAGCACATATCCACAAATTATAGAGGCTATAAACCAACAATGAGGGCCTAGGTTTGTTATTTGGGAGACTATTTCCTCATTACCAGAGTATATCATAATAGAATTCAATAACATATAGATAGAAGAAGCAGATTGACAAGCAGAAAACTAGTAACTAAACAAGACAAGAATTTATAATAAATCCAAAAGTTTCTCATATATAATGGAAAAATAATACATGTATATAGAAAATTGCCAAAATCGTCACATGTCAGTACAATGCAATACAAGTATCCTAAAAGATAAAAAATACCATAAGTGTCCCACTAGCATTGCCAGCCTCAGCTTGGTGTCATGCACACCTTCTCCAAAGGAATGATCAATAAACTGAGTTAGGTTGCATACCCATATCTACACCTGAAACTATATAATCATTTTGGGTCCCTGAGGTGGTCTAAACATGGTGTGAGATAATCATCCTAGTAGGCAACCATACAAGATCTATACATTTCCATGATGTACTGTATAATTAGCTAACTAGGTAAATAATAAGAGGGTAAACAAAACAAAAAAGGAATGTTCCAATGGTTTGTTTAGTAGACCACTAGTGTTTATAACTAGCATCTTAGGGATCCCATAAAAACAAGTGTCAACTCTCATATCTAGGAAACTATAACAACAAAAGTAAAAAAAATGACCTTGCCGTATGTCCATACTTATCAAATCACCACATACTTTCTATATACTCTAAGTGAATCTCATTCCCACAAACATATCATATTAACTAAAGTATCAGACCATATAAGGGATGCATCCAAGGTGTCAAGACCGAGGAATCATTGTCAAGTCCCAGGATCATCTCGATGGAAACTTGATATAGGAACTGGTTGGAGTCCTCAGAGCATGTCATAGAAGTAAAGTCCTATGAGAGTCTATGAAAGACAAATCCA
Organism: Viscum album; assembly: GCA_963277665.1. Taxonomy (NCBI): domain Eukaryota; kingdom Viridiplantae; phylum Streptophyta; class Magnoliopsida; order Santalales; family Viscaceae; genus Viscum; species Viscum album. Next base: position 1,162,405,556 of record OY728153.1, on the reverse strand, counting down.
AGGGCTAGAAAGGCCCACAAAATCCTACAAAACCAAGACCCAAGGGGAATAATCAACCCAAGAAATCCAATACCGCATTCATTATACATGGAGAGCATTCCATGGAATTCATAAAAACATCCAACCATCCATAACATTTCCATAAATCACACATGAGTCTACCCACTCATGAAATACATTCAAATTCCACCATATAACATGGGTATACCCACCCATTTTTCACCATTCATAATTAAACATTTAACTTGGTCATACCCACCCATTTATTACAATTCACTATAAGGTATTTAAGGTCTATACACACTAATTAATCAATTATCAAAATAACTAATTAAGTCATCCTAAGTGAAAAGATAAAAATTGGATCTATTCAACAATTAACCACATCAATACTATATGAGTCTATACACCCATTCAATACATTTCAAACCCATCAAATCCATTATTTAGACCCACTCATGTATTCCATTCCCACTTAGTTAAGTCAGATGGGTGTACCCACCCATTCATATAATTCCATTCGATCCATTGATCCAATTAAGCTTAACATAACATAATAAGACATGGAAAGGAGGCATTACATCTTCAAAGCATGTATTTAAATTCCTTGAAATTCCAATTGAGCTTTCTATATTTAGGAAAAATCAATAACACACACCTTGGGTGGTTTATCCAAGGTTAATGTAAAATAAAAGGCATGAAACACCCCATGGGAGGCTTGGGTTTGGAAGAAAAAGACAACACATCTCAAAGGAACCTATGAGAATACCTAATAGGTCATATTTCATTTATATTGATTTAACATTTCAATTTTTGGGTTGTGCTAGAATGTATAGCAGGAAAAATAATGGCCGATAGCTTGATTAAGCACCAAAACTCAAAATGAATTTATAGAGCAACAACCATAGCTTGGTAGTGGAGTGATCATCCAGTATCAAGTCCTAATTCGACTCAGTTTAGGAGAAATATGAAGAATTAATGAAGAATAAGAAATTTGGGCATATGAGACTAAATCCAAATAGCATAGTTAATAGTGAGAAGAATCAAGAATGGATAAAAATGAATGTAGATCTTACCAATGTGGATTCTATGAGATAAATCACTCTTGAATTGGAGATCAAACAATTGATTGGGATTGATTCCTAATTTAGTAACCTCTGAGAGATTCAACTGAGGTGTGGTTCAATGCGTGGAATGAAAACCAAAAATAGGTTAAATAAAGAATTAGTTTGAATCTTAAAATTATTAAATTCCTAATAATATAGGGGTTTTAGGGTTTAGGTATATGTTTTGATACCAACCATGCAGGATTCCTATAGGCCAAAGAGGTACCTACATGGTTTACAAACCATGCAAAAATAGTGTGCTAACCCTCTCTCAAAGTCTAAAAAAACTACAGACCTAGTCGCAAGGTAGTGAAAGCCATTCTGCATGGTTTGGCCAAACAATTTTACTAGTACCACCCCTCTGTCTAGCCTCACATAGTTTAGTCAAACCAGGAAGCCTTCCCTGCACGATTTGCACGAACCGTGCACCAGACTTAAATCATAAAAAAGGGTTCTGAGCTCTGAACAAGCCCCAGACATTTCTAAAACACCCCTGATCATGTTTGGAACTCACATGAGACCATATTTAATCATTCAAATTGAAAAATAAGGGATCCATACCTCATTCAAAAGCCCAGGTTCTTTCAATATTCCCCCTTATAGTTATTCGTCCCTGAATTGCTCTCTGTAGGGTGGTCAAGATTCATCTAAGAACAAATTTGCCCACTAAGCATATACGTCAGCCTCATTCTCCCAAGAATAATATTGTAAACATCTGTGCTTCCATAGAACCTATATTTTTGGAAATAACAAACCTCATATAACCTTCACGCTTCTATCAACGATATGAATTAGATTCTCCTCCAAGGACACATCAACCTGCAACTCAACCTCCTTGGCATGAAAATCATGAGATGGGTTTGAATAGTAGTAGTGTAGCTAAGATACATGTAAGAAATCATGTGTGACTCGATACCTCTATGGTAACTATAACTAATAAGATAATGAACTGTCTCTCTTTAGAATCTCAAACATCTAAACATATAATGGTGAAAGCTTTCCCTATCTCGTTATTCTCCTATGTCCCAGGCTCAGTGAAACATATAAGAAACCCTGATCCAGGAAATAAAACTCTAGAGGTCATCTGTAGTGATCAGATTATGATTTCTATTGAGACTGTGCAGTAGAAATCCATTTTTAAATTAATTGGACCTGCTCATAAGTCTCCTACACGAGACATGGTGTACCCAGTAAAGATTCCTCTCCTACCTCTAACGAGTATAGGGGAAATCAACCTGACCTACCATACAAATAATCATAAGGATCCATCTGTATAGTTTATTGATAAATTTTATTTTTGGGGAACTCAACCAGAGGTATATGCTTCTCTCAAGCGGCCCCAAAATCCATGACGCATGCTTGCAACATGTCCTCTAGCACCTGTATCGTATGATCTGACAGGCCATCAGTCTGAGAGTGGTAAGATATTCTCAGAATTACTTGTGTATCCATAACCCTTTGAAAACACCACCATAAATGAGACATAAATTGGGCATGCCTATCCGAAATAATAGGAAGTAGAACCCCATGAAGTCATACAATCTCCTAGACGTACAACCTTCCCATATCATCAACACTGAAGGTCTCCTTGATCGGCAAGAAATGAGTAACATTCATGAGACGATCAATAATAACCCACACAACATTGATACCTTGAGGTAACCTTGGTAAACTGGTCGTTAAATCCATCATGCTATCATCCCATTTCCACTCCGTAATAGGCATCTACTCTAAAATTTTGGCCTATCGCTGTTGTTACGTCTTCACCTACTGATTGGTGAAAAAACTCATAAAAAAACCATCCACCTCACACTTCGTAGTTGACCAACAATACTAGTGGTGCAAGTCCTGATACATATTTTTGACTTTAGGATGCATTTCCCAAGATGAAGCATGAAACTCTCACACTAAATCCTCATGTATGTACCCTAGAACCCAAATGCATCCATGGATAAGATAGATCTCATCCTCACCAACAATCTAACCAGGAGGTATATCCTATATAGCCACACTCTCACATAAACCTAGACCCTATGAATTCGATTTTTACTTAATCCCCACTTTATCCAGTAGGGTAGAGGTCACAACTAAGGATGATAGATAAGTCTATACCTTTATGTCACACACCTCCAAGTGCATATCATAGAAGAACCCCATATGTTGACACTCTCAACTGCACCACTGTACTTTATATATATGAGTATTTATGCTTAGTGCATCGTCTACTTCATTTCATTTTCTAGGTGTGTGGGAAATATCAAGGTTTAATGACTGAAAGAACTCCACCAAGCTTTGTTGTCTCAAATTTCGTTCACGTAGTGTAAATATGTACTTGATGCTTTTATGATACTTGTAAACCAAAAAATGGTCTCCCATCAAGTAATGTATTTAATATCACAATACGTGAACAATTATATCTAGCTCAAGATATTTTATTGGAAAATTATTCTCATGTAGCCTTAGCTGCTAAGACCCATACACCATGACTCTGTCTCCGTACTATAGCACTGCTCCAAACCCGATACCTGATGCATCACAAAATGAAGTATAGTTACTTCTCTATTCATGTAGTATCAAGGCTGGTGCTAATTTCAACCTCCCTTTCATCTCCTAGAAGGATGTATCACATGAATATGACTAAACAAACTTCACACCATTTTTAGTCAAGCCCATCAACAGCGGTGCTAAGCGTGAGAAGTCCTATATGAAACACTTATAGAAACTAGCTATCCCCATGAAACACTATATGTCAAAAACTTTCTTAGGATGTTCCGAGGAAACCATAGCTCTCACCATCTATGGGTCTATTGATACTTCTATCTTTGAGATGATGTGACCCATTTAGTGTATCTTTTCCATCCAAAATTGGAACATTGTGAGATAATCATATAACTAATTATCTCTCAATGTATTAAAATTGATCTCAAGATGTATGGAATGGTCATGTCGATTGTGAAAATACACAAAAATTTCATCTATGAAAACCACCACAAAAGAATCCAGGAAAGGATGGAAAACTCAGTTCATCAGCACCATGAAAACCACTAGCGTGTTTGTGAGACCAAATGACATAACCAAATACTCATATAGACCATACATGATAAAAAAGGTTTTATGATGTATTTTTATAAGTTGAACATGTACCTAGTGATATGAATACCTCAAATCAATCTTTGAGAACACCTGATCTCCTCATAGTTGATCAAATACGACCTATATTCATTGAAAAGTATATCGGTTCTTTACCATTCACTAGTTAAACTTCTGATAATCCATACATAGACTAAGGGTACCATCAAAATTTTCTACAAAAAGGACCTAAAGACCCCATAGAGAAGTATTGGGTTGGATAAAACCATTTTCTTCCAAATCCTCTAGCTGCCACTTGAGCTTCTACAATTATGTCGTAGCCATTATGTAAGGAGGAATGTATACCAGTGATGAATAATTACACCAATCTTAGGAGGTAAACCAAAAAAGTCATATGGGAAGAATTTCCTAAAGCACTCAACCACTAAAGGAAGGCCTACCTGACTCACTCTCTGATCATCCATATACAAACTGGAAATTTGGGCTATCATCTAGCATAAAACACAATGCTTGAGTCTTGCTCGGCTCACATGGACATCCCAATTACCCTTGTGAGTATACACCACACTCTCTTTTGATATAAAGGTCACCCTCCAACAATAGTAGCCAACATAAGATCGACAATCTAAATGAGAGTACACCCCAAGTATGATGTCAAACCCCATCATCTTGAGGACATAAATATACTAGTTGAAGTGACACCCACCAACCTTAAGGATCACTCAATGCACTGGTTCACATTCTTTGTTCTATTTACCAATGGTGTGTCTAGCATCAAAACACCATCATAAGACAAAAAAAAACAAGGCCAAGGATTTTCAACATAGTTTTAAATATAAAACCATGAGATGCACCTATATAAATAAGATATGATGAAATGGTAGAGGCTAATAGGATCATACCTCTCACTATAGAAGGTCTGAAACTATGGTCCTTGGGGGTAGGTTGTATAGAATAGAACTAGAATACACCATGAACCTGTAATACAACCTCATATCATAGAGTAGGCCCACTCTAATGTCTCTATGTAACTGGTGTCCAGCTACCACTACCATGACCACCCCTACCTCGACCTTATCAGCCAACACTACTCCATCTCCCTTCCTGATGCGGAGCTGAGGAACTTTCTCCTGAACCTGGTGTCAGAGATAACCCCTACCACTTATAGATAAAGGGAAGGTCCTGCAAAAACACTATGCATGGCTTATATTTCCACAAGATCGGAACTCTATTGGGCCGTAGTTGCACTGAATATTTACGTGGACCCAACTTCCACATTGATAACAAAACATAGAGCTACCAGTAATCATAGCCAGACTAGTTCTAATCTCACAAGAAGCCTCAAAATAACACTTCCTACTTGAAGATGCTAAATCGCTGGGTCGAGAAACAACACTTCATTGGTCTATTCCCCCAAATTACCTAAACATTCACCCTTTAATAAGCACATGATTCACAATCTCAATGATATAGGTAAATCTGAAAACAATGACCTAAGACCTAATAGAAGGAAGAAGACCTCCCTCAAAGCATCATGATCTAGATAGCTCATCCATAAGGTACATCGATACAAAACAATGAAGCTCTATAAATAATCTTGAGTAATCTATAACTAGCATTATTCCCTGGTCCAGATGCATAAACTCACTATCCTACTTTTCCTATAGAGTCATGTGGAAAATTATTCATAGAAGTGGGTCTAGAAATTAGTCTAACCCATATCTCACTTCCCATAATCTTGGTTTAGTACATCCCCCAGTGCTTTACTACCCCACATAACATAGATGTGGAGAGCTTGAACCTCCTCTTAGGAGGTGTCTCAAGCTGCTCAAAGATATCGTGCATGGTCTCAATCCACAACTCAACAGCCTGTAGACCAACATCCTATGAAAACATGGGATGATGATGCTATAGGAACACATAATCCATCTCAGCCATAAAAATGTAGTCTGTACTTCTCCTTGGAAAGTTTGAATGTAGTGAAAGAAACCCTCACATAATTTTTCCTCAACACCTATGTTCGGAACGACAGTTGGGATCACAAATGGTACTAATGGAGGATCCGTAGGTAGCCTATCTCCCACCACCTCTAGAGTGTGGTCACTGCATCCCTCATTGTATATTAATTGAGGTCATCAGGAGGGTGGAAGCCTTTAAAATTCAAAACAAAAACCTTAGAAAATAATAAGGTCAAATATCACAACTCAAAAGCACATGACATGTCAGAACCCTCTTAATAACAAGTCATAATCTAATTCCTTCTCCTAAATCCAATACTATAAAAAAATCAAAACAAAACTAGAAACAATTCCTCTTACCCACTCAAAATTCTGATCTAGTTCGAGTTTCTATTTATCTCCCCAAGTTTCTATTTCATTTTCACTAGAATTCACATTCATTTTACCTTTTATTTCCATAACTCAATTATTCATGATATTTAACCAATGGTTCACCAAATCCAAATCCATTATGTCCCATAACACCTCATGTACCCAAAATTAGATGCCCAATCAATCCATACATATCAAATTCACTTTAACAATTGAATTTAAAATGCGTATCACTACCCATCACTTAAGGGCCCATACACCTTATGAACTGAAATATGGTGTTAATCCTCAATCCACTGGAAAAAATCTATCATAGGAGAAAATATATCTATCCCAACACCAATAAAAACAACATGAAATGAGTAATGTAGCCTAAATGGCTTGGCATAATTCTTTTCATGTGATTTATAACAAGTGCATATATGATTCCTGATATTTCATACCCTCATCTCATCAGCTTTCAACTGAAATGGAAACCAGAATTTTATCAATAGTAACATCATAAATCAAGTGTGTCACCCAATGGTGGAATCCAATCAATTTTAATAGTGTAAATCATGAAAATAAAAATGTTATTTGAGGTAATTTGGATTTTCCCTATAAGCGGGGTAGCTAATCCGGAGCATAGATTATTAAAAAACACCATATACTTCCAATACCTATATATTGTTTCTAAATTTTAAGTCAAACCCAAAAATAAATCATCTGATACAACTTTGTAGTGTCCCATATCTGGAAGCCCCTCAACAGTGCCTTGAGCCTGGTGGGTCACAAGGGCTCGAGCACTTCTCCCTCAATGCCAGAGGGTGTCGACTAGCAGTGAGGGCATATGTGTGCTAGTGGGGAGACTATGTTCTCATTACTAGATTATATCACAGTGGAATTTGATAACATATAGATAGCAAGAGCATATTAACAAGTCGAAAACTTGTAAATAAACATGATAAGAGTATATAAAAATACCAGAAGTGCCTCATATACAATTATGAAGATTATACATGTATCTACTAAATAAAAAATAAAGGTATATGGTAGTAAAATAAAATATAGTTATCCAAAATTAAATAAATACCAAAATTTTCCCAATATCATCACTAGCCTCTACAAGGTCTTATGATCACCTTCTCTAAAGGATTTATCAACAACTTGAGTTAGGAAACTTTACCCAATCTACACCTGCAACTATATAATCTATTTGGGTCCCTGAGGTGGCCCAAATAGGATGTGTGATAAAAATCCTAGAAGGAAACTACCGAAGATCAATACAATTAAATGATGCACTATATAAAAATTTAATTTGGTAAATAGTAAGAAAGTAAGCACTACAATAAAGGAATGTGACCATGGCACGTCCAGTACCAAGCTAGTGATTCTAACTAGGATATCCAGGATCCATACAAAAAAATTGTTAGCTTCTATATCCAGGAAACTGTAAAAATAGAAGTAAACCACAGAACCTCTCTATACATCCATACTTATAAAATGACCAAAACCTTTCCATATATTCCATCTGAATCACATTCCCACCCCATGCCATATTAACTAAAGTATCCGACCAAACAAGGGCTATATCCAAGGTATCAAGACCAAATCATCCTCATCGTGTTCTAGGAGTGTCTCAATAGTAACTTGGTATAGGAACCGGTTGGATTCCTAGGAGCATTTCATTCATGAAAAGTCTTATGCGGATCCAAGAAAGATAGATTAAATGGGTAGCAAGGCCCAATGCATCCTACTGAATCATGGACCAAGGAAAAAAATCAACCTAAGGCATCTAGTACATCATTCATGATCCATGGAGATCCATCCATGACATCCATACAAACATCCATTCATCCATACCATTTCCTTACATTACACATGAGTCTACCCACTCATGAAATCCATTAACATTCTATCATATAACAAGAGTATACCCACCCATTTCTCACCATTCACAATTAAACATTTAACATGGGAATACCCACCTATTCATAACAATTCACTATAATAAATTTAATGTTTATTCACACTCATTAATCAATTACTGAAATACCAATTAAGTCATTCCAAGTGAAATTTTAACCATTTGGTCAATTTAACAATTAACCACTTCCATACCATTCGAGACTACCCACTCATTTAATACATTTCAATCCAACCAAATCCCATAAGTATTCCCACTAATGTGTTTCATTCCCACTTAGTCAAGTTACTTGGGAATACCAACCCATTCAACTAATTCCATTCAAGCACTTGGTTCAATTCATATTATAATAAAATAATGACATAAGGAAATGTGGCAACAAATCTCTTAAGCATGTAATTCAATTCTACGCAATTCAAATTGAGCTTCCTATATCTAGAGAAACTCAAGAACACACCCCTTGGGTTGTTCATCCAATTTTAAAATCACGGAAAAAGAATGAAACACCCCATGGGTGGACTTTGGTTGGGAAACAACCACCGACACTTCTAGAAGAAACATATGGGCATCTCTGATGGGTCATATTTCATTTATATCAATTTAACATTTCAATTTTGGGGTCATCCTAGAAATTAGAACAGGAAACATAGTAGAATATAACTATATAAATCATCAAAACAAAAAATATATGTATATACCACCTACCTTAGCTTGGTAGTGGAGTGCTCGTCCAATATCAAGTCCTGATTTGACTCTGTTTAGAAGAAATATGAAGAATGGACGAAGAAGGAAATTATGACATATGAGCCTAAATCCAAATAGCACAGTCGATAGCCAAAAGAATCGAGAATGAGTAAAAAGTAATTTATATCCTACCGATGTGGATTTGATGATACAAACCATGCTCGAATCAGAGATTATATGAAATATCCTGATCGATTCCTAGTTTATTCACCTTTGAGAGATTCAATAGTGGTGAGGTTCTGTGTATGGAATGAAAACCTAAAATAGGTTATAAAAGGAAATAATTTTAAAACTAAAATTATTAAAATCCTCAAAATAAATTGGTTTAATGGTTTAGTTTCATAGTTTGATAAATCATTTTCTAAGCATTCAGGGTTCCTATAGGCCAAAGGGGAACATATACGGTTTACCCGCACTGTTTACAAACCCTACAGAAACTGTGTGGCAAGTCTCTGTTAAATTCTACAAAAACTACAGACCTGGTTGTATAGTTTTTCTAAACCATGAATTAAGTACCACCAATATTTCTCACCTTGCTTGGTTTAGTTAAACACAGTGTCCTTTCCTACACAGGTTTCACTGACCATGTGGTAGGCTTAAAACGCACAAAAAACTTGTTTTAGGCTTCGAACAAGCCCTAATAAACATCCAAAACACATGTGATCAAGTCCATGCATTCACATGAGGCTATGTTTAAGAATTAAAATTTAACAATAAAGGATTTCTACCTTAGAATAAAACCTAGGTTCTTATAGACAACCAACTACACCCATATTGTTTGTATTTATTACATAATTAAATTGTGTTGACTCACTCAACAATCTTATTTTGGAGTTTATCTTTCATGAGTTGGTAGAAGTTACATGATGTTTAGAACCATCCACAAGGCATGTAATTAATTTCTCTACACCTTCAATACATGGATCGAGACTATCCATGTATACCAAATGAGTAATTAATGGTTCCAAAACATTTACATCCGAATACCCATAGTGTAATCCATTCGAGACCATGCCACTCAACTATCTATCAATATATGGAATGTATTTCAAGTGTGTACTAAATACATTCCATGTAATTTGACCAAATTGCTTCTATGTTTTATGTGGAGATATATAGTGTATAGTTACATGATGTGTTCTAGGATATTCTCTTTGACTTCATTTTTATATGCCTCATTAAGACACTCTCTTGAAATTTTCACCCCCATTTTATAAGATCTTTAAATTTTCAGGTTAGGGTTACATGGAGTGTAATCAAATTAAACTCTATGTAAACCCTATTGACACTTCTTAAAACCATATATTAATACATTATGGGTAATGATTCCATATACTGCACCCCTACACATCATGTCGTGATCTATGAAAAATTTTATTCTATAATTAATTGTGATTACCTAATTTTTAATTTCAATTACACACCCTATAATTTGTTCAGGTCACTAGAATCTTTTGAACCACCAGATGGAACCTTCATGCATCGTTCACACATTATTGGATGGTTCTTGGTTATATGAATTCATCTAATAATAATATCTTGGGTTTTGGACAAATAATAAAAAAACAAAATGAAAAATAATGTTTTTTTATTTTGATCAACTAAATGATAAATAATTTTAAATTAAAATGTGATCTCTATGATACCACTTGAAGGTTCTGGGCACAACATAATCTAGTTAGGTTTATGACTAATTTTTGTTTTTGTAATATTCAATGGGAAGTCCATAAGAATATAATGATTAATCATCATGTGAACTGAATATAACCAAATAAAATTGATGAAAAGATACCCAAAAATTCTACAGAGGATATTCTGATATTAAAGTTATAATTAATTTAAAACCTAGAATCACCTCAACTTCTAATTATATCTATAACTAATAAGTTGATAAATCTATAAACCATTCGATTTGTATGAATGTTATGACAGAGGAGCCAAACTACAATCCATCTATTGGTATCAATACATTCTCCATGAATCTCAAAGCATCACCAATGGAACTCTTGGTGCTCGCAAAAGGGTGTCAATCATCTCTCATTATTTTCTATTTATTATAATAAAGATTCCATATTAGTTGAAGTATTATTTCTCTTATTCTATCGATATTTAGAGGGAGGAGGAGGATTATATTTCATTAATTAAACCATTATTGAGAGAGTTCTCTTTTGTATTTAGATAATTCTAGTTGAGAGGAAATGTTGTGGGTAACAGTTTACATAACCCTAGTGAATGATATATCTTGAGAATATAGAGTTAGGGTTAAGAATCAGATAATTTAATAAATTTAATTAAATTAATATTTTTTTTAATATATTCTTGATAAAAAATAATACTAATAATAATATTATATCTCCGGGTAGGTGCTAACTCTTGAAAATTTAAATTTTATTTATTAAATAAATAAATCCAGAATTATTAAAATGATATTTAATAAAGTTATATTATTTATACCTATCAAAAATTCAGACGTTCCATTCACCTTAAAATGTATTCAACCTCAAATAATAATTAATTTTCTAAATAAATATTATCTATTCAATAAATAAATTAATATGATCTACTAACTTGAGAATAAATATATTTATTCTAATAAATATTATACTGAAATATTTAAGAATAAATATTCATTTTTTATATTCATATAATTAGATAAATATTTAAATGAATCTATTAACTAAATTGTGAATAGAAAAATATATATTGATTACCATGTTAATAAAGAACACGAGATAAATAAATATTCTATTGGTCTATCATATGAATAAAAATTTATTTAATATTCAACTCATATATATATTCTTACTTGAATATAACTTTCTACCACAAAATTGTGTATAAAATATCCTAAATAATTTTTATTCCACTATATTTTGAATAATATTTATTACTAATATCAAATTCAAATAGAATTTAATTTTAGATTCATCGGTACACTTAATGTGTGACACTATAGGACTCTTTCTCAGTAGCATTAGATGTGTCTGACTAAAGTCCAAGTTTGGTGAAACACATCAAGACACACATATTGATAGAATTTAATTTGGTAACAATAAAAATATTACACAAATTCATTTCATGAAATATAATAACTTTGTAATGATATCACATCAAGAAGGATGTATACTTTATTCATCAACCTATATTGGTGAATTATGATTATTTGTCTACTTAAAATGAACTAGTAAATATTGCAGGGGCCTAATTTTTCCCAATTATTTTTCTTTATGAGATTGAGGTAGGAATTAGTGGTCGAAATATAGAAATATGGTTATAGGAGGAATTCACGGTGTGAACTAAGTATTCATAACATGAATTGTAATTCACAACTTGAATCATAGTTATCAACCTAAAGAGTTTCTAGGTGGAATTATATTGTTTTCCCCAGAAATAATTCATGAAGTGTTTTTTTGTTTCATTAGGTGAATGAGTATTCCGGTTTTAGGGATGAGGTGGCTTAATTTTATGTTGATGTGGGATCTAAGGAATCCACAACATGAAGTGTCATTTCATGTCATGAATGTTTCTTTAATAGTTTCATTATAAGTTAGGGAGTCCCTTAGATTTATATTATTTTACCTCTCTAATCAAAAAACCTCAGAAACTAGAATATATTTTTCAATTTCCTTTGATTCACCTTCAATAATATTCAACCCCCATCTTCTATAAACCAATCCTTGGAGATCCAAGGTTATTTCCCCATTCATTAATGATTTTCCATTCTTCATTTTCAAAGTTATTGAGAATTGTTTTTTTTTCGTTTTAGGCAGTTTCTATCAATTAAGGATAGAGGGATCTTTTCGGGATTGTATTTTAGAGATCATTGGTCCATATAATAGGTAATAAATGTTTGGTGATTGGTGTTCTAATCATTCTTAGAGAAAATTGAGATCTTTATGTTGAGGTAGAGGCTTTATTACCTATACCTTTATTTAAATTGAAATTGTGAGATTAATATTTTTTAATACTTTGGATAAATATGAAATTAACCCCGTACAAATAAGAATATTGAATTAATGGAGGAATTATTCGTTGTTTTTGGGTTTTTGACCATATGTATTTATAACTATGTTATTGTTTCCTCTTGTTTTTCTAGATAGTGTGATATATACAGATTATATCTATTATTGTGCTTATCAAGGTTTATTTTACTAGAAATATATTAAAAATGTAAATATTGAATAATTATGATGATTTTATAAAATAAATTGGCATAGTAATTTGATATATGTTCCTTATTCTTGGTGGAATCTAAAAGTAATGTTAAACACATGATTATGTTGTTTCATAACTATGAACAACACATAATTCATAAGTTTCTTTTCACTTAAAACCTATTCATAATAAATCAATTAATTCAAGATAAAAAATAAATTGGGTTTTTTCTAATGATAAATGCTTTGAGGATAAGAAAGAATATTCTTGTTGTGAAAGGCTAGTATTCCTTGGTTCTATTTCATTAGTGATATTTCATATTTTCATACAATAAATTTTTAATATTTGTGTTCTCTAAGAACTTTTAGAACCTTTTCGTAATTTTTGGGAAACATTTTGTTGTTTTTTATGATAAATGGGAAAGAAACTCGTGGGTCTCTGAGTGATAGTTGTTTTGATATGGTTGGGAACCATGTAGGTGTAATGAGTTTAGAGCCCAAGCTATAGTTTTAGTTGATGTTGGTGATGGTGGGAGATATTTTTATTATTAAAAATGGTGTGGGACACTAATGTGGTTAGTATGTGTTCATATAATGTATTGGTCATCGATGAGTTTTCGTTCTTGACTCATGTTGGGTGGACTATTAGTAGAATGCCATTTTTCGGTTTCCCACCACTTAATGCTGTCAAACTCATTACATGACTTGTGCAATTCTGACGTAGTAACACATGATGAGTCAATGAGTACCTAGATAATTTAATAATGACAAATACATGAATAATTAACCCATGGAATGAGGGTGTTTTTTATTGAAGTGATGATAAATGGTTTATACCTCATTAATGGAACCATGGGATGGCTGAACGAGAAGATTCAAGTAACATGAGTTTAAATATGGAATTTTTTTAAGTGGTTATTAATGATGAAATACTTAAGAATATAAAAAAGAGATTTAATAGTGTAGTTGAAACCTATCTTAATAATATTAAATGGTTAATCTTGGAAAAATATTAACGTGAATTAATTAACAATTAAATAATTAATTATTAAGTAATATATTTCATGTGTTCATGTTTTATACCTGGTCATTAGTATTGGTAGTCAGGGGTTCTATGTGAAGATAATGGAGAATGAGTCAATGTATAATCAGTTAAACTTACTATGTTTTGTGAGTGATATTATTTAAATTTTGTGATTTCCTACGCTAACCCACCTGCATCGATAAGTAAACCGACACCCAAATGTTTATATATGTGTGTGTGTGTGGGGGGGGGGGGTCTTTTTTCCAACATCCAAGATGGTGAGGGAACATGTGACTGACTTCCCTCACTCCTTCACTCTCTATTTAGACTTCAATATATGTTGGCATATCTCTTGCTATAATGGATTATAGTATATGGTTAATTTCCAAAAAGAATGTAATATCTCTTAGTTTACTTAATATTTATGTGTAGGATGTAATGGATTAATGTAAATCATATACTTCTATTTTGGAATCATGGATCAAGCTTCCGGCGAGTGTGTGTGCGCGGGGTATGATGGATGGGGTATACATAATTTACACATGATGTCACGTCTCTTAGAGATACACTTAGTTATAGATGGGATAATGATGATGATTAGATGGATATATGTACTTATTCTAACATGAGATGTTGGGCCTTCCAAAAGACTAATGTTGGTAGGGTTGAGGTCCCACGAACATAAGGGATTAATTACTTATCAAAGGAATGAACATATTATGTGTGGAATTGGGATGTGAGAGTGAAAAATGAGTGGTGAAATGGAATCATATTACCTTCATTTATATATATGCTTTTCATATATAATGTTTTACTTCTATGAATTATTTCTTAAGTGAGAAATGGTGAGGATTTGGAAACTTGTATTACCTATTTAGGTGATGAGTTAGTTTTTTTTGTTTATTCATCAGGATTTACTATCATTTTTTACATTTTTTTACAATAGGTTTCATTGAGGATCTTACTAATTATACCTATTATTCTCACCCTAGATATATATAAAAAATATTTTGGTAAGTAGGAATATTTTTATGATCACACTAGATGTTTCAATATTAGAGGAGTTATTGAGAATACTTAAATATTTTCTAGTGTTTTTGGTCACATCCCTCTTTAATTTAGGTACTTTTAGTTTTTTTTATTTTAGTTATTCAATTTATACAAGACATTACATATATAGGTATTTCTTTCTTATTTATGCATGGTATTAATTGGTGGTTCTTATAATATTATCTATTAATGAATAAAATTTATATAGGTTAATGCCTCCATGTGTGTGATTGATATACCCTTAGTGCTAGTCACCAACCCCTGACCTATTAGTGATGGAATTCAATGGTTATTATCCCTCTATTTATTTTCAGCTCGAGAGGGGTACCTTTTAAGGTAGGGGGATAAAAAACTAGTATAAGAGGTAATGATTGAGATATATAATGTATTTTAAAGTTAAGAACCGGTGGGGATGAATTATTATATTAGAAAATAGTATTAGCTGGGCTTAACATATTTTTTAATCAAGGGATACCAGCTAGGACACATGATTTTATGGAATTATATGATATAATGAAAAGACCTCAATGTTTATTAGGAAATTTTATGTGAAGTGTTTTTGTTTAGAGGGTTGAGACCGAGGAGAGGATCGTGCATCATGAAGTTCTGTGCATAATTTTGAATTTTTATAGATAATAAGAAATATTTTAAAATTAAATAAAAAATTAATTAATTAATACAAAAATCTTCTTATGTAATTTTTTTGGAGTATTTTCTTTTTTATATTTTAGATATGTCACCAGGTAAACATTCTCCATATTTTCATATAGAAAAAATTTATAATGATGTTCTAGAAGTTCATTGTAGAGTAGAGGTCTCTGATAAAAAATCTTCAAGGGGGAAACTCTGAGAGTTCTTTCTCTAGGGTCTGTGGAGTTATATGTACCCATTATTTCAGATCAAGAGATAGATTACCGAATTCATGAGGTGAAGATAAAATATAGTTCAATTTGTGCTCAGTGTGAGAACTGAGTTTCTTTGGTTGTGAGGATGTTGCGTCAGTCATCAGAAAGTTGTGGATTTTGTTCATTAGGGATCACAAGGAGTTGATTATTTCTTGGGATACGTTTAGAGATAAATTGTATTCGGAATTTCTTTCTTTGACCACTAATATGGATTTTTTACAGGAGATTGTAGCCCTTCATTAGGGGATTTTGAGTGTCTGAGATTTTAGTATCCCCTACAAGAACCTTATATGTTATGGTTCTGAAATTTTCTAGAGGTGAGATAGGGAGTGTAACTTTGAAAAGTATTTTGGTATATAGATTCAACTTTAGGTCACTCTTTTATATTCATGTGAAGTAATAGGTAATTGATAGGATGTTGGATCAAACCAGATCATCCTGGGAATGGAGTAGTTGGGACTCTTCATAGAGTAGAGTTGTGGCCAGTGGTTCTTGGTTTTTTGGCCATAAGAAGTTTTGGTTTTCATGGATAAGATTTCAATTCACTTTAACCTAATTTTCTGTAGCTATAAATTATGGAGCCCACTCCATTGGATCCAGTGTTGGTTTATTTTAATATAGAGTTTGTGGCCATAAAAAGTGAGAGTTCCCAACCATTCTTAGTAGCTAGTGTGTGTCTGGTGTCCCATTCTAGGCCCAACCTATACAGTTGTTTTAACGATGATAAAATGATAAAATAATTATTTTAAATATAAATAATTTTTATTTTATTTTAATAATATCTCATATCTTACGTCCTATATTTTTTTTGTATTTTTAAAAAATGAAAAAAAGTTCACATAATTGTCGTTTCACCGCCTCTATGAATGATGAATTCCATTTTCCATTAGCTCTTTCATGGTTGGTTGAAATAGACTTTTAATAGTTATAAATGATATAAATATGTTTTTTTATTCATATTATAGAATGAATATATATCAAAATATTAAAAGAAACACAAAAAGTTCTTCATTATTCAAAAAACCACTAAAATAAACTAAGTGTATAACAATTACACTCTATAAATATTTAATATTTATGAATAAAATTGGATAATAATATCCATTTATACTTATGGAAACACATTAAATCCATAAAATTATAATTATGGTGTTATGGAACCATTTCAAAAATAACTCCTCATCCATAACTAATGCGACAATGGACACATGACCAGAATGACCATGAGATAGTAGAAATAGAAAAAAATAACTCAATTAAATGACTCTAAAATACTAAAAATCTTCATAATTAATCAAATATATTTGAATAGGGATTTAAATCACATATTAAATAAATATAATTTTATTATTATGGAGGTCAAGTGAAACTGAAGAGTGAAGGACCTAAGGTCGGGACCTCTCCGAACAACCCTTATTTCTTTGGGTTATAATTTCTATATTTTTTCCAGAATACTATATATCTATTATTATTATTTAATTCCTTTATATTATATAAATATTTCCCAAATATGTACACATAGTTTAATTAACCTTTTCATGAGGGTGATTTATATTATTTAAAGGTCCTCTTCTTATTTTTTTTGTAATTTCTTTAAACTTTGATAACATGAAATAAAAATTGGATTAATTGAATATTAAAAATAGCTATTTATTTAAACAAACTTTAACTATGAAAGAAATCAATTGGTGTCTCCAAATAATCAATATACTTTCAGTTAAAATATTGATTAATTTAAATCATGCATAAGTTTCATGGATTAGAATATGACACCTCAAAATTGTAATATATTAATATCTTTAAAGAAGTCGATTTATCTGATATCTTTCTTAGCACTAAACATCAAACCTAAATGAAACCATGATATTATTCTATAAAATACAAAACATTAAGTATAAACATGAAAGCCCATACATTTAGTTATCAGGAATTAAAATTGGTAACTGATTTTTGAAGTATATTTATATTAAAAAAAGAATACTTTTAATATGAATTAAATTCAATTACTTTACATAAAATTTATAACATGAAAATTTATTATTTTGAAATTTTTTTAATAAATTTTTTCTGCGATATACATTCACATTTGAATAAAAATATGATTAATGATAAGTTATGTTTGATATTTATAATTTTTTATCACCAAATTAGTTGAAAAATGATATTAAATAAGTTTAATAATAGTTAATATTTTAAATTTCATTTTACAATTAACATAGGGTTTTTAGTTATATGTTTTTATTTTATAAACTGAATGAATTTATAAATTTGGGAATATTAATTTAATAAAAATTAAATTCATTTATAAATTATGAATATCAAAATTGACTTATTATTAATTATTTATCTTTTTATGAAAAGGTCAGTTTTTAATTGAGAAGTTACATTTTCCCAATACCTGTAATTTGTAAGACTTTACAATTATATAAGAATGACCTTGAAATTTATAAAACATTTTTATTAATCAAATATTAATTTTAGGAAAATAGTTACCTATTTTAAAATATTTTTGAACTAATAAAACCTATGGAATTCATTTTTGTAAC